>OY787677.1:18615957-19332471 GCA_963678985.1 Spisula subtruncata
AGGAATTAGACATTCCTAACAATGAAGTAGAGGTTTCTAACATGGAACCAGACATTTCTAACAATGAAGAAGAGGTTTCAAACATGGAACCAAACATTTCTAACAATGTAGAAGAGGTTTCAAACATTGAACCAGACAATTCTAACAATGAAGAAGATATTTCAGACTATAAACAAGACATTTCAAGTAAAGTTGATGACAATATTGAAAACTTACCCGATGATAATGGTAGTGAAACTGCAACATGTCTTATAAACACAGACAAAACTGAAGATAGTGCTTTGGAAAAAGAGGATGAAACTGAAATTAAATCTACCAACAATGAATCAACAGGTAAAGTTGATCCAACATTGAATGCAATTGATAGGGTGTTACCACTCACAGACGGTGATAACCTTGTCCCAACATTGACAGCATTAGAAGGGGACTCACCTCTCACTGAAGGCAACAACATTGATCCTGGTCCAAAGTTAAATGCAGTTGCCAATGAATCACCCCTCACTGATGGCAACATTGTTGATCCAGCATTGAGTACAATAGACGTGGAGTCATCAAATGTTGAAGACAATAATGTTGATCAAACATTGTCAATAACAGATAAAGAGGTACCTATTACTGTGGACAATGAAAGTGAACCAACATTGCCTACAATAGGCATGGAGACACCCATAACTGAAGATGGGAATGTTGATACAAAATTGACTATACCAGACAATGGGCCACCCCTCACTGAGGGAGATCACATTGACCCAATGATGACAACAATCGACAAGTTTGCTTACCTCACGGAAGGAGATGTTGTAGCAGATTTAATATGTCACAGAACACATACGGCAAATGATCATAACTTCATTGAACATCCTGAAGAGACAGAAACCAACACAAAAGATAACCAAGATGAAGATTTGGTTGAAACTAACCAACTTCCCACCAATGATGAAGAGAACAGTTTGATTTATGATGAGATACCACAAAATGAGGTCACATCAGAAGTTAAAACAACAGATACTGAGTCTATCGATTCGCTACAAGAAAGTCAAAATTCCATTACTAATAGCATTGATGATGCCACTTCTGATTCTCCTTCCAATGACCCACTATGTACTGAAAGAAACACCAAACAATCTGAAAGCAATGCTGAACAGTCTTCTGTAGGCAATGCTGAACCATCTTCTGAAAGCAATGCCGAACTGTCTTCTGAAAGTAAAACTGAACCGTCTTCTGAAAGCAAAACTGAACTATCTTCTGAAAGAAAAGCTGAACCGTCTTCTGAAAGCAATGTTGAACCGTCTTCTGAAAGCAATGCTGAACCATCTTCTGAAAACAATGCTGAAACGTCTTCTGAAAGCAATGCTGAAGGGTCTTCTGAAAGCAATGCTGAACCGTCTTCTGAAAGCAATACTGAACCGTCTTCGGAAAGAAAAACTGAACCATCTTCTGAAAGCAAAGCTGAACCATCTTCTGAAAGCAAAGCTGAATCATCTTCTGAAAGTAATGCTGAACCATCTTCTGAAAGCAATGCTGAACCATCTTATGAAAGCAATACTGAATCATCTTCTGAAAGCAAAACTGAACCATCTTCTGAAAGCAATACTGAACCATCTTCTGAAAGCAAAGCTCAGCCCTCTTCTGAAAGTAATGCTAAACTGGAAACCAGGGATGCATCTCCTGAAGAAATTCCACTAGAAACGAAGGAACCTAATCCTACAGAAATGACATTGGACACAAAGGAAACTAATACAAATCCTTTTAATCAGTCTAAATCTGACAGTGAATCAAAACAACACAATAGAAATACATTTGAAGTTGTAGCAGATGTACATTATTCCATGGATAAAGACGACATAAAAACAAAACATTCGCTATCCAAAACATCATCTGATTTGGTTGATAAAGAAGTCCCAGGTAAGAGTAAAGCAAAACAAAGTCCAAATAAAAGTCCTGCCGATGACTGTATTGAAACTATTGGTCCTGAAAAAGATGGACCACAAAACCCTCAAGTTCAAGAAACATCACAACCTGATTGTGCTCAAGGTTCAGAGACACAGCAACCAGATTGCTCTGTGCCGCAAAAAGCTCAACAAAGAGTTACTGATACTGTACAGAATAATGGAGGACACACTGTTGAATCAAACAGGGATAACACCAAACATTCAATTGAACAAACTTCTAAATCAAGCCCACAACAGACTGGCCAAGATCTAAGAAGTCGAAGTTTGAGTGATGTGCTGTCATTTGACAGGTTGCCACCGGAAGGTATGGACAATACACTAGTCACAAAGAACCGAACTGCTAGTTTAGGGAACTTGACACAATTTAAAACATTAACAGAATTTGACTGCAGAAAACAGTTTTTTGAAACAAGGGGACGAGTAAGCGGGGAAAGTCAGGACTTCTCTAGCGAGAGTTATAGAGAAAGGCAAAGGAATTCTTTAGAAAAATACGCTGGGGTGCATACTGATACCGAGGGTGTGTCATGTATGGTTGATCCGAATGCTCTTCAGGAAGGATGTAGTAGAAGGAATTCTGGGAGTGATCATACTGAGACATATAGAAGAAGTATTGATCATGCTCATATTAAAGACATGAATGAAATGAGTGTGGTGGATATTGACATGGACGAGGGGGAATATGATGAGGAGGCTGGTTGTGTTGATGCTGACATTTTGTCAAACAAATTAAAGGAATGGTTGGCTGCTAGGCGACGGTCATCGCTTGCAGGTGAAACTGAACGATTTATCAAAGAGGCATTCCCTGATGATATTTGTCCTACTCCACGACGGATGCATCGGCTTTGTGAACAAGTGAAGAGGGAAAATAAAAGACGGGATATGTTCATCAAACAGAGGAATGGGTCAGTGGAAAGCAGTGGGGCTGCTAGAGATCTTACATTACGACGTTATGGATCTGCTCACAAAAGTCAGGAATGTCTAGATAGGGATGGGACGTTGAGTCGTAGAAGTCGGGAAGGGAGTCGACGACCTTCCATTGAAAGAAGGGGCAGTAGGGGCAGTATCACATCCCCTAGGGAATCTCCTCACCAGTCCCCTTACCAAAGCTTCGAAGATTTGAGATTTCAATGTAGAAAACCAGATTACATTGAAGTTAGAAAGATGAATAATGAAGGGAGACAAAGGAAGGCTGATTTTCTTATGAATGCTCATTTAAAAACATTCGCCAAGCCGAAACCAATTGTTGAACCAAAGTACGGACCTTATAAACTGATTAAAGTTAAAAAAGATTTACCAAGGGATGACAATTTTGATAAACTGAACTATGCTTTGGCGAAACGACGAGGGTTGTTCCCACAAATGAAAGTAGCTGAGCAAGCAAAACAGGTAGAGTTTGATGTGTACAGGTATGATAGGGAATTTAGACAGAACGAGAATCAGAATGTACGAGCATATGTCGAGTCACAATATTTAAACACAAATCAGATATATGACCGTCGACATAATGTAAAACATGCTGCTAATGTAAGGCAAAAAAATGATCATGGCCAGCAAATAACCAATAAGCATGGACAAGTAATGGATATGGCCACTGCCTCTACGATTCCGTATGATCATCAGATACAAGATCAATATCAGAAAAACAGATGTGCGAAAAAGCAAGCATCGGCGTCAACATCTAACGTTGTTACACACTCGTCCAATCATGCTAATGGACTACAGTATTATAGGAGTACTGGGAATCTAGACCATATACATGATCGGACTACATATGAGCCGAACCTTCAGGGACACAGGGACCCAAAGGGTCGGAATGGCCCCCAGGATATTCAAAAGATGAGAATTCCATTGGATAGAGAAAATAAGCCAAAAGGTAAATGATCGTTGTTATTAATATTTCAGTGTTTTATGAATGATTATGACTGTGTTATGTGAGTAATACTTACATATATGATCAACAATTGCCGCTGTAATTATTTACTGTTTCTGTTCTGAGGGATGTTTACCAGGGACAAAAAGCTCCGATGCAAATGTTTTCAAGGGTCTTTTTAAGGCAATTTTTCCTACAATATAATGCTTATTTTGGTTATGCATTATTAATTTCGTTATTTCTCAAATTTTGGTTATTTGTCAAATTTTCAATGAGGCAATTATTGATAATGATATTGCCTGCTTTGTTTTTTACGGTCGGTGATGATATTATGCTTCTTTTTGGGCAATACTTGTGTTTTTTATTGAATTATTGGATGATTTGGTGTAGTAATTGTAGACAATCAATTAAGTGTATGAATTGAAGACAAATAGGTGTTCAAAATAAAAAAATTGGTTTAATCATTAATATACAAAATAATCTATCTCACTTTGAAGACAATTGGGCGTATGAAAATAATAATTTAGTTTTATCAATGTTATTTATGTAATACTGTTTACAAATATACATGTATACTGTATACATTTAATTTCAATGAAACTTATTTTCCTGGTTTTGGTGAAAATGACTATAATTTCGTGGGGACGTAATTTCGAGGGTACAGTATCCACCAAGATGGTACTATTAAGAATTGTTAATATTCATGGAGATTCAATTTCGAGGTAGTTGTCATCATACCCAAATCCACAAAATTAAATAACCATAAATATTAATGATTTTACAGTAATATGTAAATAATCAGTCTAGTTAATTGATTACTGATTTTCCTTAATATTTTTGACATGACTGTATGGCAATAGAAAATTTTCGAAGAGAAAAAGTTTTTTTTTCAATTAGAAATACCAGAGAATACCAGTTGTGGCTGAAAACCCTCTATACTTGTAATGTACAATCAATATTTTGTGTGTAATTTTGTATTAATGAGAGGGCAATGCCCTAGTGACCTAGTTCTGTGGCAGATGGCAATAATTGTCACCATTCCAAACATGTCAATTCATAATCAGAGGGTTGCCTGCTGTTGAATGTCCTTCTTTAATTAAAAGCAGTTACAACAGTCTTGCAGACAACCCTGGAAATATGAATTAGGTGATTTTTAGAGAATCTTGTTACATCATAAACAGTGCTGCAGCTCAATTATGAGTCAAAACATCTTAAAATCATTGCAATGCGAGTTTGAAGAAATTTTATTGTCAATTTTTACGTGATCTGTTAAGGAAGGAGACTTTTAAAAATGCATGGCTTGCAATTTAAGAGCATACAACACAGGGATACAACGCAAATTTCTTGAGTACAGAACAACAGCATTCATATGACAACCTTCTTATATTTTTTTATAATTGCCTCCAAGGGGTCGATAATAGCAGACGTAGTGCATCCTTCTAAACTTATTAGCCAACCACAACAGAGCATGTTACACTCGTTTTCATTGGTTTAAAATAACCAATGTACATTTATCTTATGAAATGACATTATTAAAGGTTCATCTGTAGAGTAAACAAAAAATATTATTTTCCTAGAAATCGCGTTAACGGGTCGATAATTGCCTCCTTTGCTCTATTTTCATCCCTCCAATCAACAAAAATCGACAAAAAATCCTGTTAGCCAAAAGATTTAAAAGAAATGTGACATTACAATTAATCAAACTATAGGTGTTGGATCTAAGATAAGCAATAAATGTTTCTTGAAACCTTTGGTTTACTCCATAGGTGTGTACTTTTGGGACTAAATATCAAGACTGTTCTCCCTTGATAAGTTTCTTTTTTAGTTCATTTTATAATAATAAAAACATATTGGATTTTCTTCCCTCCATTCTACTGATTCTTGAGCAATAATTACTGGTACTTTTTGACATGTACCTATAATCTTTGATGAGAAGTTATATTCGCAGCCTTGCACTTGTCCTTTCCTCTGTTTGTTTGTCGGTAGATCAGTGCGGTTGACCAAATGGGTTCAGTTCAACAACTAAAAGAAAGCTTTGCCCCTTAGGATCATCAAACTTTACATGGCTAGTAGATGATCGACCCCTTTTAAATTTGAGGTCATTAAAATGTAGGTCAAAGGTCAAAGATGCTGTGACCTTTAACATTAGGGACTATTTGGCTGCAATGGGGCACATATGTTTTAGAAACATCTCTTATTTGCTTCGTCTTTTGTATGATGGGGCACTAGGATCAAACATGGGACCTCCAGCGCTCGCCATCGAGGAAGCAGTTGATGAAATTACAAAAAAAACAAAAAACAAATAAACACCAGATTCGTAGTTCTCTAATCCTTCAGGAAATCAGTTAGGTAACAAACATACTGTGTATTTACTTCAGTCATCATTTATGTATTTATGTGTTTATTCTGTCTGAGGTGGCTTGGTGGCGGCTCTATTGTATCATATTTATATAGCGTGTATAATGTGTATACTATTAACCATAAATATTATAAACATCATAAGCATCATAATGGGTCTGTATGATTACTATTAGGACGTTTTCGATAGAGTCAGAGATTTTGCCGCCATTCACCAGACCTTGATTCTATCGCTGCAGTTAACGTAAAAAGAGATTCCATTATACAGTACAACCTCGCAAGAGCGTCCCTTTGTAGAGCAACAACATCTCTTAACATGAAAGAGTGTAGTGACTTCAAATTAAAGTTCAATTCAAATTACTCTTTCATTATAAGGTAAATAAAATTAAACTTACAATTTTGAGTGACTGTCCTTTATTTTGAGGAAGTGACCAATAAATTGACATGGCTACTCTTTAATTATGAGGTAGAATTGTTTATATTATATAATTTTGAGTTGCTGTGTCTACTCTTACTTTAGAGGTAGAAATATGCAGTTGACACAGCTACTCTTTCATTTAGAGATAGAAATATGCAGTTGACACAGCTACTCTTTCATTTAGAGATAGAAATATGCAGTTGACACAGCTACTCTTTCATTTAGAGATAGAAATATGCAGTTGAAGCAGCTACTCTTTCATTTTGAGTAGAAATATGCAGTTGACACAGCTACTCTTTCATTTAGAGATAGAAATATGCAGTTGAAGCAGCTACTCTTTCATTTAGAGATAGAAGTATGCAGTTGACACAGCTACTCTTTCATATAGAGGCAGACATATGCAGTTGACGCATCTACTCTTTCATTTAGAGGTAGAAATATACAGTTGACATGGCTACTCTTTCATTTTGAGTAGAAAAATGCAGTTGACACAGGTCTCTCCTCATTTTGAAGTTAGAAATGTGGTTATTGTATGATTTTGAGTCACTGAGACAACTCTTCATTTAGAGGTTAAAAATGCAGTTGACATGACTACTCTTTAATTTGGAGGTAGAATTGTTAAAATTGTGAGTCGCTGTGACTACTCTTCATTTAGAGGTAGAAATATGCAGTTGACACGACTACTCTTCATTTTGAAGTTAGAAATGTGATTAGTTGAGTGTTGATGGTTGTATTGTTGCAGCCATCATGTGTTAATCTGTAATTGACGAGAACCAGACATGCTGTGACAGTCTCTAGGGTATATACCAAAGTTTTGTTCTAATTGGACCTACCAGTGCAGCGTACATGTGGTCGAGTACAGTATGTGTGTGTGTAATCTGAATTATGTTTTATTTATTTCTTCCTATGGAATATTCTGGAATGTGAGCCGGGTATGTTTTTCGTCAGTGTTTTGATGCACTTGGAGGTATTTGTCACTTTACTACAGTACATGTATGTTGTATCATTGATCATTTGTTTTGATGAGAAGTTAGACTCGATACATGTATTTTATATTATGTTCTGTTTTACGTGGTAGCCATTTTCAGTTGTATTTCGTGTATGGTGTATATACTGGTGACGTCTAAGCTAGTTGACCTGTACATTATTATGAAGAAGTTAATTGCTCAAAACATGTATTTGATATGTAATACTGTTCTGTTTTACGTGTTCCGCCATTTTCAGACATATTTCATGTATGGTGTATATACTGGTGTCGTTTAAGTTGACCTATACATGAAGCTTTCCTGGAAATGATCTAGCAGTAATCAGTGAGTTTAATAATGTCACAAGCTCATTAGCTTAGTGGTAGTATGTCTGCTTTGAGGTCTCAGGTTTGACCACAGAGAAACTGTGTCATATCGAAATATATGGCATCTGACAGCAACTTGTACCTTTGACGCACAAAAGGTTGTATCCAGATTATACTTTTTAGAGAGATATGTTTTACCTTGTGCCAAATGAATACATTCTGTCACAGAACGATGTTTCATAGTGTAATGACTCGATGGCGGACAATGACAAGAAGTGGGAGCAGTTATTGATTATGACATGTAACTCTATATATCAGTGATTATAGTTGTTTATTGGATACAGTCCTGCCACACCTCCTGCAATATTACTACGACTTCTCCCTAATGGTGGCATGGCCCATTGTAGTATAATTGACTCATGTGACCGAATAATGTATTTGTTGATGATTGTAGTGTTACTGAGTCATGGGACAGAATCTTGTATGTGTTATTCAGGATCAAGATATTGTATGAATGAAACAATGGTTGGGCTCATTAGTAACAGTACATGTGGATATTATTGTATCACTTGTAAAATACATACAGCTCACACTTTGTATTCACAGGTAACAGTATCGTTGAAAAGAAATTGAAAAAATGAAATTGAAAAAAAATCTCGAAAAAAAAAATTCTCGAAATTTAGGTATATAATATCATTTTTTAAATTTCTTTTTCAACGATACTGTTACCTGTGTTTGTATTGTGTAAATGATGTTTGTATTGTGTAAATGACTAAATTTCTATTTCATTTATACTCATGCATACTTGTGAAATATGTATAGTACTCTTTGTAAGGAATAATAATATAAACTCAATTTCTATGTCATTCATGTGCATTTATGTAACATTATGGCTTACAGATGCCTAGTAGTAAATACTGCATCAAAGTTCGTCCACACTCAATGTGCTCTTACTTCCTTTTATTAGATAAAATGTAAGAATTGTTTCCCCTCCCTCATCACTCACTTACTCTTGGAAAAAGTAGTGTTGAACATTAGGGTTTGGGCTAGAGATTGGGGCATGCTTTAATATAACAATGTTTGGTTGCTGCGCATAGGTCACCATCCCAGGTTTCTCTCAAGAGGTAAAATTATAGAGCGGGTCATTTCTTGGACAAAATGATTAATATATATATTGTATATTTGTCTGGTTGTTGCTCTGTGGAAGGCTGCTTTGATGAGATTGCACTGTATAGAGGTGGTTACTCTAGAGAGGTAAAATTTATAGTAAATGGTTAATTCTAAAATAATTATGTTGATCTGGTTGTTGCTCTGTGGAAGGCTGTTTTGATGAAGTTGTGGTGTATCTTTATTCTGTTGCACATTTAATGTGTATAGAGCTAGTATATTCTACCAGTCATTTAATGTCAAAATAATTACTTGCATCGTTTTTAGTATGCTATTAGACTACCTAAATTGCAAATTCAAACTTTGGATGGTTTCCGTGTACTTTGATTCAATCGTTAAAAATAGACAATTCTTATAATTTCATAGGGTGTTCTAGAACAGTTTCGTATGACAACGGACGATTCGCATGGCCAATAAATCACAGAGAGAGTTTCTGTTAAGACTGAAGCGAAAAATGAACTAATGGATATGAAAGCATAATTGTGTTTAAGTTTTTGAAACTGTTTTAAAAAATATCTTCCGATATAGCTCTAAACACTTTAATGTCTAGGATTTAGGTCCCACTGAACATTTTTGCATTGGCGATGTACTCACAAAATTATAAATGGGCATTGGAAGGCATCGGGAATAGGGCCCTTGTGGTTTTGGGGAAGCTTCAGGGTCCTTGTGGTTTTGGGGTAGCTTCCCGAATTTAGTCATTAAAAAAATTGTGATATCCCAGATGCCATGGTTGAAGCTAATTTATTGATGTTGGGAGTTACACATCTCTGAGGCAAAAAATGCTCAGTGGGACCTAGGCATTTCTGTACACTCCAGAAAATAGGGGAAGGTCAATGAACAGGAAATGATTTGTGTCTCAATTGTCCGCACTCGTATAAACATTGCCAAGTGACTCTTGATGTCTGCCTATGGGATGATGTTGTTAGGGAATAATGTATGGTATATTTATGAACAATAATCACAACCCACGCAATATTGTTCCGTCTGTCAATCGGGGATGGGAAAATGTGAATCTGAAAGGAGGGGAAAAAACTTTGGTTATTTGTTGTGTACATATTATAATAGGCCAGACGGGTCAGTATGACAAAAAGGCATTGCTTCTCTCTCTCGCTATTTCATCCCACTGGGAGCTAGGGCCAATAAAAAGAGAATAAATTTCATTCGGATTATTTTTTCGGTATATACGTTGTTAATTAATAATTTCATTTTCTGTTTGTGTTTATGCTTTATGGGACTAGGCTTCTGGTATGGCATATTGTAGTATGTGTGTCATTCAATTAAAGGAAAGTTGGTCAATAAGTCTCGTATGTCATACAATCATACAATAAAAGTTGTGCTAAAATGTGTATACAATTCATGTGTAGCTTTATTGGTCAAATAACAAGAGTGATTTCCCTTGATAAGATGTCTTGTAAAGTCATTTTCTGTAATTGAGTTGTCTCCCTTCTATTCTCATTGTTTGGAATTCAAATTTGATGTTTATTAACTGAAACTCGTCAGACATGAAAGAGCGTAGGGTTGAAGTCTCATTTTAATATGGTCAGACAATAGACATGGTTTGAGTTAATGTATCGATGGAGTAAAGTGTTTGCCATTTAGTGTTTAATATATGAAATGTGAAATGTGGGTAAATCCATCAGATGGCGATACAACAAGAAGAGGTTGTATGTGACTTGTATCAGTCAATAAGTTATTGCAGGAAAAATGCCCTGCATCCAAGGTAGAATCCCATAGAGTGCTCATAATGTTCTCCTAATGTTTTCCTTATGTTTTCCTAATACTTTGTAACTAGAAAAAACGTTACAAACATTCCCATCACATGATGCTACTTGAACGCAGGGCTATTTTGCCCAAATACTCACCATTTCACTTGACTGAGAAGTCGTTGAATGAGCAAAACTAATTCACTCTTGCGAGTGTTTGTAAGGCTAGCAGACATTCATGAGAGTATCTACCCAGGGCAGGACTCAAACCCACAAACCCTGCGTGTAACTGAGCTAATCAGGCTACTGACGACATGAATCACAACTGGTAAAACTGATTTACTCTCGTGATTGTAATACAAGCAGACGTTCATGTTATGATATCATCAGGATGCCATCATGTTTATATCTATGCTTTATTGCTGACTTGGTAATATTCTTTGCAATTCTTCGAGAATGGTGAACCTTGTACATTCTTTAGCTGATTGGTCTATACCTATTGGTAGATTGCTTAAATTGGTCTCTAATGGTTTGTACCTTATTGTTTGATAGCTTCGGTTCGTCATATTGACCAATAAGATATTATCTTTTCGTCCCTTTAGGCGCAAAAATGATGTTTGTTTTAATTTTTGATGAATTTTTATGAGTGAGTGGTCACTCTTGTATGATACTGGACGACAGTTATGTCCAGTTGACGATCTTCTTCGGACGGGACAAATAATTATGATGACACTCTCGGGAAATATGAAAATTGGTCAACTTTACATGATTGAATGTGTTGAGTGATTGATTGAGTTCTAGATTCTTTCAATGATTTTCTGGCTCTTTATTAACAAAATAATTTTACATATGGTTATCATAAAAACGCCTAAAGCATTTCGCATTTCGCACAATACATGGAGTTCTTTCATTGCTGCAACTCATCTGAAAATGAAATTTTCATTCAAAAAGCTTTTCGTCTGATTGCAGAAAATTATAATGAATATTTTAGATGCAGGAAAAGCTGACACATACGAGTGAATCAATGGAATTGAATTTATTGAAACAAATGAGGAAGCGTTTGATGTTTTAATCAGATTTTTTGTCTTTTGTGATTTTTTACGCCAAAACTTGGGACGTGCTAAATCACATGGCGTTGTTTACTACATGTCTGAAATGACAGTATGGCAATGGTTTTTGAAATTTTGAGAACTTCTGACACTGTAAAATTTTCACATTTTCTGGATTTGTGATAAATATATATGTGAGTTTTGAATACAGGACAAAAGTGGAAAAGTGTGTTATTTGTAGCATATATTTACTACAAATCTGGAATATAAGGATGGTGATGGTTTTACGTAGCTGGGAATTTTATATCTTATAGTATATGGTGGTGGTTTTAGACATTTGAAAACTTTTAGATTTCAGTAAACATTTAGTCAACAAAAGTATTTAACATTTACAAAGTGATGTTCTAAGAGATGAAAAGGGGAATCAACCAGTGCTGCACAGATTAGTTACATTTTTAACAAAAAATATTTTGTAAAATATATGACTTTGTTACGTATCTTAATTATAATGTGACTGCATGATATTTCAAGACATCTTGAATTGAAAGAAAGATCCCAGCTGATTATAATTGAGGATCTGTGAACTAAAGTGTACAAACAATGAAATTTATTTCTGTAACTATATAAATGATTTCAGAGATCTTGAATAAGTTAGAGCAACTACTGAGTTTTAGAACTGTTAGACATCTTGGACTATTGCAACCTTGAACTATTATGAGAACAGAATCTGTTCAGATCTTTGACTCTACCAACATTTGGGATTTTGAACTTTAATAAATATGGTGATCTTGATAAATAAGAACTGACTATAATAAGTGAGATATTGAACTAAGTGTAAATTGGAAAGTTACAGTTGAACGACGGGGTATCAGAATGTTAATGAAGTTGAGCCGAACATCAAGCCTCTCAGACGGTGGAAGTATTAAGTGTTCAAAGACCGTCACATGGCTGGGTATTTAAATGTTTTAAAACTACTTCAAAAATACAAATTTCTGAGTTAATCGTATCAGAAAATGAAATTTTTGATGCTTCTAACTGGGGCCAAGGGACACCACTTTAACCAATAGGTGGCAGTATCAGTGTTTGGAAAAGAAAAAGAAAAAATCCGTCACTGAGCTAATACACTACATGGACCATATATATATCGATTGTCTTTCTAACTCCATGTACACTATTAAGGTATAAAGCGTTGTATATGTTTATGTCCAAAGATTGTGGAACATTGCATAGGCTTGGTTCCCAACAATAATTACGATACTGTGAGCGCAGCCGGTAACCAGTGCATAAATAAAATGACCTTGAGCGAAGTTAAATAACGAAAGTAACACTGTTTTGCTGTTTCGCAGTTATAAGATACAATTGAACGAGATTTTCGGTAAGAATGAATATCATATAGTTTATTTAAATGACTTGTATAGCGATTTTCTTTAGCGCCCGTATTTTATGTTGAAACAACGAGATGCAATGTTCCACAATCTTTGGCATATAGACATATAGTGCGCTTTATACCTTGATCGTATACTAGCTCAGTACGGAATTTTTTAAATATTTTTATTATTTTTTTTAACGTTTGCGGACAAAACACTGATACTGCCACCTGTGCTTTAACCAGGGTACTCAGGGCTGAATTCATTAACAAGGGAGAAAACTCAAGTTGAACAAAATAAGTCTGAACCAAGTGATGCAACTCTCAGTGTACTAATAGGGCAATTTCTTTACCAATTGAGAGAAATTTTATCTACTTCTGGCAATAATTGGTCAGACATTTTAACCAAATTACACAATTTGGTCAAGAAATGTTACATTCAATTTTTAACCAAGGGACACAACTCTTAAATTACTCAGGGCATATTGTTTTAGCAAGGGAGAAAACTCTTACTCAAACTTCTGTGGGAAATCAGCCAGCAGGAAGTAATCACATTTGATTCTGTCTGTGTATTGTTTCTTCTGCTTTATTCTGCTTCATTCATACAATTTATGTTGCCCTACATTAATTGAATTGGCGGTATTATTCCCGATTGATCGACTTGGCTGTCCTTGCAGAAAATTGGCTTCTGTTTTTATCACAGATTCGTCTAAACATGCGTGAAAACATATCCATTATTCTGTTTTGGGGTTCAGTATAAAATATGGCACATTTTGTAACATTGGCCAGTGTAATATTTTGATTATCCCATGTAGCTGGCTTAAAATGAGAAGGTATTAAGTGCATGTACTTCTATAAGACTGATACATATTTAAATTGAGCATCACAAGGCACTTCCTATGAGTCTTTTTTCATGAAAATCAGAACTTGTCATGCTGACCAAATTGAAGTTGAAACAGCTTGTTCTTTCATAAGGAAAGAGTTATTTTCTGACAGTTTTTTCATGTTTTCTCAAAATATCAATTTTGTAGTGAAGACCCTCTCATTCTTAATCAGCAATGTGAGATATTTTTGTTGTGTGGTATTTTTGGATATCATATGGTTTCAAAGACATGGTACTTTTAGTACTTTGATTAATGGCTTACATAGCAAACAGTCAACTAATTAATTAAAGTCTTAGTAATGATGATTATGAGTGGAATACATTATGTGGATTACTCTAATTAGGTGCCTTGATTATACATGTATGTAAATTATTAATGATAATGCTCTGTGTATCTTGGGATCCCTGCTCATATGGTTTTGAACAGAACAGAACAGATCATGTCGAGGAAAGTCCTGCGGTATTTTCTGTGCCCCGTATTCTTTCATTATGCAGGCTATTCATCAACTGACATTACTCCAGCACAGAGATCGCTCCACCTGATTGTTTGTCAAAGGTTGTTTGGCGAAGGTTTTCAAGTTAATCCATTGGACCATATGATTATAAGTTGCCGTTAAAATTGATTTAAATAGTTTAGATTGACAACTGGCGTAATGTCCATTATTGAAACAAGTTATTCCCCCAAACAGTATTCTAGTACGTAATCATTTACTCCATTGTTGACCCTTAACTACTATTCTACAGATTCTTAAGTCCACGTAAATAATTACTTTTTTACAAAAAGACCTGTTATCATACTTCTCATGCAGGTGTCTGTTGCCTAAGCAAAGCACTTCTTAGTCCTTTACACAGGAGGTAATTCATGCCTTCTATATTGAATTGAACATGGGTAACTGAATCAGAACTCTCTTGGTAGCGCTTTGCTTAGGCAACGGACACCAGTGGTTAGTCCAGTGACCAGACAATCATGTTAGACGAAAAATACGCCGGGTTGAACGAGAATGACCATGACCTATTTTTTATACCGCAATTTAATTCATTCTCAAAATATTGACAGTGCCGAACCAACACCCCGTAACTCAATTTTGGCGCGAAAACTTTTTGCAGCATCCGCATCTGCTAGACGTCCCATGCATTTCTGTCTTGTCGCCATCTAAGTAACGCGATTGGCTCTTTAGATGGTTTTGGTTCGGCACTGTCGGTATGTTACATAAATAGTCTAAATAAAGATCATGCCGATAAAAAGTGATTAACGGTAAAGTTTTGGTATATAGAGTGTGTCGCTTTGGTGCAACATGGTAGTAGCTCACTATAATTTATATAGAGAATTGTTGCTTGTAGAGGGGATATTTGTCTGTCTCACAGGGACTGCAATTTGGTTATTTCTCAAAATATGTTTCACTAATAGTCAAAAGGAAGATCATGCTAATATAAATTGAATAACGTAACAGCTTCGGTATATAAAATTTGTCGATTTGGTACAACAAACTTGTTGCTCATTATATAGAGAAATGTTGTTAAATATAGAGAGGGGGGATAATGTCGGTCTCACAGGGACTAGCAATGACCTTGTAGAGTCATTATCTCGTTATGTTGATGGATTTACATGTTGAATTAATGACACCTCCATCTCCTGCGGGGTTTTCTCTCATACCATGGTTATAGTGCGCCCAGGATAATGTGATATTTACAAACATTGACCGGAATTGCCTACTGTTAAAAAATGGATTCTTAAGTAAACACATAATATTAAAGTCAATTGTATACTAAAATAACACTGATAAATCATGGACACTTGGTTAAACCACCTTTGCGGGCTATACCAAATTTTCCGGCCTTTCATGTTATCCCTGGCGCGGCTATAGTAATGCTCCCACTGGATCTTAATGTACTCTAAATTCTGTTCTTGATGTTCAGTGATCAATATCTGGGGAAACAACGCTCACTATTATAGCTTGGCTATTTTGACCTGAACCTGACCTTTATGCTAAATGGTATTGCAAGGTTAAAAAAAAAAAAAGTTAAGTTACCAATTTTCTAGGGCTCTTTTCAGCTGTTAGGCCGCTCAAGCACCCTTTGACATTTTAACTCCCCTGGTCATTGGGCTACATATAGAAACCTACACTCGTGTCTCCCTGGGGAGACTATTTCTCTTCTGTGGTGTGGCAGCCAACATCGATCTGCGGCGCCCAGGAATAGACACTGCCCTCACAGGTACCATTTTACACCATGGTAGAGTGGAGCTGTGGGTCTTGCTCAGAGATTTTGACCAGTGGTCCAGAGGGGGATCGAACCCGGGACCTCTCGATCCCGAAGCGCGCGTCCTACCTCTAGGCCACTGCTCCCCACTAGGTTCTTGTTTTGAATATACCAATTTCCGCAAACAAATCTTGCGATATCGGTATTTCAAATTTGTGTTTGTATTACATCTCGAGCGTCTTCGTGATACTCCTCAACTTTGTATTTTAGGTAATATATCAACTGTGAAATTATGCTAATCAAACAGTCAGGCTCGTGTCAAATTAGCCAAGCTATACTATACATGAATATTATACACTGTTGAGAAATCTCAGGGTAACTGTTATAAGTCTAAAAGCACCCAGACCAATTCTTTCTAAGGGTCTATTTTAGGCATTGTTTTTCTCAATCAGTTAAAGACTTTAAGCAGTGTGCCTCAATCAATGTGGCTATACAGGCCTGAATCTAATATTATAATCTACCAGTCAGTTGCAACCACAGCCCTCCACCTCCGGGATGGGGGTAGATAGCCAGGGAAACGGTCATGTTTTTCCTTCCAGCTTCTCTGGCACTGCATGGGAAATTATTAAGGGGATTTTTCTTCGATTTGATTCTTACTAATGATTGTAATAGAAACTGTCCCCAAGAAACTACCAGGGGCCAATATTCACCAACGTTGTAAGTCTAAAATTCAGACTTAGACTTTAAATTGCCAAATGTTCTATTCGCTCTCTTGATGTTATAAATGTATAAATTTTGATATAAATAGATATACACGTTCAGTCGGTAACAACAAATAATCAGATAAAATTTTATATGGTTAAATCTAATTGCAAAGAAATGTCAGTGATTATAAATATTGTCAATTCTAAGTCTAAATCTGAATTTTAGACTTACAGCGTTGGTGAATAAGGCCCCTGTTCATACTTGCTGATTCTAAAATGTTATGATTGCTCAATAAGCTGATTGAAAATAAATGTACAAAATTTAAAATATGTTTAAGAAAGTGTTGACGAAGATTGGCTGTAATTAAGTGAATGCAAAATATGAGCGTGTAAGGCAGAATTTGACATTACGCCAGAGATCGCTCTATCTGGTTGTTTGTCGAAGGCAGCTTGGCGAAGGTTTTCAAGTTAATCCATTGAACCATGTGATAATAATTTACTGGTAAAGTTGATTTAAAGGGTATTGATTGACATTGGTGAAATGTCAATCGGAAACAAATACATGTAGTTAACAAGCTATATATGGCCTAGAATTCTTTTGCAATTCTGGTGATTTTTTCGTCATAGGGGTGCAATCATATAGCATTAATTGACTTCTGTATTGTTTTCTATGACATTTATAGTAGTTTAATCTAATATTAATAGCTTTTAGACTTAATTGTTATGCATGACCTTTTATAACAATATGATACCGCTGTAGTCTCCCCTGTCAGATCTTCAGTACTTGAGAGCAAGTAATCATAGTCGGTATCGAAGAATTCTGTGTCTCATTTGATGCTTTGATCCTTTGTCATTTGTTAATGACTTAATATGAATGATTTAAGTCTTATGTATAATAGCTAGGATATACTGATGCATGCTTTGAATACTCCCAACTAGACTTATTATTATTTATTTATTATTTGTATATAATATTGTATACTAATACATACTTTTAGTATTCCCGTTAGGACTAGTTATTATATATTTAATAATTGTATGTAACAACGTATACTTTTAATATGCCCAACTGGACTAATTATGATTTATTTATTAATTGTATATACAATAATATGTCCTAGAACATGCTTTTTATACCCTGCCCCATCTGGGACTAATCTAATCATTTGAAGCAAGCATATCAATAACTCGTCCCCAGAACCTGATCATCGTCAAGCAACATGACTCTTCAGTGTGTGAGTATCATAAAGCTAATTAAATTGTTATATTGTGAGCATGATACCGTTAGGCCGTTATTTGCTTTCGGCTCTAAATAGGAGAATATGACGAATATTGCGGTCCTTTTATCGTAATACAATTGATGCCCAACATGATAGATCCTATAGTGTCACTTTCTATTACACTCTGAATCGCCCTTTTAACAAATTAAATGACAACGTGCGTTCATGCAGTAATAATTTTATCTGCCTTTGTGGGTCTGTTGGGGATTTTCAGCGGAAAAAATTATATTCATTGAGCGTTGATACATTATTAATATAATGGTATATATAGTAGAAGGGATATACACATATTTCGTGACTTTGTACCATTCACACCAAACTCAAAGCGTGTTGAACATTTCTGGTGTTCATGTTTTTAAAAGTGTGTGTATGTTTGTGCGTTATTTCGTTAGTTCAGCTAATGGTGTTGTGCTATTTTTATTGCCCATGTTGACAGCTCCGTATGTTATATCCTATGTGTTTGATTTGAAAGACTTTACTGTGGTAAAAGATGAAAACGATGGACAGACAGTTTGATCTGATCTGACGACGCTGCATGGCTTTATGCTTAATTAAAAGCTTGTGCCAAAATTGTTTGTGCAATAAAAAAAGCGTAAATTTTGAACAAATTTTAAGGGATTTTTATGCTGATTGTGACACACCTTTTATGAATGTTTAATATATGAATGACTACCTGGATGATATATGTTTTATTCTAGTTTCAATCTTGTGGATAAAGTTATTGTGATATTAATTGATTTTCGGTCCATTTAGTACTGCATTATTTTCTTACTGAAAGATTGTTAAATTTTCTGGACTTTTTTAAAAGAGTTTTGTGGATGAAGTTATACTATTTTGATCTATGCTATTCTGGGAAAATTGCTTGCAACTTTTTGAAGCCTTGTGCCATAGGCTAACGAAGGAATAGAGATAATTATTGTAACTTAATTAACATTTCTTAGATCTGACATGTTGCTAATTAAGGTGACACTGTTGTGGATTTAATCAAATTGTGGTCTTTACATTGCTTGAGTGGATGTTTAATTGAAAAGAGAATAATAGCTTAGGATTAATCATTGCTTGTGCAACGTCTTGTCAATATTTGTAAACATCTTTTTTGCACATTGTGCCTACAGAAATAACTGGTAGAGACGTAAGACAGATTTCTTTTAAGAATTTTTAGGGCGAGACAATAAAACTGCTCATTGCTATGGCAACTGATATAAATTTTTCGAGTTGTGACTTTGGGGTTATCAGTCAACCGATCACTCCTTCAGGGTTACCTCGCCAGAGAACATTTCCTCTGGATGCACCGACCTTGAAAAGGTCAAGGTCAATAGGGGGCACATATAAAGGGCCACCAAAGACCCAAGTTTCCTTGACCTTGTCACATTGGGATTCCATGTCTCAGACAGTGCACTTAGGTAAGCTGAGTTTTTCCTCATATTTTTTTCTGCTTTGATCATTCATAATGGTTTTTCCTCATATCTAGGTAAGCTGAGATTTTTCTTCATTTTTTTTCTTTTCTTAAAGTGCTCATCATTCATTTATGTTTCAATTTCTCTCATTGAATTGTAAGTTTTCGTCTCAAAGGTTTTGCCTACCTAATTGCATGCATACTGGCACAGATAATTTTTACAGCTCTTTGATTGTGATATTTAATACATGTATTTCTTTGTAAGATTTCATTTTGTTATTGGATGGGACTATTTACTCTTTACTCCAAAAAGAATTTTTGTTAACTCACCCACTGAGTCTTCTATAAGTCCACCATAGTCTTTACAATGATGGAAGGGAGACAATCTAATTTTAGAAATGCATTCTTTATTATGTAGACACCTTGTCAAGGGAGATCAATATTAATAGCTGTGTGTACATTCTAGCTCATTTCTTATCAGTATAGTTTTGGAGGACAGAGTCAGGCTCTTGAAAAAGCCCTCAGTATATTGTTAAATATATTTTGAGGGGAAACAATCCAATAGCAATAATTGTGAAAGGGAGAAAATCCAATAGCAATAATTGTGAAAGGGAGACAATCGAATTACAAACTAGACTTAAATAGGAGAACTGCAGGACACATATTTAGATGAAGCCTATAATCAGTGGTCTCTTCCCATTTTTGGGACAAACGAAGAGGTTGCTGTAGGTTGAAAGGGATTGATGTGGTGTCCTGGAAAGGAATTAATTCTACTCACTTTTGTATAAAAACTAATAAATGATTAGTGCAATGTTATGTTCACTGTTGAATGTTGGCTTTTAGGTTGTCCTTTTGTTGTGTTCATCCCTTTGGTATGTTTTTGTCTTCTCAATCTTGCTCTGGGGTGGTTTTCAATATTGATCTTACTTGACTTAAAATAAGGACAACCAATCAGATCACACCATATTAAACTAATGATCTGTAACAGGCAGTATGATTGGCTATCCTTATTTTCAAATTAAATAAGATACCACCTGTTGATTTGTTTATGAGGGCGGAGGCTGTCAGAGTCAGATTTCATATTGTTACATGGGGCTGTGCAGTCACTAAGCTTGTACTCTGCTATTTCTGATGACTGCTGCCTACCTTGTCACAGTTCACAGTCAATTTGTATAAGATGACTGTCCGTCAATTATCTCAACCTGTCTCAGAAAGTGTTTTGAAATTTGTCAGTCAGATATAATTAAACATTGTAATCATAAATACATGTAGTAATAATGGTTAATATCTTATAATATAAATCATTCTTCGTACAATAAATTTTAACTTCAACAACGTAGCAATACCACGTGACTTTTGGCTACAATGCCAAGACAAAGTTTTGCCTTGGCACTGTAGCCATATGTCACAATCATGGTACAGCTACACTGTTTAAGCTACAGGTCAGAAAAATGAATACTGTAAAAATGATTAATTTTTGTGGGGGGTATATTTTGTGGATTTCATGGTTCATCTTTAACCACAAAATCAAATCACATCAAACAATAATTTTGACCCTTGTATTCATTTATTTCCTGAATTGTAAAATCCAGGACAAACGTCCCTGTCGTCCTATCAAAATGGTCTTTTTTACCAAAACCACAAAATTACGGCCCATCGAAAATAAATGATTTTACAATATTGAGGAGTGCGCTTGGTTACAAAGCACTAAATGCCTCCGCAAACCAAAATAAGATACACTCAAATAGTCCATAAATAAACTTGTGATTGTGTTTAAATGGTAGTATGCTTTGACAAGGTGGAACTGGAATCATCTTATTGGGTTTACAGGCTTTGTATACATGTATTTGATGTATTGAAACTGTTTAATTTTATATATTTTGAGATTTTTGCCAAAATACCAAAGCGAAAGTAGGGTAGGGTAAAACCCGGATTTGGTCGGTCAGCACGACTTGAAAATATGTTCACCTCCATGGACGGACAAAATTATGCTTATATGATATTTGACCCCCTGTTTGTTTTTGTATTTTCTTAAAGCTGGTAGCCGCTTCTTTTCATTGATATATGTCTGCCACATGGCCATAGACTTTTACATGTATCAACCTGGTACTGACTATTGTAACTATACAATGAGTTAAAGAACAAATTTATTTAGTGATTGGTGAACTGCTACTCGGCTGACCGAGTCCTACTGAACAGAATATCGCTGATCAGGGATAGATATATCACTGTAGTGCAGCATTAATGTAATAAACTTGTTATTGGAAAGATAAAAAATGCCAATCATATTTGATAGTGAAAAGAATACGGTGTAACACGTCTGAGTACCTCGTGGAGACTGACAGGTTATATTTGATTAAATCAGTAAAATATGGCCGACGAAATTTGTTGATTACAAATATACGGTACAATGTTACTACGACAGACTAGAGATTTCACAGGCTGTTCAATGTGTCCTGTCCATTGAAAATTTCACCAGTTCTGTTTAATAAGGAAAGTTTCTGTTACTTAGTATATATCGCTGGCTTAATTTGAATGAAAAGGTCGAAAGTACAAAATCAATATTTTGAGAATTTTAACAAGAAATGTTTGAAATTTGCTCTTTTTTATAATGGAAAAACAAGCTTTTACAACTCCATTTAGGTCAACATGACAAGTTTTCATTTTCATGAAGCGCTTGGTGATGCTGATTGTAAATAAGTATCCTATGTATCAGTCTAATAATAATTGGTTGTAAGTAACTTACAACCTTCTCATTCTAAGCCAGCAATATATATTGCAACTTATGTTTTCAATATATAGTGCAACCTCTATACAGCAGGTTTTTAGAGTATCTTTGGAACTGCAAGAGACCATTGTTATATTGGAGACAGAGTGGAAGAGAAAGTTGCAGATTAGGAATGCCAAGGTTTTTTTTTAAAATGTTGGCCATTGTTTAGAGGTTGTTGCTCTACAGAGGACAAATCTATTGAAAATAATATTTTAGGCATTGTGAAATTTTGAAAGTGTTGTAGAAAGGTCGTTAGTCTCCAGAGGGACATTCTGGAGAGCTTATACTGTACTTATACTATGCTGTAAAAACTGAGGGAGTTTTAAGGGCAGAGTATCAGCGGACTGTTATGATATTGATATGAATGAACTGGAATGGAATGTATACTTTATTTCCATTGGGATACTTTGGGCTATTATTGTTATTTTGATGCTATTTTCATTTATTGCTTTGTATATCAATTAACTGACCGCCTAAATGGTTCCCAAAGCGATCAGAAACATATTATTGGTTCCATGTATATGGATATTTCCTCAATTTTTCTTGACATTACTAGAAGAGGAAACACTTTCAATTTGGCCATGACCTTTTAGCTTGACCTTTCTCGTTAGAATCTTGTGCGTCTGCATTGATTAAGTTTATTGCCATTTCTCAAAGACTATCAAACGTATCCACTTGAAACTTAATATGGTTATTCACCATCACAAGAGGAATCCATTCTGATGAAGCAGATAACATATATTTATTGAGTTATCTACCCTTGTTAGTAAGTTGAACATACTGCAATGGTAGGCGGTGCTCTTGTTATCTTCAGGTTTTTGAGGATTAGTTCAAAGAATGGACTGGAAACCTGATAAACATTAGGGCTGCTGTTGTAATGTCTGTATAGCTTGGCTATTTTGACCTGAGCCTGACCTTTATGCAAGAATATTTTACAAGGTTCTTGCTTTGAATATATCAATTTCCGCAAGCAAATCGTGCAATATCAGTATTTTAAAGTATTACATGTCGAGCAACTTTGTGATACTCACCGATTATGAAAACATACAATCGACTGTTAAATTATGCTAATCAAAAGGTCAGGCTAAATGTCAATTGACCAAGCTATATTATAGCAATGCTATGCCTGTATAGTTTAATTTCGAACATTGAGCCGTGACTGCACTTTAAAGTTTAATCCAATCGTCGATAAAGGTTGGTGCGGGAATGACTATTCATATATGTATAACAAATAAGTATCTTTAAATCATGACTATATAAATCAATAAATCACGGGTTACCCGCCCAAATAGATTCGTCTGAAAGGTCATGGCTCAGGGTTGAAAATTGAACTATACTATGGCAAAGCTCACAGTGACCATATAATGACAATGGGATGGCATTGGCATGATGATATGGTATAACATTTCCTTGCATAGTTCTCATGCTGTAAACAGAACAATCATTGCGGTCATGTTTCAGTGATTGACATATTTATAGCAGTTTGACATATTCTCAATATCATGGATACTTCATCTGCCAACCAGTAGACATAAGTCAAATAATTCTCCTATAAATTAATGCTGGTAGGAAAGTAGGTCACTCTAGCAATAAGAATGTTATGCCTTGGTCCCAATGAGCTTGTTTTGCCTTGGGTTGTACTCCTGTTTTAATAAATGGGAATAAAAAGGTATGGGGAAAAAATTCATAGTGGTCTAGGGGAAGCTTCGGTGTAATATTAGAAAATTTGTGATATACCTGTTCCTGATGCCTTCCAAAACTAATCTATTTAAATCGGGAGTACCCAAAAAATGTTCAGTGGGACCAGAGCATTGCCGTTTAATATACTAGTAGCTGAACAGAACGTTAGACTGGTGTGTCTGGTTTTTGATTAAATAGAGTATGTATGTTGATGTATGATGTGGAGTCTGGACTGACCGATTTACTGACAAATGTTGACATCGCTTATAAAACGGTTTGCTTTTATCCTGGTTAGCTCCAAACATTGACAATTTTAAGTCATTTTTGATACTCAGTTGTTCATACTGGTTGTGTTTCTGTTGGAGTCATGATTTGACAAAGTTTACAATTGATCCAGAAAGTTTGGCTTTCATGTAATTTTGGACTCAAGTTGTTTAGAGATCAGAGAACAAATAGCCAGTTTTTTTGGGCATAAAGTAGATTGTGCCATTCCAATTGTGCCTCTTTTAGAAGGCCTACTGTTTCTATTATTCGCTCTATGTTTACAATAGAGGTATATTAGCGCCAAGCAGATATTTAAATAGATTTTAAAGCTTAGTGGCATTGTAGTGGGAAAACGGGAAGTATATGACTAAAATACTTAATTATGTTTCATATGTAAAATTATTAAATTTATTGACCTGTTCTTGTTTCTATTTCAAATGGTTTTGGTCATGACTTAAGTTTATTCTGTATTATTTGCCAAGCATAATAATGCCGAGCATAGCCTTTTTTGCCAGTCAGCATTTTACTGACTATATAATTGAATGCCTCCACACAGATTTCAACCCTAGTTGCTAGATTAGGCGGCAAGCATGCTAAACACTGAGCTACAGAGGCACATATTATCCAAATAATATTGACATAATTTCTTGCAGCAAGCACGCTAACCACTGAGCTACGAAGGCACACATTATCCAAATAATATTGACATAATTTCTTCTGGTTGTTTTCAGATGGCCCTCTTAGCTTAGCTGACTCACTCACAGCAATGGATAGAAGCTTCAGTCACGACAGTCAGAGTACGGCTGGTAGTCATAGTATGACTGGTAGTCATGGTGGTACCAGCCACGCTGGAAGTCAGGGCATTAAACAAGCTATTGTCTCCAAGCTCGACAGTCATGACTCGTCGAGTCACATGTCACACGGCAGCAAGATGTCTGGTAACAATCTCTCAGCTCACCATATGTCTGGCAACAGCTTGTCTCACGATCTGGCCAGCAAACTTGACATTCATAGCAACTCGAACCAGAGTTTATCTCAAGAACTTGCGAGTAAGTTAGATATTGCCGATTCATCTACTCATAGTTTAGCGGGACAGATCAACAACAGACTGTCCACTCATAGATCTTCATCATCGGGTCATGGTAACCATTTGTCTCAGGAGTTGGCGAGTAAGTTAGACATAGCTGACTCGTCCAGTCATACATTAGATAGACTTCAGAATCTTTCGACACATAGTGCGGGGAAAGAAAGTCTGTCACACGAACTCGCCGCTAAGCTTGATATACATTCATCCAGTCAGAATCTGTCTGGTAAACTTTCTGATAGTCAAACCTCACTAAACAGCCGCCATGCCTCGACCCGATCACCATCACGACAAAATACCCTCCAAAAACAACATTCTGTGCAGTCATCAATGTCGGAACTTAACGGTGACAGAGGGAAAGATTCATACGTGGGTGGAATTAAGTTCGAGAGACTGAAAAATCTGGAGGTAAGAAAAATATATATCAAATTCTAAAGTTAATATCAAAAGACCTGACATCCACTAAACTGGGATCCAATTCTGAAGGCTTTAAAATATTCAAAATTGAGGACCCAGTGCAAACTATTATTTGTGCCTTTATAAGTGATAAATGCAGTTTTTCATCAGCATCCGATAACATTGTGCTAGTTTCAGGAACCATTTTGGATAATTTTTAAACTTATTCAATAAAATGGACAGAGCTTTGCCATCTTTGCAGATCTCTTCTGGGTCCTAATGGATAGCAGGTCTAATACATAGCTGGCCTTGAACTTCATATAAATAATTTAATTTTGACAAAAGATACTCGAATGAAGTGCACCGAATTTGTTACCTGTCAATTCAGGTTTGATTTCTGGTTGTGGCAGGTCACGGTGATACCCTTCCAAGAATATTAGCTTGTCTTTTTGAAGAAAAAAAAGACTAAAGTTATCCACTTGAAACTTAGCATAGTTATTCACCATCACAACAGTCTATACTGACAAGGCTGGTAACCCTGTGACCTATATTTATTGAGTTATCTGTCCTTGTTGCTATCAACAACGAGAACTTCAGATTTATTTTAAATTCAGACTCTGATTTGGTCAAAATCTCAATTTAAGATGAGATATCTGTTTGAGATGCTGCGGAAGATCAGGGCCTGGAATATTGAATCAGCCTGAAAATTTGTTTTGAGTAACAGGCTTAAATTAAGTTAATAGATCCAACAGTATTCATGTTTATTTGACGATACTCTGAGTGGGGGTGTCTAAACGTTCGGTTAGAACGCAATATTTAAATTACGCAACATACAACAGGTCTGTAAGATCGTGGGTCTCCCTGTATTATTCATTTGAAATGTGTCATAAAAAACACAGATGCCACGACTGCAGCAAGTTTAGAGCTTTTATAATGTTGTCATATCAGATAAATGAGAGGAGGGCCTGTCGAATGTCATATTGAGAACATTATTGATTCATTCGTAGGTTTTTGAAATAGATTGCTATATACCAGCATCAAGCAAAATCTCGACAGATTTCCTGAAAATGATTTTGACATACACGGTAGTGACTATGCTATACACTGTTATACAGCTGACTCAGCAATGACTGCATGATTCAAGTTCGGAGTCTTTAAAAAGTTGACTAGACTGTGAAAAAATTTGGGAAAAAAAAAAAATTGTGATTTTTTCGGGACACATTTAATGAGGACTGTAATTTCTGCATGGTTTGAGCTTGGAGTCTTATAGCAGTCAAGAAAAATTTTGGGAAAAGAAAAAAATTGTGAATTTTTCGGGAAAATATTGACCAGGAATGAGATTACTACTGAGTGTTAGATTTGTGTTTTTGGATTTTTATATAAAATACGAGAATGAGTTTAGAGTTACACAACTGTGTGGCTTCACTCCTGGAAGTTGTTCAGGCAAACCTCTTTATGGATGTGATTTTAAATATTTGTAATTAAGTGGATTTTTTCTTGTTAATTAATAATTAATAAACCTTAATAGACACACCTGTTAAATTGAAACTTAATTACTTTTTGTCAAGCCCGCTTGTGGTGAGCGGGACTTAGTCGCCACTTTTGGTGTATGTACATGTGTCCGTCCCTCTGTGGATACATCTGTCCGATTTTGTTAGGATATTAAGGTTGTCACTGTCCCGTCTTCATTAATTGCCAGTATTAACTCTCTGCTTGTTTTTACTTTGAAATCAAGGGCTCAGTGCAAAACTATGGTGTACATGCCTCCATTCATTGATGTTGTTACAAGTTACCATAGTAACATAATTTGCTCTGATCCCTCAAGATGGTTTCTAATAAAACTGTTCAAAAATTAAATCCAAGTTCTTAACAGTAAATTTTCCTGACACATTGTGTCATTGATAGCACATATTCAGTATTTTTGTAAATATAGAATTACAGTCTGAATTTTTTTTCCAATTATCCCAATTGTTTTTGATATTTTCAAAAAAAATGTCATTATTGTATACACATGTAGTTATTTCTCAGAACCATAGTTTTGGACCAGCATGCAGTAAGGTCTACTCAAATAACAAATAATACCAAACAAGATTTATTGATCGTCATATTTCGTGTCATGGGTATACATACATCGTTCATTTCCTACGGCGGCCATCTTGGAATTCATTTGTTCAAATTTTCATTGATGTCATTTCTGGCTTGATCTTCGTTTCAAATGATGGATTAGGAATGATCACGATATTGCGTTCTATTTTACTTAGGTTATGCTGACTGTTGTAATGTGTGATTTGTGCTAGTCAAATTCAAAGAGGCTCACAGGGAAGCTGGTCTCGCCCAACTGTGTTGCCTCTTTAATTAAAGTCTGGTTTGATCAATGTTAAATTGCGGCCATATTGGTTATCAATTTTTGTAGTTAATATATTGTTATTGTTGTGAATTTTAAAAATTGATGTAGCTACACAAAGCATCCATGCAAGGTGTCATGGTGCAAATACTACACAAGAACTACACAACATTAGGCCATGTACTAATAAATCCCCAAATTTTATGCTTTTTGTTATTGTTGAATTGTAAGAAAAGTTTTGGGTGATGGATAAGTACAAATTTTTGACAAATATTTTTCAGTGTCAAGTGTTCCCTCAAAGCTGCTGGTCATGCAATAGCCAATCTTTCAGAGATGAAACTATTTTGCCATGCACTACTATTATCTTACTATAGTTGAACGCAAAACAATAATTGGATGTAAAATGTTCTTAATTTCACGTAGATTGATTATGCTTTAGTAACGATTTGGTTACCCTGTGCATGTATAATCATTAATCATTTTAATCTGTTTTTAGGAAGATGAACTTCTCGCCAAAATCCGCGAGATTATCGGCCATCTTGAACGATTGGAAGACTATCACCGTGGCGACGGAATGCGTATACAAAAAATGCTTGGTGATATGTACTGGGATTATACGCATATGCGGGAGATGATCGCCGACTGTATGGCCGAAAATGGATATGCAAGTAAGATACCACTAATTCTTGAACTTACCTTGCCCTGATCTCTCAAAACGACTCAATGGAGCTCAAGCTCATCTCAATTATCGATGCCCCCCCCCCCCAATCTTTGATGAGGGGTTTATTGCTTTGCTCATGTCTGTCGGTAGGTCGGTCGGTATATCAGATTGACGGCTTATTGCAAAACTATGATATGTGCCTCTACAAATTTATGTAGTACCATAGTTTTGCACTGAGCCCTTAAAATTGTTACCGTTCGATAACTCAAGAATGCTTTGCCCTATACTAGGATCTTCGAACTTTACCAGGAGTTTGACCAGCAACATTAGATAACCTCTATTGATAATTTTTGATAATTATTCTGCTATTGGGGCATTCATGTTTTACAAACACCATGTCACAATTATAATTTACAGAGCTTAAGCTCTTTATTCATCTAAAATTCAGACTCTGGTTTGGCCAAAATCTCTCTGCTTGAGTTTGAGGTGAGATTTAAAATCTCAGTTTGAGGTGAGATTTATACTTGAGTTTGAGCTGAGATTTCTGCTTGAGTTTGAGCTGAGATTTCTGCTTGAGTTTGAGCTGAGATTTCTGCTTGAGTTTGAGCTGAGATTTTTATTTGAGTTTGAGCACATTTTGAGGCTTCTTTTACTTCAAAAAGATTATAAGTAATTCAAGGTTTCACTGAGAGGCATAAGCTTTCACTTAGGTGCAGGCCTTAGTGTGCCTCAATGTAGCTACCTGCGATATGACACGTGTTCACTTTACCTTAGGGAAATTCAAGGTTTGGAACTTTAAATAAAATTGTGTTACTTATTTTGAAATGCTTGCATGCAACCTATCTGTTGTTGTCATGACAAACAAAATGTCAACTTTGATTATTATCTAATGAATTGCATTTCTGCACAGTTTTATTGTTGACAATTCAAACAATGCACAAAAAATTCTTCCCTGCAATAATCCATTGTTTGCTTTTAGAATGAAATCTACAATTTTAGATCTGACATGGAATTTTTGCGTCTCTGGTTGTCAAATTTAGATGTAGTATGTTCCCTTATAAGGTTTTGTCATTTTTGAAAATGAAGTTTTGCCGTTGACATGTGAATTTGTGCATGCTATAGGCAGGGGCATGGGTGTGCATTATAATATAATGTTGGTACTAAATAATGCAGTGGGCTTTGGAGATTTGGGGTCTCAGTGGCTAATAGACCTACTCCGGATCTCCACTAATCTGTAGGTACAAATAAAGTTTTACCGTTATAATCATTGAGACTATTGAATATTCATACCCGAACAATAGAGTTGGGGGTCAGTTGTTTTTGCATATGAATGTAAAACCAGTATAACTAGGTCAGGTTTGTTTGTACCTATATGTAAATTAAGGGGAAAACCACATCGCACAGAGTTCCGGATATCAACTATTGTTATGGTTGTTTAATATCTATAGGCCTCAGAGTACCTTGAGAATGCTTAGGGAGTACAGTGCAAACCATCTTGAGCAACACCCTTAGGTAGCTTGCAGTTTTGACCATTATTTAGAGGGTATTGCTCTATAGAGGTCAGAATTATAGTAAATACTGCCATTTGGAAAATTTAAAGTTGTTTTTATAGAGACTGGAGCTCAGCACCTGAGGGGCCACTGTTACCGGAGAGGTTGTACTGTGCTTCTAATATGTCTTGTAAGATTATTAAATAGGGAAGCGGCGGCCTAGCGGAAGGACAGATAGAGAGGTCCCGTTTTCGACCCTCGTCTGGACCGCTGGTTAATTTCACCTAGCAAAAATAAACATTCTCCACTCCACCAAGTTGTAAATTGGTATCTGTGAGGGCAGTGTCTATTCCTGATTTTGACAGCCACACTCACAGGAGAGAAATAGCCTCATCTTGGAGACTCAAATGTAGGTTTCATTCATAGGTTGCCCAATGACACAGGGGAGTTTAAATGTCAAAGGGTGGTTGAGCAGCTGACCAGCTAAAAACAATTCTCGAAAATTGGTTACTTTAATTAAATATTAGTTTGAGAATGCCTTGCATTAAAGAATTAAATATTACATGCTCCACTTACCAGCTTCCATATACAATGTAACTGAAATATTGTTGACAAAAAATGTACTAATTTCAAGTAGGCAAACTTACCGTAATTAATCTGAATTGCGTATTGGTTTTATAAGCGGACCAGATTTTTGGATGCAAATAAATTATGTTGGTTTCAATTGCAAATATAAACATTTCTGCACGATTTCAAAATCATTGAAGAGGTATTTATTGGTACCGTACTGTTGTTAATGGTGTATATGCGCTATATGCATGGTATATGTTGTAAATGGTGTTTATGCGTGCATCGTTGTTGTTTGCTAGGTTAATTCTAACAAGTATACCAGACATTACGTTGCATGTCAATACTTCATTTCAACGTCAAAATCGCTAATGAAAACTAAGAATGGTGAATAATTTAACGTGTGTCACTGGAATGATATGCCGGGCCTTTCAAATTAATCACATTTTTATATAGTTTTCTGAAATTAATTTCTCGGGATAGGTTAAGGCTTGGGAGTCTCGTGCATTGATTATAGATACGACTCTCAGTGCTGTTATCGTTTATTAACGTGTGTTTAATAAACTTGATACGGTTTTCTGTATCTCCCCCGGGCATATTTTCCCACTTTTTTCTTCCTCGAATTACTGTAAAATCATTAATTTTCATTGGGGATTAAATTTGGTGGATTTGATGGTTCACCTTCAATCACAAAATCAAATCCCACCTAACAATAATTTTGACCGTTGTATTTATTACCTGAAATATTTCGTCCCATCAAAATTAAATGATTTTACAGTATCATCTAACTTTGGGTATATCTGGGGAAACACAATCAGAGTTGTTGTTGTGTATGAGAGAGGACATAAATCACGTGGTAACTATAAACTTAATCAAGCCGTGAGGGGGGGGGGGCAGAGTATCACAGTATCACAGTGTTGGTCATGTCTGGGAGATTGTCAGCCATTTATGTCTGGGAAGTTTCAGTTCTTATTTCTGCTTTGAGGTGTTTGAACCCATCTGAAGACCAACAATGCCAATGCCGAGCATAGCTTTTATTTGCCAGTCAGCTTTTTGCTGAAATATGGCAGGCATATATACAAGTGCCTCCACCCAGATTAGAACCTGGGTTGCCAGATTAGGTGGCAAGGGGGCTAACCACTGAGCTATGGAGGCGCACCAAAGTTGGCTGTTTTCTAACTGACCATTTGAGCTTATGTGATCACTTTATATTCGTCCAAAATATGTTTGGGTAGACACATTCACAAATTTGGCATAATTTTGATGAAACTTGATCACAATATATCTAGGTCTATATTGGGTCATCTTGGGTACAAGAACTAGGTCATTAGGTCAAATAATTGACAGGACCTTGTGGACACATAGTTATGGGTAATATTTTATAATTACCTATCTAGTTCTGTGTTTGTTAATATGTCTCCAAACTTTCTATTCAAATTATTATAAAAAAAAAGATTCTGAAGAAGGCCTCAGCCGAAACGTAAAGATAATAATAATTCTACAAAATACGTGTTGTTGTTGAACAAATTCCCAATTATTATTCAAATTATTTAAATTTGTATTTTTGTAGTCGTTGCTATGAAGATGTTGAAGACATTAAACAGTATAGGAATCTTCAAGAATGATGATGTCTGGTTCCCTACATACTATACATACAACACAATGTGGAACTTCTCAGATGCCAGTCCAATACTTGCCAAGGTAATGTTTGGTACCCAGCTTTCTTTAAGTCCAATCCTTGCTACCAAGGTATGTTTGGTTCTCGGCCTTTTTTAAGTACAATTCTTGCTACCAAGGTATGTTTTGTATTCAGTCTTGTTTGGTACCTGGCCTTGTTTGGTACCCGGCCTTGTTTGGTACGCGGCCTTGTTTGGTACCCAACTTTGTCTGGTACCCGGCCTTGTTTAAGTACAATTCTTGCTACCAAGGTATGTTTTGTATCCAGCCTTGTTTAAGTACAATTCTTTCTACCAAGGTATGATTTGTACCCATCCTTGTTTAAGTACAATTCTTGCTACCAAGGTATGTTTTGTACCCATCCTTGTTTGGTACCCGGCCTTGTTTGGTACCTGGTCTTGTTTGGTACCCGACTTTGTTTGGTACCCGGCCTTGTTTAAGTACAATTCTTGCTACCAAGGTATGTTTTGTATCCAGCCTTGTTTAAGTACAATTCTTGCTACCAAGGTATCTTTTGTACCCATCCTTGTTTGGTACCCGGCCTTGTTTGGTACCCGGCCTTGTTTGGTACCCTGCCTTGTTTTGGTACAATTCTTGCTACCAAGGTATGTTTTGTATCCAGCCTTGTTTAAGTACAATTCTTGCTACCAAGGTATGTTTTGTACCCATCCTTGTTTGGTACCCGGCCTTGTTTGGTACCCTGCCTTGTTTGGTACCCATCCTTGTTTGGTACCCGGCCTTGTTTGGTACCCGGCCTTGTTTAAGTACAATTCTTGCTACCAAGGTATGTTTTGTACCCATCCTTGTTTGGTACTCGGCCTTGTTTGGTATCCAGTCTTGTTTGGTACCCATCCTTGTTTGGTACCTGGCCTTGTTTGGTACCCGGCCTTGTTTAAGTACAATTCTTGCTACCAAGGTATGTTTTGTACCCATCCTTGTTTGGTACCCGGCCTTGTTTGGTACCCGGCCTTGTTTGGTACCCGGCCTTGTCTGGTACCCGGCCTTGTTTAAGTATAATTCTTGCTCCCAAGGTATGTTTTGTATCCAGCCTTGTTTGTTACCTAGCCTTGTTTGGTACCCAGCCTAGTTTAAGTACAATTCTTGCTACCAAGGTATATTTGGTACCCGGCCTTGTTTGGTACCCGGCCTTGTTTGGTACCCATCCTTGTTTAAGTCCAATTAATGCCAATGTGTTTGGTTACTGGCCTCGTTTAAGTCCAATGCATTCAAAGTTATGTTTGGTACCTACCCATGATTAATACAGTCCCCAATTCTTGGTACATGTATGGTTCCCTTCCTTGTTTAAGTGTAGCAATTCTTGCCATTTAAAGTGCATGGAGGTAGCTCATTATTATTAATCCTGACTGAATTTTGTTATTTCTTGTAGAAATTGTCTGAGAACGACGCTGTTAGATTATTGACCTTAAATTGTGGTCATAAACCCTACATCAATGCCTTACACAGTAAAGTAAGTACTACCTTGAATTGTGGTCATAAAACATACATCAATGCCTTACACAGTAAAGTAAGTACTACCTTGAATTGTGGTCATAAACCTTACATCAATGCCTTACACAGTAAAGTAAGTACTACCTTAAATTGTGGTCATAAACCTTACACCAATGCCTTACACAGTAAAGTAAGTACTACCTTAAATTGTGGTCATAAACCCTACATCAATGCCTTACACAGTAAAGTAAGTACTACCTTAAATTGTGGTCATAAACCTTACATCAATGCCTTACACAGTAAAGTAAGTACTACCTTAAATTGTGGTCATAAACCTTACATCAATGCCTTACACAGTAAAGTAAGTACTACCTTAAATTGTGGTCATAATTCTTACATCAATGCCTTACACAGTAAAGTAAGTATTAGCTTTGTTATCGTTTGTCAAAATTAATTGAAACTTCTAGTATACTGTTGTGCATTTGGTGGACGTCAGTTGGATGAATTTCAAGGGAGTATTTTAAAAATGGCCCTTTGTTTTTTTACACTTATAAATTTTCTTTGTTCCTATAGGTTGAATTTCAATGCAATTTGGTATGACTGATCAGTACCAAGACGAGTTGTGCATATCGTCAGTGGAGGTTGGTTAGATAAATTTTAAGGGAGTTATGACCCACTGTATCCTTCTAATTCGAAGTCGGATACTAACGTACTAATTAAGTCACTGTGACATGCAGTTTCTGGGGTTATTCATCACATTCAGTGATATTTCTTGTTTTACCATGTTTTTAGCTCACCTGACCACAAAGTGGTCATGGTGAGGTTTTGTCATATCGAGATGTCCGTCGTCCGTCGTGCGTCGTGCGTCCGTCAACAATTTCTTCAAACGACTTCTCCTCCTAAACCGCTTGGCCAAATTTGATAAAACTTAATAGGAATGTTCCTTGGGTGGACCTCTACCAAAGTTGTTAAAAAATTTCCGGTCCATCGCATAACTAGGTCACACAGGCTAAAAATAGATTTTCAAAAAGGAAACTTTAAAAATCTTCTCCTCTGAAACCATAAGGCCTAGAGCTTTCATATTTGGTATGTAGCATTACCTTGGTCTCCTCTACAAAGATTGTTCAAATTATGTCCCTGGGGTCCAAAATTGGCCCCGCCCCGGGGCCCTTATTTTTACATTCTCGAAACCGCTTGGCCCAGGGCTTTCATATTTGGTATGTAGACTCAGCTAGAGGTCCTCTACAAAGATTAATCAAATTATGTCCCTGGGGTCAAAATTGGCCCCGCCCCGGGGGCCCTTAGTTTTACATAGAGTTATATAGGGGAAACCTTAAAAAATCTTCTTCTCCGAAACCGCTTGGCCCAGGGCTTTCATATTTGGTATGTAGACTCAGCTAGAGGTCCTCTACAAAGATTGTTCAAAATATGTCCTTGGGGTCAAAATTGGCCCCGCCCCGGGGGCCCTTAGTTTTACATAGAGTTATATAGGGAAAACCTTAAAAAATCTTCTTCTCCGAAACCGCTTGGCCCAGGGCTTTCATATTTGGTATGTAGACTCAGCTAGAGGTCCTCTACAAAGATTGTTCAAATTATTCCCCTCGGGTCAAAATTGGCCCCACCCTGGGGGTCACCATTTTACTTAGACTTATGTAGGGAAAACATAAAAAAATCTTTTTGTCTAAATTACAATGCCTAAGAGCTTTGATATTTGGTATGTAGCATCATCTAGTGGTCCCCTACCAAGATTGTGCAAATTATGCCCCTGGGGTCAAAATTGGCCCAGCCCCGGGGGTCACCGTTTTACATAGACTTATATAGGGAAAACATATAAAAATCTTCTTGTCTAAAACTACACTGCATAGAGCTTTGATATTTGGTATGTAGCATCATCTAGTGGTCCTCTTCCAAGATTTTTCAAATTATGCCCCTGGGGTCAAAATTGGCCCAGCCCCGGGGGTCACCGTTTTACATAGACTTATATAGGGAAAACATATAAAAATCTTCTTTTCTAAAACTACACTGCATAGAGCTTTGATATTTTGTATGTAGCATCATCTAGTGGTCCTCTACCAAGATATTTCAAATTATGCCCCTGGGGTCAAAATTGGCCCCACTCGGGGGTCACTGTTTTACATAGACTTATATAGGGAAAACATATTAAAATCTTCTTGCCTAAAACTACACTGCCTAGAGTTTTGATAATTGGTATGTAGCATCATCTTGTGGTTTTCTACCAAGATGTTCAAATTATTCCTTTGGGTGAAAATTGTGCAGGGTTTATAATCAGGTGAGCGATATTGGGCCATCATGGCCCTCTTGTTACCATTATTCGACCATGTTTTTATTGTGATTTTAACATGTATTTACCATGATTTAAAAATGATTTTACTGTGTTATTTTCAGAATGTATTTTATGTGATCAAAGCTTCATTAAGTATACTGCACAACATTGCAAGAAATTCTGGAATGAAGCATCTGTTTGATGAAAACAAAACTTCAGAGGTAAATCTCCTGATTATATCTCCCACATACCGTATCCCTCTGATTAAATTCCCCGGTTCAATTCATTTTCCGAAAGGGGCATTAAATTGGTGAAATACGGTACTGTGTTGTTGAACTGGTTATGTTATTAAGGTTAGAAACCACCAAATAGATTTGCTCTATAGCTCAATGTAAATTGGCCATAGTAGGCCCCAATTTTCAACTTTTTTTAGTCTATGGCCACCTGGACCACATATATCATTGTAAAGAGGGGCATTTAAGCTTCAAAATAATGCAATAAAAAAGGGGGGTCATGTATCTTCTAAGAAAGTTTTTGGCCTTCAAACAGGGTCTATCCGTTTTTACGCATGTCCGGATTTATGAGTTCTGGGTTTTACCCTAGTCTACTTTCACTTTGGTATCAAGAACAAAATAGTGGAATAATACAAATATTACAATTTTACTACACCACATGCATATTTACCAACCATTTAAACTCAATTTCATCATTCAACTCCACATTTGTCAAGAAATATCTCCATTTACAGGCAAACCAAAGTTTTTTTAAGGACTACTTGAGTGTATCACCACTTGGTCTGCGGAGGCATTTAGTGGTTCTTTACCTTAAAATGGAAATTTGACATATCCTCTTGCATAAAGCAATGACTCTAAAAATGTTAAGTTCTTAAATTACTGTGTACTTGTGTAATGTCAGAAATTCATTCAAAGGTACAGTTTGGAGTTTTCATTACACAATCTTGACCTTTTAATTAACCCAATTTAACAGTCGATATATTGTCAATATGTATTACCCCATTATATGTTTTCATAATCAGGGAGTAACCACAAAGACGCTTGAGATGTAAAACAAACACAAATTTGAACATAATTATACCAATATTGCACAATTTTACATGCCGAAACTGATATATTCATAGCTGCTAGAACCTTGTAATATAATGATGCATAACGGTCAGGTGAGCAAGGATAATGTTCTATTTTTACACCAGAATGTTCTATTTTTAGACCATAATGCCTTTTATTGACTCAGAAGACGAGATGTTGAAGATTTTAGCGTCTCTAACGATCGCCAACATCGTGGATGAGGAGGAGAACAAAACTATCATCGTGGAAACACGTAAGTTGTGTATAATCAAAGCACTGAACTAGCTAGTACTCAGGAACTTGTAAAAAGTTGGTTGGAATTAGGGGAGGGATCGGTTAAATGCCTTGATTTGTTATATTGTGGTAATATTTCACACCCTAAATTCCGACACATACTCTCACTTATGTGATGATGTTACAATTGTAGGTCAGATGACATTGTGATGTCATACTGCTGCAGGTCACATGATCTTGTGATGTCATACTGATGCTGGTCACATGATCTTGTAATGTCATACTTCTGCTGGTCACATGACCTTGTGATGTCATACTGCTGAAGGTCACATGACCTTGTGATGTCATACTGCTGCAGGTCACACATGATCTTGTGATGTCATACTGCTGTAGGTCACATGATCTTGTGATGTCATACTGCTGCAGGTCACACATGATCTTGTGATGTCATACTGCTGAAGGTCACATGACCTTGTGATGTCATACTGCTGGAGGTCACATGACCTTGTGATGTCATACTGCTACAGGTCACATGTCCTTGTGATGTCATACTGCTGCAGGCCACATGACCTTGTGATGTCATACTGCTGCAGGCCACATGACCTTGTGATGTCATACTGCTGGAGGTCACATGACCTTGTGATGTCATACTGCTGCTGGTCACATGATCTTGTGATGTCATACTGCTGCTGGTCACATGACCTTGTGATGTCATACTGCTGCAGGTCACATGACCTTGTGATGTCATACTGCTGCAGGTCACATGACATTGTGATGTCATACTGCTACAGGTCACATGACCTTGTGATGTCATACTGCTACAGGTCACATGATCTTGTGATGTTATACTGCTGCTGGTCACATGACCTTGTGATGGCATACTGCTGCAGGTCACATGACATTGTGATGTCATACTGCTGCAGGCCACATGACCTTGTGATGTCATACTGCTGCAGGTCACATGACCTTGTGATGTCATACTGCTGGAGGTCACATGACCTTGTGATGTCATACTGCTGCAGGTCTCATGATCTTGTGATGTCATACTGCTGCTGGTCACATGACCTTGTGATGTCATACTGCTGCAGGTCACACATGATCTTGTGATGTCATACTGCTGCAGGCCACATGACCTTGTGATGTCATACTGCTACAGGTCACATGACCTTGTAATGGCTTACAGTTGCAGGTCACATGACCTTGCTACATAATAATTATATTTTTGTGCCCCCACACTTATTTATAAGTGGGAGCATATATCAATGATGCTGTCCATTTGTCTGTCCGTATGTAACTCAAATTTTGTGTGTTGGAACTCCTCACAAACCATTGGGTGGAATTTTGTAGCTTATTTTCCCGGCTTCTATATTTGCAGGAACCATACATAACATCATAGGTTGGATGGATAAATCCATCAATCTGCCCCGTAGAAGATATAAAGGCTTCACACCTCAAGAACTCACAGAAGGTTTGAATAAACTAGCAGTCAATGATAGCAATAAAATGAAGGTGAGTATAGTCATAGTAATAGTTCTTTATGCCTCTATAGCTTAAAGTAGTAAAGTACAGACCAGGGCCTGGAATTATTATAACCAATACATACACTGATCAGCACTCCACACTCCACACTCCACACTCAAATATGGATATTGTCATATATTTAGCTATTAATTGTTTTAGATTGCAAATCTAGGTGGAAAAATGTATAGAATTGTTATTTGAATGTGGTAAGTAACATTTGACGTATTGTATTGCCCTCGAATATACCGGTAAATGGTTTTACATTAATTATGAATCTATTTCAGATAGTGGATGAGGGTGGTATACCTTTAATCCTTAAAATGTTACAAAATGAAGATGTTCGCGAGCAAAGCTCAGCTGGAAGAATCATATGGACTTTATCTTTTGACAAAGATGTTCGCGAAATAATTTTAGCTAATAGTGATCTCATATCTACGCTCGAGAAACTCGTCGAGAGTACGAATAAAAGTGTACAACAAAATGCTAGTGGATCGTTGTGGATTATCAAGGGAGAGAACGACATATCAAGAGAACAAAGTAAGTGATTACCTCCCTATGTTGTCATAAAATATTTTTATGAAAATATTTCCCTTAATGATAGACAAATATTTTTATCAACTAATCTCCCTGGTTAATGTGTTTAAGGAGCGATTACCCCCCCCCCCCCCTCGTTGATTTAAAAATGCTAATATGATTAGTTCCCTTTGTTTTGACCAGAATCTCTTTTATTATTTCCCTTTAAGTTAGTGGTTGGTTCAAAAAAGGGATTACTTCCCTTTGCATTCAAATACATAATTATCTCTCTTAGTTGTGTAAAAGAGGAAGTTACTTCCCTTTGCATTAATTATACTTATTTTAAAAAGATATTATAATATTATGACTATCTCCCTTTGCATTTAAACATAATTACCTACTTAACCTTCTTATAATGAGAAAAATAAAAATATTAACAATTATTAACACTATCTTCCTTAGTATAAAATTATTTTATAAAAAACAAAATAAATGATATGTTTCATTGTTCCAAGAGTCACCAAATCATGTAAAATAATGTTTATATGATATAAATCACTGATTATATTCATTTCACTTAATGTATGTAGATATATTTCTATTGTATTCATTCACAACCGTTTTATCATTATTTGAATATACACATATATAGTCTAATAATATATAAAATATCATTATACATTTGTTAATGTTGTTTCACGGAAACCCTGGTGTCGTTTTTCTTATACCATTAGGAACATCTCTATTTGAACTTTATATCTTAGTTTACAGTACTTTTATTTTAAGGGTTACAGGATTTTTTTAAAATTAAAAAAAAATAAGGAGGGAATAGAAAAACACATGAATCCCTTTAGGGGTTCAGGTTACTGTTTTATCAACGTACTTATGGAAATCGTAAACGTACGTTCAAATTTAAATGTTGTTACAACTACAATTTGGGAACAGAAATTGTTTGTAGGAGTTCATTAACTGAATCTTGATTAGTATTAAAGCTCCATTTACCACATTTTATATTTGTTAAATTTAAAATTTAAATTTTGAGCGTAAGTTTAAGATTTCTGTAAATGTGTTGATATAACAGTACACAGGTCTCTCAAAAAGCGGCAGGAGAGCGACCAAGGGGCATTTTTTGGCAGTCTTGTTTTGCAATTCCCTCCTGCAGGCAACAAAGTTTACATAACAAATCCTGTAAAACTTTAAGTAAAATATTGGGCTAACAAATTACTTTTTCATACTATACATGGACCCAGATAAAAACAGATACGGAACAATTTCCAAATATAGTTTGAAGTTAATTAAGAGTATATACTTCTCAGAGGCATGTGGTCAGTAAAGGGCTTAAAGGTTGTCTCTGCTCAGGATGGCTTCCTGACTTCTGATCGTGAGGTCCCTGGTTTGGTTCACAGCCAGGACACTTGACATTTCTGAAATGCCTTCAGTGTTTCCAATCCAACTAGAGATGAACTTGTTGGTTTCCAGGTACTTTTGTGTGAATCAGTGCTATGTACCAGGAACTAGACACGAAAGATGCACCTGGATTAAAGGAATCCTTGTATCATACCAAGTTCTGTCTTTTTCATTGAAGTCGTAGGTCATTTAACAAATATGACTAACTCTAGAATCTGAATCACAGGCAGACCGACCAAGGTTGTTCCTTATCATTATTATCCAGGTCCATGGCAGTTTTACCTTGGATATGTTGTGACCTTTTCCTAATACATTTCATTGTGTTTTCCTTAATATGTGTACCTTATGTCACAATACAGCTTTTAACCCTTTTTCCTTGCTTAATAAATTCTTCTTATTTCTTGCAATTTAGCTTCATAAATTCTCATCTCTGACATTGTCATTTGTACCAAAAATGACTAAGAACCAATTTGTTCCTTGGTTTTGTTAAGTATAACTGTTTAATAAAAATATATAAAGTTGTTTATTGAATCTCCATAACATTTGGCACAATAAAACAAATTATTTCCCATTGTTGATGCACCTGTTGAATTTTAACTTTATTAATCTTTTATTTTAAGTTATTAAACTAAGTGACCAGTTAAATAATACAGTATATCATCTTCGAAATGAAGTGCAACATATCTTAATGTGTTTTGAGGAATAGGCATATTCATTATGTTTGTCCTTCTTTTGTTCTTTGATCTTTTCTATACCACATGATGGAAATTAAAATTCTTCTAAAACAATGTTGCTAAATATAGAATGTATAAACAGATATCATGATTTTTTTTATTTCCTATAAATTTTGTTACTAAATATGGCACCATTATTTAAATATAGAATCTATAAATAGATTTTTACTTCCACTAAAGCTTTGTTACTTAATATAGCTTCACTTTCTAATTATAGAATCTATAAAATAGAAATATTGATTTTTGTCAGAGGCAGCTCAAACCCCAGACGCTCCTTACCGTAAGTTGTCCACTAGCAATTGAGTAAGTCAAACGCATTGTTGCACTGTTATGCCTTCTGTTAGTTTGTTCTTGACATTTGGATTGATTTACCACATTGTAGTCAAGGACTTTACGGCCCTGATTATCATTTGATTTACCACATTGTAGTTAAGGACTTTACGGCCCTGTTTATCATTTGATTTTACGGCCCTGTTTCTCAATTGATTTACCACATTGTAGTCAAGGACTTTACAGCCCTGTTTATCATTTGATTTAACACATTGTAGTCAAGGATTTTATGGCCCTGTTTCTCATTTGATTTACCACATTGTAGTCAAGGACTTTACGGCCCTGTTTCTCATTTGATTTAACACATTGTAGTTAAGGACTTTACGGCCCTGTTTATCATTTGATTTTACGGCCCTGTTTCTCAATTGATTTACCACATTGTAGTCAAGGACTTTACAGCCCTGATTATCATTTGATTTAACACATTGTAGTCAAGGACTTTAGGGCCCTGTTTATCATTTGGTTTAACACATTTTGAACCCTACCGTAAAGGTCCAATTCCTCTGTATTTCCCTTGTTGTCTTTTGAGTGCTTACTTAAAGCCATGTTTTAAGTGATCATATCTGTTTGTTATTTAATGTCCAAAGCCGTAAGTTGGTTTGTTCTTGACATTTGGATTGATTTAACACATGTAGTATGAAAGGTTGGCATTGTGGACCCAAAAGGCCCTCTCCCTTTGTAGTTCCCTCGTCTTTTTGGTGCTTACTTAAAGTAAGATCTGTGTTTTTGGAGTGCTCATGTCTGTTTTTTATAATGGCCAAAGTTAGCTTTTGTGTCGGTTACATTGCTAAGTAATGGCTCCAAATACTTAAAGTTCAATCTAACTGCTCGCCCAAACTATTTCAAAATTGAAATTAAGTGTCCAAAGCTTGGGCTAAATGTCATTACGATGCTCTCCAGTACGGTCTTTGAATTCCATAGAATGTATTTATTGGTCTTCACATATTCAATGTTTCTTGATGATGTCTTATTCACAAATATGTGTCATATCTAGTGTGACAATTAAGAGTTGCCAAATTCCACAAATTTGGCTAGGCATAATTATGCTCTCAATGGTCTTTATCTTCCATGAAATGTATTTCGTGGTATTCATGGATTTATATTTAATGGTTCTCAGTGTGACAAGGGCATGTTACAAATATGTTTCTTGGTCTTAAGGATTTCCATGTCTAGTATGACAATTAAGGGTATGTTTTCTACCCTTTTCTCCCAGCTTTCACTTCATTCAATACCAGCACCCTTAAGCTTCCTCTACTTTTCACACCAATCATTAATCAGCAATATATAGTCAGTTACTCTGCTGATGGTATATTGCCCATCCACTCTGTATGTATACACTACTTCCTGTTTTATGTCATATCCAAATCATACACCAGTTTTACATGCAAATTGTACACTGCTGCAGTTAGCCTTGTAAAGCCACTACAGTAGTTGTTGCAAATTTTTCATTTTGCTTTAATTGTCAAGCTTACTGAATACTTAGTTGTTTGATTTTTTTGCTTAAAATTGCAATGTCAACTGTGTTGCAATTTGCCACGCCTGTTCTGCTTTCTTTCTGCTTTTTAGCTCACCTGTCACAAAGTGACAGAGTGAGCTTTTGTGATCACTCTTCGTCCGTCGTCCGTCCGTCCGTCCGTCCGTCCGTCTGTCAACAATTGGGTTGTGTCCTCTCTAGCGGTCACAATTTTGGCCTAATCTTTATGAAACTTGGTCACAATGATCATCTTAACAAAATCTAGGTCAAGTTCGATATTGGGTCATCTGAGGTCAAAAATTAGGCTACTTGGTCAAGTAATAGAAAAACCTTGTTTTTAATTTCATCAAAGGGAGTGCACTCTGTAATTATACTGGTTGTGATCATGTAAGAGTTGTCTCTCTTACTATATTTTAGTTGTAGAACTACGAAATGTGTACTTGTTAGCAGCTTTGAGGCTTTAATTTAAATTAAATGCAGAATGTGGATATAAGGGTTATCATCGTTTACAGTGATTGTATGTTTACAAACTATTAAACAATTATTAAGCTGTAATTATAGTCTTATGCAACCTTACTAATCGTTTTACATAGACTTATATAGGGAAAACATATAAAAATCTTCTTCTCTAAAACTACAATGCCTAGAGCTTTGATATTTGGTATGTAGCATCATCTAGTGGTCCCCTACTAAGATTGTTCAAATTATGGCTCTGGGGTCAAAATTGGCTCGCCCCGGGGGTCACCGTTTTACATAGACTTATATAGGGAAAACATATAAAAATCTTCTCCTCTAAAACTATAATGCCTACAGCTTTGATATTTGGTATGTAGCATCATCTAGTGGTCCCCTACCAAGATTGTTCAAATTATGCCCCTGGGGTCACAATTGGCCCCGCCACGGGGGTCACTGTTTTACATAGACTTATATAGGGAAAACATATAAAAATCTACTTCTCTAAAACTACAATGCCTAGAGCTTTGATATTTGATATGTAGCATCATCTAGTGGTCCCCTACCAAGATTGTTCATATTATGCCCCTGGGGTCAACATTGGCCCCGCCCCGGGGGTCACCGTTTTACATAGACTTATATAGGGAAAACATATAAAAATCTTCTACTCTAAAACTACAATGCCTAGAGCTTTGATATTTGGTATGTAGCATCATCTAGTGGTCCCCTACCAAGATTGTTCATATTATGCCCCTGAGGTCAAAATTGGCCCCGCCCCGGGGGTTACCGTTTTACATAGACTTATATAGGGAAAACATATAAAAATCTTCTTCCCTAAAACTACAATGCCTAGAGCTTTGATATTTGGTATGTAGCATCATCTAGTGGTCCCCTACAAAGATTGTTCATATTATGCCCCTGAGGTCAAAATTGGCCCCGCCCCGGGGGTCACTGTTTTACATAGACTTATATAGGGAAAACATATAAAAATCTTCTTCTCTAGAAGGGTCACCAGTTTCTATATTTACGCTCTACCTTTGTTAGTCTAAATTGTGCAGGGCTTCATTTATAATCAGGTGAGCGATATAGGGCCATCATGGCCCTCTTGTCTATTGTTGCTAAAACCTTCTTACTTGAATCTTTTTAAAATTGTTGTGAGTGTAGTTCATGAAATGCCCACTATACTTAGCTGAATTTTTGACATACTAGACAAGACACACATATTGCTTTTTGCTTCTGTCTATTAGCCGATTCTTATCTTCCTGTCTTATAAACTGTTAGTGTATTCTATTTTCTTTGTGCCAATATGTAACCCCTTGCTTTAACTTACAGCTTTACTATAATACATCCTCTGTTCAAGGAACTGGGGTTTATTGAGATCTGCAGTCAGTCAGGTTGTCCGTTGGTACACATTTGCTACTCCAAACGTTTTCTGATCGTTTGAACTACAGCATGCATGCAGATGCATTTCTCAAACTTTAAATAGTATAAGTGAGAATTTTATCACCTCAAGTGAACTGTATTGATTACTTGATGATCATTATTAGTTCAAAGGTCAAGGTTGTATTAAACTTTTATATGTGGCGAGGTTGCTGCAAAGTGAAAAGGTGCCAACGGCTGTATGGTTTTAAGTGTTTAGTCAGTTAGCTCACAAAAATATTACTAGTATTATTGATATTACTGTCAGTATTATACTTTATATTATATTATATTGTATGCATTTTGTGAAAACAATAATTGTTGCTATTTTATGCTTATAACAATGCTTATTGTCTAGATGCCTGGGGTCAGGACACGTAATTACGTAGTAATTCTTAGGTCTTGGAACCAGACCAAAGTCTATTTCCTAGGACTCTATAAGGTTTTCAAAGTCCTGTTTGTCAGGAAGATTTGTCTGTCTAAGTCCCCTATTTCCCCTTCACCCTGCCTATTGGTTTAATTTTAAAAGGGCCTCCCCCCTCAGAAGCGGGAGGACAAAGGTTTGAATCGCAGCGGATGCCAGGTTGGAGTTGATGAGGCTGGTTGGTTAGCCGCCATCTAGTTAAATAAATGTAAACCCTTAACCCATCTCTGTCAGCTATATAGTTTTTGTTAGAGTTTGACAGATGTATAACATACTCTTTCCTAGGACCCAAACCTCCGGCCTCCAAGTCACATGTATTTCTCAGTTACTCAAGTGTTGGAATATATGAGAGGCGGTCATACAAATTTCTTTTTCTACAGTTTGACCCATAAAGGGGCAGTAAGGCAATTTTTGTTGCAGTTTGACCTATATAATACTGTACTCTTTTCTAGGACCCAAACCTCCCTCCACCAAGTCACACGTATTTCTCAGTTACTCTTGGTCAGACAAGGAGGAAGTCTGTGAACTGAGGGACAAGTTACGGGTAGGTAAAACAGTGTTAGAATATATTAGGGGTGATCAGAAAATATCTGGATGTTTGGTTAAGTATGCGAGAGGTATTAACCCTAATGAAGCCTCGCTCTTCTATGGTTCTGAAATGTTGATTGAATATAAATACGTGTACATGAATTCTCTGAAATCACTTATCTTTGTGCACTGTAAATTGTTGTGGATTGCTATAAATATAGTGGATTGGGCTTTTAATTTTGTGGATAATTTGGGCTTTGTCCAGTCACTTCCGGTAAATTTGGCCTACGGCTCACCTGATAAGTTCCTCCACCTTGCCAGATACACTAACTCATCTACGGCACTAACCTATTACTGTAAAATCATTTAATTTCGTTGGGACGAAATTTCGTGGTTTTGGTAAAAAAGACAATTTCGTTGGCACTTGAATTCGTGGATTTTGCATTTCAGGTAACTAAACAAGGGTCAAATTCCATGTTCGTTGGGATTAAAGTTCGTGGTTGAATTGATCCACGAAATCCACGAAATTTAATCCCCCACGAAAATTAATGATTTTACAGTATTCTCTATTTCAATTTTGAGACTTTTGGATAATTACTTCTGTCTGTATCAATATTTGTTTGTTATCTCGCTTTTTTATATGTATTACAGGCTGAAGGTTATGCTATTTGGATAGATATAGAGAAAGACTCCACATTAGATGGTATGGCACACGCTGTAGAGAACTCCGCTGTAGTCCTTGTGTGTATGTCAGAGAAATATAAGCATAATCCTAACTGTAGAACAGGTAATGCAGGAGTTTTCTAAATTATCTCCCCTTGTAGATAGATGTTTGAGTTTCCTAAATTATCTCCCCTTGTAGATAGATATTTGAGTTTTCTAAATTATCTCCCCTTGTAGATAGATATTTGAGTTTTCTAAATTATAGATAGATATTTGAGTTTTCTAAATTATCTCCCCTTGTAGATAGATATTTGAGTTTTCTAAATTATAGATAGATATTTGAGTTTTCTAAATTATCTCCCCTTGTAGATAGATATTTTAGTTTTCTAAATTATCTCCCCTTGTAGATAGATATTTGAGTTTTCTAAATTATCTCATCTTGTAGATAGATATTTGAGTTTTCTAAATTATCTCCCCTTGTAGATAGATATTTGAGTTTTCTAAATTATCTCATCTTGAAGATAGATATTTGAGTTTTCTAAATTATTTCCCCTTGTAGATAGATATTTGAGTTTTCTAAATTATCTCCTCTTGTTTATAAAGAATGCATCTGTTAAACTACCTGATTGTTAGGTCAAATACTAATTAATTGACATTACTTCAGAGCAGAGTTTGGCCTGATTGTTTCAAGAAGATGCCTGACAAAAGTTCTCAAGCTAATCTATGGTCCATGTGTTTATAATGTGCCCTTAGAATTGATTTGAAGGGCATCAATCGACAACAGGCATTATTTCAATGGTCTTCTTCCACTTGAAATTAAAAACTTAAAACCAGCTAGACCACAACCATGCAGCAGATAAGATCGCCGACATCCCACAGGTAACTGTATCAAAAATTTTACCAAAAAAGTATTTTTTTCATTGAAGTCTTTATCAATGATACAGATACTTGTGTGACATCCCTGGTAAATCATAAAACTGCAGACTATGATACCTGTATACCCATGCTACCATGTCTGTATCATCTTGTTTCCTTACTTCAGAGGCTGAATATACGTTCGAAAGGAAGAAAGAATATATTCCCTTGATGATGCAGAAGAAATATCGACCTGATGGATGGTTAGGGGTCATTTTAGGGGCCAAATTATATTTCGACTTCAGCGGAAAATACCCTTTTGAAAAATCCTTCACTGGCTTATTGAAAGAGTTGAGAGGTCGTGGGAAAGTGACCCCTAACAACACACCAAATGGAAATGGTATGTAGATCCCTTTTTATGTACATAGGTCCCTTATCATGTTGTCTGCCCCTTTTTCAAATAAATGTACCTTATATATGAGCCGTTCTCCAGGAAAACCAGGCTTAGTGACATAACAATAGTAATTATGTAATGACATTCAGAAAAAGGTCTAAAATGAGAAAAAATCATGTTCACCGATTTAATCGAAAGTAGTTGGATGACATAGTACTATCTTAAAGATTTCAATTTCGAATAAATTATGATAAATTACTTCCATCATTACTATGGTGACCAATTTCCGAAAAATACCCGAATTTAGAAAAACAAGGGGTTAGTTTTTAGAAATAGCAGCTACTTTTCCCTTTAAGCAAACACTCACACTTTTGTAGTGTTTTATTACAATCAGAATATTATTCTAAAATGTGATAAAACTTTGAAAAGTTTACATCAATAATTCATCAAATACGGGGTTGATGAAACAATTGTTAACGTTACGTCAAATAACGTTCGAATGGCGTTTGCGACGTCAATCAAAAACTTTACGGGAGTGGTTAGTTTTAAAAGCCTATAACTTCGTTAATGTATGTAATAATTTGTTCAAATTTTCAGAATGTGTTTATAAGAGTCTCAGCCTTCTAACAATTCTTAACATGATTTTTACAATTTTGTCAATAAGCCAGGTTTTTCTGGAGAACCGTTCATATATATATAAGTGGAAAATTATATCAGTGACGGTTCAACATAGTTAAAAAAATGTACAATGTATAATACTTCAAAGTGTCTATATAGCTATATTTTAACAGTCATCCAATGTCAAAATAATTTCTTGCATCGTTTTAAGTATGATACTAGAATACCTTAATTGCAAATTAAATTTTAGATGGGTTCCATGTACTTTGATTTAATCTTCGAAAAATAGACGTTTCTTGTAGTTTCATATGGTGTTCCAGAACACTTTCGTATGAAAATGGACATTTCGCATGTCCAATAAATCACAGAGAAAGTTTCTGTTAAAACTGAAACGAAAAATAATCTTATGGATATGCATAATTGTTTTTCAGTATTTGAAACTTTAAAAAAAAATATCTTCCGATGTAGCTCTATACACTTTAATACTTTCTAATAAAAAAAGTAATAACCCAAGGGAAGGAACTCTGCCTTGTTCAAATTATAAAGCTACTGGAGTTGCTCCCCTTGGATTGTGATTATGACGCAGCTTACCATTATTTAATGTTGATCTGATTTTTTCATGCTCAATTACTGAGAAATAAATCGAACATGTGACGTAGCTGAAAAATAAAAAAAATACTGTTATATTGTTAGAAAGAAGAAAATTGTTTCATGTAAACTGAAGTATTATTGTGTTATTGCTAGACTTTTGGCATTGGAGAGCTCTAGATTGTTGTGTAGGGATCATGTGATCATGTATGTCTGTGTTGGTTAAGTTTATTGTAAGAGTCATTTCCTCAAATAATATCAAAGGTATCCACTTGAAACTCAACATAGTTATTCACAAACACAAGGGGAGTCCATACTGACAAGGCTGATTACCCAATGACCTATTTTTATTGAGTTATCTCCTGTTGTTTCTATAAAAAAAACCAAGAAAGTCGAGCATCAAGCACTCATAGGCGGTTCTCTTGATTCTTCACAAATTTGACCCTGAAACATGAAAAAACTTAAAAAATGACCAGTGATTGACATATTGTAACCATTGGTTTTAAAACTATTTTACTTTAATTTCAGATTTAACTGAAGGAGGCATGCAATCCCATATGTTAGCCTTGACTGGTGGATCATTTCAAAGTCCTGGTAAGCATTTAATTTAGTCTAACTAATATGTTTGCATGAACTGGAGACGTGACTAGACTATTGCTGCAATTCTCTAACTTAAGAAAATGAATAAGTAAAATTAGCAGATTGTCACACAGAAAAAGTATGTTGGAAATAGAATTTAAATGGCAAATAAATTATGTTATTGACATTTTACTCTCTTACAAAATCAGTAGGTATCAGTAGCACACAAAACTTGTAAAAGCTACAAATTAGGTTTGCCAATACTCAATAAATACTAAATAATTTGTCTTTGAAGATTTCACGTATAGAATTTATGCAGTTTCCAGGAGCCTGTATGTTGTATTCTTTGGCTATACTTGTTTTTAGCTCACCTGTCACATAGTGACAAGGTGAGCTTTTGTGATCACTCTTCGTCAGTCCTTCCGCCGTCGTCCGTCAACAATTGGCTTGTGTACACTCTAGAGGCAACAGTTTTGATCCAATCTTCATGAAACTTTATCAGAATGTTGTTCTCTATGAAATCTAAGCCAAGTTTGAAACTGGGTCATGTGGGGTCAAAAACTAGGTCACTAGGTCAAATCTTAGAAAAATCTTGTGTCACCAATTTGTTCCAATCTTCATGAAACTTGCTCAGAATGTTGTTCTCCATGAAATCTAGGACAAATTTGAAACTGGGTCATGCGTGGTCAAAATCTATGTCACTAGGTCAAATCTTATAAAAACCTTGTATACACTCTAGAGGTCACCATTTTGATCCAATCTTTATGAAACTTGGTCAGAATGTTGTTTCCATAAAATCTAGGCCAAGTTCGAAACTGGGTCATGCGGGGTCAAAAACTAGGTCACTATGTCATATCTTAGAAAAACCTTTTATACACTCTAGAGGTCACCGTTTTGATCCAATCTTCATGATACGTGGTCAGAATGTTGTTCTCTATAAAATCCATACCAAGTTTAAAACTGGGTCATGTGGTGTCATCAACTAGGTCACTAGGTCAAATCTTAGAAAAACCTAGTGTTCACTCCAGAGGTCACCATTTTGATCCAATCTTCATGAAACTTGGTCAGAATGTTGTTCTTTATGAAATCTAGGCCAAGTTTGAAACTGGGGCATGTGGGGTCAAAACCTAGGTCACTAGGTCATATCTTAGAAAAACATTGTGTTCACTCCAGGGGTCACTGTTTTGATCCAATCTTCATGAAATATGATCAGAGTGTAGGTTGTACTGATACCAGGTAGTAGACCAATGTGCAACTGGTGAGCCACCTAGGGCCTTTCAGGCCCTCTTGTTTATGACATTTATGTTTTATCTAAATGGCATATTGCTGGTGTATAAGGATGTTTATTTATGCATAGTCCAGGTGTAAAAATGTTTTATTTTTGCACATTTCAGGTACCGGAGTGCCTTCCAATTCCATCATAATGAATATGGGTCAGGAGGAATTAATCAAATGGCTACGCAACGTTAAACTAACTGAGTAAGTACCTCAACAAAATTTACTTTAAGAACTTAGTACAGAGAATACTCTGCTTACTAGGGTTGTAACGGTATACCGCGGTACACAAAGGCCGCAGACTTCAGTCCCACACAGTTCACGATACAAGTGTTGCAAATTTCGGTACGGTTCGGTATAAGCTTTTTTATGAGCAAAAAAATGTTCAGAGAGCGAAAATGTCTGAAAGCCCTCTGATTATGTTTAATTACCACGCATCATTCGTTTTCATAATATTAAGATATGCCTCATATTGTCGAAAATCATTTAAAATAGTTGATAGCCACATAATAATTGCTATTATAGAATAAAAAAAAATTATTGTCACTTAAAAATTGTCGTATTTAAGCTTAGGTTAATGAATATTGTATCATACCGAAACATACCGAACCGTTAGAAAAATTGACGGTAGGTAGTCATATCGTGAGGTGAGCGTACCGTTACAGCGCTACTGCTTACTATATTTAAAAAAAAAAATTCCAAGGTTTATCAGGCAAATCATTTAGATCATGAAAACAATATTTCGAATATTTATACTACAGAGAGACTTCAATTAACGCCATTGTTTTTACATTATCATGCTGAATAATTTGCAATTTATAGTTAAACCATGTCTGGGAAATGTCGTAATAAATCTGGGAATGGAGTTTGATCAAAGATTATATGACGTTTTAAGATTATATCTACTGTAAACCTAGAAATTATTTTGCGCGATTTAAGTTCGCAGTGTTCGCGGTTAGTAAAAATCCGCGAAAGTAAATAGCCGCGAACATGTCCAGGACAAGAAAAACGCGAAAGTTTCTCGTTTTTGAAGGAAATTCATCATTTTGGTACGACATTTATAAGGCCGTATTATAAGTGCTATTTTGTCTAAATATGGAATGTTAAGTGTATGTACTTTTTCTGAATAAAGCCTATTATGATCACGGTACAATAATGAAAACACTTGAAAACGTGTTTAACAATACACTCAATATATGAACATGCATGTAAATAGCGCTGTTTATTACCGGGTATGTCATAATACTAAATGACTGGCAGTGTCTATAAAACTGAAAACATTACCAGTGTAGTGTGCAATTTGTGTAAACAAATACAATATGTAACTATCTACATCAAAAAGAGTTTGAGAGGGTTTAACGAAGGTGAGAACTATAATTAAAAAGCAATTATATACAAACCGAGCAATGTATGTGACAGGTTATAATATCAATAATTTTATCACTATGCGACTTAGTGTTCGCGGAGTTCGCGGGAGACTTAAAAACGCGAAAGTTTGTAGCCGCGAATATGCCGACAATCGGCAAAACGCGAAAATTTGTAGCCGCGAAAGTTTCTAGGTTTACAGTATTTGTCAAAATTAAGTTGAGAAAATAATATAAACTCTTGGGAAATTAAATTGCTTTTACAGGAAATGATTTAATTGTTGATTAAATCACTGTAGTTCAGGTCTTTGATAACACATATTATCGGAAAATTTCAAATCGGGATATTATAGCCTGCTTTCCTGTGTTTTCGTGAACATAAGACTTGTTTTTGGAGAATGCTCAATTGTTTGTTGATTTATAAACATTTTTTATGATGAAACTAATGCCTGAACCCCTGTCTACAAGTTAAAATACAAAACATGATGAGAAATCATCGTATTTTCCATGTAGCAGCCATCGTACCGAGTGGACTCCAACTCTTCAATCAGAAGACAAGTTTCCTAAAGATTCGTGAATTCTGATTGGCTGGTCAGTGAAAATCATTCTGGAACTCTGTTTTCATTGGTTCACAGCGGAATTCCATTGGGGGTTCTTCTAGCATGTGCATTGACAAAATGGTGGCTGTGTGATGTTTCTAACGCACATAAATGATGAAATTATAGACATGGGGCCATCTGCTTCTCTGTCTAACTGAATTTTAGGGGTATTTTATAATTTTTCCATTAAAATTTGTTTTAAGAGACGTATGCTCAAAATATTTAGGAAAACTCATTTTTTTAACTTCTTCAATCATTTGTCAATAATTTTGGACCTGCACGTTTAGCAGAAATGTGTCAAACAGGGTTCACGAAACCATAGGAATTCACGAAATTATAGGAAAGAAGGATAAATCCCAACCAGGAGAACTGTTTTTCAGATTTCAAATCAGGTAAATCCTAATTCTCTCGGGTAAGTAGGGAAACATGTGATTTTGAAGATTATACCAATAATAAAATATTTCAGGTGTATTCCTGCCTTCCTTGAATTTGATGGTAAACTTCTGATGCAGTTAAAACAAATGAGAGTGGAGGTAAGATATATGTTGGTTTTCTTCCGCATGTGGAACAAGTTGCTTGTTCCTCCTCCGCATGTTGAGAAAGTTGTGGGGTCCTTATGAAATGGTAAATTAGTACTGGTTAGGATACAGTCCAGGAACACTGAATAAAGACAGAATAAAATTTCTTGGTTTTGGTAGAAATGACCATTTCGATGGGACGTAAATTCAAAGATTTTGCATTTCATCCGCAAAATTAAATTCCCCATGAATATTAATGATTTTACAGAATGTCAACAAGAGCACCGCCATACGGGGCAATATACGCCCGAAGGGTTTTGTTTCAGGTTTTGGTACCAAAATTTTGACAGTTGAAGGCAAAAGGACAGCCCTGAACAAAAAATGGAAGAAATCCCCCTCAAGAGTGACAGAGCGGAAGGGAAACAAAGTCAAATGACCTTTAACCCCTAAGTGTGACCTTGACCTTAAAGCGACCCCTCCAGAACATGCGCTCTGCACGTCATCTTGATGTGGTGAACATTTGTGTCAGGTTTCTTTAAAATCCTTCAAGAGGTTCAAGAGTGACAGAGCAGAAAGGAAACAAAGTCATATGACCTTTAACCCCTAAGTGTGACCTTGACCTTAAAGCAACCCCTCCAGAACATGTGCTCTGCACGTCGTCTTGATGTGGTGAACATTTGTGTCAGGTTTCTTTAAAATCCTTCAAGAGGTTCAAGAGTGACAGAGCGGAAGGCAAACAAAGTCATACGACCTATAACCCCTAAGTTTGACCTTGACCTTAAAGCAAGCCCTCCAGAACATGCGCTCTGCACGTTGTCTTGATGTGGTGAACATTTGTGTCAGGTTTCTTAAAAATCCTTCAAGAGGTTCAAGAGTGGCAGAGCGGAAGGGAAACAAAGTCATATGACCTTTAACCCCTAAGTGTGACCTTGACCTTGAAGCGACCCCTCCAGAACATTCGCTCTGCATGTCGTCTTGATGTGGTGAACATTTGTGTCAGGTTTCTTTAAAATCCTTCAAGAGGTTCAAGAGTGACAGAGCGGAAGGGAAATTGCTAACGACAGACGGACAGACAGACAGACAGACAGACGGACAGACGGACACAGAGGCCATAACATTTTACGGCCCTTCGGGCATATAAAAACCTTCTAGGTTTACAGGGTCAGTCAAAAATACATTTTGATTTTACTGTTAAATCATTTAATTTCGATGGGGTGAAACTTCATGGTTTTGGTGAGTTAATTTGTGGATTTTGTATTTTAGGTATTAATACATGGCTCAAAATTATTATTCAATGGGATTTGATTTGAACCACGAAATCCATGAAATTTAATCCCCCTCGAAAATTAATTATTTTACTATAAATAATATTTTCCTACTTTTTATTGCAGGCTCCTGAGTTTTTCTACCAATGCCTTGAGAAACGACTCAACATGTCTCTCATAGAAATACTCAAATTTACTCGAGCGTTAGAGGAACTCCATTAAAACTGTTTGAGAGTAGTGTGAGCTTTGCTACTCAAGTAAATTTAGTGAAATGGAAATGAAGACTACTCAAGTCTACTTTACTACTCGAGTAAACTAGAAAAGGATTGCTATTGAAGACTACTCAAGTCTACTTGCTACTCGAGTAAACTTTATAGAAAAGAATTGGAATTGAAGACTACTCAAGTCTACTTGCTACTCGAGTAAATTTAATTGAAATGGACTCGAAATGAAGACTACTTAAGTCTACTTGCTACTCGAGTACAATTTATAAAAAGGACGGGAATTGAAGAAGACACAAGTCTACCACACTCAAAAGAGAAAGGATTGTATATTAAGTTGCGTATGCAGAAAGTTTTGTAACTTGAGAAATTCGTATAGAAATAGAATGGAACAGTAACTAAATACTAATCAAGTCTACTCAAGAGCCAGAAGATTGGTATATAATTATGTTGTAAGTGCAACAAACTTTAAAGAAAAGTAACAACAATGAAGAGGCTGCAGGTCTTTATTTACTCCAGAGTGAAAAGATGAGTTTGTTTATGCTGAAAGATGACTACCAAAAAAATGAAGTATATTTTTGTGAAAATACTCCAAGAATTAATTTTTGATGAAACACATAGAGTGTGTATTTGAATGATATGGTACAAGATACTGGCATGGTTGTAAGAATTTTGCTGTGTATGTGGTTTGATAGAGGCTCTTCCAAAAACTCTCTGGCTACGTGTTGATTGAAACAAAACATAGTTGACTGTCACAAGCTGAGCGCCTTGCTAGGGTGAACCTTTCACAGGCTAGTGTCGTTTTAAGGTGAATCACAAAGAGAAACACTGGAAACATACAGAATGACCCTCTCTGGTGTGATGTGATACCCTGGATACTTATTGAATGACCATGTTCGGTCTGTAAAGTTAAACTCCGAATATTTTTTTCACAATTTTTAAGATTTTTTATGGCTTTTGATTTGAGATTTTTTTTCAATAATCTTGTTTTTCTCTGAAAGTAAAGTAAAAACTGGGAAAAAATAATGAAGGGAGAGAACTGTGTAATGCTCGGATGAACTCCCTTTGACATCAATGGGGATAACTTTATAGTACAGTTGGTGAACAAACTCCCTTTGAATTAAATCTGAAGAAGAAGGGTAATCTCCCTTTGCAATAGTATTATTTCTTTGATGCTTCTTACAAAGAGTTCAGGCGTTCAAAAAGGTATTTATTTTTATGTAATTTAAGAATATTAACAAAAATATATGTCAAAAAATAACTCTCTAGAAGTTTAATAATTAAATTGTGCTGAAAACATTCTGTAATTAACATCATGTAACTGTATAGTTTCCAGGTATTGTGTGAAGTAAAAAGTGATGTTTAAGAAAAGTGATGTTGCTGTTAAAAAGTGATGTTGATGTTAAAGCAATGTTTGAAAAGTGATGTTGATGTTAAAAGTGATGTTGACTGATGATAAACATCGAACATTTATCTATCCTCTATCATTGTTGTGTACATTTTCATAAAATAAATAAAATGATATTGTAATATAACTGTTTTTTGTACAGAAAGATGCATAATTGAAATATACATGTATAACCATTGTTCAGTTTCACAGCTCATCTAGTTGTGGGAATTTTTACATTTGTGCATAATATTCTAAACAGAGTTTTTTTCATGATGAAATAATATGACAGAGTTACTGCCCTTGTTTAAGGACTCCTAGTTCCCTCATTTCTCTGTTAATCACAAACATTATAACCATTTTTAGTCTGGACAGGTCTATTCTAAAGTTTGCAAGAAATCTGGATCCTGCCATAACTCTATTAGTTTTCAAACTAGGTTTATGAAACTTGGTATGTGGACAAGGGACCAATAAGGAAATTTTGTACATGTATTTTTTTGTGATTTGGACAAAAATTGTGGTTGCCATGGTAACAGAAACAATGGAAACCAGGTAGGGGACTTATGTATAACTTGCAAATTCCTAATTTATAATAAATAAAAAACTATTTTTAGAAATGTGCTGAAACTTGAGTTGAAATGCAGGGGCCTTGGTCCAGAGTGGTAAAACAATTGCTGGGGTTTTCTGGGTTCATTTTCAATTAAAGTTTACAGTACTAAATTTGTTATAAAGTAGTATCATGCCAAAATATGTTGATGTGTTGCTGTGTAGCTGTTTTTACTTGTTGATTGTTTTTGAAATTAAAACTTGTGGACTATAATGAAAATTGGTTCACCAATTATGTTAACCACACAAAAGACATTATTATTATTGTTGCGTTGCTATGGTGATAGTTTTTTCTATTGTATGAATAAAAATGTGCTTCCTATATTTCTCTGTCTTGCCATAATTAATACTCCTCACCAAAGATTACAGATGATATTGTTAATTATTTATTATCTTTATAATTATTATTACTCATATTATTATCTGTTTTTACAAATATTGACCTATTAATAATTTTTTGTTGTTTATTTTGAAATTTTACCAATTGATATAGCTTGACCAGATTAAACTGAGACTCATCAAAGTCTGTAAGCTCGTCCGGCTATATTCGGCTGTATTTGATTTGTATGTTTATTTACTATGTACCGTTATCTCCGTATAAGGCCATATAAAATTGCAAGTACATTTTTATATGTTTAAAAACATCAGAATTTTCTGGATTTGAACAAATTATACAAGGAGTCTCAGTTTATTCTGGTAGAACAATAATTATTTATTGTTTATTTTGAAATTTTATCAATTGATAATTATTTGTTGTTGATTTTGAAAGTTTACCTATTAAGAACTATTTGTTGTTTATTTTAAGATTTTATGCAAAATTATTGTTAATGTTGCTTTGTTTTAAATCTAAAATATTTAATTGAAATATTGAATGATTATCAGACATAACTATGTGTCATGCTCAGTTAATCAAATGACTGATACTATTTATCTGGAATTGTTAAATTACTTGACTGGCTGATGTTTAATGTTGCTATGTTCATAATAAATTAATGTTGTGATTATCCTCCAAATTTTTGTTTAAAAGTGGATGGTAGGGAAAGATTTTTTCATATTTGTAAACATTTTAAAAACTCAGTACAAATGCATAAATCAATTATAATTATTCTGAACTATGCATATTCAATTTGAGCAAAATCTTTTCTCAATTAAGATAATGTCCCTTATAAAAACGAGACTTGAGCAATTATCCTCAATGCTTCAATATAATATTAGCCTTATAAGGAAATCACATTTTATTTTATTGCACACTTAGTTGAATAAGGTTGTAATTAAGTAATAAAATGTGTTTTCGAGAAACAAGTAAAACTGTCTGAAAACTTTCTTTTTATTGTAAAAAGAAGATTTCTACGTCTGTGTTGTTAACATGTCCTAGCTAGCTTCTTCAATTTTCATAAAAATAAGTTCATAAAATGCGCTTTGTTGTACAGATTTTGAATATTATTTTTTCTTTTTTGCATTTGATTTTGAATACGTATATATAGGTCTTACAAGACCATAAGCAGGGACCTTATTCACAGACATTATAACTCTAAAACTCAGACGTTACATTGGTAAATGTTCTTATTCACTCATGTTGTTACAAATACATTGATTTTGATATACTAGTAAATGGGTATCCATGTTCAGTGGGTAACAACAAATAATCAGATACAATTTCACATGGTTAAATCTAATTGCATAAAAATGGTAGTGATTATAAATGTTGTCAGTTGTAAGTCAAAGTGTGAGTTTCAGTCTTACAATGTTGATGAATAAGGTTCCATTACTAACAACCTTATACTTCTAAAGCTACAAAATTTATGATTTGTATAGATTTGTGTTCTTGATTTTCAGATGTGCACCAGGTCTTATTGGTCTTATTATTTGACTGAGTTTTGAACAATTTAATTTGCATGTATTATTTTATCTGAATTTAAAGGCACATGTGTATAGCTACTGTACATTGTAAGAATACAAACATAATTGACCAGTTATCAATGCAATGTAGAGAGTTCTCTTTCTTTAATTACATTTTTATACCCCGGTGTAACAGGTCCCGTCTCCCTCCAGTCAGTTTTATCCCCTGGGGATAAATCGGGCCGGACAAGTTAATCCCCGGGGCAATAAGAGGCAAAGTCAGTTTTATCCTATTCTTCCCCCACCCTATAAATTATGATGGGGAAGAAATAGACTGGTCTATTTTATCCTGTACCTGCATGTGTATAATAAATATGATGATGGGGGAAGAAATTGCCTGGTCTATTTTATCTACTGATAGGGAGGTAAATATCGATGCACCTGTCCATCAGCCCATTCATCCCTTACAAAATGCTGAAACTTAACGTTGTTTAAAGTCCATTGATGCATTGTTTTCAAACTTGGCATACTTGTTTACGGTCATAAACACATCATTATCTAAGCCATGTAACACTATCAAACATTTCCACAGAGCTATGGCCCCTAAATGACTTGGCTAGTTTTGTTACTAACAAGGGTTCCAGATTGTTTCTCTACTTGAACTACCAATATATCAGTAGATTATGTCTCACAGAACTTTCATTTTCGCACTCATGTGAGAACATTATGTAGAGAGCAGTCATGTTGTTTTTTTTCGACGAAAAAATATGCTTATTGAATGAGAATGTCCTTGAGTGAATCTTTTGAATTCTGGCTAGTTTACCCTTAATTAAAATTGCAAAAATAAAAACTGCACATATACAATAGTAGGGACAATATATACATATGACTCCTTTAACTAAAGATGCAAGACAACCTAATTTACTCAATTGGTTTTTAAGTGCTTTTTAACTTGACTTTCGAAGAAAAAAGTTGAGCTATCGTGGTCACGTGAGCGTCTGCATTGGTTAACTTTATTGTTATAGTCATTGTCTCAAAGACTTTCAAAGGTGTCTACTCGAAACTTACCAGAGTTATTTGCCATCACAAAAGAAGTACATACTGACAAGGCTGATAACCATGTGATCTATATTTATGGATTTATCTGCCCTCGTTACTATCAAACATGAGAAAGTCAAGCATCCATCACTCATAGGCGATCCTCTAATGTTTTGTGTCAATTAGAGTTACTACTGCTCGGCTTCTGGTCAATACGTATTCAATTAAATAAAATTACATCTATATTCAAGAAATGTTTTTGAGATACTGATGTGTACATTCCTGAGATTAACAGACTGTTTTCAGTAGTTAACTACTCTTCTGTCTTGAAGTTTACTTTACTGTGAGATTATATTAAATCCTTTGTGGCCAAGATTTCTATTGTTTTTTTTTACAAAGTTTATTTTGTTTTTACACGATTATGTTTTTATTACAAGGTTTATGTTGTTTTACACAATTATTTTTGTTTGATACTATTATGTTGTTTTTACACAGTAATGTTATTTTTACATGATTATTTTGTGATAATTTATTTATTTTGAGTTATACTGGTTTTATTATGTAGGTTTTTGGTCACAATTTTAAAAATACTCATTTTATGCTCACTTGTGTATTATGTTACTGGTTAGTATTAATTTTATATTAAATACAATGTATTGGTATGTTAATTTTGTTTATTTAGTTCTTTACTACATACACCCTGCACTTATTCTGGTCAGACAAGAGCTAGAATGTGCACATAGCTAGCGCACACAGCTATTGTGCAGATTTTTGCTACACATTTCAAGAGTGACCTCCCTTGATTGTGTGAACCGATGAACATTAAATATTTAAAGTTAGTCAATATTAACCACCAGTAACATTTTAATGTTTCTCGATTAGTATGTAATATACCTACCATATCTGGCCTCTTTGTCTGCATTGGGACATAAAGCCGCAACAAGTTTCCTCCATCTTTGTCCACAGTGGACATAAAGCCGCTACAAGTTTCCTCCATCTTTGTCCACAGTGGACATAAAGCCGCAACAAGTTTCCTCCATCTTTGTCCACAGTGGACATAAAGCCGCAACAAGTTTCCTCCATCTTTGTCCACAGTTAATCATAAAGCCGCAACAAGTTTCCTCCATCTTTGTCCACAGTGGACATAAAGCCACAACAAGTTTCCTCCATCTTTGTCCACAGTGGACATAAAGCCGCAACAAGTTTCCTAGGTATATAATAATATATATAATATTAGTCCAATCAGGCATGCCACAGAGCTTTGTTATAATTATTTTTGTGGGCCATTAAAAGTTAAACATTCCTTTTTTATTCCTTTTTTTGTTCCTTTTATTGTTTTAAAATTACTTACATGTAGTTTTACCATACTTTTTGTCATTTAAATTTTTGTCATGTTGTTTAGTTATGAAATTAACCAATCAAAAGCAAGCAATAAAATTTTCACTTTTATTTTGCTTGTCATTTCACAATTTTGAATTCCTGTTAATAACTGTAAATGTACAAATACTTTTTGAACTCTGTTCTGATTATTTGGTCCCGATCACCTAAGCATCTCAAGGTTGAGCAAGATCTCATCTCATCTATTGTCATTTAAAATTTAGACAATTTCCTTGGTAGTTCGAACCAGGAATTGCATGACAAAGCAGAAAGCACAGTCACTACTGTCAGTTTATTACAATTAAATGTAGCAAGTTTGAACGTCAGATTTGTCTCTAATTCAGAAACTGATTTGAGCAAAATATCAATTTGAGATGAGATTTCTACTTGAGTTTTTTCAAGAGATTGGGGCCTTCTTTTATTCTGGTACTCTGGAACTGAATAAACCAAAGTCGTCTTAATCAAAATGCAATATTCCCTCTGATTATATGTCTTTGGTGTTCTTTGTCATTGTTAACTGTTCGCATAATATTTATCCATATGTTACATGTTTTTATTATTAAATAATTATATTTTAGTTTTAAAAATACACATAAATAATTTATACGATGTATCTGTAGATAACAGCAGCTGTTATAGTGCAGATATATTAACTTGTTATCAACCTTTATGCAGGAATATAATACAAGATTCTAGTGCCAAATATATTTTTTAATTCTGCAAGAAAATGATCAAGCCTTAATTGTCTGAAATTTAGATTAATTGGTATGAATAGTTAGACTAAGTAAGTATTGTTTGTTTAAATTCAGAATGCCTTCCACTAATGAAAACAAAAGGCCAAAATTCAATTATTGACTGAAAGTCAAATTTGACTAAAAGTTATAAATATTATATGAGTTGAACAGGGGTAAATTGTTTGTACTACTATCTATTGGTTGTAAATTGTTTGATGTGCAAAGATGCTAATATAATTAAGCATCTTTATGAGAGTGTATTGCTTTGCCCATAACGGTCAGTCTGTCAATCCGTCGGTAGACCAAATGGTTTCCATTCAATAACTGGAGAATGCTTTGCTCTAGGACCTTCAAACTTTACAATGGAGGTTTACCAGCAACATAAGATTTTGTGGTCAGTAGGTCAAGGTCAATGTGACCTTTATCATTTTTTAGACTGAACGATTGACATTCAATAACTCAAGAATCCTATGCTTTAAAATCTTCAAACTTCACATGGAAGTTAGCCAGAAACCATAGATGACTGACCTATTGATTATGAGGTCAGTATGTCCAAGGTCACTGTGACTTTTACCATTTCAGACTATCGGGCTGCCATGGTGGCCTACATGATTTACAAACATCCCTTTTGTGTTTTGTGTTGTTATGTGGCATCTTGTGTTAGATTAGAGTCAAACTTTGTTTTATAAGTCTCAAAGACCTAAATTAGGTCTTTGTAAAACTCTATTACTTATCAGATAAAACATTTATGAAATGAAGGGAAACGACTCTGTCTGACTTATTCTATGTTGGTTAGAGTGACTTCCCTTTTAGATGTTTTTGTACTTATGCAGGTAAACATTTATCAGACTTCTCACATTGTCTGTACAGGTTCTATTATAAATAAAAGTATTTTATAGAAAAATATTGTTGCTTTATACTATATCCCCTTTATTGTAAGCTGCCAAATTTGACATAAGGATTTTGGCCCACCTGTCACAAAGCAGTATCGTTCAACCAGACAAAGACCTTAGGTCTTTGGCCCAGCATATTTTTGGTCTGGTGACTCGACTATAGACTGCTTCATGAGGATGGTCATTTTTTAGTGACATGGTGCGTTAAAATTGAAATCACCCGTTGTCCGTCCACTAGTGCAATGTAGCTTGTTCCACAACCTTTCTAAGTTAAAAAGGTAAATAACAAATTTGACCTTATACTTAGTTCAAGTTTATTAGCAAATTGGCATATACAAAACAAGTGGTCACATATGCATCAATCTAAACACAAAGCATGCAAAACAACAAAACACAATTAATCAAATCAAGCATAATGAAACAAAGAAGTTTCATACAAAATTCAATATTCAAGAAGCAGGTAAAATTTTCAGCTTTTCTTTTCTTAAAAGTAAAGAATCGTAAGGAAGGTGTTTAATATTTTGAAAAATCATAGAAACTAACTATCAGTTGGCTCTGAAGGATGTGTAGCTCTTCAAAATAGTTTTTATGATGGGGAGGTAATCCATATCGGCATAGTTGTAGAATGAGGATTACGCGGTTACGTCCCATTATATTTAAAAGTGAAATTGACATGGTATTGATAATTGACAGGTAGACTCATGTGCGAATGCATGAAGGGCTCTGTATAGTTTTGGCCGGGGTCAAAATGGGGAATATTGAGTTTGTGGGCGTTTTGTTCGGCCTAATGGGTTTGATGAGTATTAATATGGACGGTTATGGAGGGATAATTGATAGGTAGTGGCATAATTGAAATACGAAAATAGGGAATTGTAAGTAGCGAAGCTGTCAAATTTTGGCGCGGTTTGTAGGTCAGAGTACACTAAATATGGCCGTGTGAAGGCAGCAGTGATCTCCCTTGCAGTTAAGCTACGAGGTAATTCTATGTTTGAGGAGCGATTTGGGTAACCCCGTTTTTTCACAATTCTTCACATGGTAATAATATTGTACAATATATAATAATTATAAAAAGTATTTAATTGTATAAAAGAAATTTCTTGGGTTTTCCAAAATGTGACACTTTTTGTGAAACTTTACAGCTACGAGGTAATTCTAATGCCAATGGATATTTGTAGTTATCACGCATGTGCCGGTAATTGTCAATACCATATATCCATTTGTTCTTGTATTGTCGTCTGCAAACTGAGCGAGTCGGGGATCTTGGGCATTTCTCTGTAGTTCACGGGAATGTTGGAAGTTGCAGAGGAGGGTAATTCGTACAATTGTCCGTGTGTGTGACGTAAATTTTATAACTTTCAGAATTGGCGTTCCATACATGATCAGGTTTCACGACGTGGAGATATTACGGGAACCGTAGTAGTCAGTAATGGCGGGTTTATTTGTAAATAAACAATGTCTGTGTGTGTTAACGAAGCAAATTCATGGAATATAATGTGTTGACTGTGATCATTGTATTCTCTTTGGAGCTGTGAAACGGGCGGTACGTGAGTAACAGTTATATTGAATTTAGTGTATTATTGATGATTGTATAATAATGTCATGTATTTTTGCGAGTTAGTGGATTTCATGTGGAATGGTTTTTCTGGTAAAAATTGTGTTTTTCACTATTGACGGTTTATGTTATTCGTCAGTTGCATCCACGGCCCCCACTTTCGGGTATGTGTCGGGATTGTTACTTTTCGGTTGTAAAAAAAACCGCCCTGCACGGTCGGCACTCCTGGGGACACCTGATGATAAAATCTCCCGACCGGTACTACTATTTCTCCGGCTCCTGACCGGTATTTCTCCGGCACACTGACAACTAAATACTGCCCACATGAATTTGGTTTTGAGAAAAAATGTCCAACATTTGCCCGCCCGCAATGCGGGGCCAGCTGGATACTAAAAATGACTGTTTCCCAGGCTGTCCACCGACCATCCCCCGGGTGTTTGTTTAGTTTTTTGATAAGTACCGTCATAAATGAACTTTGAACCTTCACGTATACATGAACGGCTAAATAACATGCACATATTGATTTCACAACTTCACGTCATATCGGGACACCTTTTTGAGCTAAAATGCATTATTTTATTATGTTAAACACCTAATTTTATAGTAAATTAGGGAGCAATAAAAATCCGGTCCCTTCCAGGGATCGAACCCGGGACCTCTAGCGATGCAAGCGGACACTCAAACCCATTGCTAAATAGTAAACTCAACTGCAAGGCAGTTGGAAGTGGCCATATACCTGCAATCCCTAGTTATACATTGTTTATCCAATTATCATATCTAGTTAAAAAATGATGCAGCTCAAAACAGAGTATTGAGCCGTGATTGCACTTAACAGTACAGTAGCAGTTATGTATAATACTAGTAGTGAATATCCTGGGATTGTGGCTCAGAGGTTAGGAGCCCGTTGCATAGGCATTGCGCTATCAAGCTTTCGCTATGTAGTGGGCGTGGCAAAAAAAATGCTACCGTTGCTCAGCACAGTGCTACCGAGCGGAACCGATGCCGTACTATTACCTGGTTTACTTTTCGGGATAAAATTAGAAAATATTAAGTGATATAGTATATCCCTGTTCCCGAATGTGGCGATAGGCTGGGAGTTTTACTTTCGGGTTGTAAAAACCCAGCCCAGCCCTGCCCTGCCCTGCCCTGCGAAGACACATAAAATATCGGGTTGCTACTGGTTTTGGATAGATAACATCATGTATTTATTTAAGATGAGTTCACCTCAGGTTATGACAATACAGCATTCTCATTACAATGTGATATTCTCCCAATAAGTGAAACCCTAACCAACTGTTGTTCGCAATAAGTCATATCATACGAATTCAAATGTATAGTCTTATCAATAAGTCATATAGTGACCGGAAATCACATTATGGTTTTGCTCTCAATAAGTCATACAATTTGAATTGTATAGCATCCCAATAAGTCATACAGTGATTAAGTGTTATATATGATCATTTTAGTGAGATAAAGTCATTAATCTGAAAATCATTTTAATACGAGAAGTAAAAGCTGGCCACCGAAATAGTATTACACTCTTACATGCATTCGTCTTCTTCTTGTGTATCTCGTACCACACTGACAATAGTAGATTTCTAGCGAGGGCGTATATTTCTTTGCACATGTCGGTCAGTCTATTTTAGACGACTTTATTGAATCAAGGGTCTCCGATGTTACATGTTTACCATCTGTTGGTCACCTAGTATATAGAAACTATATTTTTTACAAAGAAGCTAATGAAGATAATTCCTGGGATCCAACCCCTCTGAGTCAGCATTATATAAGTGTTGCAGTGTACGAAAAGTGTGTCAATTTACGACTGGGCATTTTGTTTCCAATCATCGTTTATGGCATGTATGATGGCGTATACTAGTTTCATAAGTGTGCTGTAATGTCTTCGGTATTTTACAAAGTGGGTGCTATCAAAACTACTCGGGTCTTTCCGTGATGTATATTTATGTCCAAGATGTTTCGTCAGTGCTTCAAGTTCCATTTATTTTTAACCTGTTTACAAAACCGTTCACTACACTAAAAAACGTTGCGAACCGTTTGAATCATGGTGATGTTCTAATTATGTCCGATAGATGATTCGTCTTAAAATTGTCCGAGCTGCGCCGATTGGTTCAGATGATGGTTGCGTACGGAAATTATTGCCTCCATTGCTCCCCTTTGTTAAAATCACACCATTTGTACTTGATGAAAATGTGGAATCTGAAATGGCGGAAACTTTCACACAATGCATTTGTTTTATTGGTGTAAAATAGATCCTCTAAAGCCTATGTGTGGGTTTCAGTTTCACATAGTCACTCTTCGTTCCTCATTCAACAGTCTGTCAGCCGTCCTTCCGTCAACAATTTGTTTGTGTGCACTCTAGAGGCAACAGTTTTGATCCAATCTTCATAAAACTTGGTCAGAATGTTGTTCTCCATGAAATCAAGGCCAAGTTCGAAACTGGGTCAAGTTGGGTCAAGAACTAGGTCACTAGACCAAATCTTAGCAAAACATTGTGTTCACTCCAGAGGTCACCGTTTTAATCCAATCTTTATGGAACTTAGTCAGAATGTTGTTCTACACGAAATCTAGGTCATATTAAAAACAGGTTTACATGAGGTCAAAAACTAGGTCACTAGGTCAAATCTTAGAAAGACCTTGTATTCACTACAGAAGTCACCATTTTTATCCCGTCTTCATGAAACTTGGTCAGAATGTCGTTCTCCATGACATCTAGGCCAAGTTCGAAACTGGGTCAAGAACTAGGTCACTAGATCAAATCTTAGCAAAACATTGTGTTCACTACAGAGGTCACCGTTTTAATCCAGTCTTCATGGAACTTGGTCAGAATGTTGTTCTCCATGAAATCTAGGCCAAGTTTGAAACTGGGTCATGTGAGGTTAAAAAGTAGATCACTCGGTCATTCTTAGAAAAACCTTGTGTTCACTCCAGAAGTCACCGTTTTGATCCAATCTTCATTAATCTTGGTCAGAATCTTGTTCTCCATGAAATCTAGGCCATGTTCGAAACTGGGTCATGTGAGGTTAAAAACCAGGTCAATAGGTCAAATCATAGAAAAAAATTGTGTTGATTCTAGCCATCATAGGTTTAATTCAACCATCATAAAACTTGGTGAGAATGTTGTTCTACATGAACTCCAAGTCAAGTTTAAAGCAGGGTCATGTGAGGTCAAAAACAAGGGCACTAGGTCAAATCATAGAAAACCCCTGTGTTAACTCCAGAAGTCACAGTTTTCTTGTCTCACAGAACTTTCATTTTCGTACTCATGTGAGAACATTATTTAGAGAGCAATTATGTTGTTGGTTTGGTAAAGAATGCTCATTTGTTTGTTGGTTCATGCATTTGTTCCGTTAGTTCTGTTCAGCTGAGGATGGTTACAATATTTTGTCATGCCATATTTTCCTTGCCATAGTTGTCCAATGACCTTCAAGGGAAGTATGAGTTGTGTGATTCCAGGAATCCGGGTGTGGTAGCCAAGTTCTGTCCGAGTGGCTTAGTTCATCAAAATGTCTGGTGTACAGTAATACTGGAGCTACTATACCTCTTGGTTGGTTACCAAGCAGTAAATATTTAGTTGTGTGATTGAAAGACTGACAAGAGTTTTATAACTTCTCCATTGTAACCACCATGCCATCCTCATACATCAGTGGTTAGTCAAGTTCACAGACAGATTGTTTTGGACGAAACAATATGCTGATTGAATGAGAATGTCCTTGAGTGAATCTTTTAAATTCTGGTTAGTTTACCCTTAATTAAATTAGCCTTTAACTAAAGGTGCATGACAACTCTCAACTTACCCAATTGGTGTTTAAGTGCTTCTTACCTTGACTTTTCGAAGAAAAAAGTTGAGCTATCGTCGTGACGTGGGCATCTGCATTGGTTAACTTTGTTGTCATAGTCATTGTCTCAAAGACTTTCAAAGGTATCAACTTGAAACTTACCATAGTTATTCGCCATCACAAAAGAAGTACATACTGACAAGGCTGATAACCATGTGATCTATATTTATGGAGTTATCTGCCCTTGTTACTATCAAACATGAGAAAGTCAAGCATCCATCACTCATAGGCGATCCTCTTGTTTTGTGCCAATTAGAGTTACTACTGCTCGGCTTCTGGTCAATACGTATTCAATGAAACAAAATTACATCTATATTCAAGAAATGTTTTTGAGATACTGATGTGTACATTCCTGAGATTAACAGACTGTTTTCAGTAGTTAACCACTCTTCTGTCTTGAAGTTTACTTTACTGTGAGATTATATTAAATCCTTTGTGGCCAAGATTTCTATTGGTTTTTTTTACAAAGTTTATAATGTTTTTACACGATTATGTTTTTATTACAAGGTTTATGTTGTTTTACACAATTATTTCGTTTGATACTATTATGTTGTTTTTACACAGTTATGTTATTTTTACGTGATTATTTTGTGATAATTTATTTATTTAGAGTTATACTGGTTTTATTATGTGGGTTTTTGGTCACAATTTTAAAAATACTCATTTTATGCTCACTTTTGTATTATGTTACTAGTTAGTATTAATTTTATATTATATACAATGTATTGGTTTGTTATTTTTGTTTATTTAGTTCTTTACTACATACACCCTGCACTTATTCTGATCAGACAAGAGCTAGAATGTGCACACAGCTAATGTGCAGCTTTTTGCTACCAATTTTAAGAGTGACCTCCCTTGATTGTGTGAACCGATGAACATTAAATATTTTAAGTTAGTCAATATTAACCACCAGTCACATTTTAATGTTTCTCGATTAGTAGTTTCCTAGGTATATAATAATATATATAATATTAGTCCAATCAGGCATGCCACAGAGCTTTGTTATAATTATTTTTGTGGGCCATTAAAAATTAAACATTCCTTTTTTGTTCCTTTTATTGTTTTAAAATTACTTACATGTAGTTTTACCATACTTTTTTTCATTTAAATTTTTGTCATGTTGGTTAGTTATGAAATTAACCAATCAAAAGCAAGCAATAAAATTTTCACTTTTATTTTGCTTGTCATTTCACAATTTTGAATTCCTGTTAATAACTGTAAATGTACAAATACTTTTTGAACTCTGTTCTGATTATTTGGTCCCGATCACTTAAGCATCTCAAGGTTGAGCAAGACCTCATCTCATCTATTGTCATTTAAAATTAAGACAATTTCCTTGGTAGGTCGAACCAGGAATTGCATGACAAAGCAGAAAGCACAGTCACTACTGTCAGTTTATTACAATTAAATGTAGCAAGTTTGAACGTCAGATTTGTCTCTAATTCAGAAACTGATTTGAGCAAAATATCAATTTGAGATGAGATTTCTACTTGAGATTTTTCAAGAGATTGGTGCCTTCTTTTATTCTGGTACTCTGGAACTGAATAAACCAAAGTCGTCTAAATCAAAATGTAATATTCCCTGATAATATGTCTCTAGTATTTTTTGTCATTGTTAACTTGTTCGCATAATATTTATCCATATGTTACATGTTTTTATTATTAAATAATTATATTTTAGTTTTAAAAATACACATAAATAATTTATACGCTGTATCTGCAGATAACAGCAGCTGTTATAGTGCAGATATATTAACTTGTTATCAACCTTTATATGCAGGAATATAATACAAGCTTCTAGTGCCAAATATATTTTTTAATTCTGCAAGAAAACGATCAAGCCTTAATTGTCTGAAATTTAGATTAATTGGTGTGAATAGTTAGACTAAGTAAGTATTGTTGGTTTAAATTCAGAATGCCTTCCACTAATGAAAACAAAAGGCCAAAATTCAATTATTGACTGAAAGTCAAATTTGACTAAAAGTTATAAATATTATATGAGTTGGAACAGGGATAAATTGTTTGTACTACTATCTATTGGTTGTAAATTGTTTGATGTGCAAAGATGTTAATATAGTTAAGCATCTTTATTAGAGTGTATTGCTTTGACCATAACGGTCAGTCTGTCAATCCGTCGGTAGACCAAATGGTTTCCATTCAATAACTGGTGAATGCTTTGCTCTAGGACCTTCAAACTTTACAATGGAGGTTTACCAGCAACATAAGATTTTGTGGTCAGTAGGTCAAGGTCAATGTGACCTTTATCATTTTTTAGACTGAACGATTGACATTCAATAACTCAAGAATCATTTGCCTTAAAATCTTCAAACTTCACATGGAAGTTAGCCAGAAACAGTAGATGACTGACCTATTGATTATGAGGTCAGTATGTCCAAGGTCACTGTGACTTTTACCATTTCAGACTATCGGTCTGCCATGGTGGCCTACATGATTTACAAACATCCCTTTTGTGTTTTGTGTTGTTATGTGGCATCTTGTGTTAGATTAGAGTCAAACTTTGTTTTATAAGTCTCAAAGACCTAAATTAGGTCTTTGTAAATCTCTATTACTTATCAGATAAAACATTTATGAAATGAAGGGAAACGACTCTGTCTGACTTATTCTATGTTGGTTAGAGTGACTTCCCTTTTAGATGTTTTTGTACTTATGCAGGTAAACATTTATCAGACTTCTCACATTGTCTGTACAGGTTCTATTATAAATAAAAGTATTTTATAGCAAAATATTGTTGCTTTATACCATATCCCCTTTATTGTAAGCTGCCAAATTTGACATAAGGATTTTTGGCCCACCTGTCACAAAGTACTCGAGGTCACAAACCACTAAATAAATTTGTTCTTTAGCTCAATGTAAAGTTACAATAGTCAGTCCCAGGTTGATACATGTTAAAGTCTATGGCCAGGTGGCAGACATATATCAATGAAATGAAGGGGCTACCAGCTTTAAGAAAATACAAAAAAAACAGGGGGTCACGTATCATATAAGAACAATTTTGTCCGTCCAACGCGGTGAACATATTTTTACAGGCGCGCGGACCGACCAAATCCGGGTTTTACCATACCCTACTTTCGCTTTGGTATTTTGGCCAAAATCTCAAAATATGTAAAATAAAACAGTTTCAATACATCACATACATGTATACATGTAATGCCTGTAAACTCAATTAGATGATTCCAGTTCCACCTTGTCAAAGCATACTACCATTTAAACACAATCACAAGTTTATTTAGGGACTATTTGAGTGTATCCTATTTTGGTTCGTGGAGGCATTTAATGGTTTGTAACCTTAAGACAACCCTTTTCCCCCATTTTGATTGATTTAAACACTTATTTGACAACTACTATATATATACGACTCCAAATGATGACTTTCCAGACTGAAATGACATGATTTCTAAAATTTTGACGAAAGAGAGTAAGCGCCTTTAACACAATTTCTTGGATTCTGCTGGCCATATTGTATGAATACTGGCAAATTAAACAGTTGCAGTTTTGTATAAACCTTACACTGGGCAATTATTTTATGTTGGGTGCTTAATTATGTGACTATTCCTCATATATATATACACATTCACCCAGGTCTGATACCTAAATAAGGTCAAAATTTGTATGAAAATGTCATTTTGTGGAGGAAAAATCTTCATTTTTTTCTTAAATTTTCACCCCAAAACACAATTTTTTCACATTTTGAGACAAATTTCACTGAACAATGGAATAAAACCCACAGAAAAATGTATTTCTAAACATTTAAAGTAAAAAAATTGAAAATATACATTTTAATTTTTTGGGTCATTTCTTAAGGTCACAAACCACTAAATAAATTTGTTCTTTAGCTCTATGTAAAGTTACAGTAGTCTTTTAGTGACATGGTGCGTTAAAATTGAAATCACCCGTTGTCCGTCCACTAGTGCAATGTAGCTTGTTCCACAACCTTTCTAAGTTAAAAAGGTACTGTAAATACTCAGCCATAAGTCGGGCAAAAACAGTCCCAAAAAAAGTTAAAAAGTCACCCAGCGACTTATGGAAGAGTTTACTACAATACTAACGATTTTGTCAGAAAATCATTACATTACTCCTGACTTTATCTGAAACTGACCGCATCTCCCTGACTTTATCTGAAAATGACCACATTCCCATCAACTTTGTTTGAAAATTACTACACTCCTCTATATTCTGTCTGAAAATCACCACATTCCTCCCAACTTTAGCTGAAAATGACCACATTTCCTTCAACACTTGACACTGAGCCCATGATTTCAGCTTTCACAAAAGTGAAAAACTATACATGCGACCTATGAATGGGTTTAGACAAAAACCTTGATTTTTTATTCAAAAGTCCCCCTGCGACTTATGGCTGCATGCGACTTAAGGCTGCGTATTTACGGTAAATAACAAATTTGACCTTATACTTAGTTCAACTTTATTAGCAAATCCACATATACAAAACAAGTGGTCACATATGCATCAATCTAAACACAAAGCATGCAAAACAACAAAACACAATTAATCAAATCAAGCATAATGAAACAAAGAAGTTTCATACAAAATTCAATATTCAAGAAGCAGGTAAAATTTTAAGCTTTTCTTTTCTTAAAAGTAAAGAATCGTAAGGAAGGTGTTTAATATTTTGAAAAATCATAGAAACTAACTATCAGTTGGCTCTGAAGGATGTGTAGCTCTTCAAAATAGTTTTTATGATGGGGAGGTAATCCATATCGGCATAGTTGTAGAATGAGGATTACGCTGTTACGTCCCATTATATTTAAAAGTGAAATTGACATGGTATTGATAATTGACATTTAGACTCATGTGCGAATGAAGGGCTCTGTATAGTTTTGGCCGGGGTCAAAATGGGGAATATTGAGTTTGTGGGCGTTTTGTTCGGCCTAATGGGTTTGATGAGTATTAATATGGACGGTTATGGAGGGATAATTGATAGGTAGTGGCATAATTGAAATACGAAAATAGGGAATTGTAAGTAGCGAAGCTGTCAAATTTTGGCGCGGTTTGTAGGTCAGAGTACACTAAATATGGCCGTGTGAAGGCAGCAGTGATCTCCCTTGCAGTAAAGCTACGAGGTAATTCTATGTTTGAGGAGCGATTTGGGTAACCCCGTTTTTTCACAATTCTTCACATGGTAATAATATTGTACAATATATAATAATTATAAAAAGTATTTAATTGTATAAAAGAAATTTCTTGGGTTTTCCAAAATGTGACACTTTTTGTGAAACTTTACAGCTACGAGGTAATTCTAATGCCAATGGATATTTGTAGTTATCACGCATGTGCCGGTAATTGTCAATACCATATATCCATTTGTTCTTGTATTGTCGTCTGCAAACTGAGCGAATCGGGGATCTTGGGCATTTCTCTGTAGTTCACGGGAATGTTGGAAGTTGCAGAGGAGGGTAATTCGTACAATTGTCCGTGTGTGTGACGTAAATTTTATAACTTTCAGAATTGGCGTTCCATACATGATCAGGTTTCACGACGTGGAGATATTACGGGAACCGTAGTAGTCAGTAATGGCGGGTTTATTTGTAAATAAACAATGTCTGTGTGTGTTAACGAAGCAAATTCATGGAATATAATGTGTTGACTGTGATCATTGTATTCTCTTTGGAGCTGTGAAACGGGCGGTACGTGAGTAACAGTTATATTGAATTTAGTGTATTATTGATGATTGTATAATAATGTCATGTATTTTTGCGAGTTAGTGGATTTCATGTGGAATGGTTTTTCTGGTAAAAATTGTGTTTTTCACTATTGACGGTTTATGTTATTCGTCAGTTGCATCCACGGCCCCCACTTTCGGGTATGTGTCGGGATTGTTACTTTTCGGTTGTAAAAAAAACCGCCCTGCACGGTCGGCACTCCTGGGGACACCTGATGATAAAATCTCCCGACCGGTACTACTATTTCTCCGGCTCCTGACCGGTATTTCTCCGGCACACTGACAACTAAATACTGCCCACATGAATTTGGTTTTGAGAAAAAATGTCCAACATTTGCCCGCCCGCAATGCGGGGCCAGCTGGATACTAAAAATGACTGTTTCCCAGGCTGTCCACCGACCATCCCCCGGGTGTTTGTTTAGTTTTTTGATAAGTACCGTCATAAATGAACTTTGAACCTTCACGTATACATGAACGGCTAAATAACATGCACATATTGATTTCACAACTTCACGTCATATCGGGACACCTTTTTGAGCTAAAATGCATTATTTTATTATGTTAAACACCTAATTTTATAGTAAATTAGGGAGCAATAAAAATCCGGTCCCTTCCAGGGATCGAACCCGGGACCTCTAGCGATGCAAGCGGACACTCAAACCCATTGCTAAATAGTAAACTCAACTGCAAGGCAGTTGGAAGTGGCCATATACCTGCAATCCCTAGTTATACATTGTTTATCCAATTATCATATCTAGTTAAAAAATGATGCAGCTCAAAACAGAGTATTGAGCCGTGATTGCACTTAACAGTACAGTAGCAGTTATGTATAATACTAGTAGTGAATATCCTGGGATTGTGGCTCAGAGGTTAGGAGCCCGTTGCATAGGCATTGCGCTATCAAGCGTTTCGCTATGTAGTGGGCGTGGCAAAAAAAATGCTACCGTTGCTCAGCAGTGCTACCGAGCGGAACCGATGCCGTACTATTACCTGGTTTACTTTTCGGGATAAAATTAGAAAATATTAAGTGATATAGTATATCCCTGTTCCCGAATGTGGCGATAGGCTGGGAGTTTTACTTTCGGGTTGTAAAAACCCAGCCCAGCCCTGCCCTGCCCTGCCCTGCGAAGACACATAAAATATCGGGTTGCTACTGGTTTTGGATAGATAACATCATGTATTTATTTAAGATGAGTTCACCTCAGGTTATGACAATACAGCATTCTCATTACAATGTGATATTCTCCCAATAAGTGAAACCCTAACCAACTGTTGTTCGCAATAAGTCATATCATACGAATTCAAATGTATAGTCTTATCAATAAGTCATATAGTGACCGGAAATCACATTATGGTTTTGCTCTCAATAAGTCATACAATTTGAATTGTATAGCATCCCAATAAGTCATACAGTGATTAAGTGTTATATATGATCATTTTAGTGAGATAAAGTCATTAATCTGAAAATCATTTTAATACGAGAAGTAAAAGCTGGCCACCGAAATAGTATTACACTCTTACATGCATTCGTCTTCTTCTTGTGTATCTCGTACCACACTGACAATAGTAGATTTCTAGCGAGGGCGTATATTTCTTTGCACATGTCGGTCAGTCTATTTTAGACGACTTTATTGAATCAAGGGTCTCCGATGTTACATGTTTACCATCTGTTGGTCACCTAGTATATAGAAACTATATTTTTTACAAAGAAGCTAATGAAGATAATTCCTGGGATCCAACCCCTCTGAGTCAGCATTATATAAGTGTTGCAGTGTACGAAAAGTGTGTCAATTTACGACTGGGCATTTTGTTTCCAATCATCGTTTATGGCATGTATGATGGCGTATACTAGTTTCATAAGTGTGCTGTAATGTCTTCGGTATTTTACAAAGTGGGTGCTATCAAAACTACTCGGGTCTTTCCGTGATGTATATTTATGTCCAAGATGTTTCGTCAGTGCTTCAAGTTCCATTTATTTTTAACCTGTTTACAAAACCGTTCACTACACTAAAAAACGTTGCGAACCGTTTGAATCATGGTGATGTTCTAATTATGTCCGATAGATGATTCGTCTTAAAATTGTCCGAGCTGCGCCGATTGGTTCAGATGATGGTTGCGTACGGAAATTATTGCCTCCATTGCTCCCCTTTGTTAAAATCACACCATTTGTACTTGATGAAAATGTGGAATCTGAAATGGCGGAAACTTTCACACAATGCATTTGTTTTATTGGTGTAAAATAGATCCTCTAAAGCCTATGTGTGGGTTTCAGTTTCACATAGTCACTCTTCGTTCCTCATTCAACAGTCTGTCAGCCGTCCTTCCGTCAACAATTTGTTTGTGTGCACTCTAGAGGCAACAGTTTTGATCCAATCTTCATAAAACTTGGTCAGAATGTTGTTCTCCATGAAATCAAGGCCAAGTTCGAAACTGGGTCAAGTTGGGTCAAGAACTAGGTCACTAGACCAAATCTTAGCAAAACATTGTGTTCACTCCAGAGGTCACCGTTTTAATCCAATCTTTATGGAACTTAGTCAGAATGTTGTTCTACACGAAATCTAGGTCATATTAAAAACAGGTTTACATGAGGTCAAAAACTAGGTCACTAGGTCAAATCTTAGAAAGACCTTGTATTCACTACAGAAGTCACCATTTTTATCCCGTCTTCATGAAACTTGGTCAGAATGTCGTTCTCCATGACATCTAGGCCAAGTTCGAAACTGGGTCAAGAACTAGGTCACTAGATCAAATCTTAGCAAAACATTGTGTTCACTACAGAGGTCACCGTTTTAATCCAGTCTTCATGGAACTTGGTCAGAATGTTGTTCTCCATGAAATCTAGGCCAAGTTTGAAACTGGGTCATGTGAGGTTAAAAAGTAGATCACTCGGTCATTCTTAGAAAAACCTTGTGTTCACTCCAGAAGTCACCGTTTTGATCCAATCTTCATTAATCTTGGTCAGAATCTTGTTCTCCATGAAATCTAGGCCATGTTCGAAACTGGGTCATGTGAGGTTAAAAACCAGGTCAATAGGTCAAATCATAGAAAAAAATTGTGTTGATTCTAGCCATCATAGGTTTAATTCAACCATCATAAAACTTGGTGAGAATGTTGTTCTACATGAACTCCAAGTCAAGTTTAAAGCAGGGTCATGTGAGGTCAAAAACAAGGGCACTAGGTCAAATCATAGAAAACCCCTGTGTTAACTCCAGAAGTCACAGTTTTCTTGTCTCACAGAACTTTCATTTTCGTACTCATGTGAGAACATTATTTAGAGAGCAATTATGTTGTTGGTTTGGTAAAGAATGCTCATTTGTTTGTTGGTTCATGCATTTGTTCCGTTAGTTCTGTTCAGCTGAGGATGGTTACAATATTTTGTCATGCCATATTTTCCTTGCCATAGTTGTCCAATGACCTTCAAGGGAAGTATGAGTTGTGTGATTCCAGGAATCCGGGTGTGGTAGCCAAGTTCTGTCCGAGTGGCTTAGTTCATCAAAATGTCTGGTGTACAGTAATACTGGAGCTACTATACCTCTTGGTTGGTTACCAAGCAGTAAATATTTAGTTGTGTGATTGAAAGACTGACAAGAGTTTTATAACTTCTCCATTGTAACCACCATGCCATCCTCATACATCAGTGGTTAGTCAAGTTCACAGACAGATTGTTTTGGACGAAACAATATGCTGATTGAATGAGAATGTCCTTGAGTGAATCTTTTAAATTCTGGTTAGTTTACCCTTAATTAAATTAGCCTTTAACTAAAGGTGCATGACAACTCTCAACTTACCCAATTGGTGTTTAAGTGCTTCTTACCTTGACTTTTCGAAGAAAAAAGTTGAGCTATCGTCGTGACGTGGGCATCTGCATTGGTTAACTTTGTTGTCATAGTCATTGTCTCAAAGACTTTCAAAGGTATCAACTTGAAACTTACCATAGTTATTCGCCATCACAAAAGAAGTACATACTGACAAGGCTGATAACCATGTGATCTATATTTATGGAGTTATCTGCCCTTGTTACTATCAAACATGAGAAAGTCAAGCATCCATCACTCATAGGCGATCCTCTTGTTTTGTGCCAATTAGAGTTACTACTGCTCGGCTTCTGGTCAATACGTATTCAATGAAACAAAATTACATCTATATTCAAGAAATGTTTTTGAGATACTGATGTGTACATTCCTGAGATTAACAGACTGTTTTCAGTAGTTAACCACTCTTCTGTCTTGAAGTTTACTTTACTGTGAGATTATATTAAATCCTTTGTGGCCAAGATTTCTATTGGTTTTTTTTACAAAGTTTATAATGTTTTTACACGATTATGTTTTTATTACAAGGTTTATGTTGTTTTACACAATTATTTCGTTTGATACTATTATGTTGTTTTTACACAGTTATGTTATTTTTACGTGATTATTTTGTGATAATTTATTTATTTAGAGTTATACTGGTTTTATTATGTGGGTTTTTGGTCACAATTTTAAAAATACTCATTTTATGCTCACTTTTGTATTATGTTACTAGTTAGTATTAATTTTATATTATATACAATGTATTGGTTTGTTATTTTTGTTTATTTAGTTCTTTACTACATACACCCTGCACTTATTCTGATCAGACAAGAGCTAGAATGTGCACACAGCTAATGTGCAGCTTTTTGCTACCAATTTTAAGAGTGACCTCCCTTGATTGTGTGAACCGATGAACATTAAATATTTTAAGTTAGTCAATATTAACCACCAGTCACATTTTAATGTTTCTCGATTAGTATGTAATGTACCTACCATATCTGGCCTCTTTGTCCGCATTGGGACATAAAGCCGCAACAAGTTTCCTCCATCTTTGTCCACAGTGGACATAAAGCCGCAACAAGTTTCCTCCATCTTTGTCCACAGTGGACATAAAGCCGCAACAAGTTTCCTCCATCTTTGTCCACAGTGGACATAAAGCCGCAACAAGTTTCCTAGGTATATAATAATATATATAATATTAGTCCAATCAGGCATGCCACAGAGCTTTGTTATAATTATTTTTGTGGGCCATTAAAAATTAAACATTCCTTTTTTGTTCCTTTTATTGTTTTAAAATTACTTACATGTAGTTTTACCATACTTTTTTTCATTTAAATTTTTGTCATGTTGGTTAGTTATGAAATTAACCAATCAAAAGCAAGCAATAAAATTTTCACTTTTATTTTGCTTGTCATTTCACAATTTTGAATTCCTGTTAATAACTGTAAATGTACAAATACTTTTTGAACTCTGTTCTGATTATTTGGTCCCGATCACTTAAGCATCTCAAGGTTGAGCAAGACCTCATCTCATCTATTGTCATTTAAAATTAAGACAATTTCCTTGGTAGGTCGAACCAGGAATTGCATGACAAAGCAGAAAGCACAGTCACTACTGTCAGTTTATTACAATTAAATGTAGCAAGTTTGAACGTCAGATTTGTCTCTAATTCAGAAACTGATTTGAGCAAAATATCAATTTGAGATGAGATTTCTACTTGAGATTTTTCAAGAGATTGGTGCCTTCTTTTATTCTGGTACTCTGGAACTGAATAAACCAAAGTCGTCTAAATCAAAATGTAATATTCCCTGATAATATGTCTCTAGTATTTTTTGTCATTGTTAACTTGTTCGCATAATATTTATCCATATGTTACATGTTTTTATTATTAAATAATTATATTTTAGTTTTAAAAATACACATAAATAATTTATACGCTGTATCTGCAGATAACAGCAGCTGTTATAGTGCAGATATATTAACTTGTTATCAACCTTTATATGCAGGAATATAATACAAGCTTCTAGTGCCAAATATATTTTTTAATTCTGCAAGAAAACGATCAAGCCTTAATTGTCTGAAATTTAGATTAATTGGTGTGAATAGTTAGACTAAGTAAGTATTGTTGGTTTAAATTCAGAATGCCTTCCACTAATGAAAACAAAAGGCCAAAATTCAATTATTGACTGAAAGTCAAATTTGACTAAAAGTTATAAATATTATATGAGTTGGAACAGGGATAAATTGTTTGTACTACTATCTATTGGTTGTAAATTGTTTGATGTGCAAAGATGTTAATATAGTTAAGCATCTTTATTAGAGTGTATTGCTTTGACCATAACGGTCAGTCTGTCAATCCGTCGGTAGACCAAATGGTTTCCATTCAATAACTGGTGAATGCTTTGCTCTAGGACCTTCAAACTTTACAATGGAGGTTTACCAGCAACATAAGATTTTGTGGTCAGTAGGTCAAGGTCAATGTGACCTTTATCATTTTTTAGACTGAACGATTGACATTCAATAACTCAAGAATCATTTGCCTTAAAATCTTCAAACTTCACATGGAAGTTAGCCAGAAACAGTAGATGACTGACCTATTGATTATGAGGTCAGTATGTCCAAGGTCACTGTGACTTTTACCATTTCAGACTATCGGTCTGCCATGGTGGCCTACATGATTTACAAACATCCCTTTTGTGTTTTGTGTTGTTATGTGGCATCTTGTGTTAGATTAGAGTCAAACTTTGTTTTATAAGTCTCAAAGACCTAAATTAGGTCTTTGTAAATCTCTATTACTTATCAGATAAAACATTTATGAAATGAAGGGAAACGACTCTGTCTGACTTATTCTATGTTGGTTAGAGTGACTTCCCTTTTAGATGTTTTTGTACTTATGCAGGTAAACATTTATCAGACTTCTCACATTGTCTGTACAGGTTCTATTATAAATAAAAGTATTTTATAGCAAAATATTGTTGCTTTATACCATATCCCCTTTATTGTAAGCTGCCAAATTTGACATAAGGATTTTTGGCCCACCTGTCACAAAGTACTCGAGGTCACAAACCACTAAATAAATTTGTTCTTTAGCTCAATGTAAAGTTACAATAGTCAGTCCCAGGTTGATACATGTTAAAGTCTATGGCCAGGTGGCAGACATATATCAATGAAAAGAAGGGGCTACCAGCTTTAAGAAAATACAAAAAAAACAGGGGGTCACGTATCATATAAGAACAATTTTGTCCGTCCAACGCGGTGAACATATTTTTACAGGCGCGCGGACCGACCAAATCCGGGTTTTACCATACCCTACTTTCGCTTTGGTATTTTGGCCAAAATCTCAAAATATGTAAAATAAAACAGTTTCAATACATCACATACATGTATACATGTAATGCCTGTAAACTCAATTAGATGATTCCAGTTCCACCTTGTCAAAGCATACTACCATTTAAACACAATCACAAGTTTATTTAGGGACTATTTGAGTGTATCCTATTTTGGTTCGTGGAGGCATTTAATGGTTTGTAACCTTAAGACAACCCTTTTCCCCCATTTTGATTGATTTAAACACTTATTTGACAACTACTATATATATACGACTCCAAATGATGACTTTCCAGACTGAAATGACATGATTTCTAAAATTTTGACGAAAGAGAGTAAGCGCCTTTAACACAATTTCTTGGATTCTGCTGGCCATATTGTATGAATACTGGCAAATTAAACAGTTGCAGTTTTGTATAAACCTTACACTGGGCAATTATTTTATGTTGGGTGCTTAATTATGTGACTATTCCTCATATATATATACACATTCACCCAGGTCTGATACCTAAATAAGGTCAAAATTTGTATGAAAATGTCATTTTGTGGAGGAAAAATCTTCATTTTTTTCTTAAATTTTCACCCCAAAACACAATTTTTTCACATTTTGAGACAAATTTCACTGAACAATGGAATAAAACCCACAGAAAAATGTATTTCTAAACATTTAAAGTAAAAAAATTGAAAATATACATTTTAATTTTTTGGGTCATTTCTTAAGGTCACAAACCACTAAATAAATTTGTTCTTTAGCTCAATGTAAAGTTACAGTAGTCTTTTAGTGACATGGTGCGTTAAAATTGAAATCACCCGTTGTCCGTCCACTAGTGCAATGTAGCTTGTTCCACAACCTTTCTAAGTTAAAAAGGTACTGTAAATACTCAGCCATAAGTCGGGCAAAAACAGTCCCAAAAAAAGTTAAAAAGTCACCCAGCGACTTATGGAAGAGTTTACTACAATACTAACGATTTTGTCAGAAAATCATTACATTACTCCTGACTTTATCTGAAACTGACCGCATCTCCCTGACTTTATCTGAAAATGACCACATTCCCATCAACTTTGTTTGAAAATTACTACACTCCTCTATATTCTGTCTGAAAATCACCACATTCCTCCCAACTTTAGCTGAAAATGACCACATTTCCTTCAACACTTGACACTGAGCCCATGATTTCAGCTTTCACAAAAGTGAAAAACTATACATGCGACCTATGAATGGGTTTAGACAAAAACCTTGATTTTTTATTCAAAAGTCCCCCTGCGACTTATGGCTGCATGCGACTTAAGGCTGCGTATTTACGGTAAATAACAAATTTGACCTTATACTTAGTTCAACTTTATTAGCAAATCCACATATACAAAACAAGTGGTCACATATGCATCAATCTAAACACAAAGCATGCAAAACAACAAAACACAATTAATCAAATCAAGCATAATGAAACAAAGAAGTTTCATACAAAATTCAATATTCAAGAAGCAGGTAAAATTTTAAGCTTTTCTTTTCTTAAAAGTAAAGAATCGTAAGGAAGGTGTTTAATATTTTGAAAAATCATAGAAACTAACTATCAGTTGGCTCTGAAGGATGTGTAGCTCTTCAAAATAGTTTTTATGATGGGGAGGTAATCCATATCGGCATAGTTGTAGAATGAGGATTACGCTGTTACGTCCCATTATATTTAAAAGTGAAATTGACATGGTATTGATAATTGACATTTAGACTCATGTGCGAATGAAGGGCTCTGTATAGTTTTGGCCGGGGTCAAAATGGGGAATATTGAGTTTGTGGGCGTTTTGTTCGGCCTAATGGGTTTGATGAGTATTAATATGGACGGTTATGGAGGGATAATTGATAGGTAGTGGCATAATTGAAATACGAAAATAGGGAATTGTAAGTAGCGAAGCTGTCAAATTTTGGCGCGGTTTGTAGGTCAGAGTACACTAAATATGGCCGTGTGAAGGCAGCAGTGATCTCCCTTGCAGTAAAGCTACGAGGTAATTCTATGTTTGAGGAGCGATTTGGGTAACCCCGTTTTTTCACAATTCTTCACATGGTAATAATATTGTACAATATATAATAATTATAAAAAGTATTTAATTGTATAAAAGAAATTTCTTGGGTTTTCCAAAATGTGACACTTTTTGTGAAACTTTACAGCTACGAGGTAATTCTAATGCCAATGGATATTTGTAGTTATCACGCATGTGCCGGTAATTGTCAATACCATATATCCATTTGTTCTTGTATTGTCGTCTGCAAACTGAGCGAATCGGGGATCTTGGGCATTTCTCTGTAGTTCACGGGAATGTTGGAAGTTGCAGAGGAGGGTAATTCGTACAATTGTCCGTGTGTGTGACGTAAATTTTATAAATGTTTCCGTAAGCTGTTTATGTCTCGTTGTTTTATACTGTGAAAGTTGTTGTGCAATCGTTTTGTCTGTTATACTAGTACATGTTGAATGACGAAAGATGAGTGTGAGGATTGAGTTTATTGGTTCGTTATTCTTTCCGTATTCCTGAACATACGTCCATGACTCTCAGTAAAAGTGTGCGATTCCAATGTACTTCATATGTTTTCAAAGAGCTAAACCGTAGAAATGTAGAAATTAGCTCTGCAACAACAGTCAATGTTATGGGAGGCGGGGATACAGGGGGATTTAGACATACTCTTTCGGGGAAATTGACAACCTTGTTGACTCGGATACATACTTTGGTCCGGTTCCAAGACCCGGGAATTACTACGTAATTACGACACCGGGGATTTATACAGTAAGCCGTGTCTCAAAGTTGGAGATTCAGTGCCCTCATTTGACAATTTTTTAGCTGAAATTCGGCCCCATTCTACTAAATAAATATATATCTACATTTCCCCTGTAGTTCCTGGAAAAAAATCCTCTCCAATAATTGCTTTACTTTTATTTTTTAAGTCAATATTGACATTCGTAAACTGTTAAGCAGTTGTTGTAGATGTTATTATAGCTTCGAATTGGCTTTTCGTGCAGTGAAAATGTATTACTATGATGATAATGTTAATATTTATAAAAGATGGAATTCCTCTCTTTCTTCAAAGCAATGCGAACTTCCACTACCTGAGGGCCCCTGGCCCCAGTCCCCCAAAGTCTAGCCAGGGCCCTGGGATTTATGCACCAAAAAATCAAAAATGTCTAATTGCCGGGGACAATATTGTTGCATGCGGGCAAAACACTGACTGGTGCACTTGTGTGTGATTTTGGAGTACTTTATAGAATCCATGATGTGTTTAAGATGTGGATGCACTAGGTGCAGACATCGACATATATATATATATCTTCTAGATATCTCATCAGTGAATAGCTAGTGTTTTATTTTGTTTTATTTTCGTATAGAAATCTAGATCTAATTCATAAAGTTATTTATGCGCACACAACTTTACTTTCAGAATTGGCGTTCCATACATGATCAGGTTTCACGACGTGGAGATATTACGGGAACCGTAGTAGTCAGTAATGGCGGGTTTATTTGTAAATAAACAGTGTCTGTGTGTGTTAACGAAGCAAATTCATGGAATATAATGTGTTGACTGTGATCATTGTATTCTCTTTGGAGCTGTGAAACGGGCGGTACGTGAGTAACAGTTATATTGAATTTAGTGTATTATTGATGATTGTATAATAATGTCATGTATTTTTGCGAGTTGGTGGATTTCATGTGGAATGGTTTTTCTTGTAAAAATTGTGTTTTTCACTATTGACGGTTTATGTTATTCGTCAGTTGCATCCACGGCCCCCACTTTCGGGAATGTGTCGGGATTGTTACTTTTGGGTTGTAAAAAAAAACGCCCTGCACGGTCGGCACTCCTGGGGAAACCTGATGATAAATTCTCCCGACCGGTATTTCTCCGGCTCCTGACCGGTATTTCTCCGGCACACTGACAACTAAATACTGCCCACGTGAATTTGGTTTTGAGAAAAAATGTCCAACATTTGCCCGCCCGCAATGCGGGGCCAGCTGGATACTAAAAATGACTGTTTCCCAGGCCGTCCACCGACCATCCCCCGGGTGTTTGTTTAGTTTTTTGATAAGTACCGTCATAAATGAACTTTGAACCTTCACGTATACATGAACGGCTAAATAACATGCACATATTGATTTCACAACTTCACGTCATATCGGGACACCTTTTTGAGCTATAATGCATTATTTTATTATGTTAAACACCTAATTTTATAGTAAATTAGGGAGCAATAAAAATCCGGTCCCTTCCAGGGATCGAACCCGGGACCTCTAGCGATGCAAGCGGACACTCAAACCCATTGCTAAATAGTAAACTCAACTGCAAGGCAGTTGGAAGTGGCCATATACCTGCAATCCCTAGTTATACATTGTTTATCCAATTATCATATCTAGTTAAAAAATGATGCAGCTCAAAACAGAGTATTGAGCCGTGATTGCACTTAACAGTACAGTAGCAGTTATGTATAATACTAGTAGTGAATATCCTGGGATTGTGGCTCAGAGGTTAGGAGTCCGTTGCATAGGCATTGCGCTATCAAGCGTTTCGCTATGTAGTGGGCGTGGCAAAAAAAATGCTACCGTTGCTCAGCACAGTGCTACCGAGCGGAACCGATGCCGTACTATTACCTGGTTTACTTTTCGGGATAAAATTAGAAAATATTAAGTGATATAGTATGTCCCTGTTCCCGAATGTGGCGATAGGCTGGGAGTTTTACTTTCGGGTTGTAAAAACCCAGCCCAGCCCTGCCCTGCCCTGCCCTGCGAAGACACATAAAATATCGGGTTGCTACTGGTTTTGGATAGATAACATCATGTATTTATTTAAGATGAGTTCACCTGAGGTTATGACAATACAGCATTCTCATTACAATGTGATATTCTCCCAATAAGTGAAACCCTAACCAACTGTTGTTCGCAATAAGTCATATCATACGAATTCAAATGTATAGTCTTATCAATAAGTCATATAGTGACCGGAAATCACATTATGGTTTTGCTCGCAATAAGTCATACAATTTGAATTGTATAGCATCCCAATAAGTCATACAGTGATTAAGTGTTATATATGATCATTTTAGTGAGATAAAGTCATTAATCTGAAAATCATTTTAATACGAGAAGTAAAAGCTGGCCACCGAAATAGTATTACACTCTTACATGCATTCGTCTTCTTCTTGTGTATCTCGTACCACACTGACAATAGTAGATTTCTAGCGAGGGCGTATATTTCTTTGCACATGTCGGTCAGTCTATTTTAGACGACTTTATTGAATCAAGGGTCTCCGATGTTACATGTTTACCATCTGTTGGTCACCTAGTATATAGAAACTATATTTTTTACAAAGAAGCTAATGAAGATAATTCCTGGGATCCAACCCCTCTGAGTCAGCATTATATAAGTGTTGCAGTGTACGAAAAGTGTGTCAATTTACGACTGGGCATTTTGTTTCCAATCATCGTTTACGGCATGTATGATGGCGTATACTAGTTTCATAAGTGTGCTGTAATGTCTTCGGTATTTTACAAAGTGGGTGCTATCAAAACTACTCGGGTCTTTCCGTGATGTATATTTATGTCCAAGATGTTTCGTCAGTGCTTCAAGTTCCATTTATTTTTAACCTGTTTACAAAACCGTTCACTACACTAAAAAACGTTGCGAACCGTTTGAATCATGGTGATGTTCTAATTATGTCCGATAGATGATTCGTCTTAAAATTGTCCGAGCTGCGCCGATTGGTTCAGATGATGGTTGCGTACGGAAATTATTGCCTCCATTGCTCCCCTTTGTTAAAATCACACCATTTGTACTTGATGAAAATGTGGAATCTGAAATGGCGGAAACTTTCACACAATGCATTTGTTTTATTGGTGTAAAATAGATCCTCTAAAGCCTATGTGTGGGTTTCAGTTTCACATAGTCACTCTTCGTTCCTCATTCAACAGTCTGTCAGCCGTCCTTCCGTCAACAATTTGTTTGTGTGCACTCTAGAGGCAACAGTTTTGATCCAATCTTCATAAAACTTGGTCAGAATGTTGTTCTCCATGAAATCAAGACCAAGTTCGAAACTGGGTCAAGTTGGGTCAAGAACTAGGTCACTAGACCAAATCTTAGCAAAACATTGTGTTCACTCCAGAGGTCACCGTTTTAATCCAATCTTTATGGAACTTAGTCAGAATGTTGTTCTACACGAAATCTAGGTCATATTAAAAACAGGTTTACATGAGGTCAAAAACTAGGTCACTAGGTCAAATCTTAGAAAGACCTTGTATTCACTACAGAAGTCACCATTTTTATCCCGTCTTCATGAAACTTGGTCAGAATGTCGTTCTCCATGACATCTAGGCCAAGTTCGAAACTGGGTCAAGAACTAGGTCACTAGATCAAATCTTAGCAAAACATTGTGTTCACTCCAGAGGTCACCGTTTTAATCCAGTCTTCATGGAACTTGGTCAGAATGTTGTTCTCCATGAAATCTAGGCCAAGTTTGAAACTGGGTCATGTGAGGTTAAAAAGTAGATCACTCGGTCATTCTTAGAAAAACCTTGTGTTCACTCCAGAAGTCACCGTTTTGATCCAATCTTCATTAATCTTGGTCAGAATCTTGTTCTCCATGAAATCTAGGCCATGTTCGAAACTGGGTCATGTGAGGTTAAAAACCAGGTCAATAGGTCAAATCATAGAAAAAAATTGTGTTGATTCTAGCCATCATAGGTTGAATTCAACCATCATAAAACTTGGTGAGAATGTTGTTCTACATGAACTCCAAGTCAAGTTTAAAGCAGGGTCATGTGAGGTCAAAAACAAGGGCACTAGGTCAAATCATAGAAAACCCCTGTGTTAACTCCAGAAGTCACAGTTTTCTTGTCTCACAGAACTTTCATTTTCGTACTCATGTGAGAACATTATTTAGAGAGCAATTATGTTGTTGGTTTGGTAAAGAATGCTCATTTGTTTGTTGGTTCATTCATGTGTTCCGTTAGTTCTGTTCAGCTGAGGATGGTTACAATATTTTGTCATGCCATATTTTCCTTGCCATAGTTGTCCAATGACCTTCAAGGGAAGTATGAGTTGTGTGATTCCAGGAATCCGGGTGTGGTAGCCAAGTTCTGTCCGAGTGGCTTAGTTCATCAAAATGTCTGGTGTACAGTAATACTGGAGCTACTATACCTCTTGGTTGGTTACCAAGCAGTAAATATTTAGTTGTGTGATTGAAAGACTGACAAGAGTTTTATAACTTCTCCATTGTAACCACCATGCCATCCTCATACATCAGTGGTTAGTCAAGTTCACAGACAGATTGTTTCGGACGAAAAAATATGCTGATTGAATGAAAATGTCCTTGAGTGAATCTTTTAAATTCTGGTTAGTTTACCCTTAATTAAATTAGCCTTTAACTAAAGGTGCATGACAACTCTCAACTTACCCAATTGGTGTTTAAGTGCTTTTTACCTTGACTTTTCGAAGAAAAAAGTTGAGCTATCGTCGTGACGTGGGCATCTGCATTGGTTAACTTTGTTGTCATAGTCATTGTCTCAAAGACTTTTAAAGGTATCCACTTGAAACTTACCATAGTTATTCCCCATCACAAAAGAAGTACATACTGACAAGGCTGATAACCATGTGATCTATATTTATGGAGTTATCTGCCCTTGTTACTATCAAACATGAGAAAGTCAAGCATCCATCACTCATAGGCGATCCTCTTGTTTTGTGCCAATTAGAGTTACTACTGCTCGGCTTCTGGTCAATACGTATTCAATGAAACAAAATTACATCTATATTCAAGAAATGTTTTTGAGATACTGATGTGTACATTCCTGAGATTAACAGACTGTTTTCAGTAGTTAACCACTCTTCTGTCTTGAAGTTTACTTTACTGTGAGATTATATTAAATCCTTTGTGGCCAAGATTTCTATTGGGTTTTTTTACAAAGTTTATAATGTTTTTACACGATTATGTTTTTATTACAAGGTTTATGTTGTTTTACACAATTATTTCGTTTGATACTATTATGTTGTTTTTACACAGTTATGTTATTTTTACATGATTATTTTGTGATAATTTATTTATTTTGAGTTATACTGGTTTTATTATGTGGGTTTTTAGTCACAATTTAAAAATACTCATTTTATGCTCACTTTTGTATTATGTTACTAGTTAGTATTAATTTTATATTATATACAATGTATTGGTATGTTATTTTTGTTCATTGAGTTCTTTACTACATACACCCTGCACTTATTCTGATCAGACAAGAGCTAGAATGTGCACACAGCTAGCGCACACAGCTAATGTGCAGCTTTTTGCTACCAATTTCAAGTGTGACCTCCCTTGATTGTGTGGACCAATGAACATTAAATATTCTAAGTTAGTCAATATTAACCACCAGTCACATTTTAATGTTTCTCGATTAGTATGTAATGTACCTACCATATCTGGCCTCTTTGTCCGCAGTGGGACATAAAGCCGCAACAAGTTTCCTCCATCTTTGTCCGCAGTGGACATAAAGCCGCAACAAGTTTCCTCCATCTTTGTCCACAGTGGACATAAAGCCGCAACAAGTTTCCTCCATCTTTGTCCACAGTGGACATAAAGCCGCAACAAGTTTCCTCCATCTTTGTCCGCAGTGGACATAAAGCCGCAACAAGTTTCCTCCATCTTTGTCCACAGTGGACATAAAGCCGCAACAAGTTTCCTCCATCTTTGTCCACAGTGGACATAAAGCCGCAACAAGTTCCTCCATCTTTGTCCACAGTGGACATAAAGCCGCAACAAGTTTCCTCCATCTTTGTCCACAGTGGACATAAAGCCGCAACAAGTTTCCTCCATCTTTGTCCACAGTGGACATAAAGCCGCAACAAGTTTCCTCCATCTTTGTCCACAGTGGACATAAAGCCGCAACAAGTTTCCTAGGTATATAATAATATATATAATATTAGTCCAATCAGGCATGCCACAGAGCTTTGTTACAATTATTTTTGTGGGCCATTAAAAGTTAAACATTCCTTTTTTGTTCCTTTTATTGTTTTAAAATTACTTACATGTAGTTTTACCATACTTTTTTTCATTTAAATTTTTGTCATGTTGGTTTGGTTATGAAATTAACCAATCAAAAGCAAGCAATAAAATTTTCACTTTTATTTTGCTTGTCATTTCACAATTTTGAATTCCTGTTAATAACTGTAAATGTACAAATACTTTTTGAACTCTGTTCTGATTATTTGGTCCCGATCACTTAAGCATCTCAAGGTTGAGCAAGATCTCATCTCATCTATTGTCATGTAAAATTTAGACAATTTCCTTGGTAGTTCGAACCAGGAATTGCATGACAAAGCAGAAAGCACAGTCACTACTGTCAGTTTATTACAATTAAATGTAGCAAGTTTGAACGTCAGATTTGTCTCTAATTCAGAAACTGATTTGAGCAAAATATCAATTTGAGATGAGATTTCTACTTGAGTTTTTTCAAGAGATTGGGGCCTTCTTTTATTCTGGTACTCTGGAACTGAATAAACCAAAGTCGTCTAAATCAAAATGCAATATTCCCTCTGATTATATGTCTTTGGTGTTCTTTGTCATTGTTAACTGTTCGCATAATATTTATCCATATGTTACATGTTTTTATTATTAAATAATTATATTTTAGTTTTAAAAATACACATAAATAATTTATATGATGTATCTGTAGATAACAGCAGCTGTTATGGTGCAGATATATTAACTTGTTATCAACCTTTATGCAGGAATATAATACAAGATTCTAGCGCCAAATATATTTTTTAATTCTGCAAGAAAATGATCAAGCCTTAATTGTCTGAAATTTAGATTAATTGGTGTGAATAGTTAGACTAAGTAAGTATTGTTTGTTTAAATTCAGAATGCCTTCCACTAATGAAAACAAAAGGCCAAAATTCAATTATTGACTGAAAGTCAAATTTGACTAAAAGTTATAAATATTATATGAGTTGGAACAGGGGTAAATTGTTTGTACTACTATCTATTGGTTGTAAATTGTTTGATGTGCAAAGATGTTAATATAATTAAGCATCTTTATGAGAGTGTATTGCTTTGACCATAACGGTCAGTCTGTCAATCCGTCGGTAGACCAAATGGTTTCCATTCAATAACTGGAGAATGCTTTGCTCTAGGACCTTCAAACTTTACAATGGAGGTTTACCAGCAACATAAGATTTTGTGGTCAGTAGGTCAAGGTCAATGTGACCTTTATCATTTTTTAGACTGAACGATTGACATTCAATAACTCAAGAATCCTATGCTTTAAAATCTTCAAACTTCACATGGAAGTTAGCCAGAAACCATAGATGACTGAACTATTGATTATGAGGTCAGTATGTCCAAGGTCACTGTGACTTTTACCATTTCAGACTATCGGGCTGCCATGGTGGCCTACATGATTTACAAACATCCCTTTTGTGTTTTGTGTTGTTATGTGGCATCTTGTGTTAGATTAGAGTCAAACTTTGTTTTATAAGTCTCAAAGACCTAAATTAGGTCTTTGTAAAACTCTATTACTTATCAGATAAAACATTTATGAAATGAAGGGAAACGACTCTGTCTGACTTATTCTATGTTGGTTAGAGTGACTTCCCTTTTAGATGTTTTTGTACTTATGCAGGTAAACATTTATCAGACTTCTCACATTGTCTGTACAGGTTCTATTATAAATAAAAGTATTTTATAGAAAAATATTGTTGCTTTATACTATATCCCCTTTATTGTAAGCTGCCAAATTTGACATAAGGATTTTGGCCCACCTGTCACAAAGCAGTATCGTTCAACCAGACAAAGACCTTAGGTCTTTGGCCCAGCATATTTTTGGTCTGGTGACTCGACTATAGACTGCTTCATGAGGATGGTCATTTTTTAGTGACATGGTGCGTTAAAATTGAAATCACCCGTTGTCCGTCCACTAGTGCAATGTAGCTTGTTCCACAACCTTTCTAAGTTAAAAAGGTAAATAACAAATTTGACCTTATACTTAGTTCAAGTTTATTAGCAAATCGGCATATACAAAACAAGTGGTCACATATGCATCAATCTAAACACAAAGCATGCAAAACAACAAAACACAATTAATCAAATCAAGCATAATGAAACAAAGAAGTTTCATACAAAATTCAATATTCAAGAAGCAGGTAAAATTTTAAGCTTTTCTTTTCTTAAAAGTAAAGAATTGTAAGGAAGGTGTTATATTTTGAAAAATCATAGAAACTAACTATCAGTTGGCTCTGAAGGATGTGTAGCTCTTCAAAATAGTTTTTATGATGGGGAGGTAATCCATATCGGCATAGTTGTAGAATAAGGATTACGCGGTTACGTCCCATTATATTTAAAAGTGAAATTGACAAGGTATTGATAATAGACAGGTAGACACATGTGCGAATGAAGGGCTCTGTGTAGTTTTGGCCGGGGTCAAAATGGGGAATATTGAGTTTGTGGGCGTTTTGTTCGGCCTAATGGGTTTGATGAGTATTAATATGGACGGTTATGGAGGGATAATTGATAGGTAGTGGCATAATTGAAATACGAAAATAGGGAATTGTAAGTTGTGAAGCTGTCAAATTTTGGCGCGGTTTGTAGGTCAGAGTACACTAAATATGGCCGTGTGAAGGCAGCAGTGATCTCCCTTGCAGTTAAGCTACGAGGTAATTCTATGTTTGAGGAGCGATTTGGGTAACCCCGTTTATTCACAATTCTTCACGTGGTTATAATATTGTACAATATTTAATAATTATAAAAAGTATTTAATTGTATAAAAGAAATTTCTTGGGTTTTCCAAAATGTGACACTGTTTTTGAAACTTTACAGCTACGAGGTAATTCTAATGCCAATGTATATTTGTAGTTATCACGCATGTGCCGGTAATTGTCAATACCATATATCCATTTGTTCTTGTATCGTTTTGTATGGTCGTCTGCAAATTGAGCGAATCGGGGATCTTGGGCATTTCTCTGTAGTTCACGGGAATGTTGGAAGTTGCAGAGGAGGGTAATTTGTACAATTGTCCGTGTGTGTGACGTAAATTTTATAAATGTTTCTGGAAGCTGTTTATGTCTCGTTGTTTTATACTGTGAAAGTTGTTGTGCAATCGTTTTGTCTGTTATACTAGTACATGTTGAATGATGAAAGATGAGTGTGAGGGATGAGTTTATTGGTTCGTTATTCTTTCCGTATTCCTGAACATACGTCCATGACTCTCAGTAAAAGTGAGCGATTCCAATGTACTTCATATGTTTTCAAGAAGGTAAACCGTAGAAATGTAGAAATTAGCTCTGCAACAACAGTCAATGTTATGGGCGGCGGGGATACAGGGGAATTTAGACATACTCTTTCGTGGTAATTGACAAACTTGTTGGCTCAGAGTCTCGAATATATACTTTGGTCCGGTTCCAAGACCCGGGAATTACTACGTGATTACGACACCGGGGATTTATACAGTAAGCAGTGTCTCAAAGGTGGGGATTCAGTGCCCTCATTTGACAATTTTTTAGCTGAAATTCGGCCCCATTCTGCTAAGTAAATATAGATCTACATTTCCCCCGTAGTTCCTGAAAAAAATTCCCCTCCAATAATTGCCTTACTTTTATTTTTTAAGTCAATATTGACTTTCGTAAACTGTTAAGCAGTTGTTGTAGATGTTATTATAGCTTTGAATTGGCTTTTCGTGCAGTGAAAATGTATTACTATGATGATAATGTTAATATTTATAAAAGATGGAATTCCTCTCTTTCGTCAAAGCAATGCGAACTTCCACTACCTGAGGGCCCCTGGCCCCAGTCCCCCAAAGTCTAGCCAGGGCCCTGGGATTTATGCACCAAAAAATCAAAACTGTCTAATTGCCGGGGACAATATTGTTGCATGCGGGCAAAACACTGAATGCACTTGTGTGTGATTTTGGAGTACTGTATAGAATCCATGATGTGAATAAGATGTGGATGCATCAGGTGCAGACATCGACATATATATATATCTTCTAGATATCTCATCAGTGAATAGCTAGTGTTTTATTTTGTTTTATTTTCGTATAGAAATCTAGATCTAATTCATAAAGTTATTTATGAGCACACAACTTTACTTTCAGAATTGGCGTTCCATACATGATCAGGTTTCACGATGTGGAGATATTACGGGAACCGTAGTAGTCAGTAATGGCGGGTTTATTTGTAAATAAACAGTGCGTGTGTGGGTGTTAACGCAGCAAATTCATGGAATATAATGTGTTGACTGTTATCATTGTATTCTCTGTGGAGCTGTGAAATTGGCGGTACGTGAGTAACAGTTATATTGAATTTTGTGTATTATTGATGATTGTATAATAATGTCATGTATTTTTGCGAGTTAGTGGATTTCATGTGGAATGGTTTTTCTTATAAAATTTGTGTATTCCACTATTGACGGTTTATGTTATTAGTCTGTTCCATCCACGGCCCCCACTTTCGGGTATGTTTCGGGATTTTTACTTTTCGGTTGTAAAAAAAACGCCCTCCACGGTCGACACTCCCGGGGACATCTGATGGTAAAATCTCCCGACCGGTATTTCTCCGGCTCCCGACCGGTATTTCTCCGGCTCCCGACCGGTATTTCTCCGGCACACTGACAACTAAATACTGCCCTCGTGAATTTGGTTTTGAGAAAAGATGTCCAACATTTGCCCGCCCGCAATGTGGGGTCAGCTGGATACTATAAACGACTGTTTCCCAGGCCGTCCACCGACCATCCCCGGGGTGTTTGTTTAGTTTTTGAGAAGTACCGCCATTAATGAACTTTGAACCTTCACATATACATGAACGGCTAAATAACATGCACATATTGATTTCACAACTTCACGTCATATCGGGACACCTTTTTGAGCTATGTTGCATTATTTTATTATGTTAAACACCTAATTTTATAGTAAATTAGGGAGCAATAAAAATCAGGTCCCTTCCAGGGATCGAACCCGGGACCTCTAGCGATGCAAGCAGACACTCAAACCCATTGCTAAATAGTAAACTCAACTGCAAGGCAGTTGGAAGTGGCCATATACCTGCAATCCCTAGTTATACATTGTTTATCCAATATCATATCTAGTTAAAAAATGATGCAGCTCAAAACAAGAGTATTGAGCCGTGATTGCACTTAACAGTACAGTAGCAGTTATGTATAATACTAGTAGTGAATATCCTGGGATTGTGGCTCAGAGGTTAGGAGCCCGTTGCATAGGCAAGGCCCTATCAAGCGTTTCGCTATGTAGTGGGCATAGCAAAATTTAAATGCTACCGTTGCTCAGCACAGTGCTACCGAGCGGAACCGATGCCGTACTATTACCTGGTTTACTTTTCGGGATAAAATTAGAAAATATTAAGTGATATAGTATATCCCTGTTCCCGAATGTGGCGATATGCTGGGAGTTTTACTTTCGGGTTGTAAAAACCCAGCCCTGCGCAAACACATAAAATCTCGGGTTGCTACCGGTTTTGGATAGATAACATCATGTATTTATTTTAGATGAGTTCACCTCAGGTGATGACAATACAGCATTCTCATTGCAATGTGATATTCTCCCAATAAGTGAAACCGTAACCAACTGTTGTTCGCAATAAGTCATATCATACAAATTCAAATGTATAGTCTTATCAATAAGTCATATAGTGACCGGAAATCACATTATGGTTTTGCTCGCATAAGTCATAAAATTTGAATTGTAAAGCATCCCAATAAGTCATACAGTGATTAAGTGTTATATATGATCATTTTAGTAAGATAAAGTCATTAATCTGAAAATCATTTTAATACGAGAAGTAAAAGCTGGCCACCGAAATTGTATAACATATGTACATGCATTCGTCTTCTTCTTGTGTATCGCGTACCACACTGACAATAGTGGATTTCTAGTGAGGGCGTATATTTCTTTGCACTTGTCGGTCGGTCTATTTTAGACGACTTTATTGAAACAAGGGTCTCCGATGTTACATGTTTACCATCTGTTGGTCACCTAGTATATAGAAACTATATTTTTTACAAAGAAGCTAATGAAGATAATTCCTGGGATCCAACCCCTCTGAGTCAGCATTATATTAGTGTGACAGTGTATGAAAAGTGTGTCAATTTACGACTGGGCATTTTGTTTCCAATCATCGTTTACCGCATGTATGATGGCGTATACTAGTTTCATAAGTGTGCTGTAATGTCTTCGGTATTTTACAAAGTGGGTGCTATCAAAACTACTCGGGTCTTTCCGTGATGTATATTTATGTCCAAGATGTTTCGTCAGTGCTTTAAGTTCCATTTATTTTTAACCTGTTTACAAAACCGTTCACTACACTAAAAAACGTTGCGAACCGTTTGAATCATGGTGATGTTCTAATTATGTCCGATAGATGATTCGTCTTAAAATTGTCCGAGCTGCGCCGATTGGTTCAGATGATGGTTGCGTACGGAAATTATTGCCTCCATTGCTCCCCTTTGTTAAAATCACACCATTTGTACTTGATGAAAATGTGGAATCTGAAATGGCGGAAACTTTCACACAATGCATTTGTTTTATTGGTGTAAAATAGATCCTCTAAAGCCTATGTGTGGGTTACAGTTTCACATAGTCACTCTTCGTTCCTCATTCAACAGTCTGTCAGCCGTCTCCCGTCAACAATTTGTTTGTGTGCACTCTAGAGGCAACAGTTTTGATCCAATCTTCATAAAACTTGGTCAGAATGTTGTTCTCCATGAAATCAAGGCCAAGTTCGAAACTGGGTCAAGTTGGGTCAAGAACTAGGTCACTAGACCAAATCTTAGCAAAACATTGTGTTCACTCCAGAGGTCACCGTTTTAATCCAATCTTTATGGAACTTGGTCAAAATGTTGTTCTACACGAAATCTAGGTCATATTAAAAACAGGTTTACATGAGGTCAAAAACTAGGTCACTAGGTCAAATCTTAGAAAGACCTTGTATTCACTACAGAAGTCACCATTTTTATCCCGTCTTCATGAAACTTGGTCAGAATGTCGTTCTCCATGACATCTAGGCCAAGTTCGAAACTGGGTCAAGAACTAGGTCACTAGATCAAATCTTAGCAAAACATTGTGTTCACTCCAGAGGTCACCGTTTTAATCCAGTCTTCATGGATATTGGTCAGAATGTTGTTCTCCATGAAATCTAGGCCAAGTTTGAAACTGGGTCATGTGAGGTTAAAAAGTAGATCACTCGGTCATTCTTAGAAAAACCTTGTGTTCACTCCAGAAGTCACCGTTTTGATCCAATCTTCATTAATCTTGGTCAGAATGTTGTTCTCCATGAAATCAAGGCCATCATAGGTTTAATTCAACCATCATTAATCTTGGTCAGAATGTTGTTCTCCATGAAATCAAGGCCATCATAGGTTTAATTCAACCATCATTAATCTTGGTCAGAATGTTGTTCTCCATGAAATCTAGGCCATGTTCGAAACTGGGTCATGTGAGGTTAAAAACCAGGTCAATAGGTCAAATCATAGAAAAAATTTATGTTGATTCTAGCCATCATAGGTTTAATTCAACCATCATAAAACTTGGTGAGAATGTTGTTCTACATGAACTCCAAGTCAAGTTTAAAGCAGGGTCATGTGAGGTCAAAAACAAGGGCACTAGGTCAAATCATAGAAAACCCCTGTGTTTACTCCAGAAGTCACAGTTTTCTTGTCTCACAGAACTTTCATTTTCGTACTCATGTGAGAACATTATTTAGAGAGCAATTATGTTGTCGGTTTGGTAAAGAATGCTCATTTGTTTGTTGGTTCATGCATTTGTTCCGTTAGTTCTGTTCAGCTGAGGATGGTTACAATATTTTGTCATGCCATATTTTCCTTGCCATAGTTGTCCAATGACCTTCAAGGGAAGTATGAGTTGTGTGATTCCAGGAATACGGGTGTGGTAGCCAAGTTCTGTCCGAGTGGCTTAGTTCATCAAAATGTCTGGTGTACAGTAATACTGGAGCTACTATACCTCTTGGTTGGTTACCAAGCAGTAAATATTTAGTTGTGTGATTGAAAGACTGACAAGAGTTTTATAACTTCTCCATTGTAACCACCATGCCATCCTCATACATCAGTGGTTAGTCAAGTTCACAGACAGATTGTTTCGGACGAAACAATATGCTGATTGAATGAGAATGTCCTTAAGTGAATCTTTTAAATTCTGGTTAGTTTACCCTTAATTAAATTAGCCTTTAACTAAAGGTGCATGACAACTCTCAACTTACCCAATTGGTGTTTAAGTGCTTTTTACCTTGACTTTTCGAAGAAAAAAGTTGAGCTATCGTCGTGACGTGGGCATCTGCATTGGTTAACTTTGTTGTCATAGTCATTGTCTCAAAGACTTTCAAAGGTATCCACTTGAAACTTACCATAGTTATTCGCCATCACAAAAGAAGTACATACTGACAAGGCTGATAACCATGTGATCTATATTTATGGAGTTATCTGCCCTTGTTACTATCAAACATGAGAAAGTCAAGCATCCATCACTCATAGGCGATCCTCTTGTTTTGTGCCAATTAGAGTTACTACTGCTCGGCTTCTGGTCAATACGTATTCAATGAAACAAAATTACATCTATATTCAAGAAATGTTTTTGAGATACTGATGTGTACATTCCTGAGATTAACAGACTGTTTTCAGTAGTTAACCACTCTTCTGTCTTGAAGTTTACTTTACTGTGAGATTATATTAAATCCTTTGTGGCCAAGATTTCTATTGGGTTTTTTTACAAAGTTTATAATGTTTTTACACGATTATGTTTTTATTACAAGGTTTATGTTGTTTTACACAATTATTTCGTTTGATACTATTATGTTGTTTTTACACAGTTATGTTATTTTTACATGATTATTTTGTGATAATTTATTTATTTAGAGTTATACTGGTTTTATTATGTGGGTTTTTGGTCACAATTTTAAAAATACTCATTTTATGCTCATTTTTGTATTATGTTACTAGTTAGTATTATTTTTATATTATATACAATGTATTGGTTTGTTATTTTTGTTCATTTAGTTCTTTACTACATACACCCTGCACTTATTCTGATCAGACAAGAGCTACAATGTGCACACAGCTAGCGCACACAGCTAATGTGCAGCTTTTTGCTACCAATTTTAAGAGTGACCTCCCTTGATTGTGTGAACCGATGAAAATTAAATATTCTAAGTTAGTCAATATTAACCACCAGTCACATTTTAATGTTTCTCGATTAGTATGTAATGTACCTACCATATCTGGCCTCTTTGTCCGCAGTGGACATAAAGCCGCAACAAGTTTCCTCCATCTTTGTCCACAGTGGACATAAAGCCGCAACAAGTTTCCTCCATCTTTGTCCACAGTGGACATTAAGCCACAACAAGTTTCCTCCATCTTTGTCCACAGTGGACATAAAGCCGCAACAAGTTTCCTCCATCTTTGTCCGCAGTGGGACATAAAGCCGCAACAAGTTTCCTCCATCTTTGTCCGCAGTGGACATAAAGCCGCAACAAGTTTCCTCCATCTTTGTCCACAGTGGACATAAAGCCGCAACAAGTTTCCTCCATCTTTGTCCACAGTGGACATTAAGCCACAACAAGTTTCCTCCATCTTTGTCCACAGTGGACATAAAGCCGCAACAAGTTTCCTCCATCTTTGTCCGCAGTGGGACATAAAGCCGCAACAAGTTTCCTCCATCTTTGTCCGCAGTGGACATAAAGCCGCAACAAGTTTCCTCCATCTTTGTCCACAGTGGACATAAAGCCGCAACAACTTTCCTCCATCTTTGTCCGCAGTGGGACATAAAGCCGCAACAAGTTTCCTAGGTATATAATAATATATATAATATTAGTCCAATCAGGCATGCCACAGAGCTTTGTTATAATTATTTTTGTTGGCCATTAAAAGTTAAACATTCCTTTTTTGTTCCTTTTATTGTTTTAAAATTACTTACATGTAGTTTTACCATACTTTTTTTCATGATGGTTAGTTATGAAATTAACCAATCAAAAGCAAGCAATAAAATTTTCACTTTTATTTTGCTTGTCATTTCACAATTTTGAATTCCTGTTAATAACTGTAAATGTACAAATACTTTTTGAACTCTGTTCTGATTATTTGGTCCCGATCACTTAAGCATCTCAAGGTTGAGCAAGATCTCATCTCATCTATTGTCATTTAAAATTTAGACAATTTCCTTGGTAGTTCGAACCAGGAATTGCATGACAAAGCAGAAAGCACAGTCACTACTGTCAGTTTATTACAATTAAATGTAGCAAGTTTGAACGTCAGATTTGTCTCTAATTCAGAAACTGATTTGAGCAAAATATCAATTTGAGATCAGATTTCTACTTGAGATTTTTCAAGAGATTGGTGCCTTCTTTTATTCTGGTACTCTGGAACTGAATAAACCAAAGTCGTCTAAATCAAAATGTAATATTCCCTGATAATATGTCTCTAGTATTTTTTGTCATTGTTAACTGTTCGCATAATATTTATCCATATGTTACATGTTTTTATTATTAAATAATTATATTTTAGTTTTAAAAATACACATAAATAATTTATACGCTGTATCTGCAGATAACAGCAGCTGTTATAGTGCAGATATATTAACTTGTTATCAACCTTTATGCAGGAATATAATACAAGCTTCTAGTGCCAAATATATTTTTTAATTCTGCAAGAAAATGATCAAGCCTTAATTGTCTGAAATTTAGATTAATTGGTGTGAATAGTTAGACTAAGTAAGTATTGTTTGTTTAAATTCAGAATGACTTCCACTAATGAAAGGACAAAATTAAATTATTGACTGAAAGACAAATTATAGTAAAAGTTATAAATATTATAGGATTTGGAACAGGGGTAAATTGTTTGTACTACTATCTATTGGTTGTAAATTGTTTGATGTGCAAAGATGTTAATATAATTAAGCATCTTTATGAGAGTGTATTGCTTTGCCCATAACGGTCAGTCTGTCAATCCGTCAGTAGACCAAATGGTTTCCATTCAATAACTGGAGAATGCTTTGCTCTAGGACCTTCAAACTTTACAATGGAGGTTTACCAGCAACATAAGATTTTGTGGTCAGTAGGTCAAGGTCACTGTGACCTTTATCATTTTTTAGACTGAACGATTGACATTCAATAACTCAAGAATCATTTGCTTTAAAATCTTCAAACTTCAAATGGAAGTTAGCCAGAAACAGTAGATGACTGACCTATTGATTATGAGGTCAGTATGTCCAAGGTCACTGTGACTTTTACCATTTCAGACTATCGGGCTGCCATGGTGGCCTACATGATTTACAAACATCCCTTTTGTGTTTTGTGTTGTTATGTGGCATCTTGTGTTAGATTAGAGTCAAACTTTGTTTTATAAGTCTCAAAGACCTAAATTAGGTCTTTGTAAATCTCTATTACTTATCAGATAAAACATTTATGAATTGAAGGGAAACGACTCTGTCTGACTTATTCTATGTTGGTTAGAGTGACTTCCCTTTTAGATGTTTTTGTACTTATGCAGGTAAACATTTATCAGACTTCTCACATTGTCTGTACAGGTTCTATTATAAATAAAAGTATTTTATAGCAAAATATCGTTGCTTTATACTATATCCCCTTTATTGTTAGCTGCCAAATTTGACATAAGGATTTTTGGCCCACCTGTCACAAAGCATTCTCGTTCAACCAGACAAAGACCTTAGGTCTTTGGCCCAGCATATTTTTGGTCCAGTGACTCAACTATAGACTGCTTCATGAGGATGGTCATTTTTTAGTGACATGGTGCCTTAAAATTGAAATCACCCGTTGTCCGTCCACTAGTGCAATGTTGCTTGTTCCACAACCTTTTTAAGTTAAAAAGGTAAATAACAAATTTGACCTTATACTTAGTTCAAGTTTATTAGCAAATCGGCATATACAAAACAAGTGGTCACATATATATGCATCAATCTAAACACAAAGCATGCAAAACAACAAAACACAATTAATCAAATCAAGCATGATGAAACAAAGAAGTTTCATACAAAATTCAATATTCAAGAAGCAAGGTAAAATTTTAAGCTTTTCTTTTCTTAAAAGTAAAGAATCGTAAGGAAGGTGTTTAATATTTTGAAAAATCATAGAAACTAACAATCAGTTGGCTCTGAAGGATGTGTAGCTCTTCAAAATAGTTTTTATGATGGGGAGGTAATCCATATCGGCATAGTTGTAGAATAAGGATTACGCGGTTACGTCCCATTATATTCAAAAGTGAAATTGACAAGGTATTGATAATAGACAGGTAGACACATGTGCGAATGAAGGGCTCTGTATAGTTTTGGCCGGGGTCAAAATGGGGAATATTGAGTTTGTGGGCGTTTTGTTTGGCCTAATGGGTTTGATGAGTATTAATATGGACGGTTATGGAGGGATAATTGATAGGTAGTGGCATAATTGAAATACGAAAATAGGGAATTGTAAGTTGTGAAGCTGTCAAATTTTGGCGCGGTTTGTAGGTCAGAGTACACTAAATATGGCCGTGTGAAGGCAGCAGTGATCTCCCTTGCAGTTAAGCTACGAGGTAATTCTATGTTTGAGGAGCGATTTGGGTAACCCCGTTTATTCACAATTCTTCACATGGTTATAATATTGTACAATATTTAATAATTATAAAAAGTATTTAATTGTATAAAAGAAATTTCTTGGGTTTTCCAAAATGTGACACTGTTTTTGAAACTTTACAGCTACGAGGTAATTCTAATGCCAATGTATATTTGTAGTTATCACGCATGTGCCGGTAATTGTCAATACCATATATCCATTTGTTCTTGTATCGTTTTGTATGGTCGTCTGCAAATTGAGCGAATCGGGGATCTTGGGCATTTCTCTGTAGTTCACGGGAATGTTGGAAGTTGCAGAGGAGGGTAATTTGTACAATTGTCCGTGTGTGTGACGTAAATTTTATAAATGTTTCTGGAAGCTGTTTATGTCTCGTTGTTTTATCCTGTGAAAGCTGTTGTGCAATCGTTTTGTCTGTTATACTAGTACATGTTGAATGATGAAAGATGAGTGTGAGGGATGAGTTTATTGGTTCGTTATTCTTTCCGTATTCCTGAACATACGTCCATGACTCTCAGTAAAAGTGCGCGATCACAATGTACTTCATATGTTTTCAAGAAGGTAAACCGTAGAAATGTAGAAATTAGCTCTGCAACAACAGTCAATGTTATGGGCGGCGGGGATACAGGGGAATTTAGACATACTCTTTCGTGGTAATTGACAAACTTTTTGGCTCAGAGTCTCGAATATATACTTTGGTCCGGTTCCAAGACCCGGGAATTACTACGTGATTACGACACCGGGGATTTATACAGTAAGCAGTGTCTCAAAGGTGGGGATTCAGTGCCCTCATTTGACAATTTTTTAGCTGAAATTCGGCCCCATTCTGCTAAGTAAATATAGATCTACATTTCCCCCGTAGTTCCTGAAAAAATTCCCCTCCAATAATTGCTTTACTTTTATTTTTTAAGTCAATATTGACTTTCGTAAACTGTTAAGCAGTTGTTGTAGATGTTATTATAGCTTTGAATTGGCTTTTCGTGCAGTGAAAATGTATTACTATGATGATAATGTTAATATTTATAAAAGATGGAATTCCTCTCTTTCGTCAAAGCAATGCGAACTTCCACTACCTGAGGGCCCCTGGCCCCAGTCCCCCAAAGTCTAGCCAGGGCCCTGGGATTTATGCACCAAAAAATCAAAACTGTCTAATTGCCGGGGACAATATTGTTGCATGCGGGCAAAACACTGAATGCACTTGTGTGTGATTTTGGAGTACTGTATAGAATCCATGATGTGAATAAGATGTGGATGCATCAGGTGCAGACATCGACATATATATATATCTTCTAGATATCTCATCAGTGAATAGCTAGTGTTTTATTTTGTTTTATTTTCGTATAGAAATCTAGATCTAATTCATAAAGTTATTTATGAGCACACAACTTTACTTTCAGAATTGGCGTTCCATACATGATCAGGTTTCACGATGTGGAGATATTACGGGAACCGTAGTAGTCAGTAATGGCGGGTTTATTTGTAAATAAACAGTGCGTGTGTGGGTGTTAACGCAGCAAATTCATGGAATATAATGTGTTGACTGTTATCATTGTATTCTCTGTGGAGCTGTGAAATTGGCGGTACGTGAGTAACAGTTATATTGAATTTTGTGTATTATTGATGATTGTATAATAATGTCATGTATTTTTGCGAGTTAGTGGATTTCATGTGGAATGGTTTTTCTTATAAAATTTGTGTATTCCACTATTGACGGTTTATGTTATTAGTCTGTTCCTTCCACGGCCCCCACTTTCGGGTATGTGTCGGGATTTTTACTTTTTGGTTGTAAAAAAAACGCCCTCCACGGTCGACACTCCCGGGGACATCTGATGGTAAAATCTCCCGACCGGTATTTCTCCGGCTCCCGACCGGTATTTCTCCGGCTCCCGACCGGTATTTCTCCGGCACACTGACAACTAAATACTGCCCTCGTGAATTTGGTTTTGAGAAAAGATGTCCAACATTTGCCCGTCCGCAATGTGGGGTCAGCTGGATACTATAAACGACTGTTTCCCAGGCCGTCCACCGACCATCCCCGGGGTGTTTGTTTAGTTTTTGAGAAGTACCGCCATTAATGAACTTTGAACCTTCACATATACATGAACGGCTAAATAACATGCACATATTGATTTCACAACTTCACGTCATATCGGGACACCTTTTTGAGCTATGTTGCATTATTTTATTATGTTAAACACCTAATTTTATAGTAAATTAGGGAGCAATAAAAATCAGGTCCCTTCCAGGGATCGAACCCGGGACCTCTAGCGATGCAAGCGGACACTCAAACCCATTGCTAAATAGTAAACTCAACTGCAAGGCAGTTGGAAGTGGCCATATACCTGCAATCCCTAGTTATACATTGTTTATCCAATATCATATCTAGTTAAAAAATGATGCAGCTCAAAACAAGAGTATTGAGCTGTGATTGCACTTAACAGTACAGTAGCAGTTATGTATAATACTAGTAGTGAATATCCTGGGATTGTGGCTCAGAGGTTAGGAGCCCGTTGCATAGGCAAGGCCCTATCAAGCGTTTCGCTATGTAGTGGGCATAGCAAAATTTAAATGCTACCGTTGCTCAGCACAGTGCTACCGAGCAGAACCGATGCCGTACTATTACCTGGTTTACTTTTCGGGATAAAATTAGAAAATATTAAGTGATATAGTATATCCCTGTTCCCGAATGTGGCGATATGCTGGGAGTTTAACTTTCGGGTTGTAAAAACCCAGCCCTGCGCAAACACATAAAATCTCGGGTTGCTACCGGTTTTGGATAGATAACATCATGTATTTATTTTAGATGAGTTCACCTCAGGTGATGACAATACAGCATTCTCATTGCAATGTGATATTCTCCCAATAAGTGAAACCGTAACCAACTGTTGTTCGCAATAAGTCATATCATACAAATTCAAATGTATAGTCTTATCAATAAGTCATATAGTGACCGGAAATCACATTATGGTTTTGCTCGCAATAAGTCATAAAATTTGAATTGTAAAGCATCCCAATAAGTCATACAGTGATTAAGTGTTATATATGATCATTTTAGTAAGATAAAGTCATTAATCTGAAAATCATTTTAATACGAGAAGTAAAAGCTGGCCACCGAAATTGTATAACATATGTACATGCATTCGTCTTCTTCTTGTGTATTGCGTACCACACTGACAATAGTGGATTTCTAGCGAGGGCGTATATTTCTTTGCACTTGTCGGTCGGTCTATTTTAGACGACTTTATTGAATCAAGGGTCTCCGATGTTACATGTTTACCATCTGTTGGTCACCTAGTATATAGAAACTATATTTTTTACAAAGAAGCTAATGAAGATAATTCCTGGGATCCAACCCCTCTGAGTCAGCATTATATAAGTGTTGCAGTGTACGAAAAGTGTGTCAATTTACGACTGGGCATTTTGTTTCCAATCATCGTTTACGGCATGTATGATGGCATATACTAGTTTCATAAGTGTGCTGTAATGTCTTCGGTATTTTACAAAGTGGGTGCTATCAATACTACTCGGGTCTTTCCGTGATGTATATTTATGTCCAAGATGTTTCGTCAGTGCTTCAAGTTCCATTTATTTTTAACCTGTTTACAAAACCGTTCACTACACTAAAAAACGTTGCGAACCGTTTGAATCATGGTGATGTTCTAATTATGTCCGATAGATGATTCGTCTTAAAATTGTCCGAGCTGCGCCGATTGGTTCAGATGATGGTTGGCAACAACTTGCGTACGGAAATTATTGCCTCCATTGCTCCCCTTTGTTAAAATCACACCATTTGTACTTGATGAAAATGTGGAATCTGAAATGGCAGAAACTTTCACACAATGCATTTGTTTTATTGGTGTAAAATAGATCCTCTAAAGCCTATGTGTGGGTTTCAGTTTCACATAGTCACTCTTCGTTCCTCATTCAACAGTCTGTCAGCCGTCCTTCCGTCAACAATTTGTTTGTGTGCACTCTAGAGGCAACAGTTTTGATCCAATCTTCATAAAACTTGGTCAGAATGTTGTTCTCCATGAAATCAAGGCCAAGTTCGAAACTGGGTCAAGTTGGGTCAAGAACTAGGTCACTAGACCAAATCTTAGCAAAACATTGTGTTCACTCCAGAGGTCACCGTTTTAATCCAATCTTTATGGAACTTGGTCAGAATGTTGTTCTACACGAAATCTAGGTCATATTAAAAACAGGTTTACATGAGGTCAAAAACTAGGTCACTAGGTCAAATCTTAGACAGACCTTGTATTCACTACAGAAGTCACCATTTTTATCCCGTCTTCATGAAACTTGGTCAGAATGTCGTTCTCCATGACATCTAGGCCAAGTTCGAAACTGGGTCAAGAACTAGGTCACTAGATCAAATCTTAGCAAAACATTGTGTTCACTCCAGAGGTCACCGTTTTAATCCAGTCTTCATGGAACTTGGTCAGAATGTTGTTCTCCATGAAATCTAGGCCAAGTTTGAAACTGGGTCATGTGAGGTTAAAAAGTAGATCACTCGGTCATTCTTAGAAAAACCTTGTGTTCACTCCAGACGTCACCGTTTTGATCCAATCTTCATTAATCTTGGTCAGAATGTTGTTCTCCATGAAATCTAGGCCATGTTCGAAACTGGGTCATGTGAGGTTAAAAACCAGGTCAATAGGTCAAATCATAGAAAAAAATTGTGTTGATTCTAGCCATCATAGGTTTAATTCAACCATCATAAAACTTGGTGAGAATGTTGTTCTACATGAACTCCAAGTCAAGTTTAAAGCAGGGTCATGTGAGGTCAAAAACAAGGGCACTAGGTCAAATCATAGAAAACCCCTGTCTTAACTCCAGAAGTCACAGTTTTCTTGTCTCACAGAACTTTCATTTTCGTACTCATGTGAGAACATTATTTAGAGAGCAATTATGTTGTTGGTTTGGTAGAGAATGCTCATTTGTTTGTTGGTTCATGCATTTGTTCCGTTAGTTCTGTTCAGCTGAGGATGGTTACAATATTTTGTCATGCCATATTTTCCTTGCCATAGTTGTCCAATGACCTTCAAGGGAAGTATGAGTTGTGTGATTCCAGGAATCCGGGTGTGGTAGCCAAGTTCTGTCCGAGTGGCTTAGTTCATCAAAATGTCTGGTGTACAGTAATACTGGAGCTACTATACCTCTTGGTTGGTTACCAAGCAGTAAATATTTAGTTGCGTGATGGAAAGACTGACAAGAGTTTTATAACTTCTCCATTGTAACCACCATGCCATCCTCATACATCAGTGGTTAGTCAAGTTCACAGACAGATTGTTTCGGACGAAAAAATATGCTGATTGAATGAGAATGTCCTTGAGTGAATCTTTTAAATTCTGGTTAGTTTACCCTTAATTAAATTAGCCTTTTACTAAAGGTGCATGACAACTCTCAACTTACCCAATTGGTGTTTAAGTGCTTTTTACCTTGACTTTTCGAAGAAAAAAGTTGAGCTATCGTCGTGACGTGGGCATCTGCATTGGTTAACTTTGTTGTCATAGTCATTGTCTCAAAGACTTTCAAAGGTATCCACTTGAAACTTACCATAGTTATTCGCCATCACAAAAGAAGTACATACTGACAAGGCTGATAACCATGTGATCTATATTTATGGAGTTATCTGCCCTTGTTACTATCAAACATGAGAAAGTCAAGCATCCATCACTCATAGGCGATCCTCTTGTTTTGTGCCAATTAGAGTTACTACAGCTCGGCTTCTGGTCAATACGTATTCAATGAAACAAAATTACATCTATATTCAAGAAATGTTTTTGAGATACTGATGTGTACATTCCTGAGATTAACAGACTGTTTTCAGTAGTTAACCACTCTTCTGTCTTGAAGTTTACTTTACTGTGAGATTATATTAAATCCTTTGTGGCCAAGATTTCTATTGGTTTTTTTTACAAAGTTTATAATGTTTTTACACGATTATGTTTTTATTACAAGGTTTATGTTGTTTTACACAATTATTTCGTTTGATACTATTATGTTGTTTTTACACAGTTATGTTATTTTTACATGATTATTTTGTGATAATTTATTTATTTTGAGTTATACTGGTTTTATTATGTGGGTTTTTAGTCACAATTTAAAAATACTCATTTTATGCTCACTTTTGTATTATGTTACTAGTTAGTATTAATTTTATATTATATACAATGTATTGGTATGTTATTTTTGTTCATTGAGTTCTTTACTACATACACCCTGCACTCATTCTGATCAGACAAGAGCTAGAATGTGCACACAGCTAATGTGCAGCTTTTTGCTACCAATTTTAAGAGTGACCTCCCTTGATTGTGTGGACCGATGAACATTAAATATTTTAAGTTAGTCAATATTAACCACCTGTCACATTTTAATGTTTCTCGATTAGTATGTAATGAACCGACCATATCTGGCCTCTTTGTCCGCAGTGGACATAAAGCCGCAACAAGTTTCCTAGGTATATAATAATATATATAATATTAGTCCAATCAGGCATGCCACAGAGCTTTGTTATAATTATTTTTGTGGGCCATTAAAAAATAAACATTCCTTTTTTGTTCCTTTTATTGTTTTAAAATTACTTACATGTAGTTTTACCATACTGTGTTTTCATTTAAATTTTTTGTCATGTTGGTTAGTTATGAAATTAACCAATCAAAAGCAAGCAATAAAAATTTCACTTTTATTTTGCTTGTCATTTCACAATTTTGAATTCCTGTTAATAACTGTAAATGTACAAATACTTTTTGAACTCTGTTCTGATTATTTGGTCCCGATCACTTAAGCATCTCAAGGTTGAGCAAGATCTCATCTCATCTATTGTCATTTAAAATTTAGACAATTTCCTTGGTAGTTCGAACCAGGAATTGCATGACAAAGCAGAAAGCACAGTCACTACTGTCAGTTTATTACAATTAAATGTAGCAAGTTTGAACGTCAGATTTGTCTCTAATTCAGAAACTGATTTGAGCAAAATATCAATTTGAGATGAGATTTCTACTTGAGATTTTTCAAGAGATTGGTGCCTTCTTTTATTCTGGTACTCTGGAACTGAATAAACCAAAGTCGTCTAAATCAAAATGTAATATTCCCTGATAAAATGTCTCTAGTATTTTTTGTCATTGTTAACTTGTTCGCATAATATTTATCCATATGTTACATGTTTTTATTATTAAATAATTATATTTTAGTTTTAAAAATACACATAAATAATTTATACGCTGTATCTGCAGATAACAGCAGCTATTATAGTGCAGATATATTAACTTGTTATCAACCTTTATGCAGGAATATAATACAAGATTCTAGCGCCAAATATATTTTTTAATTCTGCAAGAAAACGATCAAGCCTTAATTGTCTGAAATTTAGATTAATTGGTGTAAATAGTGAGACTAAGTAAGTATTGTTTGTTTAAATTCAGAATGCCTTCCACTAATGAAAACAAAAGGCCAAAATTCAATTATTGACTGAAAGTCAAATTTGACAAAAAGTTATAAATATTATATGAGTTGGAACAGGGGTAAATTGTTTGTACTACTATCTATTGGTTGTAAATTGTTTGATGTGCAAAGATGTTAATATAATTAAGCATCTTTATGAGAGTGTATTGCTTTGACCATAACGGTCAGTCTGTCAATCCGTCGGTAGACCAAATGGTTTCCATTCAATAACTGGAGAATGCTTTGCTCTAGGACCTTCAAACTTTACAATGGAGGTTTACCAGCAACATAAGATTTTGTGGTCAGTAGGTCAAGGTCAATGTGACCTTTATCATTTTTTAGACTGAACGATTGACATTCAATAACTCAAGAATCCTATGCTTTAAAATCTTCAAACTTCACATGGAAGTTAGCCAGAAACCATAGATGACTGACCTATTGATTATGAGGTCAGTATGTCCAAGGTCACTGTGACTTTTACCATTTCAGACTATCGGGCTGCCATGGTGGCCTACATGATTTACAAACATCCCTTTTGTGTTTTGTGTTGTTATGTGGCATCTTGTGTTAGATTAGAGTCAAACTTTGTTTTATAAGTCTCAAAGACCTAAATTAGGTCTTTGTAAATCTCTATTACTTATCAGATAAAACATTTATGAAATGAAGGGAAACGACTCTGTCTGACTTATTCTATGTTGGTTAGAGTGACTTCCCTTTTAGATGTTTTTGTACTTATGCAGGTAAACATTTATCAGACTTCTCACATTGTCTGTACAGGTTCTATTATAAATAAAAGTATTTTATAGAAAAATATTGTTGCTTTATACTATATCCCCTTTATTGTAAGCTGCCAAATTTGACATAAGGATTTTGGCCCACCTGTCACAAAGCAGTATCGTTCAACCAGACAAAGACCTTAGGTCTTTGGCCCAGCATATTTTTGGTCTGGTGACTCGACTATAGACTGCTTCATGAGGATGGTCATTTTTTAGTGACATGGTGCGTTAAAATTGAAATCACCCGTTGTCCGTCCACTAGTGCAATGTAGCTTGTTCCACAACCTTTCTAAGTTAAAAAGGTAAATAACAAATTTGACCTTATACTTAGTTCAAGTTTATTAGCAAATCGGCATATACAAAACAAGTGGTCACATATGCATCAATCTAAACACAAAGCATGCAAAACAACAAAACACAATTAATCAAATCAAGCATAATGAAACAAAAAGTTTCATACAAAATTCAATATTCAAGAAGCAGGTAAAATTTTCAGCTTTTCTTTTCTTAAAAGTAAAGAATCGTGTATGAATTTTGCTACTTTACTATTTTTCTGACTTGAAAACAATCTACCAATTTTTTGTAAAGATGGGAATGATACATTTTATACAAATTTGTTTCTTAATTCTTGCTTTAATGGACAACAGGAGATACTATGGTATTCAGATTCTAAAACGTTTTGAGTACAGCATTTACAAAGTCTACCTATTAGTAGTTCTACCAGTTTCAATTTCCTATGAGTTTGAGCTGAGTCTTAATCTTGTTAAATCGTTACGAATTTTATCATTTTGAATTATATCCAGGTATTTTTCATATTTAAATTCATTTTTAAACAATCTATATCTATCATAAAGTTTCGGTTGGTTTATAATAGTAGCATTCCATTCTTGTATATTTGTCTTTAAGATGCTTACTAATGCATTCTAAAGTTATGCCCCTTGTCAATGACTTACGATAATAAATATGTGTATCATTTTCCAAAGCAACATAAAATTATATATACATGTAGTTAACGAGTGGGGGTTACCCATTCAATCGGAATCAATCTATTTAACCGGAATAGATCGAGCTGTAATCACCACATCCGAAGAAAATCTGTGAAAATAGTTTTAACTCTGGAGAAAAAGTTGTTGTTTTACTGGCTTTTAAACTTTGATGGTATTGGGTTGTGACTGCATCACGACGATGCACAAGAGAGGGATAGAGTACAATATTGGAAGAAGAAGAACCGCATTTGCAATAAGAACTGACAGTTCTTACTTTTGATGAGGATTTTATACATATACAGTACACAATTTCCAATACTATTATATTATATTGGCCGCTTTGTAGAATAAGCTTAAAATACAAAGTTGAACATCGTACGGAATTTAAGTCCAACATTGAATCGTTCACTAATATTTCAACAGTGATATCGTAACACTGACAAACTTTTACAGTCTGCACCTGTCACAGCAGTCCTTGTTACTAAATATGCACTTCCAAGTGTTTCGCTGTGGTTCCTAAACATTTCCTGAGTCACACTGCAGGTATGGCCGTCAAACATGTCCCTCTCTGAGTGTTGTTTCGTTTTCATTTTCTTTCAATACTTATGCATTTTAGTGTGTTTATACAAGCAATATTTTAGTGTGAAGGCAGAGCCACGTGCTTTTCACCAATATGAATTCTACTATGAAATTTCAAAATAGACATTTGTGGGAAGTCAAATCCACATGTATCACACTTATAAGGTTTCACCAGTATGTTAGCTCATGTGGGACTTTACTGTAGCTCTTTCCATAAATGCAGATCGGCAAACATCACTTTTTTCACCAGTATGTATTCTAAAATGAGCAGCCAAACCAGATTTCTGACTAAAAGCAGATCCACAAACATCACACTTATATGGCTTTTCACCGGTATGTATTCTACTATGGATAGACAATGTACTACTACACGTAAAGGCAGATCCACAAACATCACACTTAAATGGTTTTTCACCGGTATGTATTTTACTGTGACTCTTCAATTTAGACTTGAGCTTAAAGGAAAATCCACAAATTTCACACTTAAATGGTTTGTCATCTGTATGAATCTTCATGTGACCAATCAAATTTGTGATTTGTTTGAAGGCAGATCCACAAATATCGCACTTGAATGGTTTTTCATCGGTATGTACTATTCTATTATGGATAGTCAATGCACAACTATACGCAAAAGATATTCCACAAACATCACACTTGAATGGTCTATCACCAGAATGTGTTCTCATATGAGTTGCCAGATTAGCTTTGATAGAGGATGCATATTCACAAACATCGCATTTATATGGTTTATCATCGGTATGCCTTCTCATATGAGCGGTCAGTTTAGATTTGCACCGGAATGAAAATTCACATAAATTGCACTGGAATGGTTTTTCACCATGTGTTTTCATGTGTGCAGTCAGATTAGCTTTGAGTTCGAATGTTGATCCACAAACATCACACTCAAATCGTTTATGTATTCTCATATGACACTCAAGGTCACCTTCCTCTGGGAATGAAGATCCACAAACATCACACTTGAATGGGGTTACACTAGAATGTTGTCTCATGTGCCGCTTCAGATAATCGGACTGTGTAAATGGACATCCACATATTCCACAAATGAAAGGGTTATCACCAGATTGCATTACCATACATTTCTTTCGATGATCGCCAAGAACATTGCCAGATTCATCTTCCATTTTGTCAGACGCTGAAATGATATGTGTATAAAAACTATAAATCAACATGGAATTTAGAAGTACAAACGGTTAACTTGAACATAAAAATAAATGCAAAAATTGAATGACCAAATACCTAAAATACACAAATTGGAAACGTGTACCAAATCTCACGATATCAATAATTTCATAGCAGGTCTACTGAAATTCTTTTAATACATCATTTCTCCTGTTTTAATATAGAAAGGAAAACAAGCATATACGTCTATGAAATAGATTATTACTCAGCATCAAATGATACTTCAGTTTGAATTCAGTCAGGGAAAAAAACAGTAGACACCGAAGAGCCAGGTCTACTCTCATTTTAATGAAAAATCCAAGTTTATGAAACTTTAATCAGAATATACCCAATTCATATATGCCGCATTCATATAATAATATTCCCAATTGATAAGGGGTGGACAAAAACGAGTTACTTCATGCAGTAGGAGACACTTATTTCTTCAACATGATACATTGTCCATTAAAATAGGATGTCTAAACGTTAAAAAACGGCTTCATGAACAATAAATAATAATATTTCAATAACCAATTATATGGAACTTCATACAATGGAATTCTCACATTAAATATAATTGTTTTGCATCTCGACCTTTTATATTTAAACATTTACCAATAAATGAAAACCATATTGACATAGTATTTAACCTTGGGGAGCGGTGGCCTAGAGGTTGGGCGTGCGCTTCGGGATTGAGAGGTCCCGGGTTGGATCCACCTCTGGACCACTGGTTAATTTCTCTGAGCAAGATCGACCCAAATGCTCCAATCCACCATGGTGTAAAATGGTACCTGCGAGGACAGTGTCTATTCCTGGGCGCCGCAGATCGATGTTGGCTGCCACAGCACAGGAGAGAAATAGTCTCCAAAGTGAGACACGAGTGTAGGTTTCCATAGGTAGTCCAATGACCAGGTGAAGTTGAAATGTCAAAGAGTGCTAGAGCTCCCTAACACCTGAAAAGAGCCCTAGCAAATTGGTAACTTTAAACTTTTTTTTAATAATCATTTTCGAGTCCTAGATCATTCCAAAGAAATAAAAACGTGCACGGATTTAACATTGAATTGAAAGCTGAAAGAAAACAAAAACTGCGTGACACTTCATGTAAGAATCATGCAGAGAATTCAAATGTATGACGTTCAATGTTGATTTTTATTTACACCTTAAGTTGTATGACCTTCTCTGAGTCATAGATAAATACCCAGAAATACAGTGAGAATTGTCAAGAAATACAAGTTCACCAAAATCAAATACTAGTTCTATTTCGCAGCACATTTAAGGTGACACTTGTTAATAACATACTAGTAGCCGTAACACTAGGCTATTATAGTGATAGTACGGGACCGTGTTACTAGTCACTTCATTTTTCTCGATATCGATATTTTAGTTTAAACCTGTTTTCCGGAATATTCATAAGTTTATTTCACTAAAATGCTAGCTGTCTTTTACATTTAAAACATTTGGGTACATGTAAACTAATTCCCGATGCAGTTAAAGTACAGCACTACATAAATAAACAAACAATACCTTGATAAACTGTAACAGCGAAAATGGCGTCCACTTTCAGTTCGTAGTACGGTTTAACGTCCGTATAGTACGGCCCGTTCCGTATTTTCTCATAAATTATAGACGAGTTGTCGTTGTTTGCACTATCAACGGCGGAATATAGATAGAGGATCTTACACGAGTGCCTGTTCATATTGAATTTATTAAACGAGTTGGATGAAAGTGATTATCCAACGAGTGTAATGAATTATGTATGGAACGACACCCATGTAAGATTCTTTTTATCACATAAACAAAATATGTCCTGTAAATGTGCTAAAAGTAGTCGGTGGGATTAGAAGAGAATACATTCAGTGAGTAATGCGGTTAGAATAAATGAGCTAATAAATATAGCGCAGCACAGTGTATTTCAATTACCATTACAGTGTAACATACTTTTTGAAGCGAGAAGGGTATATTTGAATCGTAATTGCGTCAATGTATCCTGTCTATCTGTGTATATTTTTGACAGCTCGTATGAATACATAAAAAAGTGACCAGCCGCGTCATTTGCATAGTTTTTGAACAGGGTGCTTAACCCTGTTCTGTGTTAGCGTTAAAATACACTAGACATGATTACGAGCTAAAAATAGCTCCACTTGCGCATTCCGCGGGATGACTTCGGACTTTATCGCCTAATCTTTAGCCGAGACAGTGTTTATAATGTTGCATGATAACTTAGCACTTAAATTCGTTATTGCAGGAAGCTCGGTAAATATATCGAGACAGCGACTGTATTATGTTACGTAAGCTAGGTTACCATCCGGTCAGTGATAAACGCTCAACATTTAAATACTGTGAGTAGTATAGACAGTAGAGGTAATAATGTATTAACTAGATGCTGGAACATACATACATGACGTTGGGGTGGCATATGCCCTCATATGCTTTGTGACTGGAAAAATATTTTTCTGACGACAGGAACAATCCCTGTTCTTCCAGTGCCATCGGCGCTTTGATTACACTAGTGAGTAGTGTAATAAGGTTTTTATTAAATGGCTTTATTAAACTCTCGAGCCGTTGTTTATGTGATCAATCGGGATACTTACGTCTACCTGTGTGACGTAGTCGTTCAAATTTCTAGTTTTCCCATACACACTCAACTATATAAACCGCGGCCGACCTAAGTGGTTAGAGTATCCGCCTTAGAAGTTGAGACGTAGTCTGTCCTGATTTTAAAAAGTCTTGATTAGTATCACGGTCGTGGTCGCATTACATCCATCCATTGATTTTCTGACCATTACATCTGAGGTGGTGTATAGTATGAATTCGGTACCCTGAATCGTTGGTTTTGGTTCCAGTATTGAGTATATGGAATAAGCATAGTGTCCGTATTGTCTCATCCAAAGGTTCTGCATGTGGCTCGCTGATCGAACTGATTGTTTATTGTTCCTTTGTTTTGTGATACTGGTATATATGTGGAGGTTGAATTGTAGTTTTAATGGTTGGTTCAGCATCGTTCAATTATAGAGTACGTATTTATGTCTCTCATACCTTCGTGACGATGGATAACATTAGGAATGAAATGTCGAGAGTGATTAATATAAGTTGGAAAAATGGGTTTCACAATCAACCTTAAATAAATTAAATTTAGTATAGCTAGTTTGCGATAGGAAAAATCGTGTTTTTTAAACACTTCTCTGTTATTACGAAACCTACATGTATGAAATTTTGCACGAATAAATAAAATATATCTACCTAATACACACTGAAATTTCAGCAACATCAGAATTCAGTTAAAAAACTTTTGTTCATTAGTTCTATGTAACATTTTTTTTTTAAGTTTTGTATGAAATATCAAGTTAGAAGACTTACTACTTGCAACAGCCAATTTTACGGTCATGTGATACGCCTAACGGTATATATACGTATTTGCAACCTACTAAATATAACACACGCGAGACCCGTCTGTGAATCTGACGAAGTACATGTTATTAGTGTACGTTGTTTACAAGCGACACACCTAAATAAAATGAATTATACGGGCCTCCTACGTCTCGTCTTTATAACAGTAATATCAATCCCGATGATCACGGAGTGTAACGGTTAAATAATTGATAATCAATCATCAATGGAATACCAGATTACCTCCCTGCGTTAAACTGTAATTAATATGCAATTTCAATATATAATAAAGAATAAATGTATTTTAATAGGTGACTAAAAATTATGGAATTCGGAATGGGAGTAGGTAGGAAGTTATTGTAGTTCTGTGTAATATTTTACCAAAATCTGATGAATAGATTTTCAGAAATGTAACAAAAGACGATTTTTTTCTATCGCAAACTAGCTATATCAAATAAATATTACTAAATTTCTGTCTTGAATTCCTTTTGTATTTTCAACATTTCATCTTTCTGGATTTTCAGTTTTTTTCATTGCTGGCTGATTCAAGAGAAAGGTCAGAAATAATTTCAGGGGAAGAACTTTCGTTCTGCAAATCGACTTTCATTGATGTTTCAGTTTTTTATAGTTTGTTTGGTCTGTTTCAGCTACTTATGATCTACTCTGATAGTTGGTGTGCGTTGTATTTTCTTAATTATTCTTTTAGGTGTGTATATCGACAGTTTTTTTCTTGTAAATTGTTGTTCTTTCGCTTCTTTGATTTTGTTTTAGTGAGCAGTTTCTTCTGCGTTTTTTCAGGTTTTACAGCTTGTGATAGCAGATCTTTGTTCTTTGTTGAAAGTTCTTATATTTCTAGACCAGCAGCTTCTAATTGGCTTCTTATACATTTTAGCCCACTTAATATTTCTATTTTTACTCACAACAATAAAAACGATCATCACAGGGAGGCACAAGTCAGTGTAGCAGTTTGTTAAAAGTATAAAAGTGGTGCAAAAGTTATGAAGTACAGGGTGAAAGTGATTTTCCAGTGCAAGTCTAAAACAGTAAAATATTGTATGCGGTCTCGAAATTTAGTGTCTCCAGCCTTCCCCGAAAAATTGGGAGGCTGAGACTGGACTGTATGTTATCTGATAGAGCGTTCCAGTGTATGATAGTTCTTGGAAAACAGTTTTGAAGATAATAAGGTTCGAGATAGGGGTTTCAGATAATTCCAATTTTTGATCGGGATAAGGTGGTTATGGTTTGCATATACACGTTTATGATCTACTTTCATGTTGAATAGTATTGCCTGTATGATAAGTGGTCAGGATTTCGTCTTTCGTTGTCCAGGATGTTTGATTTTCTGTGTTTAGCATGCTAATTGGTGTATCGATCATATGTTATCATCTTAGATCAATCAACGTTTAATACATGTCAACGTGATGGAAGTAACTATATATACGAATACGTTCTGGGCTAGGAAGTAGACCTTCGAACAATACTTATGTAACAGGGTGGGGTATGTAGATAACATCAAGTCGATTATAGAAGAGTACTGTATTTAATAAAATACACAGAAGAAACCAGGACCAATAGAATATATTTCACTTGTGAAAGTAAAATAATGACTAGGTAGTAGAGATGTTATAAAGTACAATTTGTGTAAAATGTCCAACTGACTCCTCCAATAGTCAGGGAAGGAGTGTCAGTAACAGATGAGAGAAAAGATAAAGGCGAGAAGAATGGACATGCATGGGAACACACAAACACACAATCACCAACCATACCGGTTTTACAACTTTCACTCACCCAGCTCATTCATGCCGTACAATACACACACATTCCAATCTAATCATGCTCCCATATTATATACACACAATATACACACATACAGTTAGGCAAATAAAGCCATAACATAAACACCACAGGGACTAGACATGACAAAGACACACAAAGTTTCCAGGGTTACACATTCCCTCCCTCTAAGGAAATGGCTCCTGACATTTCAATAAGTATAAACATATACGGTATAAATATCACTTAAATAGACATATACATGTAATATGATAATAACTAAACACTGACAGTTCACATTTGAAATAAATGGCACTGAAAATAGCCAGTCACTATCTTCTACAAAATGAAACACCAATGCAATACTGCATTAATAAATAACTCACTATATAAAAGTAATCAACAATTTGCCAACTTCCTACAGTGCAGGAAATACACAAACTATAGTAAAAACAGAATTGTATAAACAAACTGCGCTCACAATAACTAAAAACAACTCCATCAACCTAGACTAATCAGTATGACCAGAATAAGTATAACTACACTGGCAATCAAGCAATAAGGCTAATTAAATTAAACAAATTCCTGTAAAGGAATACATTACAAATTAAACCTCGCTAAATAAACCAGATACTACCTATAAATCTACAAAAGGTACATGTACATAATATGTAAAATAACCCAGTAATTGTTAAACAGCGAAACGGTTGAAGCGCGGAACGCAAGTACAGTAAAACTGTGAAACGGTGGTATACAGTAAAACCTCGGAACTGCTGAACAGAATAAAGGGGGGGGGGGGGTTCACTATAGAACTCAAGAATAGAACAGTAGCAATGAATGCAGAACTGAATAACCAGCAATAAATGTAGTGAATAATAGAACACAGAACAATTTAATGCGGAACAGACGCCTTATAACAGACAAGAACCTAAACAAAAACTTCAAATTTCTCCGTATTCACTGTAGCAGAAATAGGGGTAATTAACCCATTCCCCATACCTATCTGGAGCTACTCGTCGTCTAACTGGGCGCTGACTCACCAGAGGTGGGGAGGTGGCTTCAGTAACAGAGGTAACTTCGTTACTGAACTCCCTTCTTAAAGAGGGCACTTCAGTCAGGGACGGAGTAGTACTTACATTCTGAGTGTCAGCACTTCTGCTCAGAAAGGTAGATCTCAAGGTCTGTGAAGGCCTGATATCCTCTGAACTAGGAGGCTGCACGGTAGAATCAAGTAAGATAGGCAGGGGTTGAGGTTGAGGTTTTCTCAGAGGGGGCGGTATATAAACACCTGACCTGTCATCATCAGATTCAGAGCTGCTAGACTGAGTACTGGTGCTGCTGCCCTCGGAAAGAGGTGGGTTAGGTGCCACACTGCTGGGTTTAGAGGACGGTCTCTTGCGAGAGCTTCCCCCAACAGTGGGTGTAACTTCCTCAACAGATGAGGTGAAGGGCAGCAACATATTCCGGTGCAGGGTCCTAACAGGTCCCTTTTTACCCACTTGGAGCACTTTGTACACCGGACCATCCGGATTTGGCATTGATATGACAGTAGAAACCTCCTGTTCCCACCTGTCGGCCAACTTGTTGGTACCTTTTAGGCCAACTTTCCGGACCAGCACTCTGTCTCCGACTTGAAGACCAGAGTGTCTAACTCGAACATCATAGTTTAGTTTGTTCTTGGCGGCGCTTCGCCCGGCTTCCTCGGCGGCCTTGCGATATGCATACTGTAGGCGCTGGTGGAGTTTAGATGCATAGTTGGAGTGGGAACCTGAATGTTCCTCAGAGGGATCAGTTCCCAGATATGCATCTAAGGGAAGTCGGGGATGCCAGCCAAACATAAGGAAGTGGGGAGCGTACCCAGTAATATCATTCTTGGTCGCATTGTAAGCCTGGACCAAGGGGGCGATGTAAGACTTCCAGTCTGCCTTTTGGTGGGTTTCCAGTGTACCCAGCATTTTCAAGAGAGTCTGATTCCATCTCTCCGCCTGACCATTACCCATAGGGTGGTATGGTGTTGTTCTTGACTTTCTGATACTCGCAATTCTACATAGCTCCTTAATGGTGGAACTTAGAAAGTTCCGGCCCTGGTCGCTATGTAGCTTTTCTGGGAACCCATAATATCGAAAGTACCCTTCGTATAGCGCCTTAGCAGTAGTCACAGCTGTCTGGTTGCGGCAAGGAATAGCTTGCGCAAACCGAGTGAAATGGTCTACTATTACGAGAATATTTTCGATACCACCTTTACTTGGTTCGAGCTTCAAAAAGTCAATGGACACCAATTCCATTGGCCTGGTGGTTCGAATGGGAACAAGCTCTGCAAATGGCTTGCCAACTGGAGTTTTCCTCCTTATGCACCGGCCACACTGTTCTACCCAGCCTGTTATGTCTTTTTCAAGACCAGGCCAGAAAAAACGTTGTTTGGCCAGCCACAGGGTTTTGTCTTTCCCTTGGTGTCCAGCATCTTCATGGACCCTCTGAATGGCAATCCGCCTATGTGACATGGGAAGGACCAACTGCTTAACTGTTTGGCCATCCAAAGTAGCGGTTCGGTACAGAATTCCATTCTCGATAAAGAGACGGTTAGCCTCTCGAATGAACTTCTGTACCGGTAGAGACTCAGTAGAGGTGTTCTTACCCCCCTTCAGAGAACCGCTACCAAGGAGGTCAATAACTCGGGCAATGGTGCTATCAGCACTTTGCTCATTAACCCAATTAATTTTGGCCATAGCCTCAGAAACTAACTGTTCCTCAGTGGCCATCTGAGGAGCAACAGTTTCTGAGATAGTACTGACCAAAGGAGCACATATTATTGCATCTTGAAAGATGGCTTTGAGCTCATCCTGGAATATGTGGCGACGACTCAAACCGTCAGCGTCAGCATTAAGCTTTCCGCTACGATATTCCAATGTGAAATTGTAATTGGATAGCTCAGCAATCCACCTATGCTGAGTAGCATCCAGCTTAGCAGTGGTTGTCACATAAGTTAAGGGGTTGTTATCAGTGACAACTCTGAAATCATGACCATACAAGTAGTCATGAAATTTGTCTGTGACACTCCATTTCAGGGCCAAGAATTCTAGTTTGTGGGCGGGGTAGTTACGTTCACTGGGGCGTAAACTACGGCTGGCATATGCAATAACCTTCTCCCTGCCATCCTGATTTTGGAGGAGAACAGCCCCCAGACCAGAACCACTTGCATCAGTATGCAAAATGAATGGCAGGGAGTAGTCAGCATAGCCAAGAATAGGGGAAGAGGTCAGTTTGGCCTTAATCAGATCAAAGGCAGACTGTTGGACTTCAGTCCAAACCCATTTAGCAGGGGTTTTTGCCTTTTTCTTGGACTTTTTGGTTTTCTGATTAAGTCCGTGACCTTGAAGAAGGTCATTCAGTGGTTGCACAATTTGCGCATAATTAGGAACAAACTTCCTATAGGTAAATAACCACTAAATGCCTACGCGGGCCAAATTCAGATACAGTCAAATAGTCCGTTTAAAAACTTTAAAGCGACCGGAAATGGGGGTATGTCTTGACAAATCAGCATCAGAATCATGAAATTGGTGTTAAATGCTTTGTATGCATGTATGTGATGTAGTGAAATGGTTTTATTCAGAAATATTTTGTATTCTGGCTTAAATATGAAAGTGAAAGTAAGGTTGGCGTTAACGGACAGAGAGTAAATCCGTACATGTGAGAAAATCTGTTCACCGCGTTTGACGAACCAAATTTTTCTTATATAATACATGACCCCCTACTTTTTTTTCATTTTCTTCAAGCTGGATGCTATTTCTATTGATTAAAAGATTTTGAGAGGGCCCCATGGACAAAAAGTTGACATTTTTTTTGGCTGACCAAGGTCACTTTACATTGAGTTAAAGAACAACTCTATTTGGTGGTTTGTGACCTATAGTAACCACTGAAACCTAAAAACTGCCTCAGGGTCTTAATATTAAAAGGGGCAGGCCAATCTTTAACGGCGGAGATTTTGCTGGGGTCGGTAGCAATGCCTTCTGAGGAAACAATGTGACCCAAATAGTTAACAGATGATTTAAAGAACTCACATTTGGAAGGTTTGACCTTAAGGTTGTGGTCGTGCAACCTTTGGAATACCGATTCCAATCGAGAAATGTGTTCCTCGAAAGTAGAAGAGAAGATCAGAATGTCGTCTAAAAAGATCAGACACTCCTGAAGGTGCATGTCACCCATACACTTCTCCATCATACGCTGGAAAGTGGCAGGGGCATTGGTGAGTCCGAAACCCATCTTGTTCCACTCATAAAACCCCAACCCCTGACCAGCAGAAAAAGCAGTGTAGGGCTTATCCTCCTCTTCTACCTCAATCTGCCAATAAGCTGATTGTAAATCAATTTTTGAGAAGAAACGAGAGCCAGATAAAACATCAATGGTATCGTCAAACCTAGGAAGCATGTAGGCATCCTTCCTAGTTCGACTATTTAATTTACGCCAGTCTATACAGAAACGAAGGGCACCAGAAGATTTTCTAACAAGAACTACATTGGAAGAGAAAGGAGATTCCGATTCACGGATAACGCCAGCATCTAGCATTTCCTTGATATGTTGACGTACTTCCTCATAAAGAGCAGGAGGAATACGCCTATAGGGTTCCTTGAAAGGGGTGCTGTCATCTAAAACAATATGGTGTTTGGCCAAGTTTGTAGTGCCAATATCCTTTGCTGATGAACAAAACACACCCTTCCAATTACCCAGAACTTGATAAAAACGAAGAGTTTGCTCCGGAGTAAGATTGGAAGTATCAATAGAAATATCATCAATAGGGGGTTCAGGCGTCTGTTCCTGAGAAACGAAGGAGGAAATATCATCAATAACCTTAGCCTGAGAAACATGGCAAATATCCGACTTGGGTTTAAAAGAAATAGTTTGAGCAGTCATATTACAAATACGCACAGCAATCTTGGCTGAAGAAGTATTATGAAGTTTGACAACACGCGGACAAACCGTATAACCTTCAAAAGAGTCAAGAGACTCAGTGACCACACTAGTAAAATCTGTACTAATGTTACGAACCATACCATTGATCGTAACACTCTCATATGGTGGCACGGAAATAACTTTCTTCCCACACACCTTGACAGGATATGTTTGGGAAGTCAAACCCTCAAACGCTAACTGCCATTCCGAAGGAATATCATCATCATCAGGAGTCTGGTCTAAAAACAATTTACACCGACGCAATACATTGGTACCAACAATGACAGGACATATAAATTAAAACTTGACAGGAAGGGGACTGAAATGTTGACTTCAATGTAACCAGAGTATTGCATTGAAGAACCATCCGCAACAGACAAATTTAGACCTAATGAATCCAAAGATTTTAAAGGAATACCCTGATTCAAGGAAAGATAAGCAGAATTGCTTATAGTTGTGACCATGGAACCTGAGTCCAACAAACATTTAAAATTCACATCATTGATGACCACAGAATGCTCATTGGATGAACCAATGAGACGGTCTACCAATGGTTCTGGGCTACACATGGGGGCATTAAACACTTCACCGCCCTCTGTTCCGCCCGCAACAGAGGAGGTTACTAGTTTAACGAAGCATTAGAGTTTTGGTAGCCAGACCTACCGCGACCTCGACCTCTGTACCCCGAGAAACCACTGGCACCCTGACTCTGGGTACCAGAACCCGAATTTCCCAAACAAAAGTTTTTCAAAAGTTCTTCGAGCGAAGAAAGTTTAGCCTCCATAGTGGAGAACCGAGTATTAAATTTGTCTTCCAAAGACTTGAGGCTGGAATCAGCCACAACAGGGGTGTGTTTGGCGGTTTTAGCAGAAGGAGTTAAAGAAGTACCCGAAGAAATGAGAGAGCCAGGTGAAGATGAACCGAGAGAAGAAACAGAAATTTCCTTCTCCACCTTGCGAATTTCTCTCAAGAGCATGTTGTAATCAGACATAGAATCATATTTATGTCTGGTCTGTAACCGCAACATGTCTGAATGTAACCCGGTCCAGAACTTATGTCGTAACAAATCGTTACGAGCTAAGCCTGGTAGCTGACCTTGATCGATAATAGACTGGAGGAGAGATTCCAGTCTACAAGCATAAGCCGTTACCGACTCTGAAGAATTCTGACGACTGTTGAAAAACTCAGTCATCAGGTCTTCAGGGGTGGACGCCTCTGCAAACATGACATCCAACTTGGTCATAATGTCATTCACAGTCGCCAACTGACGAAGTGGAACTATCATTATACGGGCCGTTCCCCTCAACGAACCACGCATGACCTGAAGAATTTGGGCCTCATAAAAATCAGGATGAGACAATAGACACTGAATCTCATACCGCCAAACAGTATAGGGTACCTCTCCCTTGGGCAATGGCTCATCTCCTGAAAAGCAAGGAATTCTGGGGAGAGTGGATGGGGCGGGCATTGCTACTGACCCATAGTACTGTTGGGAAGGAGTTGATGTCATTACAGGTCTGGATACAGGTAAGCTGAATCTTGGAGTTGATGGCTGGGCTGGTCCTGCAGTGAATGGGGACGGGGCAGACGTAACTCCTTGTCGGATCCCTTGTAAAAAATTGGACAATAGGGGCTTACCTATACCAGGGGGTGGCTGAGTGGGGACGGTAGTGGAAGGGGTTTCTTTAGGAATAAGGTTGAAATGGTCTTGTATGTACTTCATAACATCTTCCATTTCTGTCTTGGGGTTGGAAGATGATGCAGAAGGTGATGCAGAAGAAAGAGGGTCCATAATAATACAATATGTAAATAAAACAAAGTGGGCGAAAACTGTATGTAAATGTATGCGAGAGAAAATGTATGTATGTATGTAACTGTATGCGAGAAAAAATGCCGCGAAAAATATCCGAATATGCGTAAATATAAATATCGCGATGTATCTCCCCCACAAAAAATAGAATTTCAGTAACTTTCACTTTTGAAACTAAAAGTGAATAACTGAAATTTAAACTACAAATCTACCTAAATACAGAGAACAATTACATAGAATTAACTATTATCCACCAAACTAATACAGAACTTCTATAAATTCACCAGACTAATGCAGAACTTCTATAAATTCACAACTACAATCCTTCAAATAAATACACACCACAAAAATCAAGTGCTCTACAGTATTTACAACACTCACAAATGTAGGTCACACCGTGGGAAAGTTTACATTCCAATGGAATCAAAATAAACCCTAAGTACACACAGCAGTCACTAACTGACCAGCTGAGTCATACCCCACTGAACACTGTACTATAGATGTAAAGTCTAAGAGCCAATCACTCCCAAGTTTAAATCAATACACAGAACAACCATATGAATGAAATACCCAATAAATGCACAGTCCAATTAAACTACAGATAACTACTGATACACAAGAATTATAAACAAAACTGAACAAACACAGGAAAAATCCTACGATCCACAGACAATAAACTACAACTGATCACAGGCTAGCAAGAATTAATCTGCTATGAAACTCTCATAGCCAGCTGAACAATACAACATTACTGTATCCATAAATCAAAATAAGCACAATAATGATTTATACTGTAAATGTATGAAATTACTCAGTGAGGACATAATCCTGCAAGCAACCAAGCAAAATGTAGGACACATGTATATAAATACACAAACAAGTAGGACAGACCACATAAAACATGTACATATAAAATGATAGTAATACAGTCAAATCTCACTTCACGCTCATACAGACTCACCAAATCTTCTCTCGACTCTGATGTTGCCGGAACAGAATTTTAAGGTGATGTTAGTAAAATTTCTCACAGACAGACCTGTTAGTATGTGATGAAGGCAAGAAAGTATAAGATCCTAGGTTCAAGAATTGCAAGCTTTATGTTGCAAAAAATGTCAAAATTTGAATAAACCAACTAAAAATAACTGAATTTAGAATACTGATCCTGGTAGATCGAGATCTATACATAAATTCACAATATCAAAATGTAGCTTACTGACTAATAATATGTATATAAGTTATAACCAATACAGTAGTCAACAGCAATACACAATAATTTTCACAACAAACAGAATAATTTTCACAACATACACAATAATTTCACTAATAACACTTTTCACAAATACATGATTGAAAGAGAGGTCTAAAATGTGGGTTTTGGAAATAACAGTACCAATAACACTGATATAATAGATTTGACTGATATTCAAAAAAATCTGAAAAACTTGGATTTATGTAGAGAACCACAAAAATACAAGTCACACTGTACTCTACTTAAACAAAATGCCTAACTCTAGTGAATAGAATACCACGAGAATGACCTACATAAACAGCTGATCTTAATACTTAGACAAAACAAAAATTACAGTAAATTTTAACGCCTCTCAATCAATAATGGATTTAACATAATAATTTTCAATGAAAACAATACTCACAATCGTCCAGTTCCAGAAATACACAGTTCTTAACACTTAACACAAATTTATGAACACAATTATAACACACTCAATGCACAAAATTGACATAGTTTAAGTTACTGTATTCCCGCGATGTCCCGCGATCCCGCGAATATAAGAATAGAAAAGAAATATAGAAACACGAATATAAAAAAAACGACGAAAGTCTATAAATCTTTCGTTCTGAAAGTTATACAAAATATAAAAAAAATCCCGGGATGGCCAAAACAAGAGGGCCATGATGGCCCTATATCGCTCACCTGATTATAATGAAGCCCTGCACAATTTAGACTAACAAAGGTATGCGTAAATATAGAAACTGGTGACCCCCGGGGCGGGGTCAATTTTGACCTCAGGGGCATAATTTGAACAATCTTGGTAGGGGACCACTAGATGATGCTACATACCATATATCAAAGCTCTAGGCATTGTAGTTATAGAGAAGAAGATTTTTATATGTTTTCCCTATATAAGTCTATGTAAAACGGTGACCCCCGGGGCGAGGCCAATTTTGACCTCAGGGGCATAATATGAACAATCTTTGTAGGGGACCACTAGATGATGCTACATACCAAATATCAAAGCTCTAGGCATTGTAGTTTTAGAGAAGAATATTTTTATATGTTTTCCCTATATAAGTCTATGTAAAACGGTAACCCCCGGGGCGGGGCCAATTTTGACCTCAGGGGCATAATATGAACAATCTTGGTAGGGGACCACTAGATGATGCTACATACCAAATATCAAAGCTCTAGGCATTGTAGTTTTAGAGTAGAAGATTTTTATATGTTTTCCCTATATAAGTCTATGTAAAACGGTGACCCCCGGGGCGGGGCCAATTTTGACCCCAGGGGCATAATATGAACAATCTTGGTAGGGGACCACTAGATGATGCTACATATCAAATATCAAAGCTCTAGGCATTGTAGTTTTAGAGAAGTAGATTTTTATATGTTTTCCCTATATAAGTCTATGTAAAACGGTGACCCCCGGGGCGGGGCCAATTGTGACCCCAGGGGCATAATTTGAACAATCTTGGTAGGGGACCACTAAATGATGCTACATACCAAATATCAAAGCTGTAGGCATTGTAGTTTTAGAGAAGAAGATTTTTATATGTTTTCCCTATATAAGTCTATGTAAAACGGTGACCCCCGGGCCGGGGCCAATTTTGACCCCAGGGCCATAATTTGAGCAATCTTGGTAGGGGACCACTAGATGATGCTACATACCAAATATCAAAGCTGTAGGCATTGTAGTTTTAGAGGAGAAGATTTTTATATGTTTTCCCTATATAAGTCTATGTAAAACGGTGACCCCCGGGGCGGGGCCAATTTTGACCCCAGAGCCATAATTTGAACAATCTTGGTAGGGGACCACTAGATGATGCTACATACCAAATATCAAAGCTCTAGGCAGTGTAGTTTTAGAGAAGAAGATTTTTATATGTTTTCCCTATATAAGTCTATGTAAAACGATTAGTAAGGTTGCATAAGACTATAATTACAGCTTAATAATTGTTTAATAGTTTGTAAACATACAATCACTGTAAACGATGATAACCCTAATATCCACATTCTGCATTTAATTTAAATTAAAGCCTCAAAGCTGCTAACAAGTACACATTTCGTAGTTCTACAACTAAAGTATAGTAAGAGAGACAACTCTTACATGATCACAACCAGTATAATTACAGAGTACACTCCCTTTGATAGAATGAAAAACAAGGTTTTTCTATTACTTGACCTAGTAGCCTAATTTTTGACCTCAGATGACCCAATATCGAACTTGACCTAGATTTTGTTAAGATGATCATTGTGACCAAGTTTCATAAAGATTAGGCCAAAATTGTGACCGCTAGAGAGGACACAACCCAATTGTTGACAGACGGACGGACGGACGGACGGACGGACGGACGACGGACGAAGAGTGATCACAAAAGCTCACTCTGTCACTTTGTGACAGGTGAGCTAAAAACAACTCACGCGTCGACGTAGACTTGGGGGATTCCACTCGTCTACTGTAGTAAACGGTTGTGGGTGGGATGACTACGGTCCTGGTTTACTTCTGGTTGTTCACAATTTCCTTTCGTCGGGGAGCCATTTGTAACAGGGTGGGGTATGTAGATAACATCAAGTCGATTATAGAAGAGTACTGTATTTAATAAAATACACAGAAGAAACCAGGACCAATAGAATATATTTCACTTGTGAAAGTAAAATAATGACTAGGTAGTAGAGATGTTATAAAGTACAAATTGTGTAAAATGTCCAACTGACTCCTCCAATAGTCAGGGAAGGAGTGTCAGTAACAGATGAGAGAAAAGATAAAGGCGGGAAGAATGGACATGCATGGGAACACACAAACACACAATCACCAACCATACCGGTTTTACAACTTTCACTCACCCAGCTCATTCATGCCGTACAATACACACACATTCCAATCTAATCATGCTCCCATATTATATACACACAATATACACACATACAGTTAGGCAAATAAAGCCATAACATAAACGCCACAGGGACTAGACATGACAAAGACACACTAAGTTACCAGGGTTACACTTACACCCAACACTCCAATATTGAAATTGAAAAATAGTGAGCCGTTATTTGTTATATACAATGTACATTGTATTTAAAGTCTAGACGAGGAAAATATATAACATTGCTAAATGTGTGTTAAAAATAATGTATGATACCTTTTTGTCGCCACAGTGTACAATTTATAAGGTATAAATGAAACTAGGTTTGAATTAAGCTATTTAACAATAATTGATCAATGAATATTTTTAGGGGATCGGACAGAGAGGAAATCATAACCGTGCGACCATATACGCTCACCAGGTAGTTTGTTCATCTCACTTTAGTGACACACATAAAAATAAACCAAAACGACGATGCTGCTATGACAAAGACGAGCTCCAATGTCACCCGTTCTTATCTACTATATAATAGGAGAGAAAAGGGATGTAGAGAAACAATCGAGGTTCAAGCCCAGCAAAACAGACAACACGAAATGCTTGGCAATCGTGAGATTGGTTACAGTAGAGAAGAAGGGATGTAGGGAAACAATCGGGGTTCAAGCCCAGCAAAACAGAAAACACGAAATGCTTGGCAATCGTGGGCAACTTTTGTAGAAGCATTTACAATTATGACAATATCATCATGTAAAACAAATAAAATATGTGGCCATTCTGATTAGAATTATACTGAGTGCCAAAAGTTCTGCAAATTAATAAAAAACATATTTACAAGGTCACCAATACTATGTCAAACCAGACATTTGTGGGAAGTCTGATCCACATGTGTCACACTAATTTATGGTTGTCACCAGTATGTGAGCTCATCTGGGACTTTAGTGTAGCTCTTTCTACAAATGCATATCGGCAAACATCACATTTTTTTCACAAGTATGCATCCTATGATGAGCATTCAAACCAGACTTCTGAATAAATGCAGACCCACAAACATCACACTTATATGGCTTTTCACCGGTATGTATTCTAAAATGAGCAGTCAAATTACTTTTCAGACTAAAAGCAGATCCACAAACATCACACTTATATGGCTTTTCACCGGTATGTATTCTAAAATGAGCAGTCAAACCACCTTTCAGACTAAAAGCAGATCCACAAACATCACACTTATATGGCTTTTCACCGGTATGTATTCTACTATGGTTAACCAATGTTTGACTACGCCTAAAAGCAGATTCACAAACATCACACTTGAATGGTTTATAACCATTATGAGTTCTCATGTGACTTGTCAGATTAGCTTTGAATTTGAATGTGGATCCACAAACATTGCACTTAAATCGTTTATGTATTCTCATATGACATTCAAGGTCACCTTCCTCTGGGAATGAAGATCCACAAACATCACACTTGAATGGTGTTTCGCTAGAATGTTGTCTCATGTGACGTATCAGATTATCCGACTGTGTAAATGGACATCCACATATTCCACAAATGAAAGGGTTATCACCAGATTGCATTATCATTCTTTTCTTTCGACGATCGCCAAGAACGTTGCAAGATCCATCGTCCATTTCGCAGACGCTGAAATGATATGTTTATAAAAACTATAAATCAAAATGGAGTTAAAGGTCTTGCTCAGGTCGTGATGTTAAACAAGTGTAGACTGTTAGGATAAAATAAACATAAAATTAACCAAGTCAATATAATTTCCTGGTGCTAACACCATACGGTCAAAATGTGTTTTTCACTACGTACTAGTGTATTTATAAGATAACGAAGCAGTGGCCTAGAGGTAGGGCGCGCGCTTCGGGATTGAGAGGTCCCGGAAAGTATCCCCCTCTGGACCACTGGTTAATTTCTCTGAGCAAGACCCAAATGCTCCACTCCACCATGGTGTAAAATGGTACCTGCGAGGACAGTGTCTATTCCTGGGCGCCGCAGATCGATGTTGGCTGCCACAGCATAGGAGAGAAATAGTCTCCCCAGTGAGACACGAGTGTAGGTTTCCATAGGTAGTCCAATGACCAGGTAAAGTTGAAATATCAAAGATTGCTCGAGATCCCTAACAGCTGAAAAGAGCCCTAGCAAATTGGTAATTTTAAACTTTTTTTGAATAATTAATGAACTATGTTGCGTACAACCATGTAATAATATAGCCTCTATACTCCATTACACAACTACATACATATACTACTCAATGTATTAATTTATATTCATTTTCGAGTCATAGATCATTCCAAAGACACAAAAACGTGCATCGATATGTAAATCCAAAGATATATAAGAAACGTACAAGTATTAATTATTGTGAGCATAGTGTTTGAGACAAATATGGCGAAAAACGTATTTTTAGATCATAAGATGCATGCTTTTTATTATTTTCAGAATTAAATAGTCCCTGGTTTTGGTATAAATGCAATGAATTTGTATGTAATTATCGCGTCAAATATTGTATGAATTACGTCTTATTTTTTTAAGTTTAGATGAGCGCACAATTTATTTTATTTAAACCTTAAACATAATTATACCATACTTAAATCATAATTGACCAATTAATACTATATACAATAGGACGATTTTCAGCAGTGTAGGAAACAACCGACCGAGAGTGTACGAAACAACCGAAAATTACATAGTACGAAACGACTAGTGTACGAAACGACTGGCTCCCATTTAAAACCCGTTTTCCGGAATATTCAAAAATTTCTTTCACTAAAATGTTGGTTAGTTTTGATATTTAAAACATGTGGTTTCATGTAAACTCATCCCCGATGCAGTTAAATGTACAGCACAACATAAATGTACAATAATTACCTTCAAGTTGTTAAACTGTAACGGCGAGAATGGCGTCCACTTTCAGTTTGTTGTACGGTTTAACGTCCGTACAGTACGGACCGTTCCGTAATTTCTTAACAATCCTAGATGAGTTGTCGTTGTTTGCACTAACAACGAATACGCGATATGAATCGGGATGCAGTTATTTCTACTAGTTGCAATGTTTACGCCTACCTGTGTATGATGCAGCAAGCGAAAGCATATCTAGACTAACTATACCACCCACGGTCACGAGCTTGTCCTTGTTAAATTAGAGAAATACATGAGTGTCACGGTTTAATACAGACAGTCAGTCATGGAATACCCATGAAGATGCTAATCCGAAGCGACGATACCTACTAGGATGCCCTGGGAAGAATCCACCAGATGTCATAGGGATACAAAAAGGCAGTGTAACAATTAAAGCATATTGAGGCAAATTTTTGAATATGCATACAACATGTTTTCTTAATGTACTCACAGGTAAAGAACCACTAAATGCCTCCGCGGACTCAAGTAGTCCTTAAAAAACGTTGGTTTGCCTGTAAATGGAGATATTTTTGACAAATGTGGAGTTGAATGATGAAATTGAGTTTAAATGGTTGGTATATGTGCATGTGGTGTAGTAAAACTGTAATATTTGTATTAGTCCGCTATTTTGTTCATGATACCAAAGTGAAAATAGACTAGGGTAAAACCCAGAACTTATAAATCCGGACATGCGTAAAAACGGATAGACCGTGTTTGAAGGACAAAAACTTTCTTAGAAGATACATGACCCCCTTTTTAATTGCATTATTTTGAAGCTTAAATGCCCCTCTTTACAATGATATATGTGGTCCAGGTGGCCATAGACTAAACAAAGTAGAAAATTGGGGCCTACTATGGCCAATTTACATTGAGCTATAGAGCAAATCTATTTGGTGGTTTCTAACCTCATAAGTAAATTCGATGAGGCGACATATCGATGGCTTACAATTAGAAGGTCGTAAGTACCACTTACGACCTTTTAAGATTCATACATATTTAGAATAAGCATCACAAGGCCATTTTCATAAAAATCTGAACTTGTCATGCTGACCAAAATGAAGTTGTAAAAGTTTGCTTTACCAAAAATAAAGAGTAAATGTCAGACAGTTTTCCGTGTTTTCTCAAAATATCGATTTTGTAGTTACGACCTTCTAATTCTAAGCCATCGATATTCTGAAATGTATTCGCAGACGGAGGTCACACTGGTTATCGGTGCTTTCCATAACACCATTAAAGCACACAGTCAGTAATTTCTTGTTTCCAATTGCAGTGTGCTTATTTTATGTTCTTTTTGTGCAGATTTTTTATTTCGACTCCTTTCACAAATAATTGTTCACAAAAAGTAAGAAATATCTGATTTATATCCAACACATTGCACAGAGACATCAATATTAAGTTGGAGCTTCGATGACACGAAGAATTAACCCCGCTTATAAACTTATTAACAAAATATGCACTTTTGAAAGCTCTGTTAAGTTTTCATTTTGGGTCTGTGTAGATATTTATTCACAGGCCTAAGAAATTATATCACAAAACAACGAGAGTTTAACATCCTCAAATTTTCACTCATTCAATAAATGTATACTATGATTTAATGGATGAAAAATTGGGGAAGTAAAAACTGCGATTTATTACTGCTTTAATGTGTGGAACGGGAGTAAATGGAAGAATATTAGGTATAGCGTTATATACTGTGGTTTTATTTTATCCAGCATGTTTAGTTCGAAAACCTATAAAAAAAACCAAACATCAACCCCGCTAGTATTACAATTCGCTGGCTTAGAACGAAAAGGTTGTAACTACTACTTACGACCTTCTAAAGACTGATAAATTATTTAAAATCAGAATCACCATAAGGCGCTTCTTATCAAGTTATTAGCCTATTTACATAAAATTCGGACATTGCCATGTGGACCAAACTTAAGTTGAAACAGCTTGTTTTACCATAGGTAAAGAGTAAACACTATTTTTCGTGTTTCTTGTTTCATCAAATGGTTGATCTTGTACTTACGACCTTCTCATTTCTAAGCCAGCGAATTTTATATCGATTAAAGTATATATTTTTCTCCCGTTATCTTCTAAGTTGTTTTATTTTTATTGCAAGATATATTCACGTAAACTGTCAGTTTATTACCAACCAAGCACAAATTGCATACTAGTATTTAGATATATGTGAAAAATGTCTTACATTTTTTAACCATGATTAAAGTTTAAATTCATGAAAAAACATCATTGAACTGAAATATGTTCAAAATGTAGGGACAAAACTCATCCGCCATTTACTATCCTATATATCCCAGGTGGGTATAAGCACGCCTCGATGGTCTAAGGCATATTTTACATTTATTAAACTATATTACTTGTTTAGCCTATTTGTAGACCGAGTTAACATAGATGCTGGGTGTATTGTACATGATCAGCATGTACTTTCTATGACATTATATATCAGTGTGTAGAATCACATGATCAAATGAATAACATTCGCACTAAAACGATTGCGATATCGTCTGCTAAAGGCGAGTTTTTTCTTGACTATAACGATCGTGCATATAATATGGTTATATTATATAGCCTAAAGTATCGCCCGTTATGTAAGAATACCCGGAAGTACCGATTTCGCTCTATCTTTAGCTGTTTTTAATTGATGCCCGACCAAATGCAGTTTTCAACCGAGTGTAAAACATTGGTCGAGCATTAGTTAACAACAGCTAAATATAGAGCAAAATTGGTAATTGTCTAGTGTTCCTTCATATACGGGAATACTTTAGGCATATAAAGTGCACGATCGCTATAAAAAACTCACCGTTAGTGGACGAAATCGTCAATGTTTTGAGAGCAAACGTTATTCATTTCAAATCATTTGATCACGTTATTCCCCACACTGTATATAGTGAACCAGGTATATTGACCTCTTATAGGGGGATGTAGCCATACCAATATCCCGTAAGATAGCCAAACTTTGGTAAGCCCTAATCGACTGAATTTTGTGTGTAGTAATCTCGCAGTTAATAGTTATTAATAAAAAAATAGTCATTTAAAGTCTTAATTTTTCGCTCATTAATGATCTTTAATTGTTTAACGATGTTTAAATTTTTCACCGTTCTGGACCATAATATAATATCAAGGTATAAAAGTTCATAATACCGATATATGCGGCGCACTTTTTCATATTATTCTCTTGAAGACTTCATACCTGTATCTATTGGCTACTTTGTTCGTGGGTTCAGTAAACACATACAGACATCATCAAAGAGTTATTGGCAGGACCGATCTTATAAAATCGTTTATTGGCAGGACTGATATTTAGTCCTGCCAAAATCCGAACAGTCATCGGTTTGAAGGCAGGACTAATCATTCAGTCCTGCCTTTAACCTATTATTTAATGGTTAAAGGCAGGACTGATCTTTTCAACGAGTAAAATATGGATAAATATTTTATATCAATCTATAAGATAGTATCTAGATCTTCACTATGATAGAATAGCATCAGTGCCATGAGGTCCAGCGTTTAACCAACTAAATTTTATACTGTAGAATGATAGAATGACATTGGTACCCTGAGGTCCTGCCAATATCCATCAATATTTTGTACTGTAATGTGGTAGAATGACATTGGTACCCTGAGGTACTGCCTATATCCTACTATATTTTGTACTGTAGAATGATAGAATGACATTGGTACCCTGAGGTCCTGCCAATATCCAACAATATTTTGTACTGTTGACTGATAGAATGGCGTTGGTACCCTGAGGTCCTGCCAATAGCCAACCATATTTTGTACTGTAATGTGGTGGAATGACATTAATACCCTGAGGTCCTGCCAATAGCCAACTATATTTTGTACTGTAGACTGATAGAATGACATTGGTACCCTGAGGTTCTGCCAATATCCAACACTATTTTGTACTGTAATGTGGTAGAAAGACATTGGTACCCTGAGGTCCTGCCAATAGCCAACTATATTTTGTACTTTAGACAGATACAATAGCATTGCTACCCTGAGGTCCTGCCAATAGCCAACTACATTTTGTACTGTAATGTGGTAGAATGACATTGGTACCCTGAGGTCCTGCCAATATCCAACAATATTTTGTAGTGTAATGTGGTAGAAAGTCATTGGTACCCTGAGGTCCTGCCAATATCCAACTATATTTTGAACTGTAGACTGATAGAATGACATTAGTACCCTGAGGTCCTGTCAATAGCCAACGATATTTTGTACTGTAATGTGGTAGAATGACATTGGTACCTTGAGGTCCTGCCAATATCCAACACTATTTTGTACTGTAATGTGGTAGAAAGACATTGGTACCCTGAGGTCCTGCCAATATCCAACAATATTTTGTACTGTAATGTGGTAGAATGACATTGGTACCCTGAGGTCCTGCCAATATCCTACTATATTTTGTACTGTAGAGTGATAGGATGACATTGGTACCCTGAGGTCCTGCCAATATCCAACAATATTTTGTACTGTAGACTGATAGAATGGCGTTGGTACCCTGAGGTCCTGCCAATAGCCAACCATATTTTGCACTGTAATGTGGTAGAATGACATTGGTACCCTGAGGTCCTGCCAATAGCCAACTATATTTTGTACTGTAGAATGGTAGAAAGACATTGGTACCCTGAGGTCCTGGCAATAGCCAACTATACTTTGTACTGTACACTGATAGAATGACATTGGTACCCTGAGGTCCTGCCAATAGCCAACGATATTTTGTAGTGTAATGTGGCAGAAAGGCATTGGTACCCTGAGGTCCTGCCAATAGCCAACTATATTTTGTACTGTACACTGATAGAATGACATTGGTACCCTGAGGTCCTGCCAATAGCCAACGATATTTTGTAGTGTAATGTGGTAGAAAGTCATTGGTACCCTGAGGTCCTGCCAATATCCAACTATATTTTGCACTTTAGACAGATACAATGGCATTGGCACCCTGAGGTCCTGCCAATAGCCAACTATATTTTGAACTGTAGACTGATAGAATGACATTGGTACCCTGAGGTTCTGCCAATAGCCAACGATATTTTGTACTGTAATGTGGTAGAATGACATTGGTACCCTGAGGTCCTGCCAATACTAACAATATTTTGTACTGTAATGTCGTAGAATGACATTGGTACCCTGAGGTCCTGCCAATATCCTACTATACTTTGTACTGTAGAATGATAGGATGACATTGGTACCCTGAGGTCCTGCCAATATCCAACAATATTTTGTACTGTAGAATGATAGGATGACACTGGTACCCTGAGGTCCTGCCAATATCCAACAATATTTTGTACTGTAGACTGATAGAATGGCGTTGGTACCCTGAGGTCCCGCCAATAGCCAACCATATTTTGTACTGTAGAATGATAGGATAACATTGGTACCCTGAGGTCCTGCCAATATCCAACAATATTTTGTACTGTAGAATGATAGGATGACACTGGCACCCTGAGGTCCTGCCGACATCCCACAATATGTTGTACTGTAGACTGATAGAAAGTCATTGGTACCCTGAGGTCCTGCTTATAGCCAACCATATTTTGTACTGTAATGTGGTAGAATGACATTGGTACCCTGAGGTCCTGCCAATAGCCAACTAATTTTTGTACTGTAGAATGGTAAAAAGACATTGGTACCCTGAGGTCCTGCCAATGGCCAACTATATTTTGTACTGTAGACTAATAGAATGACATTGGTACCATGAGGTCCTGCCAATAGCCAACGATATTTTGTAGTGTAATGTGGTAGAAAGTCATTGGTACCCTGAGGTCCTGCCAATATCCGACAATATTTTGTACTGTAGAATGGTAGAATGACATTGGTACCCTGAGGTCCTGCCAATATCCAACTATACTTTGTAATGTAATGTGCTAGAATGACATTGGTACCCTGAGGTCCTGCCAATATCCAACAATATTTTGCAGTGTAATGTGCTAAAATGATATAGGTACCCTGAGGTCCTGCCAATATCCAACAATATTTTGTTCTGTAATGTGGTAGAATGACATTGGTACCCTGAGGTCCTGCCAATATCCTACTATATGTTGTACTGTAGAATGGTAGAATGACATTGGTACCCTGAGGTACTGCCAATATCCAACAATATTTGGTACTGTAGACTGATAGAAAGACATTGGTACCCTGAGGTCCTGGCAATAGCCAACCATATTTTGTACTGTAATGTGGTAGAATGACATTGGTACCCTGAGGTCCTGCCAATAGCCAACTATATTTTGTACTGTAGAATGGTAGAAAGACATTGGTACCCTGAGGTCCTGCCAATAGCCAACTATATTTTGTACTGTAGACAGATACAATTGCATTGGTACCCTGAGGTCCTGCCAATAGCCAACTATTTTTTGAACTGTAGACTGATAGAATGACATTGGTACCCTGAGGTCCTGCCAATAGCCAACGATATTTTGTACCGTAATGTGGTAGAATGACTTAAGTACCCTGAGGTCCTGCCAATATCCAACAATATTTTGTACTGTAATGTGGTAGAATGACATTGGTACCCTGAGGTCCTGCCAATATCCTACTATATTTTGTACTGTAGAATGGTAGGCTGACATTGGTACCCTGAGGTCCTGCCAATATCCAACAATATTTTGTACTGTAGAATGGTAGGATGACATTGGTACCCTGAGGTCCAGCCAATATCCAACAATATTTTGTACTGTAGAATGGTAGAATGACATTGGTACCCTGAGGTCCTGCCAATATCCAACAATATTTTGTACTGTAGACTGATAGGATGGCGTTGGTACCCTGAGGTCCTGCTAATAGCCAACCATATTTTGTACTGTAATGTGGTAGAATGACATTGGTACCCTGAGGTCCTGCCAATGGCCAACTCTATTTTGTACTGTAGACTGATAGAATGACATTGGTACCCTGAGGTCCTGCCAATAGCCAACGATATTTTGTAGTGTAATGTGGTAGAAAGTCATTGGTACCCTGAGGTCCTGCCAATATCCGACAATATTTTGTACTGTAGAATGGTAGAATGACATTGGTACCCTGAGGTCCTGCCAATATCCAACTATACTTTGTAATGTAATGTGCTAGAATGACATTGGTACCCTGAAGTTCTGCTAATATCCAACAATATTTTGCACTGTAATGTGGTAGATTGATATAGGTACCCTGAGGTCCTGCCAATATCCAACAATATTTTGTTCTGTAATGTGGTAGAATGACATTGGTACCCTGAGGTCCTGCCAATATCCTACTATATTTTGTACTGTAGAATGATAGAATGACATTGGTACCCTGAGGTACTGCCAATATCCAACAATATTTTGTACTGTAGACTGAAAGAATGGCATTGGTACCCTGAGGTCCTGCCAATAGCCAACTATATTTTGTACTGTAGAATGGTAGAAAGACATTGGTACCCTGAGGTCCTGCCAGTAGCCAACTATAGTTTGTACTGTAGACTGATAGAATGACATTGGTACCCTGAGGTCCTGCCAATAGCCAACCATATTTTGTAGTGTAATGTGGTAGAAAGTCATTGGTACCCTGAGGTCCTGCCAATATCCAACTATATTTTGTACTTTAGACAGATGCAATGGCATTGGTACCCTGAGGTTCTGCCAATAGCCAACTATATTTTGAACTGTAGACTGATAGAATGACATTGGTACCCTGAGGTCCTGCCAATAGTCAACGATATTTGTACTGTAATGTGGTAGAATGACATTGGTACCCTGAGGTCCTGCCAATATCCAACAATTTTTTGTACTGTAATGTGGTAGAATGACATTGGTACCCTGAGGTCCTGCCAATATCCAACACTATTTTGTACTGTAGACTGATTGAATGGCGTTGGTACCCTGAGATCCTGCCAATAGCCAACCATATTTTGTACTGTAATGAGGTAGAATGACATTGGTACCCTGAGGTCCAGCCAATATCCAACAATATTTTGTACTGTAGAATGGTAAAATAACATTGGTACCCTGAGGTCCTATCAAAATGCTCAATGATGACAAGGTTGCATCATTTGTTTTCTATGAAAGGACATGTTAAATAACCATTTTATGCAAAAAAAATTGTTGCGTACTAAATTTTTGGGTTAGGCCACTTTTTGGTACTTGGCATACCGACTATACTGAGATCTATGGTCGAAGAGTGCCATATAGTTAACATACACGTACAACTACATGTATTTAAAAGACAAGACAACATATATATAAGTACAGGTTTATTTATAGAATTACAAAAATGTTATAACAACACATAGAAATTCAGCCAAACCATGGTTTTCAAGTTAGCTGTTACGACTGTGTATAAATAAGCCGATGTCTGGCGATTGCAATGATGAGTACACGTTGAAGTATAGAGTACTGCAATAATGAGTACATGTACATAGATCAGATTGTAATTGGAATTTAGGTATTTAGATTTTACATGCACTTTCAATAGCAATAAATGATACAAGATGAATTTTATAGGATTCCGATAAGACATACAGTGATTTGTTTTATACGCTGTGGTCACTAACAGTAACCCAGACTCATCAACTCTGCATGCAATCCCAAGTGTCTCCTTCATATATCGCTGACTTATAATTAGACGTTTGCAAGCCAAAAATCTCCATGTTGAGAACACAAGGAAAGACTGTTGGGAAATTACTCTTTACTTATGGTTTAACAAGCTGCTTCATCTTCAGCTTGGTCAACATGAGAAGTTCCGATTTTCATGAAATAGGTTCATAAGAAGCACATTGTGATGCTGATTTTAAATATGCATCAGGCATATAAGTAATACCTTTTTATTCTAAGCCAGCGATATGCTACACGTAAATTTCAATTAATGAGCAGTAAAGTACATGTATCGATCAAACGCTTGATCTAACATATTGCACCACAAAACTCTGCAAATGTACACCATCCAACCTGTTGGCATCACACCGCAGTGATATTTCCTAGAAATAGTTTTGAACCAAATTTTTCGTGCTATTCATCTAACACCATGCGACTCTGGCTCCACTTGCATGAACCATTCAAAACATAAGATTTGCAGCAGAGTTCAGAAATGAATTTGCTAAACAAAGGCAAATAACAGAATGTATTTTACTTCTTTCTATTTGTCTATCTAAATCGCTAGTGAATAGCCAATTTATAGCCAACGAGCATACCCATGCTCATGAGACACATCATGTATATACAGTGTACAATCAGTTTAGACATTTGTGAAATGTAATCAACACTTTTAAAGAATCTGTACACGACAGAAAACATCAGAGGTACAAACATTGTAACAACGTCGACAATTACGACAAAATGATGCCACAGACAAAATACGGCTATTGAGTTCAATTTTCAAACTAGTGCCAGAAAAAACCTACATCTTTTGACTAAATACTGTGTCTGTGTGTAGTAGGAATTGGTCTTCAACACTTGTTTTGTTGCAATTGGTAAATGGTGTCAAAGTTAATAAGGTTAAATTACAGGAAGGTAAATTAATTTTTATCATGCATTTCAAGCCAATATCTCCAATTAGCTATTGAGAAATTGGATAAACCAAATAGCGCATTTCTAGCCATTTCAATAGTTATTGGCAGACTAAATTTGTCACATACAATGGAACTTGCTTGAAAGCGAATGAACTAATCCCCGACTTCGTCCTTCTTTATTTCAATGTTCTACCACTCCCTCATAAGGAAGTCTGTTATAGCTAAAAATCGGCTATAACTTAATGATTTCTGTGTCCCATTGAATAATTGTGTTTCTGTTCTGTTATAACAAAGCACAACAGGATTAAATTTTAATATAGCAAACGAAATGCTTAACCAACAGGCCTGATAAGGTCCTTACTGCAACTATTTTCTTCAAAATGTATATAAATTTCACATTTCCAGCCGGCCAAACGGGTTGTAAGTGGTCAAATTGGCATGCAGCCTGCTGTTATTCAGAACTCTGTTAGGATTATCAAACAATTTCTTCTAATTCTGCCCGTTTCGTTTTGTTTGTGCTGTGAAATTTGTTTCTTCTTTTTTTCTGTCACTGGCCCATTGTCATTTGTATAGTCACTGTTAAAGACTATTTAAATCTCCTCTCTGGATCGAACGCTGATCTGGAATTTCCTTGTACTAAAGACTTTTATGAAATCCATAGTGATAATCCTTATTCCACTCATTGGCATAACTTTGTCTGAAAAACAGTTAAATTGTAAGAATTATTACTGAGTCAATGATATTATACCATGTACTGCAGCTATCGGTACCGGGAATTTCGCAATAAATTTATTATAACAATAAAAATGTATCAATATATGCATTAACAGAGATCAATAAACATTGGAAAGTACAGATAAGGAGAAAGACTTCTACACTACATTAGTTTGACTCAGTAAATATTTAACATTCTCTTCACATTCGATTTCACATGGAGTCCTTCAGTTAGGCATCCTTCTCATTCATTCACTGAGAGTTTTAATCATTCAGTGAGAGTTTCAATCAATGAGTAAAACATCAGTGCATGCTTCATTCAGCTAGTATGTGTTTTATTTTGCCAGAATGGACTCAGTGCATGTTTCTTCAGCCAAATGTGTGTTCCTTTTAGTCAGAATTTCATGCTGCCAGTAGGGAAAACAGCGTATGCTTGATTCACTCTACTGAGTAAGGAGTCAATGTGTGTTCCACCGAGTCAATGTGTTTCATTAAATCAATAGAGTGCTTCATTGAGTAAATGTGTGTTTCATTGAGTAAGTTAAGAAAGTGTGCTTAATTGAGAGCTAAAGGAGTCAGTGTATGCTCCATTGTGTCAATGTATACTATGTAAAATAAATATAACAACAATACTAAAACTTTAAAAATCTTAAATTCGTCAGATGATTTTAATGACAATGATGTTGTATTGAATGGACAGTCTTCCCTTTAAACGAAATCAGTTTTATCACACCGAAAAAGCACACACGATATGCTCCAGTAAACGATTGAAGCAAATGGCACCTTAATAAGGAGGCTGCGTATTGGTCCCTTAAATTGTTTCAGAGATGTTGAACGTGTTAACCGTTGGTCAGTTAATTAAGTCATTGAGTCAGTGTACGTTTCATTGAGTCAGTGTATGTTTCATTGAGTCAGTGTGTGTTGCATAGAGTCAGTTTACGTTTCATTGAGTCAGTGTATGTTTCATAGAGTCAGTGTTTGTTTCATAGAGTCAGTGTATGTATCATAGAGTCAGTGTATGTTTCATAGAGTCAGTGAATGTCTCATTGAGTCATTGTATGTCTCATTGAGTCAGTGTATGTTTCATAGAGACAGTGTGTGTTGCATAGAGTCAATGTACATGTATGTCTCATTGAGTCAGTGTATGTTTTATAGAGTCATTGTATGTTTAATTGAGTCAGTGTATGTTTCATAGAGACATTGTATGTTTCATAGAGTCAGTGTGTTTCATATAGTCAGTGTATGTTTCATAGAGTCAGTGTATGTTTCATTGAGTCAGTGTATGTTTCATTGAGTCGGTGTATGTTTCATTGAGTCAGTGTATGTTTCATTGAGTCAGTGTATGTTTCATAGAGTCAGTGTATGTTTAATTGAGTCAGTGTATGTTTCATTGAGTCAGTGTGTGTTGCATAGAGTCAGTTTACGTTTCATTGAGTCAGTGTATGTTTCATAGAGTCAGTGTTTGTTTCATAGAGTCAGTGTATGTTTCATAGAGTCAGTGTATGTTTCATTGAGTCAGTGTATGTTTCATTGAGTCAGTGTGTGTTGCATAGAGTCAGTTTACGTTTCATTGAGTCAGTGTATGTTTTATAGAGTCAGTGTATGTTTCATAGAGTCAGTGTATGACTTATTGAGTCATTGTATGTCTCATTGAGTCAGTGTATGTTTCATAGAGACAGTGTGTGTTGCATAGAGTCAATGTACATGTATGTCTCATTGAGTCAGTGTATGTTTTATAGAGTCATTGTATGTTTAATTGAGTCAGTGTATGTTTCATAGAGACATTGTATGTTTCATAGAGTCAGTGTGTTTCATATAGTCAGTGTATGTTTCATTGAGTCAGTGTATGTTTCATTGAGTCGGTGTATGTTTCATTGAGTCAGTGTATGTTTCATTGAGTCAGTGTATGTTTCATAGAGTCAGTGTATGTTTCATTGAGTCAGTGTATGTTTCATAGAGTCAGTGTATGTTTCATTGAGTCAGTGTATGTTCCATTGAGTCAGTGTATGTTTCATAGAGACAGTGTATGTTTCATAGAGTCAGTGTATGTTTCATTGAGTCAGTGTATGTTTCATAGAGATAGTGTATGTTTCATAGAGTCAGTGTATGTTTTATAGAGACAGTGTATGTTTCATAGAGTCAGTGTATGTTTCATAGAGACAGTGTATGTTTCATACAGACAGTGTATGTTTCATAGAGACAGTGTATGTTTCATAGAGTCAGTGTATGTTTCATAGAGACAGTGTATGTTTCATTGAGTCAGTGAACGTTTCATAGAGTCAGTGTATGTTTCATTGAGTCAGTGTATATTTCATTGAGTCAGTGTATGTTTCATTAAGTCAGAAGTGTTTCATTTAGTCAGTGTATGTTTTATTTAGTCAGTGTGTGTTTCATTGAGTCAGTTTGTGTTTCATCAATGTATTCTCCATTGAGTCAGTGTGTGTTACATTCGGTCAACACGTGCTTCAGTCAGTCAGAAAGTTTTTTAATCAGTCAGTAATGAGTCAGCAAGTGTTTCATGCAGTTCCCAAATGTTTCATACAGACAGCAAGTGTTTTATTCAGTTAGTAATGAGTCAGCAAGAGTTTCATTCAGGCAACAAGTGTTTCAATCAGTCAGCAAGTTTTTCAATCAGTCAGTTATGAGTCACCAAGTGTTTCATTCAGTCACCGATTGTTTAATACAGTCAGGAAGTGTTTAATTTAGTCATTAATGAGTATTTCGTTTTGTCAACAAGTGTTGTATTCAGTCAACAAGTGTTTAATTAAGTCAGCAATGAATCAGCAAGTGTTTGAATCAGTCAGCATGTGTTTGAATCAGTCAGCAAGTGTTTGAATTAGTCAACAAGTGTTTCATTTAAACGCCAATTGTTTCATTCAATCAACAAGTGTTGAATGCAGTCAGTAATAAGTAGAGATGGGACCGAATATTCGAATATTCGAATATTCGAAAATGTAACGAATATTCGAATCCAATTTCAGTATTCGAATATTCGTAAAAAATAACGAAAAATTGTCAATTTGAACGAAATTGATACATGTACATTTTAATTATTTTTAGTATGCTTAATAGCTATATAATGTGTGATATATATAATCATGTCCCTATTTAACACCTTTTTGACATGTTTATCGATATATTACAACTGTATATTCCATGAATAAACAGTATGACACGTCTCCAAAATACTTCCGAAAAACGATTGCATTTCGTCTGTATCAAAGCGTCGTAATAACCCGGATAGAGCAAGCTTGAGTCAGCAATGAATTAGCAAGTGTTTGAATCAGTCAGCATATGTTTGAATCAGTCAGCAAGTGTTTGAATTAGTCAACAAGTGTTTCATTTAAACACCAATTGTTTCATTCAATCAACAAGTGTTGAATGCAGTCAGTAATAAGTCAGCGAGTGTTTAATTATGTCCATAATGAGTCAGCAAGTGTTAAATTCAATCAGCAATGAGTCAGCAAGTGCTTGATTCAGTCAGCAAGTATTTGATTTAGTCAGAAAGTGTTACATTCAATCACAAGTGGGGAGCGGTGGCCTAGAGGTAGGGCGCGCGCTTCGGGATCGAGAGGTCCCGGGTTCGATCCCCCTCTGGACCGTTGGTCAAAATCTCTGAGCAAGACCCACAGCTCCACTCCACCATGGTGTAAAATGGTACCTGTGAGGGCAGTGTCTATTCCTGGGCGCCGCAGATCGATGTTGGCTGCCACACCACAGGAGAGAAATAGTCTCCCCAGGGAGACACGAGTGTAGGTTTCCATATGTAGCCCAATGACCAGGGGAGTTAAAATGTCAAAGGGTGCTTGAGCGGCCTTACAGCTGAAAAGAGCCCTAGAAAATTGGTAACTTTTTTTTTCAATCCACAATTGTTTATTCAGTCGACACGTGTTTAATACAATCAAAATGGGTCAGTAAGTGTTTCATTCAGCCAACAAGTGTTTAATGAAGTAAGCAAGTGTTATATTCAATCAGAAAGTAGTTAGCAAGTGTTTCATACAGTCAATAAGTGTTTGATTCATTCAGTTATTAGTCAGCAAGTGTTTAAAACAGTCAGCAAGTGTTTAATCCTGCCAGTAATTAGTCAGCAAGTGTTTCACATAGTCAGCAAGTGTTTCATACAGTCATTAATGAGTCAGCAAGTGTTTCATTAAATAAACAACTATTTCCTTCAGTCAGCAAGTGTTTCATTCAGCCAGCAAGTGTTTCATTCTGTCGTAAATGAGTCCAGACTTGTTTCATTCAGTCAACAAGTATTTCATTTAGTCAGCACATGTTTTGTTCAGTCAGCAAGTGTTTGATTCAGGCAGTAATGAGTCAGCAAGTATTTCATTCAGCCAAACGTGGTTCAATCAGTCAGCAATTTTGTCATTCAGTCAGCAAGTGTTTCATTCAATCAGCAAGTGTTTCATTCAGTCTGTATTGGGTCAGCAAGTGTTTCATTCAGTCAGCAAGTGTTACAGTCAGTAATGAGCCAGCAAGTGTTTCATACAGACAACAAGTGTTTCATTCAGTCAGAAAGTGTTTCTGTCATAAATGAGGCAACAAGTGTTTCATTCAGTCAACAATTATTTAATGAAGTAAACACGTGTTTCATGCAGTCAACAAACGTTCCATTTAGTCAGTAATGAGTCGGCAAGTGTTTCAATCAGTCAGTAATTGGTCAGAAATGTTTAATTCAGTCAGTAATCGGTCAGAAAGTGCTTCAATCAGTCAACAAGTATTTCATGAAGTCAACATATGCTTAATACAGTCAGCATTGAGTCAGAAAATATTTGATCAGTCAGCAAGTGTTTCATTCCGTCAACACGTGTTTCAATGAGTCAGTAATGAGTCAGCAAGTGTTTCATTCAGTCAACGAGTATTTCATTTAGTCAACAAGTATTTCATTCAGTCAACATGTGTTTTAACTGTCAGTAATGAGTCAGCAAATGTTTGATTCAGTCAGCAATTGTTTCATACAGTCAGCAAGTGTTTGATACAGTTAGCAATCGTTTGATATAGTCAGTAATGAGACTACAAGTGTTTCATTCAGTCAGCAAGTGTTTCATTCAGTCTGTATTGGGTCAGTAACTGTTTCATTCAGTCAGCAATTGTTACATTCAGCCAGTTATGAGTCAACAAGTGTTTCATACAGTCAACAAGTGTTTAATTCAGTCAACACGTGTTGCATTCAGTCAACAAGTGTTTTATTCAGTCAGCAAGTTTTTGATTCAGTCAGGATGTATTACATTCAGTTTGTATTGGGTCAGCAAGTGTTTCATTTAGTCAGCAAGTATTACATTCAGACAGTAAGGAGTCAGCAAGTGTTTCATTCAGTCAGTTATTGGTCAGAAAGTCAACAAGTATTTCATGAAGTCAACATGTATTTAATACAGTCAGTACTGAGTCCGCAAATGTTTAATTCAGTCAGCAAGTGTTTGATTCAGTCCGCAATTGTTTCATACAATTAGCAAGTCTTTTATACAGTTAATAATGATTCAGCAAGTATTTCATACAGTCAGCAATGTTTTCATACAGTAAGCAAGTGTTTAATTTCGTCAGTATTGAGTCAGCAAGTGTTTCATTCAGTAAGCAAGTGTTACATTCAATCAGTAATGATTAAGTAAATGTTTCATACAGTCAACAAGTGTTTCATACAGTCAACACGTGTTTCATGCAGGCAAGAAGTGTTTCAATCATTCAACAAGTGTTTCATTCAGTCAGCAAGTGTTACATTCAGTCAGCAAGTGTTTAATTAAGTCAGTAATAAGTCAGCAAGTATTTCATACTGGCAACAAGTGTTTCATACAGTCAACAAGTGTTTCATACAGTCAACAATTGTTTAATTAAGTCAGTAATGACTCAGCAAGTGTTTCATACAGTCAGCGAGTGCTTCATGCAGTCAGTAAGGAGTCAGCAAGTGTTTCAAACAGTCAGTAAGTGTTTAATTCAATCAGTAATGAATCAGCAAGTGTTTCATTCAGTCAGTTTTGGGTCAGAAAGTGTTTTATTTAGTCAACAAGTATTTCATTCAGTCAACAAGTATTTCATGAAGTCATCATGTATTTAATACACTCAGTAATGAGTCAGCAAATGTTTGATTCTGTCAGCAAGTGCTTGATTCAGTCAGGATGTATTACATTCAGTCTGTATTTGGTCAGCAAGTGTTTCATTCAGTAAGCAAGTGTTACATTCAATCAGTAATGATTAAGCAAATGTTTCATACAGTCAACAAGTGTTTCATACAGTCAACACGTGTTTCATGCAGGCAAGAAGTGTTTCAATCATTCAACAAGTGTTTCATTCAGTCAGCAAGTGTTACATTTAGTCAGCAAGTGTTTAATTAAGTCAGTAATAAGTCAGCAAGTATTTCATACTGGCAACAAGTGTTTCATACAGTCAACAAGTGTTTCATACAGTCAACAATTGTTTAATTAAGTCAGTAATGACTCAGCAAGTGTTTCATACAGTCAGCGAGTGCTTCATGCAGTCAGTAAGGAGTCAGCAAGTGTTTCATACAGTCAGCAAGTGTTTAATTCAGTCAGTAAAGAACCAGCAAGTGTTTCATTCAGTCAGTTATTGGTCAGAAAGTGTTTTATTCAGTCAACAAGTATATCATGAAGTAAACAAGTATTTCATGAAGTTAACATGTATTTAATACAGTCAGTAATGAGTCAGCAAATGTTTAATTCAGTCAGCAAGTGTTTGATTCAGTCAGCAATTGTTTCATACAATCAGCAAGTCTTTCATACAGTCAAAAATGATTCAGCAAGTATTTCATACAGTCAACATTTTTTCCATTCAGTTAGCAAGTGTTTAATGTCGTCAGTATTGGGTCAGCAAGTGTTTCATTCAGTTAGCAAGTATTACATTCAGTCAGTAATGAGTAAGCAAATGTTTCATACAGTCAACAAGTGTTTCATACAGTCAGCACGTGTTTCATACAGTCAAGAAGTGTTTTAATCATCCAACAAGTGTTTCATACAGTCAACAAGTGTTTTATACAGTCAACAAGTGTTTAATTAAGTCAGTAATGACTCAGCAAGTGTTTCATACAGTCAGCGAGTGCTTCATTCAGTCAGTAAGAAGTCAGCAAGTGTTTCAAACAGTCAGTAAGTGTTTAATTCAGTCAGTAATGAATTCGAAAGTGTTTCATTCAGTCAGTTTTGGGTCAGAAAGTATTTCATTCAGTCAACAAGTATTTCATTCAGTCAACAAGTATTTCATGAAGTCATCATGTATTAAATACAGTCAGTAATGAGTCAGCACATGTTTAATTCAGTCAGCAAGTGTTTGATTCAGTCAGCAATTGTTTCATACAATCAGCAAGTCTCATACAGTCAATAATGATTCATCAAGTATTTCACACAGTCAGCATTTTTTCCATTCAGTAAGCAAGTGTTTAATGTCGCCAGTATTGGGTCAGCAAGTGTTTCATTCAGTTAGCAAGTATTACATTCAGTCAGTAATGAGTAAGCAAATGTTTCATACAGTCAACAAGTGTTTCATACAGTCAGCACGTGTTTCATTCAGTCAAGAAGTGTTTCAATCATCCAACAAGTTTTTCATCCAGTCAGCAAGTGTTACGTTCAGTCAGCAAGTGTTTTATTAAGTCAGTAATAGGTCAGCAAGTATTTCATACTGACAACAAGTGTTTCATACATTCAACAAGTGTTTCAAACAGTCAACAAGTGTTTAATTAAGTCAGTAATGACTCAGCAAGTGTTTCATACAGTCAGCTGGTGCTTCATTCAGTCAGTAAGGAGTCAGCAAGTGTTTCAAACAGTCAGTAAGTGTTTAATTCAGTCAGTAATGAATCAGCAAGTGTATGATTCAGTCAGTTATTGGTCAGAAAGTGTTTTATTCAGTCAACAAGTATATCATGAAGTAAACAAGTATTTCATGAAGTTAACATGTAATTAATACAGTCAGTAATGAGTTAGCAAATGTTTAATTCAGTCAGCAAGTGCTTCATACAATCATCAAGTCTAACATACAGTCAATAATGATTCAGCAAGTATTTCTAAAGTCAGCATTTTTTCCATTCAGTAAGCAAGTGTTTAATTTCGTCAGTATTGGGTCAGCAAGTGTTTCATTCAGTTAGCAAGTATTACATTCAGTCAGTAATGAGTAAGCAAATGTTTCATACAGTCAACAAGTGTTTCATACAGTCAGCACGTGTTTCATTCAGTCAAGAAGTGTTTCAATCATCCAACAAGTGTTTCATTCAGTCAGCAAGTGTTACATTCAGTCAGCAAGTGTTTAATTAAGTCAGTTATAGGTCAGCAAGTATTTTATACTGGCAACAAGTGTTTCATACAGTCAACAAGTGTTTAATTAAGTCAGTAATGACTCAGCAAGTGTTTCATTCAGTCAGCAAGTGTTTCATTCAATCAGTAAGGAGTCAGCAAGTGTTTCAAACAGTCAGTAAGTGTTTAATTCAGTCAGTAATGAATCAGCAAGTGTTTCATTCAGTCAGTTTTGGGTCAGAAAGTGTTTTATTCAGTCAACAAGTATTTCATTCAGTCAACAAGTATTTCATTCAGTCAACATGAATTTAATACACTCAGTAATGAGTCAGCAAATGTTTGATTCTGTCAGCAAGTATTTCATACAGTCAGTAATGATACAGCAAGTCTTTCAAATAGTCAGCAATGTTTTCATTCAGTTAGCAAGTGCTTCATTTCGTCAGTATTGTGTCAGCAAGAATTTCATTAAGTCAGCAAGTGTTACATTCAGTCAGTAATGAGTAAGCAAGTGTTTTATACAGTCAACAAGTGTTTCATACAGTCAGCACATGTATCATTCAGGCAAGAAGTGTTTCAGTCCGTCAACAAGTGTTTCATTAAGTCAGCAAGTGTTATATTCAGTCAGCAAATGTTTAATTAAGTCAGTAATGAGTCAGCAAGTACTTCATACTGGCAACAAGTGTTTCATACAGTCAACAAATGTTTCATACAGTCAACAAGTGCTTTATTAAGTCAGTAATGAGTCAGCAAGTGTTTCATACGGTCAGCAAATGTTTTATCAGTCAAAAAGAGTTTTGTTCAGTAAGGTATGTGTCAGTAAGCGTTTAATTCAGTCGGTAATGAGTCAGCAAGTGCTTCATTTAGTCAGTAATGAGTCAGCACGTGTTTCGTACAGTCAGAAAGTGTTTTATTCAGTCAACAAGTGTTTGATTCAGTCAGTATTGAGTCAGCAATTGTTTCATGCAGTCTTCACGTGTTAACCTCAGTCAGTAATGAGTTAGCAAGTGTGTCATACAGTCAGCAAGTGTTCCATTCATTCAGCAAGTGTTACATTCAGTCAGTAATGTGTCAGCAAGTGTTCATACAGTCAACAAGTGTTTCATTCAGTCAATATGTGTTTTGTACAGTCAGTTATATGTCAGCAAATGTTTAATGCAGGCAATAATAAGTCAGCAAGTGTTACATTTAGTTACAATGAGTGTTTAGTTAAATCAGTTATGAGTCCCCAAGTGTTTCATACTGGCAACAAATGTATCATATAGTAAACACATTTTTCATACAGCCAACAACAAGTGTTTAATTAAACCAGTAATGAGTCAGCAAGTGTTTCATTCAGTCAACAAGCGTTTCGTATAGTCAGTAATACGTCAGCAAGTGTTTAGTTCAGTCGGTACTGAGTCAGCAAGTGTTTAATTCAGACAGTAATGGGTCAGCAAGTGTTTAATACAGTCAGCAAGTGTTTTGTTCAGTCAGCAAGTGTTCGATTCAATCAGTAATGAGTCAGCAAGTGTTTCATACAGTCATCACGTGTTTACCTCAGTCAGTAATTAGTTAGCAAGTGTTTCATACATTCAGCAGGTGTGTCATACATTCAGCAAGTGTTTAATGCAGTCAGCAAGTGTTTAATACAGTCAACTAGTATTTGAATCAGTCAGAAAGGGTTTAATGCGCTCAGTAATGAGTCAGCAAGTGTTTTATACAGTCAACAAGTGTTACATTCAGCCAGTCATGAGTCAACAAGTGTTTCATACAGTCAACAAATGTTATATTAAGTCAGCAAGTGTTTCATTCAGTCATTTATGTGTGAACAAGTGTTTCATACAGTCAACAAGTGTTACATTCAGTCAGTTATGAGTCAACAAGTGTTTCATACAGTCGACAAGTGTTTCATTCAGTCGGGCAACTGTTACATTCAGTCAGTAATGAGGCAACAAGTGATTTATACAGTCAATAAGCGTTACAATAGATCAGTAATAAGTCAATAAGTGTTTCATGCAGGCAATAAGTGTTACATTCAGTCAATAATGAGTCAACAAGTGTCTCATGCAGGCAATAAGTGTTACATTCAGTCAGTAATGAGTCAACAAGTGTTTCATACAGTTAACAAGTGACCATACATTCAACAAGTGATTCATACAGTCAACAAGTATTTCATTCAGTCAGTAATGATTCAGTAATGAGTAAACATGTCTTTCGTACAGTCAGCAAGTGTTTTATTCAGTCAACAAAAGTTACATTCAGTCAAAAAGTGTTTAATTCAGTCATCTTATGTTTAATTCAGTCCATAATGAGTCAGTTAGTGCTTCATACAGTCAGCAAGTGTTTCATTCTGTTATTAAATGTTTCATTCAGTCAACAAGTCTTTCATTCAGACAGTACTGGGTCATCAAGAGTTTCATACAGTCAACAAGTATTTAATTCAGTCAGTTATGAGTCATCATTTGTTTCATACAGCCAGCAAGTGTTTTATTTAGTCAGTAATGAGTCAGCAAGTGCTTCATTCAGTCAGTAAGTGTTATGGTCAGTCAGTAATGAGTCAACAAGCGTTTCCTCAAGTCAGTAATGAGCCAGCAAGTGATACATTCATTCAGCAAGTGTTACATTCAGTCAGTAATGAGGAGTCAGCAATTGTTTTATTCAGTCAGCAAGTATTTCATTCAATCAGTAATGAATCAGGAAGTGTTGGATTCAGTCAGTTAGTTTGTCAATCAGTCAGAAATGAGTCAGCAAGTGTTTCATTCAGTCATTAATAAGTCAGCAAGGGTTTCATTCAGTCAGTCAGTCAGTTTTCAGTGAGTCAGAAATTAGTCAGCAAGTGTTTCATTCAGTCAGCAAATGTTTCATTCAATCAGTAATGTGTCAGGAAGTGTTTCATTCCGTCAGTTAGTTTTTCATGCAGTCAGAAATGGGTCAAATGCAATTCATTCTGTCAGCAAGTGTTTTATCCAAACAGTTATAAGTCAGCATGTGGTTCATACATCCAGCAAGTCTTTGATTCAGTCATCAAGAGTTTAATTCAGTCAGCAAGTGTTTCATTTGGTCAGCAAATGTTTCATTCAGTCAGTAACGTGTCAGCAAGTGTTTCATTCCGTCAGCTAGGTTTTCATTCGGTCAGCAAGTGTTTTAGTCAGTCAGTAATGAGTGAGCAAGTATTACATTCAGTCAAAAAGTAATTCATTCATTTAGTGAGTGATGCATTCAGACTGTGTGTAAAACATTAAGCATTTGAGTGTTTCATTCAATCGGTGAGCAGTTCATGTGGTCGACACGTGTGTTTCATTCATTTAGTGAGTGATTCATTCAGTCTATGTGTGTTTCATTTAGTCTGTGAGTGTTTCATTAGTGATTGTGAGTCTTCCATTCAGTCAGTGAGAGATTTATTCAGTTGGTGAGTGATTCATTTGGTAAGCAACTGTTCCATTCATTTAGTGAGTGATTAATTCAGTCTTTGAGTGTAACATTCAGTATGTGAGTGATCAATTCATTATGTGAGTGATTCATTTGGTCAACAAGTGTTTCATGCTGTCTGTTAGTGTCTAATTAAGTAAGTAAGAGGTTCATTCAGTCAGTGAGTGGTTCATTCCTTCAACAAGTGATTCATTCAGTATGTGATTGTTTCATTCAGTCTGTGAGTGTTTCAATAAGTCAGCGAGTGGTTTATTCATTCAACAAGTGTAATATTTATTTAACAAATAATTCATTCAGTATGTGAGTGTTTCATTCAGTATGTGTGTAGTTCATTTGGACAGCACGTGTGGTTCATTCAGTCTGTGAGTGTTTCATTCAGTCTGTGGGTGTTTCATTCAGTCTGAGAGTGTTTCATTCGGTCTGTGATGGTTACATTCAGTCTGTGATTGGTTCATTCAGTCTGTACATGATTCATTCAGTCTGTGAGTTTTCCGTTCAGTCAGTGAGTTATTCATTTGGTCAGCAAGTGATTCATTCATTAAGTAAGTGTTTCAGTCAGATAGTGAATGATTAATTTGGTCAGCAAATGTTTTATTCATTTAGTGAGTAATTCATTCAGTCCGTGAGTGTTAAATTCAGTCTGTGAGTAGTTCAGCATGTGAGTTTCATTCAGTCTATGAGTGTTACATTCAGTCTGTAAGTTTTCATTCTGTCTGTTAGTGTTTCATTCAGTCTATGATTGATTTATTCAGTATTTGAGTGATTCATTTGGTTAACAAGTGTTTCGCGCATTCAAAATGTCTATCATGCAGTCTGTGAGTGTTTCATTTACTCAATGAGAGGTTTATTCATTCAACAGATGTTACATTCATTCAACAAGTGATTCATTTAGTCTGGGAGTGTTTGATTCATTCTTTTAGTGATTTATTTAGTATATGAGTGTTACATTCAGTCAATGAGTGTTTCATTTAGTTAGTGAGTGGTTCATTCATTCAACACGTGTTATATCCATTCAATAAGTGTTTCAGTCAGTATATGCGGAATTCATTCAGTCAGTGAGTGGTTTATTCATTCAACAAGTGTTTCGTTATAACAGTAAAGAGTTGACAAAAATGTTCTATTCAGTCATCAAATATTTGGTTCAGTCCGTAATGAGTTGACACTATAAACGATATGTAGTTAGATAAAGGTGGTACGGTGGTCGAGCGGATAGCCTGCTTGACTGCTGATCGAGAGGTCCCGGGTTCGATCCTCGGCCGGGGCACTTGATCATTTCTAAAACGCTTTTCTGTGTTTCCCACCTAACTAGAGATGAACTGGTTAGCAACCCAGAGGTAGTCTCGCGTGTATCGGTGCTATACACCGGGCATGTTAAAGAACCAAGGTGTCTCTTCGGAAAGAGCTAGGGCATCTCGCCCGGATACCATGTATCACACCACTATCTCTTCCACCTGCTGTCCCTTCATTACAAACACAGGACCCCATTGGAAATAAGTGCTTGCACTTTCATGGGTTATCCTTGACCGAGAGGTTTAAATAATTACATATATACAGATAAAGGCAGGATCAAAGATTACCAACGCCATTTTATCATTCTACAGTACACAATATAGCAGGATTATAACATGACCGAACAGTACCAATGACATTCTATCACATTACAGAATAAAATATAGTTGGATAAAGACAGGACCTCAGGGTACCAATGCCATTCTATCATTCTACAGTACAAAATATTGTTGGATATTAGCAGGACCTCAGGGTACCAATGCCATTCTACAATCTACAGTACAAAATATTGTTGGATATTGGCAGGACCTCAGGGTACCAATGTCATTCTACCATTCTACAATATTTAATATTGTTGGATATTGGCAGGACTTCAGGGTACCAATGCCATTCTACTATTCTACAGTATTTAATATTGTTGGATATTAGCAGGACCTCAGGGTACCAATGCCATTCTATCAGTCTACAATCCAAGATATTGTTGGATATTGGCAGGACCTCAGGGTACCAATGCCATTCTATCATTCCACAGTAAAAAATAGAGCTGGATATTGGCAGGACCTCAGGGTACCAATGCCATTCTATCATTCTACAGTACAAAATATAGTTGGATATTGGCAGGACCTCAGGGTACCAAAGCCGTTCTATCATTCTACAGTATTTAATATTGTTGGATATTGGCAGGACCTCAGGGTACCAATGCCATTCTATCATTCTAAAGCATTTAATATTGCTGGATATTGGCAGGACCTCAGGGTTCCAATGCCATTCTATCAGTCTACAGTCCAAAATATTGTTGGATATTGGCAGAACCTCAGGATACCAATGTCATTCTATCAGTCTACAGTATATAATATTGTTAGATATTGGCAGAACCTCAGGGTACCAATGCCATTCTATCATTCTACAGTACAAAATATTGTTTGATATCAGCAGGACCTCAGGGTACCAATGCCATTCTACAATCTACAGTACAAAATATTGTTGGATATTGTCAGGACCTCAGGGTACCAATGTCATTCTACCATTCTACAATATTTAATATTGTTGGATATTGGCAGGACCTAAGGGTATCAATGTCATTCTATCAGTCTACAGTACAAAAAATAGTTGGATATGGCAGGACCTCAGGGTATCAATGTCATTCTACCACATTGCAGTACAAAATATAGTTGACTATTGGCAGGACCTCAGGGTACCAACGCCATTCTATCAGTCTACAGTATGAAATATAGTTGGATATTGGCAGGACCTCAGGGTAACAATGTCATTCTACCAGTCTACAGTGCAAAATATTGTTGGATATTGGCAGGACCTCAGGGTACCAATGTCATTCTACCATTCTACCGTACTAAATAAAGTTGGATATTGGCAGGACCTCAGGGTACCAATGTCATTCTACCATTCTACCGTACTAAATATAGTAGGATATTGGCAGGACCTCAGGGTACCAATGCCATTCTTCCATTCTACCGTACTAAATATAGTAGGATATTGGCAGGACCTCAGGGTACCAATGTCATTCTTCCATTCTACCGTACTAAATATAGTAGGATATTGGCAGGACCTCAGGGTACCAATGTCATTCTACCATTCTACCGTACTAAATAAAGTTGGATATTGGCAGGACCTCAGGGTACCAATGCCATTCTTCGACATTACAGTACAAAATATAGTTGGATATTGGCAGGACCTCAGGGTACCAATGCCATTCTACCACATTACAGTACAAAATATAGTTGGATATTGGCAGGACCTCAGGGTACCAATGTCATTCTACCACATTACAGTACAAAATAAAGTTGGATATTGGCAGGACCTCAGGGTACCAATGTCATTCTTCCACATTACAGTACAAAATAAAGTTGGATATTGGCAGGACCGCAGGGTACTAATGTCATTCTATCAGTCTACAGTATAAAAAATTGTTGGATATTGGCAGGACCTCAGGGTACCAATGTCATTCTATCAGTCTACAGTACTAAATAACGTTGGATATTGGCAGGACCTCAGGGTACCAATGTCATTCTACCATTCTACCGTACTAAATAAAGTTGGATATTGGCAGGACCTCAGGGTACCAATGTCATTCTACCAGTCTACAGTGAAAAATATAGTTGGATATTGGCAGGACCTCAGGGTACCAATGTCATTCTACCAGTCTATAGTGCAAAAAAATAAAGTTGGATATTGGCAGGACCTCAGGGTACCAATGTCATTCTATCACATTACAGTACCAAATAAAGTTGGATAAAGGCACGACCTCAGGGTACCAACGCCATTCTATCACATTACCGTACCAAATACAGTTGGATAAAGGCCATTCTATCGTTTTACAGTATAAAAAAATAGTTGGATATTGGCAGGACCTCAGGGTACCAATGTCATTCTATCAGTCTACAGTACAAAATATAGTTGGATATTGGCAGGACCTCAGGGTACCAATGTCATTTCATCAGTCTACAGTACAAAATATAGTTGGATATTGGCAGGACCTCAGGGTACCAATGTCATTTCATCAGTCTACAGTACAAAATATAGTTGGATATTGGAAGGACCTCAGGGTACCAATGTCATTCTATCAGTCTACAGTACAAAATATAGTTGGCTATTGGCAGGACCTCAGGGTACCAATGCCATTCTACCACATTACAGTACAAAATATTGATGGATATTGGCAGGACCTCAGGCTACCAATGCCATTCTACCACATTACAGTACAAAATATTAATGGATATTGGCAGGAGCTCAGGGTACCAACGTCATTCTAATATTCTACAGTACAAAATATAGTTGGCTATTGGCAGGACCTCAGGGTACCAATGTCATTCTTTCAGTCTACAGTGCAACATATAGTTGGATATTGGCAGGACCTCAGGGTACCAATGTCATTCTATTAGTCTACAGTACAAAATATCGTTGGATATTGGCAGGACCTCAGGGTACCAATGTCATTCTATCAGTCTACAGTACAAAATATAGTTGGATATTGGCAGGACCTCAGGGTACCAATGTCATTCTATCAGTCTACAGTACAAAATATTGTTGGATATTGGCAGAACCTCAGGGTACCAATGCCATTCTACCACATTACAGTACAAAATATTGATGGATATTGGCAGGACTGCAGGGTACCAATGCCATTCTACCACATTACAGTACAAAATATAGTTGGCTATTGGCAGGACCTCAGGGTACCAATGCCATTCTACCACATTACAGTACAAAATATTGATGGATATTGGCAGGACGTCAGGGTACCAATGCCATTCTACCACATTACAGTACAAAATATAGTTGGCTATTGGCAGGACCTCAGGGTACCAATGTCATTCTACCACATTGTAGTACAAAATATAGTTGACTATTGGCAGGACCTCAGGGTACCAACGCCATTCTATCAGTCTACAGTATGAAATATAGTTGGATATTGGCAGGACCTCAGGGTAACAATGTCATTCTACCAGTCTACAGTGAAAAATATTGTTGGATATTGGCAGGACCTCAGGGTACCAATGATACTCTACCATTCTACAGTACAAAATAAAGTTGGATATTGGCAGGACCTCAGGGTACCAATGTCATTCTACCACATTATAGTACAAAATATAGTTGGCTATCGGCAGGACCTCAGGGTACCAACGCCATTCTATCAGTCTACAGTATAAAATATAGTTGGATATTGGCAGGACCTCAGGGTACCAATGTCATTCTATCAGTCTACAGTACAAAATATAGTTGGCTATTGGCAGGACCTCAGGGTACCAATGTCATTCTACCAGTCTACCGTGCAAAATATAGTTGGATATTGGCAGGACTTCTGGGTACCAATGTCATTCTACCAGTCTACCGTGCAAAATATAGTTGGATATTGGCAGGACCTCAGGGTACCAATGTCATTCTACCATTCTACCGTACAAAATATTTGGATATTGGCAGGACCTCAGGGTACCAATGTCATTCTACCATTCTACCGTACAAAATATTGATGGATATTGGCAGGACCTCAGGGTACCAATGTCATTCTACCAGTCTACTGTACAAAGTATTGATGGATATTGGCAGGACCTCAGGGTACCAATGTCATTCTACCATTCTACCGTACAAAATATTGATGGATATTGGCAGGACCTCAGGGTACCAATGTCATTCTACCATTCTACCGTACAAAATATTGTTGGATATTGGCAGGACCTCAGGGTACCAATGTCATTCTACCAGTCTACAGTACAAAATATAGTAGGATATTGGCAGGACCTCAGGGTACCAATGTCATTCTATCAGTCTACAGTACAAAATATAGTAGGATATTGGCAGGACCTCAGGGTACCAATGCCATTCTACCACATTACAGTACAAAATATTGATGGATATTGGCAGGACCTCAGGGTACCAATGTCATTCTACCAGTCCACAGTACAAAATATAGTTGGATATTGGCAGGACCTCAGGGTACCAATGTCATTCTACCAGTCTACAGTACAAAATATAGTTGGATATTGGCAGGACCTCAGGGTACCAATGTCATTCTACCAGTCTACAGTACAAAATATAGTAGGATGTTGGCAGGACCTCAGGGTACCAATGTCATTCTACCACATTACAGTACAAAATACAGTTGGATATTGGCAGGACCTCAGGGTACCAATGTCATCCTTCCACATTACAGTACAAAATAAAGTTGGATATTGGCAGGACCTCAGGGTACCAATGTCATTCTACTAGTCTACAGTACAAAATATAGTTGGATATTGGCAGGACCTCAGGGTACCAATGTCATTCTACCAGTCTACAGTACAAAATATAGTTGGATATTGGCAGGACCTCAGGGTACCAATGTCATTCTACCAGTCTACAGTACAAAATATAGTTGGATATTGACAGGACCTCAGGGTACCAATGTCATTCTACCACATAACAGTACAAAATATAGTTGGTTATTGGCAGGACCTCAGTGTACCAATGCCATTCTACCACATTACAGTATAAAATATAGTAGGATATTGGCAGGACCTCAGGGTACCAATGTCATTCTACCAGTCTACAGTACAAAATATAGTAGGATATTGGCAGGACCTCAGGGTACCAATGTCATTCTATCAGTCTACAGTACAAAATATAGTAGGATATTGGCAGGACCTCAGGGTACCAATGCCATTCTACCACATTACAGTACAAAATATTGATGGATATTGGCAGGACCTCAGGGTACCAATGTCATTCTACCAGTCCACAGTACAAAATATAGTTGGATATTGGCAGGACCTCAGGGTACCAATGTCATTCTACCAGTCTACAGTACAAAATATAGTTGGATATTGGCAGGACCTCAGGGTACCAATGTCATTCTACCAGTCTACAGTACAAAATATAGTAGGATGTTGGCAGGACCTCAGGGTACCAATGTCATTCTACCAGTCTACAGTACAAAATATAGTAGGATATTGGCAGGACCTCAGGGTACCAATGTCATTCTACTAGTCTACAGTACAAAATATAGTTGGATATTGGCAGGACCTCAGGGTACCAATGTCATTCTACCAGTCTACAGTACAAAATATAGTTGGATATTGGCAGGACCTCAGGGTACCAATGTCATTCTACCAGTCTACAGTACAAAATATAGTTGGATATTGACAGGACCTCAGGGTACCAATGTCATTCTACCACATAACAGTACAAAATATAGTTGGTTATTGGCAGGACCTCAGTGTACCAATGCCATTCTACCACATTACAGTATAAAATATAGTAGGATATTGGCAGGACCTCAGGGTACCAATGTCATTCTATCAGTCTACCGTACAAAATATTGTTGGATATTGGCAGGACCTCAGGGTACCAATGTCATTCTACCAGTCTACAGTACAAAATATAGTTGGATATTGGCAGGACCTCAGGGTACCAATGTCATTCTACCACATTACAGTACAAAATATAGTTGGATATTGGCAGGACCTCAGGGTACCAATGCCATTCTACCACATTACCGTACTAAATATAGTAGGATATTGGCAGGACCTCAGGGTACCAACGCCATTCTTCCACGTTACAGTACAAAATAAAGTTGGATATTGGCAGGACCACAGGGTACCAATGTCATTCTACCACATTACAGTACAAAATATAGTTGGATATTGGCAGGACCTCAGGGTACCAATGTCATCCTATCATTCTACAGTACAAAATAAAGTTGGATATTGGCAGGACCTCAGGGTACCAATGTCATTCTATCAGTCTAAAGTACAAAATATAGTTGGATATTGGCAGGACCTCAGGGTACCAATGTCATTCTACCATTCTACCGTACTAAATAAAGTTGGATATTGGCAGGACCTCAGGGTACCAATGTCATTCTACCACATTACAGTACAAAATAAAGTTGGATATTGGCAGGACCTCAGGGTACCAATGTCATTCTATCAGTCTACCGTACTAAATAAGTTGGATATTGGCAGGACCTCAGGGTACCAATGTCATTCTATCAGTCTACCGTACTAAATAAAGTTGGATATTGGCAGGACCTCAGGGTACCAATGTCATTCTACCACATTACAGTACAAAATATAGTTGGATATTGGCAGGACCTCAGGGTACCAATGTCATTCTACCACATTACAGTACAAAATAAAGTTGGATATTGGCAGGACCTCAGGGTACCAATGTCATTCTACCACATTACAGTACAAAATATAGTTGGATATTGGCAGGACCTCAGGGTACCAATGTCATTCTACCACATTACAGTACAAAATAAAGTTGGATATTGGCAGGACCTCAGGGTACCAACGTCATTCTATCAGTCTACAGTATAAAATATAGTTGGATATTGGCAGGACCTCAGGGTACCAATGCCATTCTATCAGTCTACAGTATAAAATATAGTTGGATATTGGCAGGACCTCAGGGTACCAATGCCATTCTATCAGTCTACAGTATAAAATATAGTTGGATATTGGCAGGACCTCAGGGTACCAATGCCATTCTATCAGTCTACAGTATAAAATATAGTTGGATATTGGCAGGACCTCAGTGTACCAACGCCATTCTATCAGTCTACAGTATAAAATATAGTTGGATATTGGCAGGACCTCAGGGTACCAATGCCATTCTATCAGTCTACAGTCCAAAATATAGTTGGCTATTGGCAGGACCTCAGGGTACCAATGTCATTCTACCAGTCTACAGTGAAAAATATAGTTGGATATTGGCAGGACCTCAGGGTACCAATGTCATTCTACCAGTCTATAGTGCAAAAAAATAAAGTTGGATATTGGCAGGACCTCAGGGTACCAATGTCATTCTATCACATTACAGTACCAAATAAAGTTGGATAAAGGCACGACCTCAGGGTACCAACGCCATTCTATCACATTACAGTACCAAATACAGTTGGATAAAGGCAGAACCTCAGGGTATCAATGCCATTCTATCATTCTACAGTATAAAATAAAGTTGGATAAAGCAGGACCTCAGGGTGCTGGTTAGTGTCATTTTATCATAATGCAGTGCAAACAAATACATTGGATAAAGGCAGGACCGTAGGGAACCAAGACCATTGTATATTAAAGTGCAGTGCAATTTATATTGTGGACAGAGGCTGTCAAAGCTACATGTGCATTATGATTATAGAATAGATCTACTGCAGTTCAACAACTATATAGCATATTGGGATAAAGGCGGAACTCAAAGAGTTCCACGACCTATTACATTAAATAACATGATAATGGTCCGTAATGGTCAATTGCGCAGGTTTAATTGTATAATACACGGACACATTAAAATTCCTATGGCAACAACAATAATGTTTCCTATTCATAATTCACACGTCTGCCGTACTGGCTTTATACCTGGCTGAGTAAGCTGCCCGCAATTACACACAAACACAATATTAAGAAAGCAATAAGGCTTCACAGACAGACATGCACGGAAAAACGGTACAGCAAAGACAAGACCAGAGAATTGTACTTTCACTTTCGTTTTAAGAAAAAACATTCTATTATGTTGAAACTGCTTCAAAACCACACTTGCAATGTACGAAAACATTCTACTCATGTTCAAGTAGATGGACGCTGCACTGCCACGCTTTATTGTTCTCAAAAAATGGATAAATAAAGAAATATATATTACCTGCACATACATATTATATCCGACTACTAGTACACATGAGTCACGTGTTAATGTTCTGCATTTTGATTGGTTGTTGTTGTTGTAGCGAATAATCAGTCCTGCCAGCTTGATTGTGAGGTCCTGCCAATAACTTCTACGCATCAATATCGATTTACAATATACATGCCTTGCAGTACACGGTTGGTGGACTAAACGTTTCGTAAACTCGGGTACTATCGATTCTCTACCTCTATGGTGTTTAAATATAGAATCTATATCATTATTGTGAAATATTCGCGACATACATAAATTTTACTATAGTGGAGGTGTCGGTTATGTGGATTTTTTCTTAAGGATATAGTATTACTATATTTTATAGCAGAGAAAAACAACCATCATGGCGGAGGGTAGGTAAAGTTTTGTTTTGTACTGTTTAATGATTATAACCGTTTGAGGGAATATGTTTATTATGAATATGTTTGATAACAAATATGTTATATATTTGTATCAGCTTTATCAAGGTCACTATACTGTAGTAATATTATAGGTGAATGTTTTGGTTAAGCGTTTTTATGTGATTTTATCAGTAGATCTTATATAGTGAACCATCATCATTAAACCTTCTTGGTGTCAATTTTCTCAATTTCATAAGTGATACTACGGATCTTATATACTGTCCACATATATTGAAAAGCTCCCGGTAATACGTATGAGGGAACAAATCCATTCGAAAGAACAGCGATGATTATAGTAATCTCATATACACCAAGTTACACATAGATAAACTGATAAACTTAGTTTAACTGACGGACGAGCTAATGTTTACAAACCGTTCTCATTTTACTTTTGTACATTTGTTAGCCATCTGGTGTAAATCATTCATAACATAAATCATCGCTAGCTTGAATGAAAAAATCGTAACTTGTACTTACGACCTTATAAGACCAAAACATGTTTAAAATCAGCACCACAATGGTAGAGGAACAAATGCCAGTTTAGGCCTCTATTTTTGAAGTTACCCTACCATTCATTTTAACAAGCTGAGTCATACCTTAAAATGTTCGTAAATGTTTGTACTTTATGAAAAGGGTAATTTTTTACCATACTCATGGTGGCATTTTGAGAAATCAAAGATGGCGTCCAAGATGGCCGCCAAAAAAGTAAACATCACCTTTTGGCACATTACAGCCTCTGGGACATTTAATATGGCATTTATTATGGGAATAAGTTGTTTTTACAATAGAATGTATGTTGTTCTTGTCATATTAGATGATTTAGGTGGAACATTGGGGTGATTTAATTTTTTTCATCATATTTATCGCCAAATAAATGCAAAAAATAGGGGGTAGGGGTAAGATTTTTTACTACCCATGGACTTTTTTACGATACATATAGCATTTCTGTTGTTAAGTTTATGCTATATAGTTAAGGGAATATCAATATTTACAAATACCGCTAAATAAAAGTACTTTAATGATGACAATTGACAATCAAAGTGGGTGGGGTACGGTTTTCTTAAAATCTGAAAAGTGGTAATATTTTACCTTTGATACATATTTGAGACATTATACCATAAATTGGTTTAGTTTTCACGCTGCTTCAGTTAGGAAAGTTGGCATTATGTATTATTTATGCATTGTTAACTAATATTTGATGCATTTACTCAATATTTTTCTTGATTTTGTTCCAAAAAATGACAATTTCCTTAGGGGTAGGGGTAATTTTGGAAATAATGAAAACCCTTCCGGCTATGACACGCACTGAACTTGTTAACTAACTATATGAAATTATAAAGATGAATTTTAGCATTAGTGAACTTGTTACAATATTTGTAACAATATGGCCTTTGTCAACATTATTGTCAAGGTCATAATAGGGGTCAAATGTCAAATTCTGAAGGATTTTCAGAACTTGCAATATGTATATTTTACCACAAACAGGTACATGTAAAATGTACAGGCAGGTTTAAATCATATATTTAACAAAAATAACAAAATACAAACACAGCTTGGTTCTTTGGTAAAGGAAAACATTGTTACATTGTGTAACCATTGCACCTGGAAATATGGTTTCCAATATGGCTGCCATCATCTTCACATACAAACAAATATAATGTACATAAGACATAATTTATAATCTAGCCAAATTCGCATTGAAAGTGAAACTAATTGCAACAGAAATGTGTTTGTGTTTGAAAAGAAATTTATTCATAAACTGATTAACCGAAAACAAATCCTTAAAATTGCAGTGGGGAAAGGCGAAAAGTCCAAGATGGTGTCCAGTCTGGTTGCCAAGAATGGTGAAATGCATAAACTCTAAATAGTAAATGCCAATGTGATAGTTTCATAAATAGATATAATGACACATACTTGGATTGAAAATGTTTATTAACTAGTGGTCATCATATTGAATTTCAACAGTAACTACTGTAAGTGCATGGTCAAGGACTTTTCAAGGTAAAAATGGGAAAAACTTAAGCATAGATAAACCATGTTTTTGAGCCGTGACTAATTTATGCAGGAAGGTTGATTTGCCCCTCGAAGGATAGATATAGGGTATGTATTAAGGCTTAAGCAATACATGGACCAAAGAGATTTTAACCAGGTATATCTTTGCCAATTTGACACAAGCCTGACCTTTTGATTAGCATAAGTTAACAGTCGATACATTGCCTACGTTTACAACACCGACTGTATGTTTTCATAATCGGGGAGTATCATGAAGACGCTCGAGATGTAATACAAATACAAATGCGAATTACCGATATCGCACGATTCGCTTGCGGAAATTGATATATTCGAAACAAGAACCTTGTAATATATTCTTGCATAAAGGTCAGGCTCATGTCAAAATAGCCAAGCTATATATTCACATACCATGACTAAGAAGTGTAACCTTCCGTCACGGCTAAAAAAACATGGTTTATCTATGTATACGTATTTCTTCTATATTTTTGTTGACATAATATACATTCCTGCCTTTCAATATGCTATAAATAAGTTGTTGAGAATGTATTTCTTCAGTAGACATTGTATGTTTTATTAAGAACATTACAGCTTAGTGATAAAAGCCATTTGAATGAAATAAATGTTACAAAAGGAATTTTAAATTGATGGTTCAATATCATCAATATTTGTTATTATCATTTGTTGTGACAGTTCGTATTACCATTAAATGTTACAAAGTATGTACTGAATTTAGTTTTAATTTAAAGTTGCTCAAACCAATATCAATTAATGACCATTTCAAGGTTCAAACTTCTAGACACATTCAAATTTGTTGGGACTATATACTTATATTAGGTTATTGCGTGTTGGAAATAATCATACAATCCCATATAATTATTATGGGGACTCAAAGTTCCAAAAAGTCATGGTAGATCTTATATGGGACTTGCCAATGTTGGAAACTGTCACAATGGGGACTCACCAGTGTAGTAAACAGTATTCCAAGGTTCTATGAGGGACTCGCTAGTATTGAAAGTTGTCATCCTTGGTTCTACGGGGGACTCAGAAAGTACAGAACAAGTTATCGTATACCATATTGGCAACTCGCAGGTGTTGGCACTTGTCATTCCAATTCATCGCCAGTATAGGCTACTGTCATCTTAGAGGTCTATTGGAGGTCTCAACAGCGTTGATTCGGTCATTCGGGTCTATATGTAGAACCCATCAGTGTTAGCAACTGTCATTCTAGACTCAATTGAGGTCTCTAAGCGTTGAAAACTGTCCTTCTGGGCTATATGGAGGACCCATCGGTGTTGGAAACTGTCATTCTATGCCAAATGGAGGTCTCGACAGCGTTAAAAACTGTTATTTATGCTTAATGGAGGTCTCCACAGCGTTGACAACTGTCATTCTTGGCCCTATAAAGAACTCTCCTGTCAAGGGAACTGCCTTGCATGCACAATGGAGGACCCTCCAGTGTCAGGAACCATCATTATAAGCTCAATGGGGAAATCACCAGTGTAGGGAACTGCCTTCCAACGCCATATTGAGGACTCTTCTGTGTTGTGAACCGTCATCCTGTGTCCTATGGAGGACTCTTCCGTGTTTGGGACTGTCAGCAGAAGTACTACACGAGACTCACTATTGATGGAAACAATCATACTTTGTACTTGTGTTACTCACCAGTGTATGGAACTGTCATCGTAGGTAAATAACTGTCATCCTAAGTAATATGGTGAAATCACCTATGTGGGGAATGTCATCCTAATATTATGTACTTATGAGTTTTATGTACTTATGAGTCTTATGGAGGACCCATCAGTGTTGTTAACTCCGGAGAATCTTGGGTGGTGGGTACTGTCATCCATTGCACTATGGGAGACACACCATGTTTGGAACTGTATATTTGGCATTTGTGGAGAGAGATCCGTTTTGGGAACTTTCATCCAATGTGCTATAAATTGGAGATACACCAGTATAGGGAACTGCCATTCAATATATTATGAGGGACTCTCCAGTGTTGGGAACTACCACCCTATGTCCTATGGGAGACACATCAGTTGGGGAACTGCTATTCTATGTATTATGAGGGTCTCTCCAGTATAGGGAACTACCATCCTATGTCCTATGGGAGACACACCAGTGTAGGGAGCTGTCATTCTATGTATTATGAGGGACTTTCCAGTGTTGGGAACCATCATCATATGTCCTTTGGGAGACACACAAGGGTAGAGGGTAAAGAACTGTCTTCCTATGTATTATGGGGGACTCACCAGTGTTAGGAACTGTCTTCCTATGTAATATGAGGGACTCGCCAGTGTAGGGAACTGTCTTCCTATGTATTACGGGGGACTTACCAGTGTAGGGAACTATCTTCCTTTGTATGGGGGATTCACCAATGTTCCAACTGTCATCCTATGTGATACGACAGACTCACGAGTGTGAGGAACTGTCTCCCTGTGTATTATTGGAATTTATCAATGTTGGCAACAGCCATTTTAAGCCATATTGGGATTCACAATTGTTGGGATCTTTCATCCTTAACCATAAGGCCGACTGACAATTGTTGTAAGAAGTCAACCAGTGTCATAATCTTTCACAGACAGAGAGGGGGGCAATAAAAACAGGAACAGTTACTGTTGCATTTGCCTTCATATTAAATGCTAATTTGGCTGGATATATGAATATATACATGGAGATGATGGCCGCCATATTGGAAACCATATTTCCGGTTGCCAGGCTAAGAAATGTTTTCTTTTATCAAAGAAAGTGATATGAACATAAAAGATTTATTCCTGTACATTTTTCCTGTTCGTGTGCATGCATACATACTGCAAAAATTCCTTCAGAATTTGACATTTGACCTCTAATATCACATTGACATTAATGTTGACAAATGTTGTATTGTTACCAATATTGTTACAAGTGCACTAATGCCAAAATACATCTTCATCATTAACAAGTCCAGTCTATGCCATCGCTGAAAGGGTTTTCATTATTAACAAAATTACCCCTACCCTAAAAAATTGTCATTTTTGGGGCCAAATCAAGACAAAAATTGAGAAAATGTTCCAAATATTGATTGATTAATGCATAAATAAAACATATATCAACTGTCCTAACTTAAAGAGTGAGAAAACGTAAACAATTTATGGTATAGTCTCTCAAAAATGTATCAAAGGTAGAATATTACCACTTTTCAGATTTTAATAAAATCGTACCCCACCCACTTTGATTGTCAAGTGTCATCATTTAAGTAGTTTTATATTGTATATTTGTAAACATTTTCATTTTCCCCAGTTAAATAGCATATACTTAACAACAGAAATGCTATATATGCGGTCAAAACTTTCCTGGGTTGTTAAAAATCTTACCCCTACCCCCTATGTTTTGCCTTTATTTGGCGATATATACGATGAAAAAAATTAAATCATCCCAATGTTCCACCTAAATCACCTAATATGACAAGAACAACATACATTCTATTGTAAAAACAACTTATTCCCATAATAAATATCATATCCAATGTCCCAGAGGCTGTAATTTGATAAAATGTGATGTTTACATTTTTGGCGGCCATCTTGGACGCCATCTTGGATTTCTCAAAACGCCATCACATGACTGGTAAAAAATGTCATGGATCGTAACGCACAATCATTTAGGAACATTTTAAGGTATGACTCAGCTTGTTAAAATGAATGGTAGGGTTCAACCATTTTTACCCGAAAATGTTCCCCTACCACAAGGCCCTTCTGAAGAATCTATTTTCATGACTTGTCATGTTGACCAAACTGTAGTTAAAACAGATTGTTTTACCATAATGTTAATCAGTAAGTAAAGGACCATTTTCGGACAGTTTTTATTGCTATTGTGTACTTACGACCTTCTCATTCTAAGCAAGCGAAATGTAAATTGGTATACAACATTCAACATTAAAATAGGATATGTTGTTTTTGCTCTTTTTTTGCTCGGTTTAACTAATTGTTTTTGGTATTGCGTCATTTGTGTTTTGTATTTTCTTTGATCGGGTCTTTTAATAATTATTGAGTGCTGCCTTCCCTGTCTGGCATTGTCTTATATTTTTGCATTTATGTTTTTGTCCCCTTTATAGCTATATATTTTGTTTTGTCTCTTTTGTATTAACAGGTCAGGCTCTCACAGAAGAACTTGCTCAAATCAAAATCCACACAGGGATAGTGGGAATAGTATTCCTTATAGTAGGTGTGAAGCTGGTAGCATGTGGCCTTGCAGCAGTTATTCTACATGATGAGACATTCCAGTATCCCATGTACTCTATGGGATTACTCCTTGCTGGATTTGTCATTGGATTTTGGGTAAGTCAGTTTTTGTTTTGCTCAATCAATGTATAGATGGAGTCTCGTCGTCAAAAGAAAACTTTACGAACAACTCATTGCGAATGGCAACAATCGCTCTAAAAGTACTAGAATATACATGTATACTAGTAAAAGCGTACGTTAGTGTGTTTCTAGGTAAATGTTTGGTTAAACGCAGAACTTCTTCCAGATTAATATTTCGTCTTTGTTATGACACGGACCTTGAATGAAACCCTAAACTACCAAACAAGAAGAAATAGAGGATCTTGCATGAGTGCTCATTACATACGAGTTTTATTAAACGAGTGGACAAAACAATATGACTCGAGGCCTTTGCCTCGAGTCATATTGTTTTTCTCAACGAGTTTAATAACATTCGTATGTAATTACACGAATGTAAGATTCTTTTTATCACATAACCTTAGAGAACGCTCATTAACATGCAAAACGCTGATGTACACTAAATGCGCGCGACGTCATGCCGACGTTTGTATTATATTGACGTCACGGCTCGATTTAAGACCCGGATTGACTTACGTTACGTCATCCTGAACCAAACAACCAATCAACGTCAAGCTAATTTAAATGTTTATTTAATGGTCTGGGAGTGCATTGCGATATTTCCGATACCGCTTTAATGCACTCCCTGACCGCAGCTTATGTGATAAATAAAACTATCTTTTGTAGAAATATTAAAAAAAGTGAAGTATTTTGAGCAAAATATAAAGTAGTTTTGTTCAAATTATGAAGTAATTAGTTTTTTTTTCAAAACAGGAAGTATTTTTAGGTTAAATTATACGGTATTTTTTCACAGTAGCAAGTATGTTAGTATTAATTGAATAGACACTTGGTAAAGAAATTATTTTGTTTTTGAAATATGTGATGTATTTCGGTAGATATAATAGATAATGTGTCGATGTTGTATAGAAGTTTTCTTATTGGTTTCAGGCACTTTATTCCAGTGTATGTTACTTAACCGTTTCATATAAAGGCAAGGGTAAAGAGAAGCAGCTGTATTTGCGTATGGTAAGGATTGTTAATTTTCACTTTTTGTCTATTAATTTTCAAAAAAGCCACCAGACTTCGTTTCTGGTCGACCCGTGATTGGGAAGACAATCTCATCTCATTCTGCTATATTTTCAATTGACTAAGCCAGCAATGGTGCCATCATTGTTTCATGGTAGATGAACTTGCTGGCTTATTTAATGATAATGCAGTTTTCAAAATTAATGTGTATGCGTCGTATAAGATGGCAAGTAGTACTACTAACACACATTGATATTTGCAATTTGAATTACAAGGCGTTTTTATGAGCCTATTTTAATGAAAACCGGATCTTGTCATGTTTACCTTGAAAAATTAGAGATTTCCTTAAGTAAAGAGTAGAGTTGTTACAGTTTGTTTTTCTTGTTTTCTCAAAATATCGATTTTATACTTACAAATCTACGACCTTCTCGTTCTAAATTAGCGAACTGCTTGTTAAATGTTATTCATTTCTTTATTCTATGAGCTAAATACATCTATCAAACGTTATACACATAAAACAGCACCTTACCATACTGCCTTTCTAGGGTTTATTTTAGAGAAAATATTACACCTATATTTCGCTGGCTAAGAATGAGAAGTTCGTAAGCACAAAATCGATATTTTGAGAAAACAAGAAAAAACTGTCCCAAACAAATACTCTTAACTTATTTATGATAAAACAAGCTTTTTCAACTTCTGTTTGGTCAACATGACAAGTCCCGACTTTCATGAAAATAGGCGCATTATATAAGAAGCGCTTGGTGATGCTGATTTTAAATACAATGTGTGCATGGGTCTTAGAAAGAAGTAAGTAGTATTTACGACCTAGTCATTCTAACTTCTAAGCCAGCGAAATGTGTATAAAAACAGCGGGTAAAACATTTAAAATTAACCAAACTGGTTTAACAATATCAGTTCTCATGATTAACAGCTTGCATTTTTAAAATTTACTAAAGTAGAACAATTACAAACTTAAGATCTTTGACAAAGGAAGTTGCTTCTACCTTTTCAATTGTTATTGCAGCTTTTAGTTTTTGTGCCTTATGTTTGTTATCTCTGTTGTATCTGTTTCCCTTACGAATTATCATGATCGTGCTGCTCAAGGTCTAATGACATTATTCTTTGTAAATTTTAGACAAGGGTCGAATGTTTAGGACATGTCTGTAAAAATAAAAATTCTGGACTGAAATAATTTTATATGGCATTTTGTATTAATTATGAAAGAGTGGTGTGCGACTTTCATTTGTCCTTTAAAGCCAGATAAGATATTGTAGTATATAATATATAATAATTATATTTTTAATTAGTTGTGTTTTATACTGACACTGTATTCCAGGTTAGATATATGATCCAATGGTCAATATTTGCTTGCTTAGTTCACATTGGTACCCTCGCAATCCTTGGAGTGTCTTTGAACACAGGTTCGGATGCTGACATCAGACTTCGAGCGATTACCATCACGTGTATCGTTGGTTGTGGAATATCAGGAGTGTTCTCATTCTTCGGATTGTTCAGTATGCTTAAATGTGTTGCAAAGTTAGGATTGCCAATAGATCCACCAACGAAAACATTCGTTGTTGTTGCATTTAAGAATCATGGCTGTGCATTAATGATTATCAGTGTGCATCAAATAGTTTGGGCTTTGGTTGCGTTGATCGTTCCACAGTTCGGCGGAAGAGAATATCCAGTCCGGATTGCTGCATTTAGTCTGGGAGGAATCGTTAACCCTATTATGGTAAGACCAATATCTTGTCGGACTTTCTATAAAGATAATAGCATGCACCATGACCATTTTACCATTCTTTTGTTTGTTTAAATTAAGTGAACCTACTTTTATGATATTTTTTATCACACTTGACTGGTAAGAGAAAAAATGTGTCTGACTAGCTTTTACGATAAACCAAATCCATTCCATGGTCGCTTGTAAAATTCTTTACTGGCAAGAATAACGCTGCACCTGAGATGAACTAGGCCTACGCGCAATTTTTGGAAAAAAAATTTGGTTTAAAACTTTAAATTTATTGGTTCAAACACTAAAATGATTCATGAGAATGAGAAAAGATAATAATCACCGGACTGAATGGTAAAGGTGTACATATAATATCGTATATTCAAATTTATGTTTATTTTAAGGCAACGGTGACAGCGTCCTTGTGTTTCAAACTCGTCAAGTTTGCCAACAATCCAAAAGCAAACAGTCGTGTGATGACTAAAACTATGGTTTGTATAATGTATATATAATATTATGTGAACTGCTATGAGCGCCATTTCATATACCACATTATTTTTGGCATTTTGATAGTGAAAAGTTTATATCTTTGTAATATCCATCAGAACTTGTTTGGCAAATATTTTGTAATTCTTTTGAGTGGTGACATTGACTACGGATATTGTATTAACTAATGGACTCGCATGTATTGTAAACCAGCTACGCATTGCCTTTGCACACTATTCCACTTTTATCCACACAATTATGTAATCATGTATTAAGGGATGAAATTAAATGAAAACAAATGTTCCGATTGGAAGGATAAATTAACTGACTTGAAATACGTGTACCAGCAGTACAATAAACATGGTTAAATTTCATATTTACAGGTGGAAGTACATAAAGCCTGGATCTGGGCATTCATAGGTATAAATATCGCCGGCACTGGTACGTACGGAGGCTGTTTTGGTACTCTACAAGATGAACATGGTAACTGGACGATTACCGCGCCATTTTATGTCGTTGTTGGTCATGTACTCTCACTTATTGGAAATATTCTGATTGGCCATCTGTACTTTTGCGTGGCACATTATGAACAGTTCCAAGGCCAGCTGGCGTTGACAACAAATGTAAAGCCGAAGACACAACAAGCATCAACAAGTAACAACACTACAAGTGGAGCGGCAGCTAAGAAAGCTACAAAACCTGCGGCTCCTAAGCCAGCGCCGAAGAAAGCAAGCACTACAACAAAGGATACTAAAGCATCGGATGCTACAAGCAACACAAACACTCCAGCATCAACTGGTGCTACCGGAACATCTCCGACCTCTCCTGGTGCTACTGGATCATCTGCTCCTGTTGCTGGCACATCGAGTGGTGGGACAACAAATATCGAAGAAATGAAGGAACGAAATCGACTGCTACAAGAGGAAGTTGCCTTACAGTTGCAACTTAAAGAACTTCGGCAGCAACAGCAACAAGCACCAAACCAGTCCGTACTTTACACCGGTAATACTGTGCAACTTGGACCCACCGCCCCTGGTATGCCGCCAATATACGTTATATCTGCTGAAGAGGCTGCCCCGCCTAGTTATGATGACGTGACGTCATATCCTGCAAAACCAAATTGAATGACATTTAAAGCATATTCGAATACAAAAACTAAAAGCCTTGTAATGTGATAACTTTTTGCATCCGTGAAGGACTTTTTTCCGGAAGAATTTGAGCCGTTCTCCAGGAAAACCGGGCTTAGTGACAGAATTGTGAAAATGTTGATAATATACGTTTCGAAAGAAGAGACTCTTATAAACATTTGAACACATTATTCCGTAAACTTACAAAGTTAAAGACTTTTTAAACCAACCACTATTTTATGAGTGACGTCGCGAACGTCATTCACTACGTTTTTGACATAACGTAAAATGGCATTTCAAAGATCAGGTATCTGTGTCGTAAACCTTTGAAATTGTTGCACATTTTAGAATCATATTCTTATTTTAATAAAACGTGTCCAATTTGTGCGTGTTTGCTTACAGGAAAAAAAGCAAATATTGCAAAAACCCTTGTTTTCCTTGCTTTGAGTACCTTTTAGAAACCGATCACCATAGCAACGACAGAAGTTATTTTAACACACTTTTAAAGAAAACTTGAAGCTAGTGGATAGTACTATGCTATCCAACTACTTAAATATGAAATCAAAGGACACGATTTTTTTCTCATTTTAGACATTTTTCTAAATCTTAGAGAACGGCTCATTTCGATACCATGTTACACCTTGTATATTTTAAGAATTTTATTATCTAAATTTATATATTTTTTTTTATTATTATTTTTAGAAGTCTAATTGTTAAAGCACAACATATGAATAACATCTGAATTAACTTATATCATGTTACGTATGTTTTCCCAGAATGATTTGGTGTGCTTTGTCTGATTTTCATTCATCTATTTATACCTGTGATATGTATCAATTTTAAATGTGTATGTTACAAATGTACGTGATAAATGTGTTATTTAGCATATTAGCTGTTTTTCATTCGGTCACTAAGTCTTGGGACAACCGTTTCTTCATTATTTCCTTGTACTCCGTGTACATTGGTGTTGTGTTTTGATGTTTCTGTTTCCCGTGCTTTGCTGGTTTAGTTGGGTGCTGCTTACCTGCCCAGTTTCCTTATTGCTTTTTCTACTGAAGCGTACAATCAATTCAAAGCAACCTGGAAGGGTATCGTCACATAGACACCCACGCAAGAGTTATATATATAAACTGGATTGTGTATGCACACCTATATTGTTACACCACAATGAATGCGACACTGTGGGCTTTAAATTGACATAACATCAGAGCAGTTCGCTCCGCCTGGTTGTTCGTTGAAGGTTGATTGGCGAAGGTTTTCATATGATTATAATTACCGTTTTAATTGATTTAACGGGTATTGATTAACGACTGGCGTTATGTCAATTCGTGTATAATTATTCATAAAGAATGTTTATTATGAATGATATCTAATCTGAAGTGTAAACATTGCTATAACTCTAACGCGATAATCTGCAATGTCAATATAAACAAAAAACACTGACCATTACATCGATTTAGGGGGATCATCACATTTATCACCAAGTAAATTCAAATAACGGTACGCATTTAAAAAAGATAATCCCTTTTCCAATAGTCTTGTGTTTTACACCTGATCTGCCTGTTTACTTTAAGTGGAACATGTCCCAATACCGCGTTAGAGTTATACCCATAATCAAATATGAGAATGCATTGTTATTTTGTGTAACACCGAATTGGCTAAGACAATCATTCTAACGCGTGATGCAATACTCCGTACATATATGTGATACATGGCAATACTCGACAATAATGTGAAATTTGTAAGATGTTGAACAGCGCAGTTAATAGACTAAGTGTTTATTTTGATAGGGTATTGTTTGACAGTTTAGATACAAATGTACTTTGTTGCTTGACTTGAAAGTTGTATTATTTGTTTAAACGAATGTCAATTTATTAAAGGCCCAGGAAAATAGAAAACAAACTTATTGATTTCTAAATGCATAGATTTTGGTCATATCATAAATTGTATTCATTTGTCAGGGGTAATGTTGTGTCATTAGCTTCAGTCTCTTAATTGTGTTATTGGTTTTTAAATTGTTCGTAAATGGACAAGATGTCGGGATTTCAGGATTTACAAATTTATATTAATTATACATACATTATGTTTATAGTACGCCCAGGATAACTTGATGTTTACAAACATTGACCGGATTGGTCTACCGTTGCAAAATTGGTTACTTAAATAAACACGTACGGTCAATTATATACTAAAATAACACTGATAAATCGTGCACGCTTAATTTTTCCACCTATGTGGATTATTCTATTTTTCCCGCGTTTCTTGTTATCATATCAAATAGAATTATCCGATCAATATGTATTAACTTAATATTAACACATGAGGAGACCAGGGGCCTTATTCACCAACATTGTAAGACTGAAATTGAGACTTAGACTTAAAATTGACAACATTTAAAATCAATGCCATTTCTTTGTTATTAGATTAAACCATGTGAAATTTTATCTGATTATTTGCTGTTACTCACTGAACATGTTTACTCATTTATATCAAAATAGCTGCATCTATAACAACATGAGGGCGAATAGAACATTTGGTAATATAAAGTCTAAGTCTGAATTTTAGACTAGTAAATATAAAATGGTGTATATGGGTATGTATGTCTGCATTAGAATTTATGTGTGTTTGTTATTTTGTTTGTTGTTTTTGTTGAACTGAGACAATCGTCGTGAGGGAGCATTCGGTGTCATGTCTGACTCATTGACTAATGACTTCCGGTTTAAAGGACCATAGGTTTAGAAGGTGACGTGTATTGAGGTTGTATTTGTCTTGGTCGTATTCCACGTACTATTACTTATACAAGGTAGTTGTGCCGCTTTAAGTCGCATCAACGGTAGGTCACTGTCCTTGTTGTTGTTAAATTGGTCACAGGGTTGTTGTGTTTCATTTGGTTGCCTTTCTGTCATGGGCTCGTGCTGTTGTGTCGTCGTGCAGCGGGGCCTTGGTGAACTTGGTTGAGTCTTGGCTGTGTTTAATTTGGCCTCATGCAATGGTCAATGTTCTCTTATTTCTATGTGAAATTGTGTCATCCTGCTTTTTTCAGCGGGGACATGGATTTTTAATTGTTTCTTTGGCTTATGTTTGGGCATTGCTCAAGGTAGTTGTGTTGTGATGTTTCTGATTTCTGTGCTCGACTAATTAGGTTGCGTTCTACCTTTCCTGTCTGATTTTCTCATACCTTTTTATAAGATCGATACACAATTAAAATCAGTATCACAAGGTGCTTCTGATGAAGCTATGAGGTGCTTGTCATGTTTACCAAGCTGAAGTTGAAAACGCTTGTTTTACAATTAATAAAGAGTAATTGTCAGACAGTTGTTTTGTTCTCTTAAAATATCGATTTTGTACGACCTTTTCATTCTAAGCCAGCGATACGTGTATGGAAAATTTCTTCCCTTGGTAATGTGCTATTTTTCTACACTGTGTATTTATATGACTTTTGTACGAATGTATTTATTAATCTTGTTAGTGTTTTTTGTAAAACTGTTAATTTCAAGCATGAAATAAATAAAACTTTCATGCTCATTTTGTTATTTGACTTATTTCCTATTAACCAAAGGTTCCCTGAAATTGCATAGGCGTTGTCTTAACATATCTGTTCTAAATCACAAATATAACTTAAAGCCCCATTAAGGAGATTTGACTCTGTAAGAATTTCTTGTACAACATGTATTAAAAGTGTTATTAATGGAAAAAGCAAGCTTTAATGAACATCTTGCCAAAATTACAAAATGTTTTCACAGCTAGTTATGAAAATATTAGCATTTTTGTGGGGAAAATGATCAAACAAGACTGCGTTCCATAAACGCTTATGCCCCCGTGAAAGCCATGTTCATAAAAAGCTAAGTCAATCAGGGGCCCTTATTCATTAAAATGTTTGATAGTGTTACATGGACTTGACATTATAAGGGGCTTATTATGGTAAACAAATATGTCACATTTGAAAGCAATGCCTTGATGGACTTCATGTGTGATCTCGTGATACAGGTGTTATGGTTCTTTGTCACTGTACTTCTCAAAGTTGCCATCTATCTATATTCCAAGTTTCAAGTCAATATCTTAAATAGTTTTGAAGATACGCTCCGGACAAACAATTATAATGAAAATACTAAAGGGAAGATAATTCAAAATGTAAGACGGACAGAGTTATGGTTCTTGGTCCCTGCACTTCTACAAACTGACATGTATTTATATATCTAGTTTTAAGGCAATGTGTTAAATAGTTTTGAAGATATACTCCGAGGAAAAAATTGACTATAAAAAACACTAAGGGGGAGATAATGCAAAATTTAATACAGAGTTATAATTCTTAGTCACGGCACTTCTACATGTTGCCATCTATTTATAATTCGTATTTCAAGTCAATATGTTAAATAGTTTTGAAGATACGCTCCGGACAGAAGTTTACTTTAAAAATACTAAAGGGGAGATAATTCAAAATTTAAGAGAGACAGAGGTATGGTTCTTTGTCAATGCGCTTCTCCAAGTTGCCATCTATTTATATTATTATTGCAAGTTTCAAATAATATGTTAAATTGTTTTAAAGATATGCTGCGAACAAAATATTTTTGTAAAAATACTAGAGGGGAGATTAGCCTAAGTCCAAAATTAGGTCAAGGTGCAGGTAAAAATGTAGTCAGCTGATACAGGTGTGTGGAGAGTGGTCATATACAACATCCATGCAAGTATGAAAGCTTTGTAGCAAGCCATATTAATGCTAGAAGAAACGGTCACTTTGGGTTAACCAAGAATTTGACCTTTCAATAAGTCTAAGTCCAAAATTAGGTCAAGGTGAAGGTCAAAATGGAGTCAGGTGATACAGGCGCGTGGAGAGTGGTCATATACAACATTCCAAAAGTTTGAAAGCTCTATAGCAAGCCATATTAATGCTAGAAGAAACGGTCAATTTGGGTTAACCAGGCCGGACGGACGAACAGACGAACGGACGGACGGACAGGTGAATTACTATATGCCTCCCGATCTATCGATACGGGGGCATAAAAAGTATTTTTTAAATATTTTTTCAAGTTCGACGATTTGAAATGGGTATAATGATATTAGATTATAGCTAGTCGTTGTAGACAGTAGTAAGAATCAACAAACATGATATTCATGGACATATATACATTTTATAACATTTTTAAAATTTGAAAAACGCTAAATTTTTCACAAAAAGTTAATTTGTAAAAAAAGTTGTTGAACTCCGATATGTTACTTTGTCCTTAATTGTTTACAAACATGTATGTTCGTCTTTTCACAATCAAAATAATAACATTGCACGGCAGTATTTCGAGAAATTTTGCGTTTTGTATTTTTTCATAGAAATTTAGGCACAAACACATACTTACAGTGCTTTTATTTTCTGGGAGGTTTCATACGACCTAAAATTCATTCATTATCCTTCACAATGTTTGTGATTGCTATGTTACTAGATATCCACCGTTAAAACATGTTCAACATCTTAAGGCAAAAGAACAAAATAAATTAATGTAATACATTAAATCTCTTGTACTTACACAGTTCCCACGCATGTTTTATGATTTATTAAGTATTCTCCATATGATTATTCAATGCATGTTAACCGTTTGAATATAGCTAAAATATGGCTATATTCTAAATAAGACTATGTGCCTAAGTCTAGTTTTATAAATCATTCTAAACATACCTGATCTTAGTGTTGCATTTGATTTTTTTAGTTGACGTATGTAAGATCCAATTATGATAGGCCCTCGGATATGATCTACCATCTAAACAATATTGACAAACCGGAAGTGTTCCAAGCTTTAAGATGAACCAGACTAAATCAAATTATTAAAATCACTCGAGCGGCACTAATCTTTTACACAGGTAAAACTGCTTTTTCAATAAGCTATAACTTGGTAGCCTTTCTGCAGAATGATGCAATTTGAGCACTTGAGTAGATTCCTAAATGTGGAAAACACCATAAGAAGGAAGAAAATGTAATACAACATCCAGATGCTTTGTTGAGAAAATGATAATTTGTAAACAATTAATGCATGATGTAAAGTGTAAGGGGAGCAACTTTTGCAAGATTAGTATTTCGTTCATCATTCAATTTGCTAAATATGATATTTGGTCAACTATTTGGACGGATATAGTTAACACTCTATTGTAGAGTATTGGTCATTTATTAAGAAACAGCCTAATGGTTCCATAATTCATTGTATGTAATGGATGATCGGGAAAAAGTTGTGACTTTAAGTTTGACTTCACAATCAAACTCAATCATGAAATCTGATATTAAATACACTTAGCGGCACTTCTAACGCTGCCATTTATATATTTCAGTTTTCTTTAAAAGTCCTCAATGAATTGTCATGAAATCTGGCATACTTAAACATCATTATTTGACACAGTTTTTGGCGAATTTTCTGCTCGATTCGACAATAAACTATTGCACTATACGTCTTCAACTGACTGAATATTTATATTGAAAGTCGCATTTTTATCACTCAATATCGGCCATCTGATTGTTATTAATGCGTGTAGATGTCCTTATTTCCTATGATGGTTGTGCATATTAACATTTTATTCGCTCATGGTTTTTTTATAGTTGTTAATTACATATACCAAAATGCTAGAAAACGAAAATTGTTGGTTTTGCTGCAAAATAAAATGTTTTCCGCAGCCATAGCGTGTCTGTTGAAAAAATACGATTCTTGCTAGTAACGCAGGTTGCGCTCAACTTGAAATTTAAATTTAGGGTGACTAATTAAAATACCAAACTGAATAAATTCAACTCTACTGCGTTCTATTAACATTCATTATTGAGAAGAAATGTGCATTGTACCATTCAAGTAGCATTACATGTATTTGAGGTTAAACGTTTATTTTAAGCCCATCGGTTTTATATTAGGATTATGAGTTGATTTTGAGGCGGTCTAAGCTTACCAACTGTTATTTGGTAACCTAGGAAATTGTAACGTAGATGAAATTGATGATTTCTTTTATTGTGTACACTCATTACATAACACTTAAAGCTACGAGGAAATAAAATACTGAAAATACTCAATTGACCCCTAATAAATACGCTGTTTAATTTTGTGACTTTGTAATTTCGAGTGACGTAAAATTACGTTTTACCACGCATTTCTATACACACCAATTTCGGAATTAACACGTGCAGTAATAAGCACATGCCTTAAACTAAAACTGGTGAAAATTTGATGAAGTTATCTCAAACGGTTTTCGAGATATCAAGAATAATCAAGTGGCAGCGTTAGAAGTGCCACCGAGTATATAACAGTAAGTGAGTTCATGATTGGCTTTGATACTTCGTATTACTCGTATTATTCATAATAGTGTACGACAAACGTTCATCGAGATGCAATCAATTATATAAATCAAAGCACTGAAAGTACTGATGTGTGGCGTACTGATGTCATTTTGACCAATCAAATAAAGGCTGCACCAACATGCTGTGTCAGAGTTCTGATAAGCCCAGACTCACTCGAATGTTTGTGCTGCTCTCAAGACACCAAGCGTCGGTGTCAAGATGAGTCTCCATACAACTGATGAACTGGGAATTAAAACACAACAAACGAGATGGCCACCCCCCTGCTATAGAAACAGGACTAGGTAGAAATATGTTGGGAAAATTAAATAAAGGGAGGTTATTAATAAGATAGAACCAGATTTCAATAGAAGGAAAATATAAGAAAATGATATCAATGGTAATATCATGACTTTTTTTTGGTTGAATGAAATAATTCAAGAATGGAACCAGATAGAATCATGGTTTCATGTCACAGCACTTCTCTTAGATGCCATATAAATATATATTATTTAAAGTCGATCAATTGAATTTAGGTGGACAAGTGGTCCAGTGGTAAGGGCCAAAAGATATATTGCCCCCCCCCCGACATTGGGGAGGACTGTCCCCCGGCTCCTACGCCCATGTGGAATTCGGAATGTGAGTAGGTAGGAAGTTATTGTAGTTTTGTGTAATTTTTTACCAAAATCTGTTGAATAGATTTACAGAAATGTTACAAAAACACGATTTTTTTCTATCGCAAACTAGTTATACCTGAATAACGAATTACGCAAATCGAAAGTTGCATTTAAAGGTTTTACAATACTTGTATTTAAAGCGACAGAAAGAAACCAAGAAATGGACAGTATTTTCAAACATAAACGAGGCGCGTTGAAAATATCTATCGTTTATCTAGGTTTGACTACATATACCCGAGTTAACGGTATTCACTGCTATTCTTTCGAATGGGATAGTTACCTCATTAAGTTATCACTTATTGAATCGACTATATATTTTGTATGCAAATACTTCATCCTTTACGTCAGTGGATCGTTTAACTGCAGCAGAACAGTAAATCAACTTTATTAAGTGGTTGCTATTTTAGACTGTGTACATGCTATAAAAAATAGCAAAATCACGCAGACATTTCAAGTTTTCTTATGTAAAGATTAAGATATAGATTGCCAATGCAAAAATAGTTAAGAATAAAAATGTTCAGGTAGGCATGGTTTAACTTCAGTGCGTGTTCTAATTATTTCAATACATGTATTGACAGTACTGTTAACTGAAGTAAGACATCCATGCTATAGATTTAGGGGTTAATATCAGTTTAAATGTTGAGTAATAAATATTCTTGTCGTCTTTCCATTCTTGTCGTCTTAGCATTTTCAGACGAATTATGTATTCCACAAAATATTTGAATATATGAAATGGACCATATAATGCTTAATTATGTTAACAGGTTGTTTCTAATACATTGTTATACATGTCGGCAGTACGCATTTTGCATTATTATGCACAAAAGAGCTATGAATGATAAAATAAATCTCTTCTTGTCGTCTTTGCTTTTCGGATTGTGTCCATTTTTAACCGTTGAGCCACTTTCGGGAAAAAACTGTTTGTTTTTGTGCCAAATCATTCAGTGACATGCATATTATTCTTTCTGGGCTTGAGCGTGGGGCTAGTCTCGTAAAAACTGATCAACGAATAAAATACTTACGGCTGTTTTTCTCGTTTTGTTGACAGTTTTCTTCTTGTCGTCTTAGCAAAAAATTACGTCACACACCACGTGGTATGTCCACCCTGATAAATAAATAAAGGCTTAAATCATGAAATTATCTTTGAAGATATCTTCGGTTGTCTTGTTGTTGATGTTATTTTTACAAATCAGTCAAGTACGCACATAATCCGTAATATCTTGCAACGTTTAAGACGCCTATCTCATGATCGAATTTATAATGCATCAAACTGTATAGTTAACTGTACATTTTAAAGCCACGTTACCGTAAAATTGTCAAATGATTCCGCTACTTCCTATCAATTCTGACGCCGTCCACCATGTTGATTATGTGATTTTTCCGATATTTGTTACGGGCGATTTGATTAGTCGATAGTTTTGTTATTGAGCAAAAAGATTCGCAATACAGCAAAAGAAACCAACCGACAGTGCTAAGCCTTTGATGTAACAGGGTCATTCCTTCTTCTCCTTTTCGTTCATTAAAATTTAAATAAGCGAAGCTGGGCACCAGAGATTAGCCAATGAAAACGTTCCTTTCATTTTTGACAGCGTCATGCGCACAAGTACACAGGATACAAGATGGAAGCAAAATTTGTTTATGTTGCATTTGTTTCGGAAAAAAACCGATTTAAAACAATCGTCAGCGTTTGTTTACCAAATTATTGGGGGATTTACACAGAGTTATATACTAATTTTCAACTGGCGTTGTTCCTTTATTGATGTCATGCGGCTAAGCGTCAGTAGCGGACAATTTTCTAGTTGTATTTGTCAGGTTACGTTTATTTTGTAAACCTGATTTATCAATACACATTAATTGTATTCGTGTTATGAATGCCATGATGCCATTTATTTTCATAATTGACTTAAATTAAAGACTTGGTCCGCTGTGAATTGTCATATCTGCGCGACGCGTTCCTTGAGGCCACCTTGGCGTGGATGGGTATTTTACAGAGGCGGCTCGGGGGGGGCGTCGGGCGGGTACGACCACAGGTGGTATTCGTTTTCAACCAAAACGTCATTGACGTCGGGAGGCTGAATATACGCAATATCTCGGACGTCAATTCCCAAAATGATGACGTGTGGTTGTTTATCCCTCATACATGATGGGGCTACTAGTCACACAACTGCCACAATTAAGAATTTCATACCACGTTATCATGTTAAAGGGTTTGGTTGGGTTACAGATCCAAATATAAACCACTTCTGGCTAGAGTTTGATTGACGCATCAGACGACTTCCGGTCGCCCCTCAAAACCTTCAAGAATTGCAGCAATTCATCTTTAGGACACGGTCTGTCATTGAACAGGGGTACATTCGATTTTACATCCGAACAAGGCTTAGACGTTGCTCAGAAATCACTCGACGAAAGTGCGGATATACGCACTTTTGGAACAGTGTGACTTTTAACTTAGGGGGTCAAGTTGTAAAAGAATGTGTTTCGTGATTAGCCAAGATGTTCTGTTTTATTGAATGATTAATCTTGTTGTGGGAAAATGAATTGTTTTTCACACCATGTAATTTATTTTTGGCATGTGTCCATTACCAACAAAAATATACTATAATAGCCATAGGGTCTAGTTAGAACTTTGGCTCAGTATATATACGGTCCATGTAACGTATTAGCTCAGTGACGGATTTTTTCTTTTTCTTTTCCAAACACTGATACTGCCACCTATGGGTACGACGCGATTGAAAAAAAACGCCAACGAGTTAATAGAGTCGACCGTCATTTAGTTAAAACGTTTGGACAATATGATATATCCATACCGGATATTGATGCCTAGACTGGGTTTTTCCGACCGGATGGCATTCACCTTAATGATGTAGGCCTTGAATTCTATATAGATTATTTAAGGGATACGATCTTAAGGAACTGAGTTGTGGTTTGTTTTTTAGATTTTTTGGGGTATAAATTTGATAATTTATTGTGGCGGAAAAATTCGATCGACCGAAAGGAGAACGGATGTTACCTAGGTATTTCTTCTAATATTAAATGTTTTATGTAGTTTAAACGTGTTTACCCGTTCAGGGTTCCTCTTCTCGTTCCGGGCACCCGACTGGGAATGAGGTGCATCTGAAAGGGAATCTAAATTAGTTGAGACTTAACGATGTACTACGGAAAGGTATCATACGGTTGATCAGTGAGTGTGTCTGTTGCGTAGTATTAGGTTTTGCCCTGCTCTAATGGTAATTCCTAGGTTGTTGATATTGTGTACTCACGGTCGCGGCTTGTGGCCCAGTAAGTGAGTTGTGTATTCACTGTCACGGCTTGTGGCACAGTAAGTTGGCATGATACGACCACGGCTTGTGTGTCTCACGGTGTTTTTGCATCCGGGCTGTACTTTTGATCGGCACGGGTTACGGTCCCTTCCATTTGCCAGGAACCCGATGGCGGAGGGGATCGCGATCTGACTGTCGGTTGATTTACAGCTTGTTGGGGTCTTACGTACAGCCACGGCTTGTGGCTCGCACTGTCGAAACCGTAGTACATCTCAAGCGTAGTAAAATAATCAGTGGAAGTATTGTATAGTCAAATTAAGTATAACGAACCCGTTTTACAGACAAACACGGGTACCCGGTATTGTCTTGAGCGGCCTAGCTTACCCACATTTATATAATACGTTGAGTTATTGATACCATATGAGCCAGGCTCTACGATTTTCACGCTTATCGCAAGTGACGTTATTTTCCGTAAATGACGTCGTAAGTGACGTCAAAGCTAATGGTAGGGGAACAATTCCAGGTAAAAATGGTTGAACCCTACCATTCATTTTAACAAGCTGAGTCATACCTTAAAATGTTCCTAAATGATTGTGCGTTACGATCCATGACATTTTTTACCATACTCATGGTGGCATTTTGAGAAATCCAAGATGGCGTCCAAGATGGCCGCCAAAAAAGTAAACATCACATTTTATCAAATTACAGCCTCTGGGACATTGGATATGATATGTATTATGGGAATAAGTCGTTTTTACAAAAGAATGTATGTTGTTCTTATCATATAAGGTGATTTTGGTGGAACATTGGTGTGATTTAATTTTTTTCATCATATTTATCACCAAATAAAGGCAAAAAATAGGGGGTAGGGGTAAGATTTTTAACAACCCAGGAAAATTTTGACCGCATATATAGCATTTCTGTTGTTAAGTATATGCTATATAATTGGGGGAAAAGAAAATGTTTACAAATATACAATATAAAAGTACTTAAATGATGACAATTGACAATCAAAGTGGGTGGGGTACGATTTTATTAAAATCTGAAAAGTGGTAATATTTTACCTTTGATACATATTTGAGACACTATAACATAAATTGTTTACGTTTTCTCACTCCTTCAGTTAGGACAGTTGATATATGTTTCATTTATGCATCTTTCAATCAATATTTCAAGCATTTTCTCAATTTTTGTCTTGATTTGGCCCAAAAAATGACAATTTTTTAGGGTAGGGGTAATTTTGTTAATAATGAAACCCTTTCAGCAATGGCATAGACTGGACTTGTTAATGATGAAGAAGAATTTTAGCATTAGTGCACATGTAACAAAATTTGTAACAATACAAGGGTTGTTAACGTTGATGTCAAGGTCATATTAGAGGTCAAATGTCAAATTCTGAAGGAGTTTTTGCAATATGTATGCATGCACACAAACAGGTAAAATGTACAGGAATAAATGTCTTATGTTCATATCACTTTCTTTAACAATGTACAAGTACAGCTTATTTTTTTGATAAAAGAAAACATCTCTTAGCCATGGCAACCGGAAATATGGTTTTCAATGTGGCGGCTATCATCTCCATGTATGTATTATATTATTCATAATCCAGACAAATTAGCATTAATATGAAGGTAATTGTTCATGTTTTTATTGCCCCCTCTCTGTATGTGCAAGATTATGACACTGGTTGACTTCTTACCACACTTACCAGTCTTCCTTATGGTTAAGGATGACAGATCCCAACAATGGTGAATCCTAATATGGTTTAAAATGGCTGTTGCCAACATTGATAAATTCCAATAATAGACAGGGAGACAGTTCTTTACACTTGTGAGTCCGTCGTATTACACAGACTGACAGTTGGTATATTGGTGAATCCCCCATCATACAAAGGAAGATAGTTGCCTACACAGGTGAGTCCCCCATAATACATAGGAAGACAGTTCCCTACACTGGTCTGTCTCCCATAGGACACAGGGCGGTAGTTCCCAACACTGGAGAGTCCCTCATAATACACAGAATAGCAGTTCCCTACACTGATGTGTCTCCCATAGGACATATGATGATAGTTCCCTACACTGGAGAGTCCCTCATAATACATAGGAAGACAGTTCCCTACCCTGGTGTGTCTCCCATAGGACATAGGGTGGTAGTTCCCTACACTGGAGAGTCCCTCATAATACGCAGAATAGCAGTTCCCTACACTGATGTGTCTCCCATAGGAATAGGATGTTAGTTTCCTACACTGGAGAGTCCCTCAAAATACATAGAATGGCTGTTCCCAACACTGATGTGTCTCCCATAGGACATAGGATGGTAGTTCCCTACACTGATGTGTCTCCCATAGGATATAGGAGGGTAGTTCCCTACACTGGAGAGTCCCTCATATTACATAGAATGACAGTTTCCTACATTGGAGGGTCCTTCATAATACATAGAATGACAGTTTCCTACACTGATGTGTCTCCCATAGGACATAGGATGGAAGTTCCCTACACTGGAGGGTCCCTCATAATACATAGAATGACAGTTTCCTACTCTGGAGGGGCCCACATAATACACAGAATGGCTGTTTCCAACACTGATGTGTCTCCCATAGGACATAGGATGGTAGTTCCCTACACTGGTGATTCCCCATTGAGCTTATAATGATGGTTCCTGACACTGGAGGGTCATCCATGGTGCATATTGCAAGGCAGTTCCCTACACAGGAGAGTTCTTTATAGGGCCTAGAATTACAGTTGTGAACGCTGTGGAGACCTCCATTAAGCATAAAATAACAGTTTTCAAAGCTGTCGAGACCTCCATTAGGCCTAGAATGACAGTTCCTAACACTTAAGAGTCCTCTATAGGGCTTTGAAAGATAGTTCCATGCGCTGGAATGTCCTCAATAGGGCCTATAATGACAGTTTCCAACACCAATGGGTCCAATATATTGCACAGAAGGACAGTTTTCAACGCTGTTGAGACCTCCATTGAGCCTAGAATGAAGTTCCTAACACTGAAGAGTCCACCATAGGGCCTTGGAAGACAGTTCCCAGCACTGGAGAATCCTCCACAGGGCCTAGAATGACAGTTGCCAACACTGATGGGTTCTCCATATAGACCCGAATGACAGTTTTTAACGCTGTTGAGACCTTCATTAGACCTAATATGGCAATAGCCTACACTGGCGAGTCCCCACAGGGCCTTGAATGACAAGTGCCAACACTCGCGAGTTGCCAATATGGCATACGATAACTTGTTCTGTAACTTCTGAGTCCCCCATAGAACTAAGGATGTCAACTTTCAATACTAACGAGTCCCTCATAGGACCTTGGAATACTGTTTGCTACACTGGTGAGTCCCCATAGTGACAGTTTTCAACATTGGCAAGTCCCTCATAAGATATACCATGACTCTTTGGAACTTTGAGTCCCCATATATGGGATTGTATGATTATGTCCAGCATGCATGAGGCCCACATAACCTAATATAAGTCTATAGTTCCAACAAATTTGAAGGTGTCTAGAATTTGAACATTGAAATGGTCATTAATTGATATTGGTTTGAGTAACTTTAAATTAAAACTAAATTCAGTACATACTTTGTAGCATTTAATGGTAATACTGTCACAGCTAATGTAATAATAACATATATTGATGATATGAACCATCAATTTAAGATTCCTTGGGTATCATTTATTTCATTCAAATGGCTTTTATCACTAAGCTGTAATGTTCTAAATAAAATATACAATTTCTACTGAAGAAATACATTCTAAACAACTTAGTTTATACCATATTGAAAGGCAGGAATGTATATTATGTCAACACAAATATAGAAGAAATATGTGTACTTAATTTTTTCCCATTTTGACCTTGAAAAGTCCTTGACCTTGCACTTACTGTAGTTGCTGTTGAAATTCAATATGATGACCACTAGTTAATAAACATTTTCAATCCAAGTATGTGGTCATTATATCTATTTATGAAATTATCACTTTTGGCATTTACTATTTAGAGTTTATGCATTTCACCAATTGTGGCAACCATATTGGACACCATCTTGGACTTTTCACCTTTCCAAACTGCATTTTTAAGGACTTTTTCTGTTGATCAGCTTATGAATAAATTTCTTTTAAAAGGTAAACATGTTTCTGTTGCAATTAGTTTCACTTTCAATACGAATTTGGCTGGATTATAAATTATGTCTTATGTATATTATATTTGTTTGTATATAAACTATAAATGTGAAGATGATGTCGGCCATATTGGAAACCATATTTCCTGGATGCAATGGTGAAACAATGTTTTCTTATATCAAAGAACCAAGATAGTGTTCGTATTTTGTTATTTTTATTTTTGTTAAATATATACTTTAGTCCTGCCAGTACATTTTACATGTACCTTTTTGTGGTAATATATACATATTGCAAGTTCTGAAAATCCTTCAGAATTTGACATTTGACCTTGACATTAATATTGACAAAGGCCATATTGTTACAAATATTGTAACAAGTTCACTAATGCTAAAATTCATCTTTATAATTTCATAAAGTTAGTTAACAAGTTTAGTTCGTGCCATCGCAGGAAGGGTTTTCATTATTACCAAAATTACCCCTACGCCTAAGGAAATTGTCATTTTTTGGAACCAAATCAAGAAAAATATTGAGTAAATGCATCAAATATTAGTTAACAGTACATAAATAACACATAAAGCCAACTTTCTTAACTGTAGGAGTGTAAACACTAAACCAATTTATGGTATAGTGTCTCTTATATGTATCAAAGGTAAAATATTACCACTTTTCAGATTTTAAGAAAATCGTACCCCACCCACTTTGATTGTCAATTGTCATCATTAAAGTACCTTTATTTTACGGTATTTGTAAATATTGACATTCCTCCAACTATATAGCATAAACTTAACAACAGAAATGCTATAGGTATCGTAAAAAAAATCCTGGGTAGTTAAAAATCTTACCCCTACCCCATATTTTTGCCTTTATTTGGCGATAAATATGATGAAAAAAATTAAATCACACCAATGTTCCACCAAAATCACCTAATATTACAAGAGCAACATACATTCTATTGTAAAAACAACTTATTCCCATAATAAATGCCATATCAAATGTCCCAGAGGCTGTAATTTGACAAAAGGTGATGTTTACTTTTTGGGCGGCCATCTTGGACGCCATCTTGGATTTCTCAGAATGCCACCATGAGTATGGTAAAACATTACCCTTGTCATAAAGTACAAACATTTAGGAACATTTTAAGGTATGACTCAGCTTGTTAAAATGAATGGTAGGGTAACTTCAAAAATAGAGGCCTAAACTGGCATTTGTTCCTCTACCATAACGTTACTGTGAAGGTATTCAAAGTAATGCTGTCAAGGCGTAAACAGGAGAACTTTTCATGATAAACTGGAAGATTCCAAATGTACCAAGGGCTACTTCAATGGCAGACGTTACGAAGAGCAATTTGTTAGGCAATTTTGACTTTGTTTTGTTCAAAATCAACGGTCATGTCAGCAATCTATTGGTAAATGTGCTCAATTGATTTGTTCAAATTTTGCATAATTGTATCATACCAGTTAGTGCCATCAAGAGACAATCAGCATTAATAAATTTGCACGATCGGAAAAAACTTACAGCCAAACCTTAATCAAAATGTACAATGCTGATATCCGTACATTATGGTCTCTACCTCCGAATTCTGGAACAATCAATGCAATCAACGCCCAAACTATTTGGTGTACACTACAAATGACCAACCCAAATCCATGCGATTTAATTGCAGCTAGTACATTTTCTCTCCTAGGTCGTTTGAATTCCAAGCCAAGCAGTTCAATGGGTCTATCAGCAAGCTTTAAAGAGCCAACCAGTGTCAACAAAAAGGACATTACGCATCCGGTAAGTGCTGGTATTGTTACGCCTCGTGTCTCCGGGGACCATCTAACGGATACTGATAGAATAGGGATGGCGGCAACCTGTAGGATAAGTGCAAAGATCGTCCATTGCAGCATAAAGCCCGCCTGTAATGAAATACAGAACAGTGTACAATAAAACATTGATGCACAGTACCCAATAGTGCTGAAAAGCTGGAACTATAGTTTAAATATATTTTATTTTATATAAAATTTCGATATAGAATTTACAAACGCTATAATACAGAAACGATATTTGATCGAAAGCTAGAAGATACATGTAGCAGATAAAGGAAATAACGAATAACATGATTGTTGCATGTAAGACCCTTTATTAAATATTGTAGTATGGGTGAAACAGTGGCCGAGTGATAAACGCTCTTATCTACCAACCCGGAGGTTCCTGATTGGATTCTCGGTCGGGGCATCGGTGTTTTCTAACCAACTGTATACTGTATGAACCTATGTTGGAAACCAGCGGTCACCTTGTGCCATGTGCGTATCGGTGATATCACCGGGAACGTTCAATAACCAAGTAGTATATCCTCTAGTAGTACGTCCATATTCCTTGTACATACGTATTTAGTTAAATCAAAGTGACCATTATGAAAACCTTAAAGACATCAATGCATATGGGAAGAGTTTTACCATGCGCAGATAGAGTTGATCGGTGCTCCCATTGCCCTTGTATGATAAGACGGAGTACCATACGCCAGAAAAGAGTGTCTGAAACAAAAATGACAATGGTAACAGAACTAAAGGTAGATTCCCCGTAACACAGGACATTTCGCTGGCTTAAGCACCTTATAAGACTGATGCAGTCTGAAAATCAGCATCATACTGCGCTTCTTATGAGTTTATTTTCAAGAAAATCGGAACTTGCCATATTGGTCAAAAAGTCCAAAAAGTTCTTTTTTCCATAATTAAGGAATCGTTTTCGGACAGTTTGTTCTTGTTTTCTCAAAATATTTATTTTGTTCTTCTCATTCCTACCAGAGATTTGTAGATTTTGGTGTAAGATCGAATTTTATTTCTCCAATTGATCACAAAAATACATGCAACACGTGCCCTCTATTTCCCTTAAACATTAAAGTTAAGTTACCAATTTTCTAGGGCTCTTTGCAGCTGTTAGGCCGCCTAAGCACTCTTTGACATTTAACTTCCCCTGATCATTGGTTTATCAATGTGAAACCACAATCGTGTCTCCCTGGAGAGACTATTTCTCTCCTGTGGGTGTGGCAGCCAATATCGATCTGCAGCGCCAGAAATAGACACTGCCTCACAGGTACGGTTTTACACCATGGTTGAGTGGAGCACGTGGGTCAACCAGTAGTCCAGAGGGGGGTAAGGTCACCGCTCCCCACTAAGTAAAACAACACAAACTCAATGAAGATATCTTACCAACAAACCAACAGGGAACCCGGCAATGAACAACCCGACGAAGGTTATAGGTAAATGGAAGATCTTGGGGAAAAGTATGAACGCTGTAAGGCTACATGCTATCAACAATACACCCAGTAACAAATTTAATGCTCCGCATACTCCTGTGTATATCTTTATGGTTGCAAGTTCCTCCGTGATAGTCTGACCTGTGGATATAATATACGAGTATGAACTATTGGTATTTAGACAGTTGTTTTATTAACAAGACCACCTAGCTCCTACGAGTCCTGGACGCTCCACTGTCATACGTTGTTACCGGCCTTGTCAGTATGAACCCCTCTTGTAATAAGTGGTGAATAACTATGCCAAAGTGCTCAAAGTGTAGTCACCGATCAATACCCGAGGGAGGGGTGTCACAGCCAACGTGTCAAATACGTAATTATGTGCATTGTGTGGAAAATAATGTATTCAGCACGCATTATAATTGGGTACGTAGAAGTCATGATTGAAAAGGTAAAACTAATTGTGTACCTAGAAGTTATGATTAAAAAGGTAAACTTAATTATGTTGCTAGAAGTCATGATTTTAAAAGGTAAACATAATTGTGTACCTAGAAACTATGATTGAAAAGGTAAAAATAATTGTGTACCTAAATGTCATGATTGTAAAGGTAATAATAATTATGTTCCTAGAAGTCATGATTGTAAAGGTAAAATTAATTGTGTACCTAGAAGTCATGAATGAATAGGTAAAATAAGCGTGTTCCTAGAAGTCAGGATTGTAACGGAATATTAATTTTGATCATGATTAAGTCATGATCGAAAAGGTAACATTTCGAAACAGATAAAGAAAACAACTTCTATGTGTCAACCATCAAAACACATAACCCTTGGTTCTGTTGGGTAATTACAGAACAAATCGACTTCGCTTACCAAATGCTCGGACTGGCATTTCGCCGAAGGTTAAAATATGCGGCAATAACATTATGTACTTATTTTTGTACTCGGTGTATAATCGCACTATTTACGTACCATGTATACAAAATTCCAATAACATGTCAATATAATTATTATGGACTAATATAACTCACCTTTGGCCATGTTGACTTTTACTGTTTATTTTATGTGTTACCCTTCAATTTACACAGTTTCGACTTCAGCTATGGTGGCTCATCTTATATATATTTTCATAATATTTCAAAACAATTTCTCCACATTTAGGACCTAGTCCATGTACTTTTATCGTAGAATCCAAGGACGATTCACTCATGCTGACTTCCCCTCTAGAAGAATAAATCAAAGTATTGTTCAAAACAAATCACACAATGTTATTTGTTTATAATTATAATATTTTAAACGTATATTAATTACAGTAGCATTTTATTCCGCCTATACGTACTATACGCACATTGTGACAAAAATCTATATTTAGATCCACCCTGGCAGGTTACGATTCGATATAGGTACCCGGGTTTAACTCCATGCATGGAGATTTTAAACAATAAAACTAGATGTAGAATAACGTATTTATATACTTGTATTTGTAAGACTTGACCCACTTATTCATATTTAATGGTTATTCAGTCTTATTTAACTAATTCCGAAGATGGTAGGCCTAATTCGAATTTCACAGATATTAATTTGCTTCTGGTTATTTTATAAATATAGGAGAAATCGGTTTTTTTTTAAACATGGGTACTCTCACTTATTCGCGATCTCTTACAATACGTGGTAGTCACTAATTTTCCAATGGTTTAACACATTGTAAACGTATAAGACAAAAGGTCATTTTGCAATATTTTACAATGGTGCATTTTATAAAAGATCATAAACTACTTCAGAAAAGCTTCCTTATGACGAGCATCGATATAGTGAGCACCCGGTCTATCTCGAGCAATTTTAAAACCAATATATGTTTATCTCGAGCATTTTACCTCTGTCGATCATTCCTCGAGATAACGAAGTTTAACTGTATTTACCAAAATCGTTGTAAAGCGGCTTTAAACCCGATCAAACATTATTACTGTATATATTACTCAAATTTACCTGTTAAACAAAAGTGTCAAATTTCGAAATACTCATTTAATTTGTAATAGATGACGTATTATTCAACTTTTACCGTCCTTCCGTGTCAAAAAAGTTATATTATGTGCATTGAAAAAGGTACGTATCGTTTATTTTACAATAATACGAATATATCTTGCAACGAAAATTAAACACCTCAAGCAATTAAGCGGTAAAAATCCATATTTTAATCGATATACAATTCGCTGACTTAGAATGAGAAGGTCGTAACAACAAAATCAATATTTGAGAAAACAAAAAAAAGTCTGACAATCACTCTTTACTTATTGCAAAACAAGCTTTTTCGACTTCAGTTTGGTCGACATGACAATTTCCGATGTTCATACAAACAGGCGCCCTATGATGTAGATTTCAAATATGTATTAGTCTTGAGGGACCTAGGTGTGTATATGACAAATACATGTACACTGTACTTGGACCACCACATTCGGAAGAAATGCCAAATAGCCAGTGTACAGCTTAGAAACATCAAAGCAGTGAGAATAAAGATCACCCAAGAGTTAACTGAGTTATTAGTTCACGGATTAGTTCATTCGCATATTGATTTCTGTAATGGATTATTTACTGACATCCCAGATTACCAACTACATGCACATAGACTACAAAGAGTGCAAAATCAAGCTGCACGATTGTGTTAAACGCGTATTGGGAGGAAACAAGCTCTGATCTTCTGGAAGAATTACATTGGCTTCAAGTAAAAGCTAGAATTATGTTTAAAGTTTTAGTGATTGTATTCAGAGTGAAAAAATAACACAACCCAAATATAATTGAAGCAACTCTTGCATTTAAAAGCTCCTATTAATTACAATATTCGCTCACGTGGTTGTATTGTCTTCAATGTACCAAAAAACACGAATAAAAATCTCAGACAGATCAGTGGCAATAATTGTACCAACTTGGTGGAATAACTTACCAGACAACTTGAAGAATATAAAAACAGAATTAGCTTTCAGAAAGTGTTTCATAGACAATGCACAGTTAACTTACATGTTATTTTTTGTGTACAGCGCAGTAGAAAACAGTTTGTTATTTTTGCACTTTAAAAATGTATTGTATTTGTATTTATAAGGTCATAAGTGGCACTTACGTCACTTGGGATCTTCTCATTCTAAGCCACCGATTTATTAAACGCGTATTATAAAATAGGTTCAATTACTTAAATCTAGCCGAGCAATCGTCATGAAATTTACTATTCTATAAATGTTACTGTACTTGTTGCATATACGAAAACTTTATTGAATGTTTGCCAAGTTTTATGCTTTTTGAACCAAAACATTTTCGGTAAAATGCATTTTTCAGTTTTTAGGGATTATCCCCTAAATCTAAATGTTCTGCTTTCTTACTATTTTACAAAAAGGGAACGGACAAAGATGTCAATTTATGATTGACTTGTGTAATTGTCTAACGCAATGCACTAAACTTGAATATTAAGACATTATTGAAATGCCATTTAGACTGACGTGCTCAATGATAGTTTCTGAGCCAATCACAAACTCACGATAGGTACTGTTATATTGGATATGAGTTTCATTATTGAGTTTGATACTGAAAACGAACTTAAAGTAACATTATTGCTCCAACGACTTTTCCCGATTATCCATTACATACAATGAATTATGGAACCATTAGGCTGTTTCTTAATAAATGACCAATACTCGACAATAGCATGTTAACTATATCCGTCGAAATAGTTGACCAGTTACATATTTAGCAAAGTGTATGGTGAATAAAATAATAATCTGCAAGAGTTGCTCCCCTTAGACTTTACATCATGCATTTATTGTTTACAAATTCTCATTTTCTCAACAAACCATATGGATGTTTTATTACATTTTCTTCCATTTTATGGTGTTTTCTACATTTAGAAATCTACTAAAATGCTCAAATTGCATAATTCTGCAGAGAGGCTACAATGTTATAGCTTATTGAAATAGCAGTTTAAGACTTAATGGGGCTTTAAGTTATATTTGTGATTTAGAACAGATATGTTAAAACAACAGTCACCGCCTACGCAATTTCAGGGAACCTTTGGTTAATAGGAAATAACAAAATAAGCTTGAAATTTTTGTTTATTTCATGCTTGAAATTAACAGTTTTACAAAAAAACATTAACAATATTAATAAATACATTCCTACAAAAGTCATATAAATACACAGTGTAGAAAAAAAGCACAGTATCAAGGGAGTAAATTTTACATGCACGTATGTCTGGTTTAGAATGAGAAGGTCGTACAAAATCGATATTTTGAGAGAACATTAAAACTGTCTTTATTTATTGTAAAACAAACTATTTCAACTTCAGCTTGGTCAACATGACAATCCCATCATAGCTTCATAAGAAGCACATTGTGATACTGATTTTAATTTTGTATCAATCTTATTAGGATGTAAGTAGTAGCTAAAATCTTCTAAGTCTAAGCCAGACGTATGTGGAATATGATAAAGACAAATACAACCTAAAAACACGTCAGCTTCTAAACCTGTGGTCTTTTAAACCGGAAGTCATTATCCAAATAGTAACAATGCTCGTCATAATAACATGTTACTTTAATTGTATTAGATACTATCAGGTAAAACATATCAAATTATAAATCTTATAAATTACAGTTAAGATACTTTGATTCTGAAGAAGGCTTAGGTCGAAACGTCAATACAATTACACTACTAGTATACGTGTTGTTTTTGAATTCTCAATTATTAAATTATAAATCTTGAAATTCTGCCCATCTACGAAACATTTAAAAACAAATCAGATAAAAAAACAGACTGAAGCTAATGACACAACTTACCCTACCCCTGAATAATGAAAACAATATGATATGACCAGAATTCATGCAATAAGAAATCAATCAGTATGTTTTCTATTTTCCTTGGCCTTTAATAAATTGACATTCGTTTAAACAAATGATAAAAATTCAAGCAACCAAGTATTTTAACTGTCAAACAACACCCTATCAAAATAAACACTTAAGTCTATTAACTGCCCAGTTAAACATCTCGCACATTTCAAAATATTGTCGAGTATTGCCATATATCACATTTATGTACGGAGTATTGCATCACGCGTTAGAATGATTGTCTTAGCCATTTTAGTGTAACACAAAATAACAATAGATTGTCATCTTTGATTATTGGTAGCAATGTTTACACTTCAGTTTAGTTATCATTCATAAAAATAAACACCCTTTATGAATAATTATACACAAATTGACATTACGCCAGTTGTCAATCAATACCCTTTAAATCATTTAAAACGGTAATTATCGACAAAACCTTCGCCAATCAACCTTCTCCGCTCTGGCTTAATGTCAATTCAAAGCACACAGTGTCGCATTTATTACGGTGTAAGAATAAATGCGCGCATGCACTATCCTTTTTTATATATAACTCTTGCGTGGGTGTCTATGTGGTGATACCACTAAGTCTTCTGTGTTGCTTTGGATTGTCTGTACGCTTCCGTAGAAAAAGCAATGAGGAAACTGGGCAGGTAAGCAGCTTTCAACTAAACCAGCAAAGCACGGATAACAGAAACATCAAAACACAACACCAATGTACACGGAGTACAAGGAAATAATAAAGAAACAGTAGTCCCAAGACTTAGTGACCGAATGAAAAACAGATGCTAAATAACACATTTATCTCGTACATTTGTAACATACACATTTAAAATTGATACATCGTATCACAGGTATAAATAGATGAATAAAATCAGACAAAGCACACCAAATCATCCTGGGAAAACATACGTTACATGATATAAGTTCAATCAGATGTTATTAATATGTTGTGCTTTAACAATTTCACTTCTAAAAAAATAATAAAAGAAATTCAATAATGAAATTCTTAAAATATACAAGGTGTAAAATTGTATCGAAAAGCTTCCGGAAAAAAGTGCTTCACAGATGCAAAGAGTTATCACATTACAAGGCATTTAGTTTTTGTATACGAATATGCTTTTAATGTCATTTAGTTTGGTTTTGCCGAATATGACGTCACGTCATCATAACTAGGCGGGGCAGCATCTTCAGCAGATAAAACGTATATTGGCGGCATACCAGGGGCGGTGGGTCCAAGTTGCACAGTGTTGCCGGTGTAAAGTGCGGACTGGTTAGGTGCTTGTTGCTGTTGCTGCCGAAGTTCTTTAAGTTGCAGCTGTAAGGCAACTTCCTCTTGTAGCAGTCGATTTCGTTCCTTCATTTCTTCGATATTAGTTGTCTCACCACTCGATGTGCCAGCAACAGGAGCAGATGATCCAGTAGCAACAGGAGAGGTCGAAGATGTTCCGGTAGCACCAGTTGATGCTGGAGTGTTTGTGTTGCTTGTAGCGCCCGATGCTTTAGTATCCTTTGTTGTAGTGCTTGCTTTCTTCGGCGCTGGCTTAGGAGCCGCAGGTTTTGCAGTTTTCTTAGCTGCCGCTCCACTTGTAGTGTTGTTACTTGTTGATGCTTGTTGTGTCTTAGGTTTAACAGGTGTTGTCAACCCAAGCTGGCCTTGGAATTGTTCATAATGAGCCACGCAAAAGTACAGATGGCCAATCAGAATATTTCCAATAAGTGAGAGTACATGACCAACAACGACATAAAATGGCGCGGTAATCGTCCAGTTGCCATGTTCATCTTGTAGCGTACCAAAACAGACTCCGTACGTACCAGTGCCGGCGATATTTATACCTATGAATGCCCAGATCCAGGCTTTATGTACTTCCACCTGAAAATATGACATTTAACCATGTTTATTGTACTGCTGGTTCACGTATTTCAGTTCAATTAAAGTACTAGTTTATCCTTCCAATCGGGATGTTTGTTTTCATTTAATTTCATCCCTTATTACATGATTGTGTAGATAAAGTGGAATGATGTGCAATGGCAAAGTGCAGTTGGTTTCCAATAAATGAGAGTCCATTTGTTAATACAACATTCGTTGCCAATGTGACCACTGAAAGGAATTAAAAAATACTTGCCAAACAAGTTCTGATGGATATTTAAAAAAAAAAAACTTTTCACTTTGAAAATGCCAACAATAATGTGGTATATGAAATGGCGCTCATAGCTGTTCACATAATAGTATATATATTATACAAACCATAGTTTTAGTCATCACACGACTTTTTTCTTTTGGGTTGTTGGCAAACTTGACGAGTTTGAAACACAAGGACGCTGTCACCGTTGCCTTAAAATAAACATAAATTTGAATTTATCATATGTACATCTTTACCATTCAGTCCGATGATTATTATCTTTTTTATCATTCTCATGATTGAACCAATAAATTTAAAGTTATAAACCAAAAAGCAATTCCAAAAATGGGCGTAGTTCATCTCAGGTGCAATGTTATTCTTTCCTGTAAAGAATTTTACAAAGCGACCATGGAATGGATTAAGTATATCGTAAAAGCTAGTCAGACTAATTATTTCTCTTAACAGTCAAGTGTGATCAAAGTGATCATAAAAGTAGGTTCACTTAAATTGAACAAACAAAAGAATGGTAAAATAGTCATGGTACATGCTATTATCTTTATAGAAAGTCCGACAAGATATTGCTCTTACCATTATAGGGTTAACGATTCCTCCCAGACTAAATGCAGCAATCCGGACTGGATATTCTCTTCCGCCGAACTGTGGAACAATCAACGCAACCAAAGCCCAAACTATTTGATGTACACTGATAATTAGTAATGCACAGCCATGATTCTTAAATGCAACAACAACGAATGTTTGCGTTGGTGGATCTATTGGCAATCCTAACTTTCCAACACATTTAAGCATACTGAACAATCCGAAGAATGAGAACACTCCCGATATTCCACAACCAACGATACACGTGATGGTAATCGCTCGTACTCTGATATCAGCATCCGAACCTGTGCTCAAAGACACTCCAAGGATTGCGATGGTACCAATGTGAACTAAGCAAGCAAAAATTGACCATTGGATCATATATCCAACCTGGAATACAGTGTCAGTATAAAAACAAAACTTATTAAGAATATAATTATTATATATACTAAAATATCTAATCTGGCTTTAAAGGACAATGAAAGTCGCACACCACCCTTTCATAATAAATACAAAATGCCATATAAAATTATTTCTGTTCAGAAATTTTGATTTTTGTACAGACATGTCCTAAACATTCGACCCTTGTCTTTACAAAGAATAATTTCATTAGACCTTGAGCACCACGATCATGATAATTCGTCAGGGGAAACAGATACAACAGAGATCACAAACATAAGGCACAAAAACTAAAAGCTGCAATAACAATTGAAAAGGTAGAAGCAACTTCCTTTGTCAAAGATCTTAAGTTTGTAATTGTTCTATTTTGTTAAATGTAGAAAATGCAAGTTGTTAATCATGAGAACTGATATTGTTAAACCAGTTTGGTTAATTTCAAATGTTTTACCCGCAGTTTTTTGTACAAATTTCGCTGGCTTAGAATGAGAAGGTCGTAAGTACTACTTACTTCTTTATAAGACTCATACACACATTGTATTTAAAATCAGCATCAAAAAGCGCTTCTTATATAATGCAACTATGTTCATGAAAGTTGGGACTTGTAATGTTGACCAAACAGAAGTTGAAAAAGCTTGTTTTACCATAAATAAGTAAAGAGTATTTTTTGGGACAGTTTTTTCTTATTTTCTCAAAATATCGATTTTGTGCTTACGAACTTCTCATTCTTAGCCAGCGAAATATAGGTGTACTATTTTCTCTAAAATAAACCCTGGTAAGGCATTATGGTAAGGTGCTGTTTTATGTGTAAAAACGTTTGGTACATGTATTTAGCTCATAGAATAAAGCAATGACAAACATTTAACAAGATCGTACATTTGTAAGTATAACATCGATATTTTGAGAAAACAAGAAAAACAAACTGTATGAACACTACTCTTTACTTAAGGAAAACTCAACTTTTTCAAGGTAAACATGACAAGATCCGGTTTTCATTAATATAGGCTCATAAAAACGCCTTGTTATGCAAATTTCGAATACCTATGTGCGTTACTAGTACTACTTACCATCTTATAAGACTCATACACATTAATTTTGAAAACTGCATTATCATTAAGCCAGCAAGTTCATCTACCATGAAACAATGATGGCACCATTGCTGGCTTAGTCAATTGAATATATAGCAGAATGAGATGAAATTATCTTCCCGATCCCGGGTCAACCAGATACGAAGTCTGGTGGATTGTTTTAAAAATTAATAAACACAAAGTGAAAATTAACAATCCTTACCATACGCAAATACAGCTGTTTCTCCTTACCCTTGCCTTTATATGAAACGGTTAAGTAACACACACTGGAATACAGTGCCTGAAACCAATAAGAAAACTTCTATACAACATCGACACATTATCTATTATATCTAAAAAAATATATCACCTATTTTACAAAAAAATGTAATGTCTTTACACGTTTTGTAGACGTTTTAATCACAAAACTGTGTTTTACGATTTCATAAAGTATTCTTATCACTTACATTACGATCAAAGGCGCTATGATTGAAAAATCTCAAACATGTCTAACGTCCGTTAATTAGGTGACAGCTTTTCTCGGCATTTATACATTCCTACGCTATAGAACAACGTTGAATATATATTTTATTGCGTTAGTCATTTTAAATGCAATAAACCGACTTTATGCGATTATTTTTCTTCTAGATAAATAAGTCAAGATTCTTATATAAATGTATTAGGTCGGTCAAGCAAAAAAATGCGATTTTAACTATTGAAGAGGCGTTCCTTAAAACTTTGATCGTTTAATTCGATTCAGGAATATTTTACATTAAATTAGAATCATTTTTGCTTAAACTCCTCAATTTTTAACAAAAAGCTCCCACTCATTACCGACAATAGAATGAAAACATATTTCCGTAACGAGCCAAAATAGTCCCGAGTTGTTTCCCTTTGACCACATAATAATAAATCGCTGGAATCGATAAATTATTATTGATGGTTTAAATATATTTTTGACATTATAGAGTCATATTTGCGCACACTTTCTTCGGACAAATTCTGATAATTGATAGTGCTTTGTACATTTAGCCCATTTAATGTGAGAATAATATGCTATTTATAGGGAATGCCTCTTTAAGAGAACATTTTGATAAATTTAGCAATTTATCAACTGGAGTCGAGTCCCGTTAAGGGCGATTGTTGTCATTCGCAATGAGTTGTTCGTAAAGCGAGCTTCTGACGATGAAACTCCATTTATACATTGTTTGAGGAAAAACTGACTTACCCAAAGTCCAATTACAAATCCTGCAAGGAGTAATCCCATAGAGTACATGGGATACTGGAATGTCTCATCATGTAGAATAACTGCTGCAAGGCCACATGCTATCAGCTTCACACCTACTATTAGGAATACCACTCCCACTATCCCGGTGTGGATTTTGATTTGAGCAAGTTCTTCTGTGAGAGCCTGACCTGTAAATATGAAAGAGACACAAAATGAAAGAAAAAACTATAAAAGGGACAAACATGAATTCAAAAAAAGATAAGAAAATGCCGGACAGGGAAGGCAGCACTCAATAATTATTGAAAGACCCGATCAAAGAAAATACAGAACAAAAATTACACAATACCAAAAACAATTAGTTAAACCGAACAAAAAAAGAGCAAAAACAACACACCCTATTTTACTGTTGAATGTTGTATACTAATTTACATGTCGCTGACTTAGAATGAGAGGGTCGTAAATACACAATCGATATTTTGCGAAAACAATAAAAAAATGTCCGAAAATTGCCCTTGACTTAACATTATGGTAAACAAATTATTTTTTTAACTGCAGAAATCTTGATCTCCATTGAAGTTACATGAAAATCAAGGGAGACACCCATGTTGGATTTACATTGTCATTTTGTTATCGTCAACTTTATCGTTTTTACCCCCTTTAATAGATTACAAGTACGCCATGTCTATTATATCATATTTATCTATGGAAACGTGTTACTTTAGTTAAATTAAGAAATTCTTTCGTATATGACCTTTAACAAAAACATTCACCTATATATAATATTACTACAATATAGTTACCTTAATAAAGCCAGGAACTATCTAAATCGATTATAATTACATTGTTCCTGATAAAGCTGATAAAAATATATAACATATTTGGTATCAATGTCAATAAACAACTCCCTCAAACGGTTATAAACCTTAAACAAAACAAAACTTCACCTACCTTCCGCCATGATGGTTGATTTTCTCTGTTTATAAAATAGAGTAATAATATATCCTTAAGAAAAAAAAATAACCGACTACTATACACAACCACTATAGTACAATTTATGTATGTCGCGAATATTTCACAATAATGGTATAGTTTCTATATTTAAACCCCAGGTAGAGAATCGATAGTACCCGAGTTTACAAAACGTTTAATCCACCAACCGTGTACTGCAAGGCATGTATATTGTAAATCGATATTGGTGATGGTATGTTTATATGTTTACTGAACCAACAAACAAAGTATAGTCCGCCGATGATAACTCTAGCGTTTGCTTACAATAAACAAATGAAATAAAATGCATTTTCGGTGATTATTTTTGTACACTCTTGTAAGAAATTCCTTTTTTTACATTTAATTCTTTCCATCTATTCTAAAACCAAGCGACCTGTCGACCTGATTGTGTTGTTTTTAGACATTTTATGTTTGTTTACAAAGCTAGAGTTATCGTCGGCGATCTTTTATTATAGGCCAATAGATACAGGTATAGTGCGCCCAGGATAACGTGACAACTTGGAATAATCCATAAATGTGGTTCAACTAAGTGTTCACGATTTGTCCGTGTTATTCTAGTATAGAAGAAGTGACCGTATGTGTTTACTTAGGCAACCAATTTTTCAACTCCGTTCTATGTTTGTAAATATCACATTATCCTGGGCGCACTATATAAAGTCTTAAAGACAATTTTCAGAGGTCAATATATCTTGTTCACTATGCAGTGTTATATAATGTACATGCTGATCATGTAATATACACTTAGCATCAATGTTAACTTGATAACAATAGGCTAAACAATAAATATGGCCCATTAATTCATAAACTGCTATTTTAATAAGTTCTAACTTCAAGTTGGTAGTCTCTCTGCAGAATGATGCAATTTGAACACTTTAGTTGATTGCCAAATGTGGAAAACACCATAAGAAGAAAGAACATGTAATAAATTACCGTGATGGTTTGTTGAGAAAATGACAATTTGTAAACAATAAATGCATGATTTAAAGTCTAAGGGGAATAGCTCTTGCAAAATTAGTATTTAGTTCATCACACAATTTGCTAAATACGATATTTGGTCAACTATTTCGACGAATATAGTAAACATTATATTGTCGAGTATTGGTCATTTGTTACGAAGCAGCCTAATGGTTCCTTAATTCATTGTATGTAATGGATAATCGGAAAAAAGTTGAGGGAGCAATTATGTGACTTTGAAGTAGGGTTAACGCATGCTTTTTCGTGCTATTACATCTGCAGAGTCCCAAGGGACGGTTGGTGCCCAAGCCCGTCAGGTATTAAACACTGCTAATTCGTTTACTAATGGTACAATGCATATGCTTTAGTGCAAAACAAATTATATTATACACGGCTAAATCGGTTAATATCGATTGTCGCATTATAAGTTTTATATTAAATAAAGAGTATGTACTTTATTGTGAAATAATTTCGACATACATACTGTGCTATATAGTATAATTATAATTTTTATAATAGAGTTTTATTCTGTTATAAGGGATTGTTTTTTGAAAGATATAAGTTTATTTATATTTGTTACTCGTTTGTTTATAATTGAATTTAAATTTAGATTCTATGTACTTTTTTGAAGTGTTTGTGACATATTATATCATACTATACTAGTGTAGTAGATATAGTCAGTTACGGTTGATTAATTCGGAAGGATATATACTTTATATTTTATTGTAGAGGAAAGCAGTCAACATGGCGGAAGGTAAGTTACCTGTTCTGTAGAATGACAACCGGCATTTAAACATAGGCATTTGGTGTCCGTTGTCTAAGCGAAGCTCTACCGAGCGCTTTCATTCAGTTACCTCCCGTTCATTTTTTAAAGAAGGCTTCAATTTCCTCCCATAGGAAGCTCTACGTAGCACTTTGCTTTGGCAACGGACACGTCGTTTCAACATTCAATTTGGCTTAGCATAATGATTTGCACAAGACAATGAAAGCACCGGCTACTGAGAACAAAACAAATGTTTGGAAGCATTCAACTTTACCCACAACGAAAGTCACGTATAGTTTGGGATAATTTCCTCTTGCCGTTCCGTTTCCCACGCATCGCGTCATGTATGATAATTTCAATCTGTTCCAATTTTAAACTGTCACAACCTTTTTAGTTGGGGGTTGGTGGCGGTGTTGAATGACAGATATATAACATGTGGAATCAATTTTGTTGGACTTGGACAAAAGGTAAATAATCACGGGGCCAAGTTTTATTCAGAAATATTATCAGAGTCGAAACGGAACGGCTACATTTAAATAGCCAAAACTTTAAGACATGTTCGTTGCGGATACAAAATTTTAGTACGATATTTTGTCATGTTATTACAAAAAGTATTAAAAGGACTGCCTCACAAGCGGAGATATTTTTGTTTAAAAGAAAGAATACTTTTCTTACCAAATCAAGTATTCATATAACAGAATGTCATATGGCGAATGTAGGTGGATGTTGATTTAAGAAAAAATATTTCATATAATTGATTTAAACCACAATGACTCTTGATATCGCGCACTCAGTGTGTGTTTTCCTTTCACAAACGACGCAGATGTTGTATTCATTCTTTGCGGTTGTCTTGTTTGTGCTCTAGTCAATCAAGTTAAACTTTGTGTTTCCTCCCCTATGAAAACCCAGAGCTATGATTGGCATCGGATTTCAGCAAAAAATAGTAACGAATGTCATCCACCGCTTAACGACTAACCAGGCTGCTTGGCGGAGGTTTTCAAGTTTATCAATTGGACCATGTGGTTATAGTTTACCGTTAAAATTAGAACTCTAGATCAAAACTTGTTCTTTCAGCGCTATCGGCTCTTTGGTTATAATCTTTAAACTTTGTTATGTGATGTGTTTTATATTGTGGGGAGCGGTGGCCTAGAGGTAGGGCGTGCGCTTCAGGGTCGAGAGGTCCCGGGTTCACCCCCTCTGGACCACTGGTTAATTTCTGTGAGCAAGACCCACAGCTCCACTCCACCATGGTGTAAAATGGTACCTGTGAGGGCAGTGTCTATTCCTGGGCGCCGCAGATCGATGTTTGCTGCCACACCAGAGGAGAGAAATAGTCTCCCCAGGGAGACACGAGTGTAGGTTTCCATATGTACCCCAATGACCAGAGGAAGTTGAAATGTCAAAGGGTGCCTGAGCGGCCTAACAGCTGAAAAGAGCCCTAGAAAATTGGTAACTTTCAACTTATATTTACAGGTGAGACGCTAACAGAAGAGCTTGCTCAAATTAAAATACAGTCAGGGGTAATGGGAATAATATCCCTGATAATAGGTCTAAAACTGGTAGCATGTGGCATTGCAGCAATGGCTCTACATGGCCTGACCTTCCAGTACCCAATGTACTTCATGGGAGCAATCCTTGCAGGATTTGTAATTGGATTTTGGGTAGGATATTTCGCTGGCTTAGTAGGTCGTAACTACAAAATCGATATCTTTAGAAAACAAACAAAAAACTGTCTGAAATTTACTCTTTGCAACTTCATTTTAGTCAACATGACAAGTTCCGACTTTCAAGAAAATTGGCTCATAGGAAGCGCCTTATGATGAAACATTCAATTATGTACCAGTCTTATAAGGCCATAAGCAGTTGTTACGACCTTCTCATTCTAAGCCAGCGATTAAAATGATCAGATTTTTCTGCTTTTCTTAAAGAGGCATTCCCTATCAAACTAGCATATTTTTCTCTACTATCACATTAAATTAGCTAAATGTACAAAGCACTATCATTTATCAGAATTTTTGTCAGAAGAATGTGTGCGCAAATATATCTCTATAATGTCAAAAATATATTTAAATCACTAGTAATAAGTTATCGCTTCCAGCGATTTATTATTATGTGGTCAAAGGGAAACAACTCGTGACTATTTTGGCTCATTACGGAAATACGTTTTCATTCTTTTCGCGGTAATTAGTGAAAGCTTTTTGGTGAAAATTTGATTTGAGGAGTTTAAGCAATAATGATTCTCATTTAATGTATGATATTTCTGAATCGATTTAAACGATCAAAGATATAGGGAACGCCTCTTTAACTTGTTCAGTTGGTTTAATCTTCTTACAATATATAAATGTACAGTATTTAAAGATACGAAAAGATGAATGTCCAAAATGGTTTATTCAGTACATAAAGACTTGAACTCGTTTATTTCGTCTTTGGTATGAATGCGATACTTCAATGAAATTCTAAGCTACTCACATCAATACTCGAAACTGTTGTCGTATGAATTGTTTTGTTAAAACAGTTTTATGTCTTTATATAAAAGTTGTAAAGATTTGAAACATTTTTGAAACTTTTTGGTAATCTATTAATTGTTCGTTTCAGACACTTTACTCCAGTGTGTGTTACTTAGCAATTTCGTATAAACTCAAAGGCAAAGGGAAACAGAAGCATTTGTATATGGTAAATATATTAAACTTCCACCATGAAATAGATCTATATAACATTTGGCGAGAGGATTGAACTGCAGAAAGTGATAACAACTCGGTTGTTCACAATGTATCTGGCGGATTCCGGCTTAAATACCATTTATTTTGCATATTCTGGCTTTGAATATCGTTTATCTGGCAAATTTCGGCTCAAATACCGTCTATCGCGCTGATGCTGGCTTCCAGACCCTTTAGATTCTGACTCAAATACTGTACCGTTTATCTGGCAGATTCCGGCTTTAAATACCATTTATCTGGTAGATTCCGGCTCAAATACCGTTTATCTGGCAGATTCCGACTTTAAATACCGTTTATCTGGCAGATTCCGACTTTAAATACCATTTATCTGGCAGATTCCGGCTTTAGATACCGTTTATCTGGTAGATTTCGGCTTTAAATACCGTTTATTCAATGTTCACAACGTGTTTTCTATATGTATTTCAGACAGAATATTGAATGTTCACAACATGTGTTTTATATGTATTTCAAACAGAGTATTCAATGTTCAAAACGTGTGTAATATACGTTTTTCATACGGAGCATTATTTAAATGTTAACAACTTGTGTTCTATACTTTTCATAGTTTTTTATCTAGTAAATTGTTCATTGTTGAGGAGCTTATGGAATATTGATATAAGTATTGTCAAAGAGGTTACCTCGTTAAATAAAGTCTGTTTACTTTTATTAATATTATTATGTAGGGTTAACGCATGCGTCCGAGGGACGGTTGGTGCCCATGCCCGTTATGCAAATGTATTAACACGACAAGGCTTGCGTAAACGCTATTATAAACAACACTTTATGAGTATATTTCTAAAAAAATTGACACTTAGGCGGGAAATTTTGGGCGACGTGGTGGAAAACAAACATGACGTCGATTAGCAAACTTTACGTCATATACAAGGTTTTGTTATGAGCGTCGACTTCGGGTATCCGCAAATACCAAGAAAACAGTGACATTGGGTGTTTGTTTTCGTTTTTTTTTTACTATTATAGACAATTGATCAGTAGTTACAATTAAAATGTGAATTACAGTTCATATGACGCTGTAAATCATTTATTTTCGACGGCTGGGTCCTGGAATTAGCATACTAAAAACTAGACACCAACTGCGCAAAATCACCGTTTTTATGCTATAATTATTATCAATATTTTATTATTATTATAATCGTTATTATACGTATTTCAGGCCGTTTATTATCACGAATGGACAGTATTTTTTACCCTTGTGCATATTGGTACCATTGCGATCCTTGGAGTTGCTTTGAAGAGGGGTTGGGAGGCTGACGTCAGATTGCAGGCGATCTGTATCACGTGCATCGTCGGTTGTGGAATATCTGTACTGTTAACATTGGGTGGGTTATTTGGTCTTCCTGATTGTTTGAGTACACTTGGTTTGCCCATAGAACCACCAAAGAAAAAATTCGTTGTAGCTGCATTTAAGTCCCATGGATGTGTTATACTGTTTCTTAGTATGCATCAAATAGCTTGGGCTTTGGCTGCTTTGATTGTACCAGAATTTGGCGGAACAGAACACGGAGTACGGATTGCTGCGTTTGTTGTGGGTGGATTCGTTAACCCTTTACTGGTAAGAGTAATATTTTGTCAAATTCATTTGATAGATAAAACGCACCTATTTCGCTGGTTTAGAATTAGAAGGCCGTAACTACTACTTACGACCTTTTCAGACTGATACATACAATGTATTTGAAATCTGCATTGTAAGGCGCTTCTTATGAACCTATTTAAATGAATGCTTCTCTACATCACGGGCTTAGAATGAGAAGGTCCTTAAAAGACTAATGCATATTTGAAATCTACATAATATGGTGCTATCTTATGAGCCTTTTTTCATGAAAATCGAAACTTGTCGTGTTGACCAAACTGAACTTGAAAAAGCTTGTTTTACCATTAATAAAGAGTAATTGTCAGACAGTTATTCTTTTTTCTCTAAATATTAATTTTGCAGCTACGACCTTCTCATTCTTAGCCAGCGATATGTTAGATAGTTTTAGACTTGAACTATGTGCAAATGTTGTATGCATATTTTGTGTAACCCACTGAATTATGTTTAGTCCCGATTCGTATAGAAATGTATAAGTTCGTCAAGCCAAACAAATGAGATTATAAGAGAGCTTTTTGATAAATTGTGCAATTTACCATCTGGAATTTCGTCCTTTCAGACTCACAAAAAGAATTTCTCTACTGTGCTTTAGAAACTTGCTTTGTAAGGCGCTATATAAATATTTTTAATAATCAATTAATCTATTTGAAGGCAATGGTGTCAGCAGCATTGTGCTTCAAAATCGTAAGGTTTACCAAAAAGCCGAAAGAAAGAAGTCGTGTGATGACTAAAACTATGGTTTGTATAATACTAACCTATTGAGAGGTTACCAAGTTATAGCTTATTGAAATAACATTTTCTTGACTGTAAATTGTTTGATCAAGTATAGCAGTTTGATAACTTTAAAGTGTATAGAGCTATATCGGAAAATATGTTTTAAAAAAGTTTCAAAAATGAAAAACAATTATGCTTTCATATCCATTAGCTCATTTTTCGCTTTAGTTTTAACAGAAACTCTCTCTGTGATATATTGGACATGCGAACTGTCATTTTCACACGAAAGTGTTCTAGAACATCCTATGAAACTATAAAAATCGTCTATTTTCAACGATTGAATCAAAGTACACGGAACCCATGCAAAGTTTTAATTTGCAATTAAGGTAGTCTAGTATATCATACTAAAAACGATTCAAGTAATTATTTTGACATTGAATGACTGTTAGAATATAGCTCTATACACTTTAAAAGACTGCATTTTAAACACATTTCCATTCTTTTGTATACCCACTAGAGATGTGCACACATAAATGGATGTGAGGTTTTATATCTTTTAACGGTAAATGTACTAGGGTTTTTTAAAGATATGTATGCCTACTACTAGTAAAATGGATTGATTTACCATCAATACACATGATTAAATTCCTCTGCTTTATACTATAGTTCAATTTTGAACCCTGAGCCATGACCTTTTCTAAAGACGATTCTATTTGGGCGGGTAACCCGTGATTTATTGATTTCAATAATCATGGTTTAAAGATATGATACTTACTAATATGTGTAATTTATCAATTGGCAATTTAACACAGTTAGTCAATGCTGTAACAAGCTTTATAGGCGAATTCATTAAACTTTAAAAGTGCAGTCACGGCTCAATGCTCGAAATCGAACTATATACCCAAATTATTTTGAGATAATTCCATTCATTTAAGATAATCCCTCGGATTTTAACGCTAACAATTTACAGGTATCCATATAGGTCTGGGTGTTCACATCTCTAATAAGATATTTATAGGTAACATAAAATATAAAATATCTGCGCTTCAATAAGTTTAGGTTCATCATTTCAGATGGAAATACATGCAGCCTGGATCTGGGTATTCCTAGCTATAAATATCGCAGGGCACGCTACGTACGGCAGCTGCTTCGGTACGCTACAAGATGAACATGGCGACTGGACGATTACCGCACCATTTATGGTTGTTGTATGTCATGTACTCTCACTTATTGGAAATATTCTGATAGGCTACCTGTGTTTGGCTGTGGTACACTATAGTAAGTTCCAAGACAAGCTGGGGATGACAACACCTGTAAAGCCTAAGACAACACAACAAGCATCAACAAGTAACAACACTATACGTGGAGCAACTGCTAAGAAAACTACAAAACCTGCGGCTCCTAAGCCGGCGCCGAAGAATGCAAGCAGTACAACATCGGGCACAAGCAACAACAACACTCCAGTCACGACATCTTCTGGCGCTACTGGATTATCAACTGGACCCACAGCGACATCTCCTGGTGCTACTGGAGCATCTTCTGCTGTTGCTGGCACATCAAGTGGTCGTGAAACTAATATCGATGAAATAAAGGAAAGAAATCGACTGCTACAAGAGGAAGTTTCCTTACAGTTGCAACTAAAAGAACTTCGGCAGCAACAGCAACAAGCACCTAACCAGTCCGTACTTTATACTGGCAACACTGTGCACCTTGGACCCAATGCTCCTCCAATGCCACCGATTTACACAGTAAATCCACCTAGTTATGAGGAAGTGACGTCAAAGCCTAACAACTGTTGAGTGACACATTCTCTAAGTGTAAAATGTCTTTCGTTGTCACATTCTTACTTGTTTCACATACTTTAAATTGTTGCAGAATGCTTTTTCGATGATATTTAAACCAATTGTATAATAAATTAATAACTTATTTATGTTTAAGCCTGGTTTTTTTTTCAAATCTAAATAATAATTGAGTGAAAAAAATTCTATGTATGTAATGTCTTTCGAAGTGACACGGTTACTTGTTGCACATATACTTTAAATCGTTGCTGAATGTTTTTTTTCGGTGATATTTAAACCAATTGTATATTTCCAAGCCTGTTTTTTTTTAATATCCAAATAATCATTGACTCAAACATTTGTTATGTGTGTAATGTCTTTCGTAGTTACATCCTTACTTGTTTCACATACTTAAAATTGTTTCCTACGGGTTTTTTGATGATATTTAAACCAATTGTATATCTTCTAGCCTGTTTTATCTAATTTATTTATATTTTCTTTTTAAATATAAATGGATTACTAGCTTTTTTAGGTTTTCGGAATTTAAATTTTCTTTTAAGCTGTTGCTTCCAAGCGCTTAATAGCGCTTTAATTAGACAACAGATTCAAATATATTATTTGTAAAATAGTTTTTGTGATAGTGTACCTTGGTTTTATGCTTTATATGTTACTTGTTTATAAATATATACATAAATTATTCCATTTAAATTTTATAATACTTTTACTGTTTTTGTGAAAACTTTTAAAGTGTTTAGAGCTATCTCTGACGATATTTGTTTTAAAAAAAAAACACCAGAAAAACAATTATGCTTTCATATCCATTAGATTATTCTTCCCTTCAGCTTTAACAGAAACTCTCTGTGATTTATTGGACATGCGAATCGTCCGTTTTCATACGCAAGTGGTCTAAAACACCCTAAGGCGACGGTTGAAATTATAAGAATTCGACGTTTGAATCAAAGTACAAGGAACCCATCCAAAGTTTTAATTTGCAATTAAGGTAGTCAAGTACCATACTTAAACGATGCAAGTTATTATTTTGGCATATAGTGTCCATTTGATATAGCTCTATACACTTTAATGTCATGCGTGAAATAAAAATATTCATGTGTACAAACAACTGATATTGCGTATTTGTACCATACTGTACAGTGAGAGACTTTAAAAACGCAACAAATGTGAAATTATTGAAAAAAGTTATTTAACTTTTGTATATGTTCATGAAAATTGGCAACAGTAGAGATTTTTGCATTCTCAATAATATCTGAATAATAATATATATTATAGTTTCGTCAATTCTTGTAGTAAACATGGCAGACGTAAGTGTTAATGGCGTATTTATCAAGGAAACATTGGTTAACTCAATTTGGTTGTAGAAAAAAAGTTTTTAAAGTCTCTCAGTGTATACCTCGTTTAGTTGGCATTGATTCAGAGTTACTAACACTAATTCACAAGTATAACATATATCGAGGGGTTAGAGCAAGAACCAGTTATCTAGCCAAATTTCCGAAAATGACTTTTTTATTAAATTGGATGCCATTACTGAAAATACAAAATGTGTAAAAAAATCATGATCATGACGTAATTACTTTTAAAGATATTGAATTGTGACCAAACCAGTTATCGATTATCACTGACTTTGGTTTAAGCAAAAACCAGTTATCATAATATAACTTGCAAGTTTTAATTATAACACTGGTACAGCATGGAGCTAAAACAATTTAGGGGTCAATACTTTATTTTTGCAGAAAGGTTAGTTGTTGTTTTTCTTATTACCGTTTCTGCAAGAACCATGTAGCGATTTATACATGGATTTTGCAGGAATGTAAATCTCGCACATTTTAATTTTTCTACCAGCAAAAACAGGCTATAGAGAGATACAAACTAGCAGACGCCTAATATTGTAATCTTAAGTTAGAGGTAAAACAGGCTATCAGTTGATGCAGGGTTTTACCAGACAATGACCAGTCTATAACTTAAGCATTTCAGATACAGAAACAATTCACCCGGTTATAATTGCTTTTATCAATGAGTGTAATGATAACAATGTGACCTGCTGAGTGGTCAAAACCATGCATTGAAGAATTCTAACACCTTTGTTGAAACTTTAGTGTCATAGGAGCATTGTTAGAGAATGAATGTTCATGTTCAAAAGTGGATTCTGATGTCAAATTGTTAAACGTAAGTATGTTTTATTTGATTTATTTATCAATACTGTTTCTTAATATCATATTTAAAAACGTATTTTCAATATTCATAATGCAATAATTTAATTTCAATAGATTCTTGAATAGTTATCAAATAGGGTTTTATACAGTATAGCCAGACAAAACTCATGTAGTAACATTACCTGTACATAATGTTATGCTAACGTCACACAAATACAGTCAGATCCCGATACAACGGCGATGTTTGTTACCTAGAAAAATGTCGTTGTAATGAATATGTCGGTATACTGAATTAATATAAAAAGCATTTTATTACGTTTGTCCCCAAATTTGATGTCAGTATAATGAATTTGTCAGTATATCGGGTGTCGTTATATTGAGATCTGACTGCAGCAGAATCTATACAGTGCCGCCCAAAGTATTATAGTTTTGCAATCACCAGCGGCTTCTACATTCTAAAGCATTTGTTATGCACTTATTGCTATGGTCTCCTAATGTTTTACTTCTAGTACATGTATTTTAAATAAATAACTCGCAACCATTATTGCTTGAATGACTAGCAAAACAGATGTGATTTCAAATATTTTCATCTTTTTTTCTGTAAATTTGGATACAAGCAATTGACTAGAACTTAAGTAAAACATTCTGAAGATGGTATTCTTTGAAATAAAATATATATTTATATATCACTGCTTTAGGGTTACATGAATATTATTGTCTATCAGTATCTACTTATCTTATTTTACAGATGTGGTCCGATACAGAAGATGAGCATTATCTATCCATAAATTTGAACAATCTTGTGAATGAGTCGTCAAGCACAGAAAACGGGAATGAATATGACAATGCCGTGACAAGTTCAAGTGTACAAGACAGAAATGAAACAAACAATGTTGTGAATGAGTCTTCAAGTGTACAGGACAGTAATAACACTGATAATGACGTGAGTGAGACGTCAAGTGTACAGGACAGTAATGATACTGACAATGTCGTGAATGAGTCGTCAAGTGTACAGGACAGTATAAATACTACTGAAAATGTTGTGAATGAGTCGTCAAGTGTTCAGGACAGTAATACTACTGATAATGTCGTGAATGAGTCGTCAAGTGTACAGGTCAGTAATACTACTGATAATGTCGTGAATGAGTCGTCAAGTGTGCAGGACAGTAATACTACTATAAATGTCGTGAATGAGTCGTCAAGTGTACAGGACAGTAATACTACTGATAATGTCGTGAATGAGTTGTCAAGTGTACAGGACAGTAATACTACTATAAATGTCGTGAATGAGTCGTCAAGTGTACAGGACAGTAATACTACTGATAATGTCGTGAATGAGTTGTCAAGTGTGCAGGACAGTAAAACTACTGATAATGTCGTGAATGAGTCGTCAAGTGTACAGGACAGTAATACTACTATAAATGTCGTGAAAGAGTCGTCAAGTGTACAGGACAGTAATACTACTGATAATGTCGTGAATGAGTCGTCAAGTATCCAAAAAATACACGTTTTCTTCACTGAATGAAAACAGGCAAGTGTGCAAACAGTTTTTTTGTTCCACTTTGGCTGTAAGTGTTGCATAGTAGACTATGCTTTGGATCATAAAAACCAAGGACACTATGAGGGGGACAGAACGAAGAGGCAAGCAAACACCGAAGAACAAAATACCTCGAGACACAATAAAAATTTAGTTAAAGAGCACCCTAACTCTTTCCCAAGAGTTTCAGGACACTACACTAGAAAAGATTCGAATCGGGAGTATCTAGGTGCGAAATTAAATATTACCAAATTGTACGAACTATATAAACAAAAGTGTGAATCTAATGGATGTGAACCAGTCAAAGTGTCAATGTATCGTAGGGTGTTCAACGAAGAGTTTAATCTTTCTTTTCATGCCCCAAAGAAAGACCAGTGCAATGTATATACACAGTACCAAATTGCTGAAAATGAGGACTCTTTTACTGAAGACTTGAAGCAGAAATATAACCAGCATCAAGACCGAAAAGTAATCGCGCGGGAAGAAAAAACGATGGACAAGCGACTTTCCAAGCAGAACTCGAAAATACATACATGCACATTTGATCTACAAGCTGTTTTATATACGCCCTGTTCGCTTGTGAGTGTCATGTATTACATGAGAAAGCTATGTGTATATAACTTGTCAGTCTATGACCTAGGATATGGGAAGGGGTCCTGTTATCTTTGGTCGGAAACCAACGGCATGAGAGGTTCTAATGAAATTGCTTCTTGCCTTAGACTGTATTTGCTTGCACTGCCCTCTGAAGTAGAACATGGTATCTTATATTCAGATTCATGTGCAGGCCAAAATTAGAATCAGATTGTTACCCTCTCACTGCTGCATGCCATAACACACATACCAAATTTAAAGATAATCGATCACAAGTTCTTAGAAAGCGGTCATACACATATGGAATGTGACAGTATCCACTCAGCCATAGAGTTCGCGAAAAAGAAAACACAGATAATCGTCCCAAGTCAATGGGAAACGGTAATCAGCATGGCCAGGAGAAAGGATCCATACATGGTTATTCCAATGAAACACCCCGATTTTCTTGATTACAAAAGCATGAAAACGCATCAAATAAAATCTCTAATCAAGACCAATCTTGGTCAAAAGATTTTATGGAGACAGATGAGGCACATAAGGTTCGTAAAAGAAGACACAAAAACAATGTACTTTAGAAAGCTGAGATACTCAGAAGTGAGCAGCTTGAACAGAGTATTAAACCAAGTTATAAACAGAAGCTTCCGATTTCAGTAGCAAAGAAAAAAGATCTCCTCTCTCTCTCTCTCTCTTTGCAAAAGTGGAATAATCCCGAAAGAGTTTCATGACTACTATAAAACCTTACCTTCCAGTGGTTCTATTGTTGATAAATTGGCACAGCCAGATGAAGAGGAATCAGACAGTGATAGTGACATTGGTGTGTAAGTCTAAGCGTACATTGTATGCTGAATGAACTGAACTTCTGACAGTCAAAATGGTGCATTATCAGAATCATACACTAGTTTGTAATCAAATCTATACAAACGTTCTAGTAATAGTATCCACAAAGTGTTTGAATTTATGATGTTCCCAAAAAGGAACATGTTGACATTGTTGGAATTTCTGTACCGTAATACTGTATGACAATCACTTTTTGGCATAATGTACTTTAATTGACTTTAATGTACTAATTCGTTTTGTCTTAAGATACATACAATATAAATAATGGTTTAATATGATGGCATGTCAGCAGAACATTATTTTAACCAAATGTTAATGTACAGGATGTAAATATATTCTTCAAATCTTACTTCATAGCTTAAATAGAACCTTCTTGTGTCCTAATTTGTCCAACGGTAGTTTGTTTAAACAATATTTATTTCCATAATTATGCGTTTTTATGTGTTACATAGACAGATTTTTCAAGACAAGAGGTACATATACAATAATTAGTAACAGGTAGTTTTATGGTACTTTTGGGTAGAAATTGGATTTGTAAACAAGTCTTATATAAGACGTATGTAATACATTACCGAGTGAATCAACAGTAGTTATAATCTAAAGTATCATTTTAAACATAAAGGAACAATAAGAAGATTTTATTATCTGCAAATACATGTTATCTAAATATAACATCATTTGGCTCAAATAGCCACATTTGTGGTTAGTTATGTTTCCTGCAATAAGCTATATTGTGTTCATAAATTGTTTCATCAGTGCAAATATGATGTCTTGCTGCCTAACTGTTGCAAACAAAAACAGTGTATGTTTCACTAAAGGGTTTTTGCAGGTATAATATAAATACTTAAAAGTTGACAGTGTATGTGAATAGACCAATTATAAGCAGATAACTTTTGTTTGCAGAAATGACATTGTAAAAATGTGTTAATAATGTTTGTGAAAAAAGCCACTATTACCATGTAACTTAATTTTGCAGGAGTAATATTATACTATTAAATTGAATAGGATTATGGAAAAACCAGCTATTTCAAGATAACCTTTTTTTGCAGAAACATTATTGAAATAAAGAATCAGTAACGTTTGTGAAAAAATCAGCCAACACCAGATAACCTGTTTTTGCTGTACATATGTTGTAGATAATCATTAAATTTTGCATGCAATAACAGATTTTGTGTTTTTTCTTCTTGAGGAAGAAAGATATAAGTCTGTAACCTTTACATTAGTTACACCTCTATAAAAGAAGCATAAATTTGCAACTATATTAAAAAGATCCAAATAAAAATCATTTTATGACATTTAACGTTTCTCCTGAACATTTTCAAAAATCGGTGGTAACTGGTTCTTGCTCTAACCCCTCGATATTTGACCTGCTTTACCATTTTCCCTTTGTTAAATATTCAATAAACAAAATCTTTAGTAATCTTATTATGGATTACCCACCTATAGCTTGACCAGATTAACCTGACACTCCTTAAATTCCGTAAAGTTCGCCAGGCTGTGCTCGGCTGTATTCGACTTGCATGTTAATTTGCCATATTATATATACCTTTATCTCCGGACTTTTACTAATTATGCAAGGAGTCTCAGGTTAATCTGGTAGGACAATACCTAGACATTGTTGCGCCCGGAGGCACACAGGGCAAGGACTAATGCTTTCCATTCTTTTCTATCTTTAGCTTTCTTTTCTATTTCTCCCCAGACCTAGCCTGTTTCTTTCATTTTGGTTTCGATGGTTCTTCTCCGTGTAGTTTTTGGCCTCCCTCGTCCCCTTTTACCGTCCGGTGTCCGTCTGAGAGCAGTTCTAATTATGTTATCTTGGGGTTTGCGTAAAACGTGTCCAATCCAGCGCCATCGTTTTCATCTTAATATCGTCCTCATATCAGTATTGTTTATGCATTTCTATATTTGATATTTTTGAAGGCCAGAAGATTCTTGAGATTGTTTGGAGACAGTCGTTATGAAAACTGGAGATTCTGTTGATGTATTTCTCAGTCATCCTCCAGCATTCTGCTCCGTACAGTAGCACTGTAATTACACAGCTGTTGTAAAGTTTCAGTTTATTGTTCTTGCTGATTTTTATTGTTTTCCAAATATGTTTCAGTTCTATAAATTATCATGTGTTTCTTGCTTTTCCTAGTCTGTTCTTAATGTCTTTCTCTGCACCCAATTTGATGATACAGTACTACCAAGGTAAGTGAATGGTGATGCACAGTTTATGTTTTATGTACAGTGTCCATTAACAATGTAATTTGAATTTGAGGTTCGTTGAAATTCTTAAATTCTGTTTTCTTGATGTTAAACTTGAGGCCTTTTTACAGGCATTTTCTTAAAATGTGGTTGTTTTATCATACAATTGTGTTTCAAGATGTGAGAATAAGGCAAGTCTGTCACCATAATCAAGATCTGCAAGCATCTTACTTCGGTATTGTTTCCGTTAAGGGTTGATCTCATTAACCAGTCTATTGTGATGATGAATAGCAGGGAAGACATCACACAGCCTTGTCCAACCCCAGATTTTACAAGGAAGCTGGCATCTGATGATCTGCCAACAGAGCATTTGAAGTCGGAATAGAAGGCTTTAATAAGGCTCACTAGTTTTGATGGAATTCCATGATGTCTTAAGATTTTCCATAAACTTTCTCTATGGCTTTTCAAAATCGATGAAGTTAATGATTAGTTTTCGTTGCCATTCAGTACACTGCTCCTTAATACAAATATTTGGTTGCTGCAGGTTTTCCTTTCCTGAATCCTGCCTCTTGTTCCCTTTATTTGTTGTCAACTGCTGTTGTAATTATATCAATATTTTTCTTGCAGAAAATCTTGCTGGGTATTGATAACAACGTTGTAGCCTAACAGTTGTAAAACTTCGTTAGATGTCTTTTTTGGTAACTTAATGATGTTGCCTCCAGACCATGCGGTTTAACATAATATTGTAAGGAGTATATCTGCAGCAAGATTGTGGTCTGTTGTAAATAATTCAGCTGGTAACTAACTGCATGTAACTGGTAATGCTGCTGTGACGAGGTGATGGGCACTTCCTACGTCAGTAACAAGTCTCATTCTCACATCCATGTTCTTTTATGCATTTCCTTGTGTGGGAATAGTGTTCCGCCAATCACAAGATTGTTGTTACCACAAATTTCAACCAAATGTTCACCATTTTCATTCATTGTACAGCATTCATGTTTTCCCATGATTCTTTCAATTCCGCTATTTTCTTGCCCTACCTTTACGTTGAAATCACCCATGATGTGTAAGGTCGTGTTTCGGGATCTGTTCTATCTCAGCTTGTTGAGTTTCATCTTCATTTGTGGGAGCTTATACTTACATATGTTTGATGTCTTAATTAGTTTTGTATTCAGTTTTGTTTTAAATAATTCTTTCGTTGATAGGATGGTATTCAGTCAGAGATTTTGAAGCTGCTTTGCTAAGAATTATAGCTACTCCTTCATGATGTTTTCCTTCTTTTCTTCCAGAGTATATACTTGATTTACATGTGCTGGTAAGATTCTTTTCAAAATATGTACATCTACATTTACTTATTCCTAAAAGCTGTAAGTTGTTCTTTTTCATTTCTCTCAAAACCTGGACTTGCTATAGTATGGACATTCCAGATGCACACTTTTAGTTTGTTCTCGAGTTCAGTATACAGTTCATGCAGCTTTCTCTGGTCATATTCATAAATGAAAGATTTTGCTGGTACATACTGGTGTTTCGAGAAACGTTGCATCGTTAGTTATCCTGGTTTCCGTAATCAAGATTGTTTTACAAGAAGGAGATATTACCCTTTTGACAGTTAGAAAAGAAAGTCAGTGTTGACAGTCAGAGTGGGCAGCGAATTTGAACAGCTGACAATTATCCAGTCTATTTAAATATATGAACAACTATTATGGATAGTGGATAGTGGACAGTATCTGTTGTCCAGTATAATTAAATATACGTTTTATAGTGTTTTATAGTGGGTTTTTTTTTAAAAAAAACACACAACAAAGTGCACCACAGTGATCGGCTCGTGAATTTCTGTAAAAATGGACATAATATATTTTGTATTCGTTTATTTGTCGTTTTCAAGTATACAGTTACCTGTGTTTCGACCTTGATTTATAATTGACAGTTTTAGTTAATGGTATATTTGACGTAAAGCCAATATCTGACCACACAACTATAATTTGCATTAAAATTAATTTTAATTTTTATCCGGAATAAGTCATAATACATGTTTAGAACAGATAAACACTAGCAACGTAAATTTGTATATTAAATACACTTTCTTCTTCGGCATTAGACTTACCATTCATGAAAAATAAAAAATTGAGTCCGTCAGAAAAGTCCAACATAATGCTTATATTTACGCTTGTCAGTTTAATTATTCCCAAAATGATATTCTCAGAATATTTTACCAGCAATACTATCGCTTTAATTAAGGGCAGTCAAAACATAAATAATACACGGTTATTTCACATTAAGGTAGAATCTACTACAGGTAACTGTATCATTGATAAATACAATTTGAAAACGAAAAATAAAAAATTGTAAAATTTATATTTTTCTATACAGGTAATAAAAAAGAAAGAAGAATATAAATTTTCAACAAAATACATTTTTTTCGTTTTCAACGATACAGTTACCTGTCAATGTTGAATCTACAATGTTATATATTATATAAACCAAGCTGGAAAAGTCGATAGTACCACCCGACCGAGTATTTGAACCTGTCTTGTCAGCATTAACTTCATCAAAGATTTAATCGATAGTACCATTACACAATGTAATGAGCCTGAAATTGTCATTATTTACATGTTTCCATTGACTACATGGATACCGACGATTACTATTGATATCGATTTAATCTTTGATGACGTTAACGCTGACTATAGACTGGTTCAAAGTACATTTATTTAGTAATGATTAATAAATGACATCACATGCGTATTACAATTTATTCCCGATAGTGAACTCGATCAGTTATTTTTCTCAGAAAGTCCCGGGTCCAACCAACAATTTTGCTCAGGACGGGAGTGGAGCCAAACCACTATTTCTACCTCGGACAGTCCTGAAAGTTTTGGAATGCTCGAGTAACAACTGAATAATATAGCTACAATTTGGACTAACTTCTTCGGGTTTAAACAAGCACACTGATATAAAATACAAATTGTGAAACATCAGGAATTTGTAATTATTTACGTATTTTACCTCCGTATTAATACGGTATAAAATTTTAAACTACTCTCATTTAAATTGCCTGAAATTAGCTCGCATGTGATGAAAACGAAGTAAAAATAAATCAAATACTTCATGGATGTTTAGACTGAAGTTTGTTTATGTTACAAATCAATATGATGATTAATATTACTGAGTACTTAAAAATTATGCTGAAAGGAAAACTGACGTTGTGTTTAAAAGGAAAAACACGCAGTATGAGGTGCGCGCGATGTTGAAAGTGGTTAAAATCGATTATTTGCAATAAATATTTCTTAAAGCAACTGTAAACAATGTTCTATTATATAAATACTTAATTTGGAAAGAAAATTATACTTTTTTGAAAAAATCGCTCCATTTGTGAGACAGGCCCTTTAACATAAACCCAGATGACCATCAAACTACTCATATTTTATATTTTAACAGAACAAGACAAAGCTTCAGATAAATGTCAGGAGAGATCACTAAGTATGCGACTTGGATTTTATATCGTGCGAGTTACCTTTCTTTGTAACACCAGAAAGTTATGTTACTTGTTAGTGTACACATCCAATACACGCGTAACCATGGCTGGTTTTTTGGCGTCTACATTTAACAATGATTAGTGGGCGTGTGTTTTATCAGCATGTGCGAATGGGGACGACATATTTCCATCTATATTTTGAGACGCACCTCTGATATGAAAACACCTGGGCACTATTTTACTAACAATGCGTTAATGTCGCGTATATTTACGCATATATATCTACCTTACGCAAACTCGTAAGTGTGTTTTACTAAACGATCGCAAGTACTCGCATATATTTACGCAAAAAATATTGAAGATTGAACGTAATTCGGGACACAATATAACCAATATAACAAATATAACGGGTACCAGAATGAATAAATATGCGCCAAGATTTGATGATTAATCACGCCTAAAACAACAAGTGACGGTCTAAAACAACAAACGACGGTCTAAAATAACGTGCGACGGTCAAAAATCATCAGTGCGTGTTAAAAACTCTTCACTTACGTTCATATTTGCCATTTAGGGTTGCCCAGCCTTGGCGTAGAAATAAGCAAAAACTTACGACAGAATGTGAACTAAAATATCTTTGTAAAACGCATTTACGCAAATATTATCGACGTACGCAATATTTTAGGAAATCTTAGGTTTACGCTAGCGTAAATGCTTTGATAAAACAGTGCCCAGGGGCCTTATTCACCAACGTCGTAAGTCTAAAATATAGACTTAGACTTTACATTGTCAAAATGTTCTATTCGCTCCCATTTTGTTATAAATGTACCGATTTTGGTATAAATTGGTATACATGTTCAGTGGATTACAATAAATAGTCCGATAAAATTTCAGTTGTTTAAATCTAATTACAAAGAAATGGCAGAGATTATGAATATTGGAAATTTTATGTCTAAGTCTGAATTTTAGACTTATAACGTTGGTGAATAAGGCCCCTGCATTTACCAGATCGGTGGCTGTTCTGCGTTTTTCAATTGACAATTGTCCTATTTGGTGTTTTCTGACATGTGGGTCGCTATCGCATAAATTATGACCGCACGGCATCTACACTGCGCAAAAAATCACGATTTCCTCGTGCATTATATTGATTTCAACGCCGCATTGCTCAACGGTCCGTGAAATATCGACCGAAAATTGTTAGCGCAGAATAACACAGGAAATCAACAGCAATCCCACGAAATTTCGTGCAAAAATTATAGAAAATTAAAGATGCACACTTAAAAGATTTGTTAAGTGTATATCAAAATTATTCTTGCTTCAGTGTCGACATCGACCTTGTTGACATTTGATCAAGACGTGATACAGGCGACCGCTGTTTGCTATATTGTAAGTGCTCGCGTTATTGTTTCACCAAGCTCCAGTTGAAGAGTTATGACAGTGACGTCATTTTGCAAACAACCTATAAATACGCAGGGTATATATCCCCAAATATATTGAGGATCATACTATATAGAAGTATGTCCTTACCAATTGATATAATTCAAGCACCGCATGGTTCTGTGGATGTGTTTGTTGACTCTCACTCAGGCGATCTAAGTTCAAAGCTTGTGCTAGCCAATAATCTTTAACATTTTTTTTCTTGTAAATTACATACGAGAAATGTATACCCCTTGGATTATTTGATAAGATGTTTATTTTGCAAATAAAGTTTTTGTCTTATTATTATTAACATTCAACGCGGGGAATTAGCGTAATTGAAACACGTTTAGGATAGCTATTATTTTTTCTTAATTCTTCAAAGACTCCGAACTATAATTTAAAACTTGTTATTGGCTATTAAAATAAGCCATATGAAGGTGAGAGAAATTGCAAAGGTGTTTTCTTTTACTCAACCAGCATACTGTACACATACTTTGTATACGATTGAAAAAAATAAAACAGAAATAAGCGTAAAAAGTTCTGCTGACGGGATTCGAACTCGTTATGTTTTAATTACTAATACTGCACCGTTATCCTCTCGGCCACGATTTCATGCTGACTACAGGTAAGGAAATATACTGATTATCAACATTTTGGCAGACGATATATAAAGAAAACATGAAATTGTAAATACAACATGACGTCACGGTCCTGGGTATCCCTGGTCAGGCTGTAGTTTTACGTAAAGAAATGAAAACAAAGATTCATAAGAAAAAAACGCACGTAAGCTATTCGTAAAGTATGCGTTAGTTCAAATTTTACGCAAAATACTTTACGCAAAACGTAGGAATATGGCATTGATGACTTGTCTATTTGGTTGATATTTTAGTGCATTAAAACCGATACTGGTAGAGTACCTTTATATACCAAACCACCAATCATTGATAAAGGTGTATACACTGTGCAAGTATATTCATATAATGTCAACAAAACACTTAGTCTAGTGCGTAAGGTCAATAAAGTTTTATACCCAATTTAAACAAAGAGAATTGTTTGACCTCCAAAAGTTAATTTACATTCACTGCATAATACTGTGAACTTTGTTGATTTTGAGGGGATACCATTTAGCGGAAATAAGAACCTGACTAACATTTATTTCGTGTTTTCATTTAGCATCATATACCTTTTTCTTTTACTGAACAGCCACGAAAATCTACTCCGGTATCAAGCCGCCTCAGTCAGTAAAACAACTATAGAGCAACAAGAATACAAAGAACTATCACTAAAGGATATGCAACACGTAAACATATCGAGGGCTTGGTGAGAAACAATGGTACGCGCCTGTATAAATTGATGTGGTTACCATAGTTTTGCACTTAGTCCTCGCTCGTGCAGTCTATACACTTACAACCACGCCTTGTTGCATGCCTATCATCGAAACAAATGAGTAGTTTTGAAATAACAGATAAATATAAATGTTGATAGAAGATTAGAATCATTGTATCGCCTTCTTTGTAGGAGAGATCATTTGTCAAAGTGCGAATGACGCAAATATTTGTCCTACTCATATAAATAGTTCCATTGGTCTACTAGTTTATCAATATGAAATTCGAGCCTTCATCACGATCACTATGTTTAAGATAAAATTGCACGTTACTAAGTTTACGCTTCAAGTATAAAATACCTGAATACGTTTGAAAATGTCAGGCAAATTTTCTTAAACTTACCACAACCACTTATTTTTCATTTCGTTTTTTTACCACAGGTATCTGTATCTTTGATGAAAGAGTAAAACGAAAATAATGATACAAGAACCTGTGGTTTTTAGTGTTTGTTACGCTATTATCCATAAATAAAAATAATTATTTTCAAGGCGTGGCTGAAAAACAGTCATAAGTTTTTAAGGCATACACTCTACTTCCTGATCAGAATGGAAAACTAATATATAAAAAATTATCAGCTACCTGACCAAACAAAATGACTATCATATGCAATACTGGCTTGATCTTCCGCAAGTAACACATTTGATGTGACACGATGTGTACGTAAGGACTGTTACCTACGCCATGAAGAACAAACCAGTAACGTACACAAGGATCAACCGAAGTACTACTTTGTTGCGTTTGTTAGGGAACCCGTTATATAATGATGAGTTCCGGTGGTCTTGAGGCGGATGCGCTTTGGGATCGAGGGGTCTCTGATTCGATGCCCGTCTGTACCACTGCCTAAAATATATTAGCAAGAATAAGGCACAGTACTGAACTCGAAGATTGGTACATGTGGAGGAGACCTGTACCCGTTGATTAATATTCGATATTCCTGGACGCAGTTTCTCAATAATGGCTGCACCCAAACAAAGAGAGAAATATTCGACACAGGGAGACTTGAACGCTCGTTTTCCTAGGTAACACAATGACCAGGGGAAGTTAAATTTGAAAATGTGGCCACACGTCTGAAAGTGGTCTCGAAAACTTATAACCACAGCCGATGTTTCACAAAGCATGTTTTCGCCACGGTTATGTACACGCAGCTGGAAACAAATGAACTTCAGACCCGGTGATTATAAACATTGGAGTACGGACTCCATGCTCCAACTCATACTCCGTACTCCAATCGCAGCATTTCTGAGTTACAAAAAACTGCTGTACTTCTTTATTACTGAATGGAAACATATGAAGATTTTTTTAATTAGATCATTCGCTACAAGTTGATGTTGGTTTTGATGCAAAATTCTAAAAAACATGTTCTTCAAGCTTGGAGTATGGAGTTTGAGTATGAGAATGTGAAATGTTTATAATCACCGGGCCAGGAGGCGTCTTGTCTAGGGGAAGCTTCGTGGAAGGCATGCAATCTATTGATATCGAACGTTCACTTAGAAATTTCAATACATGTATCGAATGTTAATTCCACGTCGCCAATGAGGATTTACTGTGATATAGACTTAAACTCCACGTTTTCAAGTGTACCAATAATGGACGAGTACCTTTAAAGTTATGGAGTATTTTTATCAAAGTTTATTGATCTCTCGTTTTTTGATGGTTTGTAAGAAATTGGTTTACATTACACTAACGTATTTACAATACCTATCTATATAAAAAGATCATTTATAAGTATGTATGCACACTCAAAACTTTGTCGATGTTCGTTTACATTGACTCTATAGTATGTTTACGAAATTTAACATTGAAAAACCAAAACGCTGAATATTTTCTTAAAGGAACGTTTGAATTTATTTGTAGAGGTAAATATTAAAAAGTGTTCTTTTATATAAAATGGAGCGTTTTGAATTGAGATAATTACTGTTTTGAAATTCTTACTATTCTAATATAAATATATCTATCGGAAAGAAACTATCGAAATGATTTTGGGTCGTACTGACAGTTTTCTTGCAATTTTTTACTTAATTAAACTTAATATATTTTATTTACAAAGAAATGTGATTTGGCAACAGGCTTACCCTATATTAGTTCTCTCCTTATTATTACCATTTCTATTTTAATGAAGATATATCGGAAACTAACTTAGTGTCATTTTGCTAGGTCAAAGTGACATTGTGTTTGGTATACATTGGATATAGAAAGGAATGCAATATTATTTATTTTTGAATTAGTATTTCAAAAGTTTACTTTTCCAAAGGAGTAGTGAATTCCATAGGGGAGTGGTGAATTCCATAATTTAAGAAAGATAGTACAAATGTTTTAGCTTATATAAAGAGGAAGTTTATACTTTAACGTCTCTTTGATAAGATTATAATAGTAAACGAAGACGGACATTATCGGTTTGTCAATAATCGTTAGGACTTTGTGAAATTCAGAAACCTCAGAATTTATGGAACTTTTCTAACTTTATTTGGATTAATTCAACACGGAATAAATGGTATATAAATGGTAATAATTACAAAATGTATCTTTATCATTTTTTATGAAAATTCGATCATTTCGTTTCATAATCGGTCTTTTTATTTTTTCTTTATCATGTGTACATTTTAGTCGTTTTTGTAATGTAACTTACAAAAATTCTTATATTCCTGAATATTCCGTGATTTTCCGTAGTTCTTGGATGTTCAGGTGTGTTGTTGTTGTTGTTGTTACGGGGATTATTTCGGAGATATGTATTTATCGTACATTTTGTATATTTACCGTCACCCGATTGGGTGTGATTCGAACCCATTATCACAATGACGACAGCGCATTGCACCGAAGACCATACCGACTGCGCCAACGAAACACTCATATTTGTTGGCTCTTATTTTTCTAATGATTCCTGAAGTTATTAATTATTAACATATATAATGTATAATTAAAGCAGCTGACAACTTCTTCACATGCGCATTGTGAGACTAAAAAAATGGTAGAAACCACATGAATCTGTTATGTTTATATCCAAGACACCGTTACTGACATGTCACAAACACCCTTTGGAAAGAACGGAGTCTTTGATATTGTTTTGGTGCCCTTTTATGTAAATATGATGTCAGGTTCCTGTGTAGAAAGTTGACACCAAGAATAAGACTGCGAGCACACTGGTAAAACATTTAATTAAGAACCGGTGCTATATAAATTTTTTAAAAACACATGCAAAGACATACGCATATCATTTTATTCAGCACACCAAAAAGTCGATATGTCGTATTTTATGTTTACCTAGATCTATGTCTACGAATAAGTATACCTTCAAATATTTATCTTTTTGACAAACAATGTTTAAGTCTATCTCTAAACTGAACATCGAACTTTAATCAAAACCATTAATATACTGAGTTCCAAAAGTTCCGCATCCGATATATGATGTGTCTTTTTTACTAGAATCTCCAACTTATTTATGATAATTCAAATGCGCATGTGTAGAGCGATGTGTACTTGATATAAATCCATGACAGTTATCGATTTGAAGATATGTATCGATCCATAATAAAACCACATGTGACACCACCCCACGATTCCAAAATAACACAACGATAAACTACTACTTTGTAGTAGAAGGGAGGTAATAAATACCGAAAATTATCTCTCTTTGACCACAGACAATTAATGATGTTGCAATAGAGTCTGTACAACAGGCCAGATTTTAAGAAACATCCGCTTTGACATAAAAAACGCAACAATAAAGCAAGTTTCCGATACTTATAATGTTGGGTGGACTACAATTATGCTACAACAATGCCGTTGTTCTTGGTGCAAAAATATAGCAGCATTACCTGTCTATGTCAGCGTCATTGACCCTTGACCTGTGGTCACGTGGTACGTCATATACAGTTTTTTTCGGATGGAGATGATACACCAGTCTTATTATGATAAAGACATGTCAATTTAATTCGACACAATGTATTTTTAGTGAAACACCAGCTTCTGGCGTCTTATATACACGAATCGTTCACAATTATCAATTTTTGCAATCAAATTAAGCGTACATTTCTAACTTATTTGACTAACTTATTGTGTTTTTTCGTAACACAGACACGATGCAAGTAAATTGGAAGTGAAATTAAAGTAAAAAATGAAGAACCCAAATTATGCGTGCTTGAATAGACGTTTTTACCATTTGTTATTGTGTGATCATTCAAGCGTGACGAAATCCAACGGAAATAGGTTCAACATAAACACTAAGGGTACGCAAACGGACAGTGTTCCTAAAAAGTTCTTTTAAATTAACTTTTCCACAAAAAATGAATTTTGAATTAAGATGCAGAACTTTTGGAACTCAGTATAGTATGATACCATTTGGTACAATTTAAACTCTAACTTTAAAACTATTTCATATCTAAACGTGTATAACATGCCTTATATTAAAATTACATTTGTATTTTGATGAAGTATATTCATAAAATGAACTGTTATACTATTTGATATCGAGTGAAGTTCATTTGATCAAGAATGGTGTCGTTAGATCTCAAACGGCGTAAAATAATGAAGTCAATTACACTGTGAGTTCTGACTTCAATGAGATATTTTTTTATAATACAATGAACTCATCACCCGCGTATTATCAGAAGAAAATACAAATCAATAACACACACTGGTGTCCATTGCCTAAGTCAAGCGCTACGTAGCGCTTTCCATGCGAGGTAATACATACATTTGGTCATTTAATTGAATGGATGGTAACTGAATGAAGACGCTCGGTAGCGCTTTGCTAAGACACCGGACACCTAATTTGTTAGCCACACACGTATGATGTATAATTACTCAACCCATGTTAAATAATTATAAATTAGCATTTCTATATAATTTTATTCAAAATATATCTATGAAACATACATATAACACAAGTATCGTTTTCTGTGAGAAACAATGAAGGCAGTAGGCACTTAAAGGAAAATATTAAAGTGCTTAATAAATTCGAGATTGAAGAAAAACTCTTAAGTGGTTAGTCTTGTTTTAATTATAAGTGTTGCTTTACGTGTGTATGACGTCAGTAAAATTATTGTTTCTTCTGTTGGTTTGTCTTTGTTATATTTGGGGCCTTTTATGATATGTTTCTTACTTTGGTGAAATAACATACCAGGTGTCCGTTGCAGAGCGCCTTATTCAGTTAACTTCCGTTCAATTAAATTTAGAAAACATAGATACCTCCCGTGGAAATAAAGCGCTTTGCTTAGGCAACGGGCCCCGGGTACTTGTATATCATTGAAATGTTTTCAACTAACACTAACACTATACTATTTATTTTCAGGTTTGGCGTCAAACTACATGTATGTGACTATGTGTTGAGATCTTTTGAATCAACTCACGATCACCTGGTAGTCATGTGACGTATATTTGTGCGAGTCACGTGACGTAACGATTTTATAAACAGGATAAATCGAATGTTTAAAGTAAGTGCATTATCCGGAGTTTAAATTGATACTTTTAGTACTTTGATTTGATTATTTAATTACTTCCGGTTTTCGTGTTTGTGTTTTATGGTACAACTTAACAATACAGTACGTTTTGGGAGCTGTAAATATTGGCTATAGAGGTTATTGCTCTATAGAGGTTAAATTTATTGTAAATATAGGTTAAGGGACATTTTGAAAGTGTTGTTATAGAGAGGTTGTTGATCTACAGCGGGTTGCTCTTGAGAGGTTGTTGATCTACAGCGGGTTGCTCTTGAGAGGTTGTTGATCTACAGCGGGTTGCTCTTGAGAGGTTGTTGATCTACAGCGGGTTGCTCTTGAGAGGTTGTTGATCTACAGCGGGTTGCTCTTGAGAGGTTGTTGATCTACAGCGGGTTGCTCTTGAGAGGTTGTTGATCTACAGCGGGTTGCTCTTGAGAGGTTGTTGATCTACAGCGGGTTGCTCTTGAGAGGTTGTTGATCTACAGCGGGTTGCTCTTGAGAGGTTGTTGATCTACAGCGGGTTGCTCTTGAGAGGTTATACTTTAGGCCTACAGTTAAACAAGTCATTAAAGACAACAAATGCGAACTGGGAATAGCGGAACATGGTCTTTGTCAACAGGTGGTTTCTCTTAATATGTATATTATCATACAAACTTCTAATCAGAAATACTTTTAGAAGCCACGTATACACAGAGGAAGACGGTGCAAAATTAAGAAATTACTAGGATTACCATGTCTTTTCAAGAGAATACACATCAAAATATAGACCCCTACCCTAGAAAATATTTTCTGTGTTACATTTTGCCCCTGGATGAAGCCTTGCTTTAGACACACCTAAAATTTCATGTCTATTCAGAAGACTACACCCTACCTATCTCTTAATCACAGAGGTTTGCAGGTGTATGATGTTAATGTAAAATAATTTGACATTTCAGATATGAAAGTTCGTCGCATGCTGTTGGTATTAGCGCTGTTTGTCATCAAGGCAAGAGCAGGTAATATATTCATGTATATTGCTTCAATAATTATACGCATAGGCGTTTTACCTGTACATGCGTCTTCACCCATCTTACAATACTCGAAAACTGCATATTTTGTACGTTTGAGCTCTGAAGTGTGAATAATTCAACCAAATGGAAACTATCTAGTGTCGATGCCGAGCTTTGCCTTTATTTGCCAGTCAACTTTCTGCTGAAATATGACAGACATACAAATGTCCCTCCATCTAGAGTTGAACCCGGGTCGACAGATTAGACAACACGCGCACTAACCATTTGGCTACGGAGGCAGTTAGTCTCCTGACGACAGGCAACCTAGCGAGTCCCTAGAACTGACTATACTGAGCGTGAAGCAATGACGATATACCAGCACACGTATTATGCTTATCGCGTCGGCTGGGGCCTAATTAACCAAATATGTAAGTCTAAAATTCAGACTTGCAAAGAAATAGCAGTGATTATACCATGCAAACTTATCAAACACTATATTTTGTAGAACAATCTATAGCAAGCGGTGAAGTTACTGATGGGATACAGACAGACGAACGGGATAATGCAAGGTATGGTACGGTGTTCCCAGAAATTATATAGAGGATATTTGTATTTTTCCGTGGATGATCGGCTGATAATTCACCGAGTGAGCAGCTGATGTAATATTTTCACGAGTGGCGTAGCCACGAGTGAAAATATAAGTCAGCTGCTCACGAGGTGAATTATCAAACGATCATACACGGTAAAATACTAATATTCTATTTATTTCATGCTTTAAATGATGGAAATACTCCACTATTTACCTGAAATGTTTTGCGTGACGTCGTTTTCCCGCCATGCACGCGTCGAGTCGCAATCAAATAGTTCTTCTGCAACGGCTTCAATTGCGTCCATTTGTTTTACATTTATGTATAGATAATGCTGTGTTATTTGTTAAAGATTAAGAGAGCAAGTGAAAGTGCATATTATTTTATTTTTGACGGCGAGGAAATATGATTTTTAAAAACTAGTCCATTTGCCGTGAAATTATGAACTGTGAAATTATGAACAGTGAAATTATCGGGGAATAATCCACCGTTATTCCGCCGTAAACCACCGGTAAGCATGAAATAATGAGAAATAATCTTTGCAATATTGCAAATATCTTAATAGGAAAAATATGTACATTATTTAATAGAGCTATCCTTAGCCTATTTGTAAAACATAGAATAAGCAATTTATGGATGACATATTTTTGTTGTGAAATGTCATGAAGGTCCCCGGTTGGGTTGTCGAAAATATTGCCTAAAAATGAGAAAGGGTGTAGGGTTGTAAAAGGTATTAAATCCAAAATACTTCATTACAGTCATATCTTAACATGTAATTGATGATACGGTTTTGATTTTTTTCAGTGTGGCACAAATTGCGGTAATTGTAGCAGTGGTGACATGCGTTATTGCTGCATTGTTGTGTATCGGTGCTTGTGGTTTCTGTTGTTACCAGAAATGTGTAGTCGGTAAGTATCACTGGACATTAAAACATCAGTAATCAGTATTTAAATCACGTTGGACATATCACATGGGTTTTTGGAGAAGAACGCAAGTAAAAATATGTCATTTTTAAAAAAAAAAAATCCGAAAAGAACGGTTTACAATTGATTGCAGTTGAGAGGGTTGTGAGTTAAAACTATGACCTTCTGTTGAAGCATATTTAGTTACATGGATAATGTTGATTTCCGACTTGGATGGCGAATATAATGCTTCTTTAAATTGAGTTAAAGAATAAAAAAAAACGGTTGTTTGTAACTTTTTTCTGACATTTAGTTTTATAAAAAAAAACACGTCACGACGTATGTCCACCCTGTCAATATGTATAGCATGATTATACAAAGAAAACATTTATGCTTACCACTTATATTGAGATACATTTTGTATATCCTAAGAACATTGCCATTGTGAATTTGTTTAACAAGTTTATAGGTTTGTAAAAATATTTATTTTTTTTAACATAAGAAGGCTATTGGCGAGTTTTGTTTTTACTTCTTTTACAGAGGGCTGTAGTATTTGAAGATGATGTGAAAATCCAAAGATGAGATCGCGAAATCAACTCGATATCATAAACTTAAGGTCGTAAATACGACATTGCTGCTGCTGTACATGATGTATGGTCAGAAATCTCGAAAAATTGAGATTGAAAAATTGAGATCGGAATCCAACAATTTTAGATCGATGAAGTACATGACGAATGGTTAGTGATCTCGAACATTTGTGATCGCTTCAGCAAACTGACGAAGAATGTTACCAGCAGTAACTCTCGACAAAGTGAGCTAAACCTGTCATAAGCATAGGCATGAACAGTCAGATGAGACAATACCAGGGGCGATCATCCGTAATATAGTTTCGTTTATTTCTCAATTGGATTGTCTCCCCTCCACAAGAAAATGATGCGAAACGTGATCTAGAGTGTGTTTTTTAGTCAAATCTTTGTACGTTGCTTGTCTCCCCTCGATAAGATATTTCAAGTCAATTTATGTAGCTAGAAATGTTGTATTGATATACAAATATATCTCAAGTAACAAGTTACATGACTGAGACCTTCAAGAACTTTGATTCGAGGAAACGGAAACGACCGGAAGTGGTGCTATCGAGAAACGGATGTGGTCAACTACTGACAAAACCTTTACTGTGTGACGTCATAAGACGACAATGCAACGCTGAACAGGGGCCTTATTCACCAACGTTGTAAGTCTTAAATATAGACTTAGACTTTACATCGTCAAATATTCTATTCGCTCTCATGTTGTTATAAATGTACCGATTTTGATACAAATGGGTATACATGTTAAGTGGGTAACAACTAATAGTCTGATAAAATTTCACATGGTTAAATCTAGTTTCAAAGAAATGCCAGTGGTTACGAATTATGACAAATTTAAGTCTAAGTCTGAGTTTTAGACTGACAACGTTGGTGAATAAGGCCCCTGTATGAACGTAGTATAGAATGAATAACTGGAATTGAGTATTGAGTATGCACGCGAGAAAAGTGAAACTTAAAGCTCCGTTTAGTCATTCAACGGCGGTCATCATATGAAGTTAAAGAACGCGTGATTACTAGCATACGATTATTTGATATTTTAGTATACTTAATTAACAATTATTATAAGTGTGCATATCTAAATGGGTCATATTTTTATAAATTTACAAATTTCAAATGCATAAACAATGACCGCATGGAATCTATTCCGCACCAAATCACGATTTTCTCCTGCATTATATTGATTTCGATGCTGCATTGCTCAACGGACCGAAAATTATGAGCACGGAATTTCACTGGAAATCTTGTTAGTAGCAGTTGCACAAAATTCCGTGCAAAATATTGATCAATAAAATAAAATTAATATGAAATTTAAAGATGCAAAAGTGTCCGGATCTGGGACCGAAGCCAGTATCTATAGCATTTGCATCATTTCTGTTTGAGCGTCCCTCGTAATTCTGTGACATTGAATTATATTGAACATGTAATTCTAGTCATGATTGCAAGCAGCGATAACCAGAACAGAACATCACACAACGGAATATAACCTTTATTTTTTCCAGCACGTATTACATAGTAATGACAGGTTCAACATTTAAGCAAATATGGAGGTTGTTACATTTTGTTTTTGGACAGAAATTTATAAATGCATCGATTGATTACAGATTTCAGCTTTTTATCAATGAAATTAAAGTTGATCCAAAACAAACTCGTTGTATCACAAAATGCTCAACCCTTTTCCCACAAAGCTTGTGCTCCTTGACTGATTTGGTCATGAACTTTGGCCCGTTTCTGTCCAACGCGCATTTGTAATTAAAATAGCAAAATCCGTTTAGATTTATGTATATTGTGATTAATAAATGACTTTGACAAACTAAGGCCACACCACGATCAATAAAACGCTTTCATGGTTTCTGCTTTTACTTGAATTTACTTGGAGAATCAAAGCAATGTAAGTACATATCGTTGGCTTACAATGAGAAGGTCGTAACTACTACTTACGACCTTTAAGACTAATACATATTAGAAATCTGCATCATAAGGCGCTTCTTATGAGCCTATTTTCATGAAAATCGGAAGTTGTAGTGTTGACCAAAATGAAGTTGTTAACGCTTGTTTTACCATTAGTAAAGAAAAAATTTCAGACAGCTTTTTCTCAAAATATTGATTCTATAGTTACGACCTTCTCATTTTAAGCCAGCGATACATTGTATACTGTCATTATTCTAATGCACAATAATGGGAAACGGTGATTACTTGTTTCAATTAATAATTAACAGTTACAAAGTGCTACATTATTGTAAATAATACCGAGCTTGCTAACCGTACATGTCGATGGCTTAGTACTAGAAGGTCGTAACTACCAAATCGATATTTTGAGAAAACACGGAAAAACTGTCTGACAGTTACTCTTTACTTATGGTAAAACAAACAGAAAACACGGAAAAACTGTCTGACTGTTACTCTTTACTTATGGTAAAACAAACTTTTACAACTTTATTTTGGTCAACATGACAGGTTCAGATTTTTATGAAAATGGGCTCATAAGAAGCGCCTTGTGATGCTTATTCTAAATATGTATGAATCATAAAAGGTCGTATGTGGCACTTACGACCTTCTAGTTCTAAGCCATCGATGTATCAGTAGACCAGCTCGTTGCCAGTTAAATTTGCTGGCGACCTAAAACGTGATCGTGTAAAAGGAATGGTATGTGATTCATGAGCCAATGCGTAAACGTCTAGAAACTGTATGTTGTATTTAATAAAAGAGAGACTGCTTACAACCATATATGTGCAAGTAGATCAGCAAGTTAAATTTGTCAGCGAAACAAAACGTGTAAGTGTCGTACAAAGGCGGTTCGAGCGACGGTAAAAATTCAAAATGGTTAGGAACACTTATAAAATTAAGTTTCAATGATTACATATAAATGTTAATTAATGCAAATAAGCATAGTGTCAATGCTTTGATAAAATAGTACAAAGGTCCCATTCTCCAGAAATATGTATCTCAAATCGGTGCTATATTGTATATCAAATTGTGTTTCCCATCTCTGAGATAATTTCCACGCAATGTCCGGCTCAAAATGCTTCATGTAAAATTTCAAGATTTTCAACTAGTGAGTAACTAGATGCTCTATTACTATTATTATTTATATTATTATTATTTATATTATTATTTGAGCAAAATCTAAATATTAGCCGAGGTTTCTCATTGAGATGCCCGGTCCCGATCTTTCTCAAATCAAATTGAAATTTTGCTAAAATAAGAGTCGAAATTAGAGATAAATCTTTAGTTCCAGCTCCTGACATTTTATTTTAAGAAAACTTGAATACCATTTTATTTTAGTGCTGCTAATATTTTGTCAAGCCTCGCCTAGAAATTAAAATTAAGACGCATGTCAATATTTGGACTGAGTCCTTGCTCAGATTGACGTATTTAGGGAGCTGGCATCTCGCGTACTGTTTTATCAACAGACTTATGGAAATCGTAAACTAACGTTCAAATTTAAATTCAGTATATCACTTTAGCTACAGCAAATTGGGGGCAATATATTTTTGTAGACGATCATTTACTGAATCTTGATTAGTATTGCAGCTCACGCATTTATCACGCTTTATGGTTGTAAAGGTATTATAACACATTAAAATTTGATCGTAAGTTTAAGATTTGCGTTAATGCTTTGATAAAACAGTACCCTGCAACCTAGTTAATACTAACTTATTTCAGGTCGATTGCGAAACGCATTTTTCCAACTTATATTAATCACTCTCGACACATAATGTCTGATGTTATCCATCGCCATAAGGGTATGAGAGACGAGAAACCAGTTTCCCTTATATGCTGAGCGTCTTGCAAGGGAATTTTTGGTACCACTTTTTAAGTCGTCTTTGATATGACGCTGTCTGGGAACTGCAACCTCACATGACGGCGCATCATAGAATCACCCGGTTTTTTTACCCATTATACCCGACGTCGACAGTGAACTATTGACTAAAGTGTGTCGGTATAATGATATATTACCCGATATTGTGATTGTCGCGTTTGCAAAACAATTGGAAAAATTGGATGACAACGATGAATTATTTATATTGGAAACCAGGTTAATCACTATTTATAAGTACTAATAGATCGATAATGGCTACTCTGTGACATTTATTTTGCCGACCATGATGCGACAATAATTTGTGTTGGCAAATAACGGTTATAGCTCTTACCAGTGGAGATTTGGAATTTACAGCGTTAATGACTTACTATAATTTTTTGAACTCTGGTGGTGTATTTAAAAAGCACATGTAACTTATGACAATAATGGATGTTATTTAAAAACTTTTTACAAGGGTATTAATCATAGCTTAAAAAACACGCATGGTTGTGCAGAATCTTAATAGCAGTAATTAGTCGCATGCCTCTTTAGGGTGTTCTGTTGCATCGTAGAGTGACACGTGGATGTGACGTTCGTGCGTGGAAACTTTCTTTTTATGGATATTTTATTCTAATAGAATATATCTTTAAGTTATTGTTTCATAAATGTACAAATTAACACATATTGACTTCTGACTCAGCTGTGTACTGGCAAATCCAGTTTTGTTTGGAACTCAACACAACAGGTAGGTGATGATGTTCTCATGATAATTTGATTGGGTACTCGAATTTCTTCTGACCAAAGGTTTTGGCAAGACTAAAATATATCACAATACATGCATACTATACGTAAGTGTAAAGTAATAGATCTTTAGAAGTCGTCTGCTTCCGGCATTTTGATCATATATCAAGGCTATTAGATTGGAAAATGATTGAGCTCGTATATTGACGGGTTCCATATAACATTTTACAAGATATACTATTTACAAGTATAAAAGTATTATTTGAAGTAATTTGGATCGAAGTTTATGCCTTTGTCCCAATGAACATTTTGGCCTCGGTGGGGGACTCTTATTGAAATAACTTACGTACATGTAGTTCCGAGAGGCATCTCGGACAGGGATATCACACATTTTCTAATGGTTACCCTGAAGCTTCCCCTGGACCACAATGACCCTTTCACTGATGCCTTTCGATGCCCATTTATTACAGTGTGTAGAATCACGTGATCAAATCGATTGAAATGAATGCGGTCTTACGCTCAAAACTATTGCGATTTCGTCTGCTAACGGTTAGTTTTTTCTTGATTATAACGATCATGCATTTGATATGGTTATATTATATAGCCTAAAGTACATTCCGTATACGTAAGAATACCCGACAAGTACCGAGTTCGCTCTATCTTCAGCTGTTTTTAATTGATGCTCGACCAAATTATTACACTCGGTTGGAAACTGCATTTGGTCGAGCATCAATTACAAACAGCTAAAGATAGAGCGAACTCGGTACTTGCCGGGTATTCTTACATATATGCAATGTACTTTAGGCTATATAATATAACCATATTAAATGGACGATCGTTACAATCAAGAAAAAACTCACCGTTAGCAAACTAAATCGCAATAGTTTTGAGCGTAAAACCGCATTCATTTGATCACGTGATTCTACACACTGTATTAAACCGTGAGAATACATCACCGATGCAAGGAAATCTCAGTAGAACTACAGCATAATGCATTTCGTAATCGTGTGATATCAATTAAGAATACATGTACCTGAATCGCGTGCTTACTGAAGGAGGTTGTTGCGACGATCACAACAGTATTACGATAGAAGTATTGAACCGCAGTGTATTTTTTAAAAAGAAACGAATGTCAGTCGTACTTCCCAAAATGGAAAAACGTACAACCCAGAGAACGCCTGTCTAAATGGAAGCGTAGATAATGTGTAGGTCTGGCTTAGAATGAGAAGGTCGTAAGTACAAACATGTAGTACAAAATCGATATTTTGAGGAAACAAGAAAAAACTGTCCTGAAATTACTCTGTACTTAGGGTAGAACAAGATGTTTCATCTTCAGTCAACATGACAAGTTCAGCTTTTCATAAAAAAGGTCCATAAGAAGCGCATTGTGATGTTGATTTTATGTTGATGTTGTCTTAAAAGGTCGTAAGTAGTAGTTTCACTTACGACCTTCTCATTCTAAGCCAGCGATGTGTCCATACAAATTGGCAGACCACATAACTACAGAAACTGCCGCGTCACTGCTAGGTATCACTTAATGGCCAATTATCGATTCCCAACAACAACTTTTACCAGAACAAAACATCACGATGTCACGTTAGGTATAGTGGCCTACATTATGTCAATCAATCGATTTCATTACTTAACGCTGAAAATCGTTTAAAATACCCATTTATTCATCAATTGCAGTGATAGCTTAGGCTAGAACGATACTTATCTTGTATGAATATCACGTCTATATTGCTCAACAATCGATTATCCACAATAATTCAGATAACTACGATTACTGTCCGTTCAAAGTTAATTTATAACGGGTGTAAACATTAGCTCGTCTGCCAGGTAAAATAATTTTTCGAATGGGATAGTTCCCACATTATTATAACTTGTTGAATCGACAGCGGAACCAAATATATCATCGTTTATAAACCTAAATCACTGTATCACGTATTGGCCAAGACTATACAATTCAACATATCGACGGTGCCGAACCAAACCCCGTAACTCAATTTTGGCGCGAAAACTTTTTTTGCAGCATCCGCATCTGCTAGACGTCCCGCGCATTTCTTTCTTGTCGCTATCTCAGTAACGCGATTGGCTATTTAAATGGCGACAAGACAGAAATGCGCGGGACGTCTAGCAGATGCGGATTCTGCGAAAAAAAGTTTCGCGCCAAAATTGAGTTACGGGGTTTTGGTTCGGCACCGTCGATATATTCCTTATTGTGAGCAAAAGACATGTACATACGACTTATTTTGAAGATGATACAATCCAAAGAGTATGGCATTTTGCAATATTAGGAAAGTGACTCGGTAATTTGTTGTACCCTTTTCACATAAATGGAAGTACATTTCAAAACACTAACGTGTTAGAGAGAATTGGCCGACCCAATACTAGACCCAATGTCTAATGTCATAACATGCAGTACTCGTTTGTTTAAGGTTGATATTCCATTAATTAAAACAGGACAATTTAGACCACGTGGACAAATACATTAAGAAGCCATATAATTATCGATCTCTGGCTTGCCAATAATTCATCAGATGACACTATTTTATATGGTTCTAGAAGATCATGACTCTATTGTTTAGTGATCATAAAATGATTCCGACATTTTGTAAACCGGAAGTGGAATCCTGTGTTGTTATATCAATATGCGCTTTAAAACTACTTCCGGTCCAGGAGCGTTTTCAAAATATTGAATAAATGGACTTCCGGTTATTACGTTTATACAAAATGTACTATCCGACCAACGATTTTTGACAGTGACGTCATTTTGTAAACAATCTATAAATAAGCAGGGTATATCCCCAAAAAGATTGAGGATCATACTATATAGAAGTATGGCCTTACCAATTCATATATTTCATGCAATGCATGGTTCAGTGGATGTGCTTGTTGACTCTCACTCAGGAGATCTAAGTTCAAAGCTAGTAATAGCCATTAATCTATTACGATTTTTTTCTTGTAACTTATTATATAGGAGAAACATATACCCTTTGATAATTTGATAAGATATTTATTTTGAAAGTAAAGTTGTTTTGCGTTATTATTATTAAAATTAGACCCGTGGAATTTGTGTAATTGAAAACACGTATGGGATAGCTGTTGGTTTCTCTGAATTATTCAAAGACCTCCTACACAGGAAAAACTTCCACGCATGTTTACCATACGTTTCTTACACCGTATGTTTTTCATATGAGAAACGCATGTTTTTCATGCGTTTTTCACAACGCATGAAAAACATACGTCAAAAACCGTATGTTTTTCATACGTTTACTGACGTATGAAAACCATGTAACGTATGAAAAACATACGTTTAGTCAAACGCATGGTTTACGCATGTTTTTCATATGAAAAACATATGTATAATTTTTCATGCGTTTTACATGATGAAAAAAAACATATGTTTTTCATAGGAAATTTGGTTATTCGCAAAGTATAAAAAAAATGATTTTAGTAAAACTGGTAAAAATCAACTGTTTTAATATCTTAATTAGTAGAAGAGTGTGTGCCGAAGTATAGCAGCTCACAGGTTCCATCTGAGGCTGCATCATACTAGGAATGGTACCAGTAATGTTGTCCTCCTGTGTTTTAAGCTGGAGTCATGCTCAATGTGCTGAATTTTGAAACCCGGTAATCTGGATTCGATTCCTTTTTGTAAAAGTAAATTTTCCTCCACATGTGGAGAAGTTGCTGATAGAGGAGTAGATGATGGTTCCCATATATGGAAGGGTAAGTCAGTACTGACTGTACTGGTTATGTAAAAGTCTATGAAAACTGGTTAAATGAATAAACCGTCTTATAATTATGAAAAACCTGAATAAACAAACAAAAGGATGTAAAATATCTAATAACATGTAGCGGCAAGTTTTGTGTAGGCGCTTGTTTACCTCAATGGTTGAGAACTGACCATGCAAAGGGAAGTGTCGAAGTTGTAGACCTGGTCAAGCTTCGTATTGTTCCCTTGTTAATTACTATGCCTGGCATAAAACCTAAAGATGGAGGGATTCTGTATCTGCGATACCCTATAAGCGTGTGTCTCTTATATCTTGTGTCAATTAATGTATATACCATCAGATATGAGGTGTTTATAATTTATTTAAAGTATTAGTTTCACAGTCCACCTAAAATATAGAGTGTATTAAATGGATCTACATGTAAGTAGATCTAGATCTAAGTGTTAAAAATACATTTGGAATTCATGTGGAAATTTGAGTTAGATCCATGATATATACAGTATGTATACACATGCTGTAGTAACAGTATGCCTAAAGAATCTAAAGAACAATAGATTCTCCACCTGGAGAACAGAAGTGGTATTAAATACCCATACAAAGTTTTTTATGTTGGGGACAGTTAATTTACCACAGGCAGGACTTTTTTGTTTCTGAAAACAGGTACGGCAGATACCGGCGTTTAGTAGATACACCGGATCTTTCTGCATGGGAGAATCAAACAACGACACCGTACTTCAGTCTCGCGCAGCGTCTGTTTTCATTGTGCGTCTGCTGCAGGTCTTGAATTTGGAATGAAACCGATTAAATGAACGACTTTGTCGACTGCAAATGTGACAGAAGTCTTGTGAAGATTCAATTCCGAAGGTATAAGATAATTAGCATCTATAAAGTCGTTTAATCGCACCGTTATTTTTACGATAAATTTCGCGACCACAAAGTTGCGTAGATTCTCGCTCTATCGGGGCACTTAATGTTTTCTATGTGTTATTAAGCAACTGAATAGAACGTTTGCCACTGGCTGGCTTTAAAATTAATATCTCAGTGAAAAATAAGCTCAAAATACACGATAAAAAAGTTGATATTTACAAAATCACGCATGGTCAAGTTGACAGGTCAAGAGTTACTCCCCTTTCTATCGGTGCATGTCTTTTTACATACAATCGGTAGATCTATTCAGTTCAACCTCTGACAAAATGTCAGGAAGCTTGAGTCTTTGAGCACATGGCTTCTTAGACTTCAGAAGCATCACTTCCATGCTCGACCAACTGCAATTAATGGCCCTCACTACAGCCTGGAGCGCTGAGCTCAAGCATGGGTTACTATGATATGTATCCGGTTATATACAACTTTGTTGATGTCCCTGCCACATACCTTTTACCAACCACTGCAACTACCTCATACTGTACGCTCAAACTCTCATTGCTCAGGAGAAACATCACCAGCTGTCCTACAAGTACAAAGGTGCAGTGCTTCAAGATGCTGGTGAGGCCAGCTATTGATAATTTGATTATGCATCTCCGGCTAGGGATCCACATACCACCAGCAACATCACAGTGTTGGAAGTGGTTCTGACAGACGAGCAGCCCCCTATGTCACTGGGGACTAAAGGCGAACAAATAGCACCACCCAGATGACAGAGAAGAGAATGAGAGATGAAGTGGAACTGCTACTCATGTACAGATTTACACACGACTTTGTTGAAATCCTTGAACTTCTTCCATCCACAGTGTGTCAATTTTCCTGATTAATCCCGATTTATCATTTATGAAAAGGCAATGCCTCCTGACCAAAATAAAAGTTATTTGATGAAACTATCTCAAGGAGTAGCAAAGATATGATAAATTCAATCTGCTCAGAAGGGCTTCCTTTAATAAAAACAGAGTTAAATGTGGAAATAATGTCATAGAAGGCCCCTTATTTAGCAAAGATGTTCGGCCACTTATAATGTTCCTAATTTTGAGTTTTGCCCTGTTAGCACCCCTACATTCAGCAGCCCTCCACTTTTTGCTATATTGCAGGACAGACACTGACTTCTTCCTGCCTAATATATCCAGTCATCGGAAGCCATTGTCATGTCCCTGACCTTAAACAGCTTCAAGGCTGGAGTGGCCACTCTCCACTAGACATACCTCAGTCACAATTTTATCTGTTTTTATCCTTCAATTACCTTTGTTTACCTGCCTCACGCTCACCTTGTACATGTATATCACAAGTATGTTGACACTCCAGACTACCAGAGTGGGCCCTGTACTTTAACGGGAAGAAGCATTTACATTGAAAACGCTAAAAAAATATTAATCATTAAGACATATCTCAAGTCAAAATAGGTAACAGAAACCATAGCGACTACAGGCTCCATAGATTATTGCGATAAATGTTATAAGTTGAACTGTTCGTGAGGTAAAGTTTTGGGTTGATCGGCATATATAAATATTGTCCAATAAAGTTCAAATTTTGGTGGTCAGGACTGTAAAAAATGGTGCAGCACTTTCCCGAATGTCTGTGTTGCATTACATGATCAAAAGTAGAGCAGGTTTCTAACTTTCAATAACCAATAAACATTTTGAAAATTGCTATTATATACATGTGAAGCTTAATTATGATCAGGAGAGATTAATTAATGGTTGCAAAATGACTAGCTGACTCATCCCCACACCTGAACACGGCCAGTCTGGGAGTTCACCATTGCCAAGCATTGCAGCCATGATTGTAGATATCTTAATAAAACTGAGTCTGATGTATCGAACCCTGACCCATAATCTGGTACCCGAGTATCATACTGTTTGTCGATCAGGCTAACAAATGCTGCTGATATGATTGCAGTTAATGCTGCTGCACCAGTCAATTGAAACACAAGCCACCAAGATAAGGCGGGGATAGCCGGAGACTGGTGCCTGGTTTTTACATTTCATTTGTCCCTGCACTGCCAGGGTCAGTCAGTGCTGGATATATGTAGCGCACCTTGATTCCTTGTAACTCACAGTCACCTTTATTTTCATTGATTTTAAAACTGCCCTAATGTCAGATACCTGCCAATTAGTTTTAAGAAGTTTGAATAATAAAAAGTTAGTGGTTATTTTTTTATACTTTTAATAATATACGGTACAATACATGCAGACTTCCTGATACTAACAGTTTACTTAGATTTTAGAATGAATTCAGAAATATTAGATACTGGTATTAAATGGTATAAATAGGTGATCAATATACTCACTGGTACGGAGCGATGTCAAAGCGTAACGCAAGTCCAGACGACAGCCTGTTATAGACTCCTCGCGAAAATACCATAGAAACTTTGCACATCAGGCAGCACGCTTTTGAGTGTGTCTTCTTTACAACGATTTACTCCTCTAATAACGTTTTACTTGATGCGATCGTTCAACACATCGACATATAAGTATTTGTTCTAAATGATTACGCTAAAAAATATAATTAAACGCGTGTAGTAAGTTTATATTTATACCTGAAGTAGTCATGTTTTGCGAAAAATTAAAGAAAATACTAATTATGTTTAATATATATCGCAATATGAATAGTACAAATGAGTTAATATAACCAGATAATGTTCTATAAGAACTATCATTGCTATGATACGTGTATTGATAAACGTACATGTCTCACAGGCCGTAAAATGTGAAGCTGTTGATTTTTAGGGAATGTCTTGCACTCTAAACGACTTAAAATATTTTGTCATTGTCTCTAAACGAAAGTGATATAGATAATAGACGACATTCTCAAGAAGGAAATCTCTTACGAATATGGAGATTCGGTTGATGTTAGTGGCATAAATGTCGGCTCACAAATGTTCAGTACGCCTGTAAAGAAAGTTCTCATGCAAGTATTTTCATTCTATGTCCCATCAGCATTTGTTCTATGACATTAAGACTACCTATATATCATCCTGGTAACAGACACAATTTGCCTGGGATCAGACCCGTATTTACTGCTCAAGATGCGGATACTCCAACCATTCTGTCGTCGACTTTTAATAACAGGTGTTGTAGAACTACTTTTTACGTTCTATCTTAACACACACTGTTAATGATAACCAAAGATAGTCCATTCAATAAGTAATACCAATGAGGTAACTATCCCGTTAACTGATGTATATATCTTATACCCAGTCAAACCTATATTAACATCGCTTACCTGTTCGTTAGTTCAAAATGTTAAGGCGTTTATACAAAACTTGATGGATTATTGTGATATATAGGTAGTCTTAATGTCATAGAACAAATGCTGATGGGAAAAGAATGAAAATACTTGCAGGAGAACTTTTGTTAAACTTAATATGTAGTCATCAAACTAAATCGTAATGATAGTCAACAAGAGTTGTTGTGTCCATATGCTTTTTCTGATTCGATAAGTACTAGGAGTACTATCCGAGTTAACTACTAGGAGTACTATCCGAGTTAACCTTGATTCGATAAGTACTAGGAGTACTATCCGAGTTAACCTTGATTCGATAAGTACTAGGAGTACTATCCGAGTTAACCTTCACATGTAGACGAAGTGTTGTCAATGTCATTGAATACCTTGTTGTGAACTGAGTTCGAACTGTTGTTTACTTTAAACATCTTTTTTATTGGACTTGAGCCACATTGTTGTATAGGAATGTTAAGTTTATCTGTCTCCTGATTAATATACACTGATTTCGGATCACAGTTTAACTCACTTCCTGTAATTTTAAAACAACATATTTTGTATTTTAGTTTATCCTCTGATTTGAAGAATTGAAGATAAGAAATCTTCTCATCGTCGTAACTTCGCATGCAGTGCCTTATTGCTGAATTTTCACTCTCACTGCACACTTCACAAAAGCTGCATTTGAACTTGTGTTCCAAAAAAGTAAAATCATAACTAGTATTAATGATAATAAGAGGTGATGATTTCACTACAATATTCCACTCGATTATGCATTGTGCATTGGACTGTGATGACGTGTTAATCATTGCTCCATAATATTTCTCATAAATGCAAGTTTTGCAGTGTGAAAAAGTTATTTTTTTTGGATTAACATAAATACAAACTATAAAGGATTGTTATGTTAAAAAGTGAATCTAAACTGAAGTTTGGTATTGTGAATATAATTGAAGGAATTATAGCATAAATTCATAAGTTATAGTGTGTATTTCTTTTGTTTGTGGAGAATTTCCTAACTGTTGAGAAAACCCCTGTGTTTTGTAACTCGGTGTGACCAGTGGACTATTGGTAGCTACCAGATAACCAGATAATTGACTGTACATTTACTGTTAAATACACACGTTAGTGTATACAGCCATATACACACTATGTCAAAAATTAGTACTAAGAAGAATAGTGGACAACCGGCAGCCAAGCGTACACATTCAGAGCTTAGCAATAATAGCACAGAAGAATTGGGTTACATACATCAACAGATAGACAATATGAGTGAAAATTTATCCCAAGTTAGGGAAGATGTCAAAACACTGATGAAAAAAGAAGACATTGAAAAATTGATTACAGATACTGTCACCAATATCATGGAAAAATTTGAAATGAAGATGAAAGAAAATACTCAAGTACTTAAGGATAGAATACATGGCCTAGAATTTGAAAACGAAGGCCTTAAGTCATCACTGGATCAAATGAATGTTAAACTTAAACAACATATGGAATCTACCCAGGAACAATTACAATATAGTAAATCGATGGCAAAAGAAGCTAGTAGAATGGCAAACTACAATGAACAATATAGCCGGAAAAACAACGTTAAAATGTTGAATGTACCAGTGAAAGAAAATGAGACGGAAGAAGGTCTGACTAAAAATGTCCAGGAAATCCTGAAAAAACACGATATAACACTCGACAAGGAGGAAATTATAGCGATTCACAGAATCCCAGGAAAGCCAGGTAACATCAAACCTGTCTTGATGAGACTGAAAAACAACAATGCAAAAATAGCAATCATGAAGAAACGTAAGGTCATGAAAGCAGATAATCACAGGCTAATCGACGATGTGACCAAATTAAACCATGGGCTCATCAACCGCCTAACTCAACACCCAGATATAGCCAGTGCATGGTTCTTTAATGGAGGTGTATATGGGCAGACGAAGGCAGGGAGGAGATACAAATTTGACATTTATGACGTAATTGATTCTGTACTACATTAATGTATACTGAGAGAGCTTGACATTCTGTAATGAATATGCTTACGTTGTATGTGGATGCTGATGTTGGACTTTTTGGATGAATGCGGTGCTATCATGTTGGACCTATTTTTTACTAAAATGTGGGCGCTCGTGTTGACTTTTGGAACTTTTTGGGATGGATGTCCTGTTGTTGAACTCATTATACTGTTTGTGCTTGAATATTTTGTATTAGTAATACTTATGTTGATGTGCTTTATATTTTTGTGCTTGTTATCACATCTTATATAATTGTACTTTATATTTTGTGTTGAGTATGACCATGTTTAGCATTATATATGTTGGGTATGACCATGTTTAACATTGTGTATGTTGGGTATGACCGTGTTTGGCATTGTGTATGTTGAGTATGACCATGTTTAGCATTGTGTATGTTGAGTATGACCATGTTTGGCATTGTGTATGTTGGGTATGACCATGTTTGGCATTATGTTTGTTGAGTATGACCATGTTTAACATTGTGTGTGTTGAGTATGACCATGTTTGGCATTGTGTATGTTGAGTATGACCATGTTTAGCATTGTGTATGTTGGGTATGACCATGTTTGGCATTGTGTATGTTGAGTATGACCATGTTTAACATTGTGTGTGTTGAGTATGACCATGTTTGGCATTGTGTATGTTAGGTATGACCATGTTTAGCATTGTGTATGTTGAGTATGACCATGTTTAGCATTGTGTATGTTGAGTATGACCATGTTTAACATTGTGGGTGTTGAGTATGACCATGTTTGGCATTTTGTATGTGGAGTATGACCATGTTTAGCATTGTGTATGTTGAGTATGACCATGTTAAGCATTGTTTATGTTGGGTATGACCATGTTTAGCATTTTGTATGTTGGGTATGACCATGTTTGGCATTGTATATGTTGGGTATGACCATGTTTAACATTGTGTGTGTTGAGTATGACCATGTTTGGCATTGTGTGTGTTGGGTATGACCATGTTTAGCATTGTCTGTGTATGACCATGTTTTGCATTGTGTATGTTGGGAATGACCATGTTTAACATTATGTATGTTGGGTATGACCATGTTTAGCATTGTGTATGTTTGGGTATGACCATGTTTAGCATTGTGTGTGTTGAGTATGACCATGTTTAGCATTATGTATGTTGGGTATGACCATGTTAAGCATTGTGTATGTTGGGTATGACCATGTTTAGCATTATGTATGTTGGGTATGACCATGTTAAGCATTGTGTATGTTGGGTATGACCATGTTTAGCATTGTGTGTGTTGGATATGACCATGTTTGGCATTGTGTATGTTGGGTATGACCATGTTTGACATTGTGTATGTTGGGTATGACCATGTTTAGCATTGTGTATGTTGGGTTTGACCATTTTTTATCATTGTGTATGTTGGGTATGACCATGTTTAGCATTATGTATGTTGGGTATGACCATGTTTAGCATTGAGTATGTTGGGTATGACCATGTTTAACATTGTGTGTGTTGGGTATGACAATGTTTGGCATCGTGCGTGCTGAGTATGACCATGTTTAACATTGTGTATGTTGAGTATGACCATGTTTAGCATTGTGTATGTTGAGTATGACCATGTTTATCATTGTGTATGTTGGGTATGACCAAGTTTGGCATTATTTATGTTGGGTATGACCATGTTTAGCATTGTGTATGTTGGGTATGACCATGTTTAGCATTGTGTAAGTTGGGTATGACCATGTTTGGCATTGTGTATGTTGGGTATGACCATGTTTAGCATTATGTATGTTGGGTATGACCATGTTTAGCATTGTGTATGTTTGGGTATGACCATGTTTAGCATTGTGTGTGTTGAGTATGACCATGTGTAGCATTATGTAGGTTGGGTATGACCATGTTTAACATGGTGTATGTTTGGGTATGACCATGTTCAACATTATGCTGAATGTTTTTTGGATGACTGTGCTTATTTTCAAATATTTGTGATGGTAAACGTTTATTGTATGTTGGATATGACCATGTTTAACATTATGCTGAACATTTTTCGTTGACTGTGCTTATGTTTGAGTATTTGTAATAGTAAACGTTTATTGTATGTTGGATATGACCATGTTTAACATTATGCTGAACATTTTTCGTTGACTGTGCTTATGTTTGAGTATTTGTAATAGTAAACGTTTATTGTATGTTGGATATGACCATGTTTAACATTATGCTGAACATTTTTCGTTGACTGTGCTTATGTTTGAGTATTTGTAATAGTAAACGTTTATTGTATTTTGGGTATGACCATGTTTAACATTATGCTGAACATTTTTCGTTGACTGTGCATATGTTTGAGTATTTGTAATAGTAAACGTTTATTGTATGTTTGGTGTGACCATGCTTAACATTATGCTGAGCATTTTTCGATGACTGTGCTTATGTTCAAATATTTGTATTAGTAAACGTTGATTGTAATTTGGGTATCACCATGTTTAACATTATACTGAACATTTTTCGATGCCTGTGCTTATGTTCAAGTATTTGTGATGGTAAACGTGTGTTGTATGTTAGGTATGACCATGTTTAACATTATACTGAACATTTTTTGATGACCGTGCTTATGATCAAGTATTTGTGATGGTAAACGTTTAGTATATGTTGGGTGTGGCCATGTTTAACTTTATGCTGAACATTTTATGATGACTATGCTTATGTTCAATTATTTATGATGTATATTGTAAATATTTGTCTATACAAATGGTGGATCTCGAAGTATCTGTAATTATGTATATTTTAATTGCATTATTGAGAAATTTGGAAACTTAAAACTCTATTGCGGGGAAGATTACACAGTTCTTGTTTCTTTTAAACACTTTATTCGACTCTTGCACATTTTATAGGAACTACTTTCAGTTTGTTGCTTTGGACGCTAGCTTTATGATTGAGGTATCTTGTACCGATCTATTATTGTCAAAATGGCTACATACAGTTAAAACTTGTTTTAATTATACTAGTGAATACACAATCATGTTTTCATTCGAATATGGCTGAAATTAAGTTAATTTCTTACAATTGTCGAGGACTAAATAATCCCAATAAAAGGGCAGACGTATTCCAATTTTTGAAAGGTAAACAGGCAGATATCTACTGTTTACAAGATACACACTTTACTGTTAATATAGAGAAAAATATTTACTCACAATGGAATGCTGATTGTTATTTTAGCAATGGTAAATCAAATGCTCGTGGAGTAGCTGTCTTATTTAAAAGAGATATTGATGTTAAACTACATAATACATATACAGATGATGATGGTAATTATATTGTATTAGATTTGACTCTTAATTCTAAACGATTTACACTTATAAACATATATGGTCCTAACAAAGATTGTCCAAACTTTTACAATGGGATTTTTAAAAAAATTGATGAAATTGGTAATGACTCCTACATATGGTGTGGAGATTTCAATTTTGTTTTAAATACAGATTTAGATTATTGTAATTATAAATGTCTGAATAACAATATTAAAGCGAGATCTGTTTTGCTAGAAAATATACAAAATCGACAATTATGTGATGCTTTTAGAGAGCTTAATAGTGATGTCAAAAAATATTCTTGGAGAAGGACTAACCCTTTACAACAAGCCCGATTAGATTTCTTTTTAGTAACTATAAACTTATTACCTCAGGTTAAAAATTGTGATATCAAAACAGGCTATAAATCGGATCATTCAATTATTGAACTAAAACTAGATTTTCATAATATACCACATGGAAAAGGACTTTGGAAATTTAATAACTCGCTATTGAAAGATTTGAATTATTTAAACTGCATTAATAAAAAAATTGAAGAAATTAAAACTCAATACTGCTTGCCAGTATATAATTTAGAAAATATTAAAGATATCAGAAATGAAGATTTACAATTTGTTATAGACGACCAGCTCTTTCTGGAAACAATTTTAATGGAAATACGTGGTAAAACAATATCATATTCTAGCTATAAAAATAAATGTACGCTGGATAAAGAAAAACGATTAATAAATGAAATTGAAGAAATAGAAAATAACCTAACAGAAAATAACAAGGAAAAATTTATCAATTTAAAAAAAGAGCTCGAACAAATAAGACAGGAACATATGAGGGGTTTTATGATAAGATCAAGAGCTGAATGGATAGATAAAGGAGAAAAGCCAACAAACTACTTTTGTAACCTTGAAAAATATAATTACTCTTCAAAAATAATACCCTTCCTAGAACTAAACGATGGTAAAAGAATATATGATCAAACAGAAATACTAAAAGAAGGCAAAACATTCTACAGTAATTTATACTCAGCAGATGAATCAGTAGACATAGATTTAAACCAATACTTATTAGGTTCAGACTTCCCAAAATTAAACAATACACAATCTAACTCATTAGAAGGTATGATCTCATACTCAGAAATTAGTTTAACATTAAAGAATATGAAGAATGATAAATCTCCAGGTTCAGACGGATTTTCAGCAAACTTTTTCAAAGCCTTCTGGAAACAATTGGGACACTTTGTCGTGAGAGCCGTAAACAATGCTTTTTATAAGGGAGAATTTTCAATAACTCAAAAACAAGGAATTATAACCTGTATTCCTAAAGAAAGTAAACCAAAACAATTTTTAAGCAACTGGCGACCTTTAACATTGTTAAATACAGTATTTAAGTTAGCATCTGGTTCTATTGCAAATAGAATGAAATCAGTGTTAGATATTTTAATTAATAACGATCAGACAGGTTTCATTAAAGGTAGATTTATGGGTGAAAATACTCGATTAATATATGATGTTATGAACTACACAGAAAAACATAAGATACCGGGTTTACTAATGATGATTGATTTCCAAAAAGCTTTCGATACTCTGTCATTTGAATTTATAAAGAAAATTCTGACCCTGTTTAATTTTGGACCAATGTTTATTGAATGGATTTCATTATTCCTGAACAATATTCAAACCTCACTGCAAATAAATGGCTACCTTTCAGAATTTTTTAACATTGGTCGTGGATGCCGACAAGGTGATCCACTGAGTCCGTATATTTTTATCTTATGCGCTGAAATACTATCCATTAAAATCAGAAATGAAAAAAGTATAAAAGGTATCAAAATAAATGGTATTGAATTCAAAATATCTCAATTTGCTGATGACACTTCATTACTATTAGATGGATCTGACCAATCTTTAAATTCTACTCTTGAGGTTTTACATAATTTTTCTTTATTATCTGGTTTAAAAGTGAACTTCGATAAAACGCATGTTATATGGATTGGCTCCAAAAAGTACAGTACATTGTCAATAAAAACAAGGTGGAAATTAGAATGGAATTGTACATCTTTCAAACTATTAGGTATAAAGTTCCATGTCGATTTACAAAAAATGATAGCACTCAATTTTAATGACAAAATAGAAACAATAAAAAAACACATAAGTCATTGGAATAGAAGGGAGACAACTCCGATTGGTCGTATAACTGTTATAAAGTCCTTACTACTGCCAATTTTAACACATTTATTCACATCCCTACCAAATCCACCAAAAGATATCATTCAATCTATAAACAAAGTTTTTTCGGAATTTATTTGGCATGGGACACCAAAAATCAAGCAGGACGTTCTGATCAGAAAGACTATAGATGGAGGATTAAATATGATTGATATTGTCGCATATATGAAAAGTTTGAAACTATCATGGCTAAAGAGATTATTGTCAGGAAATAATAGTAATATATGTTTATTTGTACAACAGATCTTCAATATAGATATGATCATTAATTGTGGCAAAATGTACATAGATAAAATTTGTGGAAAAATAAAAAACATCTTTTGGAAAGACGTACTTTATGCTTATAGTAACACTATAGAAGTAGCAACAATCGAATCAACCAACGACTTTTTAAATTTACCTTTATTTTATAACCATAATATTTTGATAGACAACCGTCCTGTATTTTACAAGTCTTGGTATGATAAAGGTATCAGATATATTAACGACTTAATGACTAAAAATGGTAACTTTATTAAAAGAACAGATTTAGAAAAGAACACTGATACAAGCATTAATTTTCTGCAGTATGGAGGGATTGTAAAATCCATTAAACGTTTGATAACATCAATGAAAATTACGTTTGACAAAAATGAGAAAGGAAACAATATTTTTCCAATTATACCAATACTCTTTAAACCTATAATACTAAACAAAAGTGAGGCATATTCAAAATACAATCTATTAATAAAATCAAATTTACTACCAACAAGTCAACATAAATGGAACGAATTATACCTTTGTAACCAAAAGGAATGGAAAATTATATATAGTTGGGTCTTTAATATAACAAATGATACATATTTACAATGGTTTCAAACTAGAATCAATCACAGAATTTTAGGTACAAACATTATATTAAATAAAATGGGGATTTCACCTTCAGACAATTGTACTTTTTGCAACAAGGAAAAGGAAACACTTATTCATTTATTCTGGGATTGCCCATTAGTACAAAATATTATTTCAGAAATAAAGCAGTATACTAAAGACTTAGATAAAGACTTTAATAGTAAAAACTTCATATTAGGCAGTAAACAAAAATGTAACATGCTATATTTACAAACTAAGAAATACATTTACTTATGTAAAAGGAAAAAAATTATTCCAACAGTAATAGGATTAAAAAACAGTCTAAACCTTGCCTTGACAATTGAAAGAACAACATACTCCAAAGAAAAAACTAAAATATATTGGTCAATTGTAGCCGACTTTATTAATTAAGTCAATAAACTGATAGTAGTTTTATACCTCATGGGTTCTATGTCTATCTATCATTCTCTTCTTTGCTCTAACCTCTTATCAAAATTACTTTCTTTTGTCTTTACCTTAATTTTGCAGGGGATATTCTTATATATATTATATTTATGACATACCGGTAATGTGGATGTATACCACTACATTAAAAACTTATTTAGTTATTTAGTTAGCATTATGTGATGTCATATAATATAGTTTTAGTAACTACTAACAATGATTTGTTGTAAGGTATGTGTGGGATGACCTCGACCCACACATATCAAATGACGAGGAAAATAAAAGTCTCCTACAAAAAAAAAAAAAAAAAAAAAAAAAAAAAAAAAAAAAAAAAAAAAAAAAAAAACAACAATATTCCACTCGGCTAAACAAAACATTTGTAAGGTATATTTTGTAACAGAGATGAGTGGCCATTTCAAACGAGATAGCACATAACCAGTCAACGTATGAAGCAGGCGCAGCTAAATTGAGCAGGGATACATGCCATTATATTAGAAAAAATGTGTTTAAAAAGATGCGTACGGCACATTCCATTGAACATTTTATGTATTTCTATGTGTAACAATCAAATGATCATTCAATTGAGAGCGCCAATCTCCATATTAAGGAAATTACAAATGCTAGTAACTGTGGCCGAAAAAACCCCACAAAATACGTGTATGACCCATTGGGTCTTATTAACTAAAAGAAGCCACATATTTGTATCCAAGTGTGAATGTGATAAAGAGAGGTATGTACTATTAATAATGTTTTAATAGTCAAATAACGCCAAGCCATTATAATTGTTGATAATATGTAGTTGGTGCAGATTGATATTTTGATTTGTGTGTGTATGTAACATGTCCGTTAGTATTTGAAGAAATAGCGCATTCATACTCAAGTTAAAATCACCCGATAACACATACAAGACTTCCTTACCATTTTCTGTTTCTCTCGATCTCGTCATAACAACGTGTATGCCAGAAATAATGCAAACTCTGTACTCCGAAAGACATGTATTTTATAAAGGTTTCGTTTAGAGATCACGACACCGTACTTGGACTTCGTATGCAGACCATGACACCGTCTGATCGAAACTATGACATGTATGAATTTTATATTTTGGAAATAATTTGTTATAAGGTGATTATTTTGCATGGTATTACAAGCATGTCAGTTATAGGTCTTGTATTGACTATTCAAATGGTATATTTCATATATTAAGATAACATATAAGCCTTTATTTAAAGATATTATGTTTCCGCTGATTACACCATACTAATAACGAAACAAAATCAAAGCGTTAAGCATTTAGAATGCTTAATGGGTGCATTGATACATAGGATAATCATTCACTGTTGAACATTATCTTAGTTTCCATAAAAACATAAGAAATAAGTGAAAATACCCTTTAAACCTGTTTTACCCGCCCCAAGGTACTAAGAAGTATTGGCTATTGTCTGAAAGAGTCTATAACAGGCTGTCGTCTGGACTTGCGTTACGCTTTGACATCGCTCCGTACCAGTGATACTCTTTACTTCATTAAAAATTACCTGTCTTTATTATACCCCTGCAAACAAAGTTTGAAGGGGGTATACTGGAGTCACCACGTTGGTCTGTTGGTCTGTCGTTACGTTAGCATCGGGTCCGCTCTGTAACTTTGTCATTTCTTACTGAATTTTAAAATTGCCTGGTACAAATGTTCACCACATCAAGACGGTGTGTCATGCGCAAGACCCAGGTCCCTATCTCAAAGGTCAAGGTCACACTTAGAGGTCAAAGGTTATATAGTCATGCAAATCGTGTCCGCTCTGTAACTTTGTCATTTCTTACTGGATTTTAAAATTTGTTGGTACAAATGTTCACCACATCAAGACGGTGTGTCATGCGCAGGACCAAGGTCCCTATCTCAAAGGTCAAGGTCACACTTAGAGGTCAAAGGTTATATAGTCATGCAAATCGTGTCCGCTCTGTAACTTTGTCATTTCTTACTGGATTTTATAATTGCTTGGTACAAATGTTCACCACGTCAAGACGGTGTGTCACGCGCAAGACCCAAGGTCCCTACCTCAAAGGTCAAGGTCACACTTACAGGTCAAAGGTTATATAGTCATGCAAATCGTGTCCGCTCTGTTATTTTGTCATTTCTAACTGGATTTTTAAGTTGTTTGGTACAAATGTTCACCACATCAAGACGGTGTGTCATGCGCAAGACTCAGGTCCCTATCTCAAAGGTCAAGGTCACACTTAGAGGTCAAAGGTTATATAGTCATGCAAATCGTGTCCGCTCTGTGACTTTGTCATTTCTTACTGGATTTTAAAATTGCTTAGTACAAAGTCATGAAATTTCAATCATGGTGTTTTTCAATCTGTATAGCAGCAGATTTCCATCAAATGTGTTGTTTAGACTTTAATTTTAAATAATATTCCTGTGTCAAGGCGGTGCTGCGGGGGTATGATTCATCACTTCTGTGATAGCTCTAGTTAGTTTTGATTTTTATAGATATTGAATGAAGTTAAAAGAGACAATATACTGCTTTGATGTCTAGTGATGTAGGCATTTGCTGATTTATAAGCCAATACCTGTATATATCCGGGATGCTACTTTTGTTAATTTAATTTTTTTTCTTCACAGATATAATCCCTATTGTTAGTTGGCTTACTCCAGAATCAATGTGTTGACACTACCGGTACATAATGTCATAGAACTGATTCATCAAACTGTATGTCTACCATACTGAGAAGTGTGGATGGCAATGGACATGAAACTGTTCAAATGCAGGTAAATTGCTTTTAAGTTTTTGTGTCGCCTGAACAGGTGACATATATTATGACATATATGTGTTACTTTTGTTTGCAGGATGCTGCTTTGCGTGAGATTGGTATTGGAAATGCAGGAGATTTCCTTAAAATGCAGAAGATTTCACTAAACTGCAGGAGATTTTCCTTGCTAAAACTAAACTCTATATGAACTCTTCTGTGCGATTTCCAACCTCTTTTTGGGGAAAATTATATTTAGTCCAGAGCAGATTCTTTTTTTTAAAAAGTGCAGAAACATTTATGTTTCATGATGTCACACTATGGGTGCTTTGTAACATACTAAAAATCTAGGAAATGAAAGTGACGCTGTGTATCATTTTGGGGTAAAACCTTACAAATCATAACAGCTAAGCATGATTTTTTTGGAAACACCGTTAACAATTGTATTTAATAAAAATAGCTTGCAGCCTGACAGTGTTTCATTTTGGTTAAGAAAACTATGACTCCTTTTCCAATGACCTCAGAAAAGCAACAAGTCCCACTACGTAAAAATAAAGTATTTTCAAAATTCAATGAGTCCCTAGCAGATTTTGTGAGTCAGGGACTCGGGACTAGCTCCAAAATGGATCACTGCTGAGCTTGTGATAGGTACTTTGTTACTTGTAGTTTTCAAGTGTTCTAGAACAATGACTCTACCTTGCAGAATTTTTTGATCATTTCCCTGTGATTGATTTTATTATAGCATTTCTTGTCCACATCATATCTTTGTTGTACAAAGTTCAAATGAGTTCAAACTTTGTATGTGTGTTTATTGCAATGACTTGCGAAGTACCTGAGTCAGGCGACTCATCTGACTTATGTTGATTTTTCGGGAAAAGAGTTTGTAAAAGAGTACTTTTTGGAGTGACATCTTCATTTGCATTTATCACTTAAATACTGTGACAGTCTTTTAATGTGGCCACTAGCCCGAAGCCCGAGGCAGTAAAAACTGGGTCGGGCTAGTAATTGTCTCTAGGTGACTAGTCCGAAAGTCAAGTGAAAATTTAAAATAATTTTAATAATTTAATGGTCTGACTAGTAAATATCTCCTCGGGCTAGTAAGTTCTACCATGTTGGTAGCCCGACTGGCTAGTACTTTGAAAAGTTTTTCGTGAAGACTGCTGTGATCTTTCATGTAAATGGAAATCACAGAAAAATATTTCGTAAGTAACCATATAGGTGCATTATAGCAAATGTGTGATGTTAACATCATCTGCTTTTAAAACTATGTTATTTCTGAAATTGTTTTGACTTGTATACAATAACAAAGTTAATGTTACAGTAACACCTGTTGTCTTTTAGATCAATGTCTCTTTTAATAAGTTACAGTGGTCACAAAAACAAATTGTTAGCTTCACAAGGCCAAGATGATGCTGTGGTTACTATAATTTTGCTGCAAGCCTAAAACATTTTAATCAAAATTGAAAGTAATAATAATAATAATAATAATAACATCTTTATTTAACGAAGGTTACATATAAATATACAGAGTTTTAAACAATATACATCTTATTTTCATATGGCCTTCTGGTTCCAGTATAATTGGTAATGATGATAATAAAGCAATAACAAAAAGAAATCTATGTTGTCACATATGGACATAACCAGTATTTACATGGAACATACAATTAGATTTAATAAAGTAAAACTACAACTCAATATAACACGTCAATAAATAAACACATATGTCGACAGACACTAAGAAGAAATACTCATTTAAAGTATGTGTTAAATGAAAACTCACACACATGCATAAAATTTATATCAAGGTTTAAACTTATTTCGAATAAATTCCAATCAATTTAATTGAAACTACATACATTTAAGTCACAACTTAAAAACAATAAAAATCCTATGTTTTTATTGAAAACAGTTTGTGTTAACAAACTAAAATGGTATTTGAAAATAAAATGTTTCTCCTAAAAGTACCTACCTACCTACCCTTAATTTTTTGGCCTGTAACCTGAAACGCAACATAATTTGTTTTGGCCTAACCATATTATATTTTAACATTTCAGATACATCTTTTCTGTGAAAACAAGTGCTCATACTTGGCAGTTTGGAGAAGTAACTATTTCTGTGATGTTGTCCAAATAATTGGAAGTTAATCCTGAGTGTTTCAGATCAACTGAAGTCAGATAACAAAGGTACTATAGAAATTACTTAATGGTCATTCAGCTTGCTAGAACACATGTCTAAAGGCATGTTTGTTAAACTTTTAGGCATTGCTTATGATATTTAGTTATTAATAACCACTGGATCACTGAGTAAGTAGATTAATCTGAATTGATTTCTATTAAATGGAGACTATCAAGTTGATGATCTGACAGAAGGAAATCTTTAATGCCTAGTCATAGACTAGTACCAGAAATTTTAAACTGGTCAATTTGATAAGGTATGAAATAAATAATAATGAAAATGTTTGTATAAATCATAAATGCAACATTCAGATGTAATTAGAATAGAAGCTTTTGCTTACATTAAACTGAGATGAGCATTTATAAACAAAACACACATTTCAGTTACCGTATAATAATGTTTTTCTTGTCGTTTATTTCAGACCCATTTATTATGCAATGAAATGTAACAGTATTCTCGAAGATGGCTGATTGACAAATATATTGGACTTGATTTTGGGAGAGAACCGCTTTAACTGTTTTCATGAAACTACATACATTTAAGAGACTGAGATGACTTCCAGAGCAGGATCTAATTTGCTTTCCAACAAAATTAAGAGTTTCAGACGTGCTGATTGACTGCAATGTTGCGCAGTGAGCTTCTACATTTTTTGTTTAACTTACTTGTTAAACTGATCTACATTGTGACTCATTATCGAGGATTTATTTAATTTTGTACAGCCACTGATATCTTAAAACAACACTATAAGATAGGTCAGACATTCATACTTGGCTTCCCATGTGACATCATCATAATATGCTAAGAACGTCAAATAATGTAATTCGCATATTTAATGCGTAGTGTGCATTATGGGATGTAGAAAAATGCACAGATGCAGACATTGCGAAACTTGACACTTGGTCTAGAACTGTCGACTATTCGAAGAATACTCAAGCTATTGTACTCGCACAAGCGGCAGCGTCAGTGTCGGCATCCCTGTGTTAAGATTTTGTATCTAAGCTGGTATCTCAGTAACCACTGAAGGGAATAGTTTAAAACTTTATGCACTTGTTGACTGTGAATATCTAAGATGATAGGGACAGGTCCCATAACTGTGAATTGTTTTTTTGCAGAGTTATGCCTCTTTTGGAATTAGAATATTAGTGTTAAGTTTTTGCATGTAGTACTGTGCTGATTGTCATACATACATTGTGATAGTTTTTCCATGAATTTAGTTTTAAAAATAGAGGACCTATGAGAGTTGTCAATTGATAAAAATTGATATTATACCACTTTTGGAAATTTTACTAAGCGTGTGATAACAAAATCCGTGAAAACAACGTCACCAGCTTACATTTGTTTATTCTTGCTCAGTAATAGGGTAATGCGATGAAAAGAATCCTTCTTTTGTTGTCATTGGAGATCAACACTTCTTAAACTTGTCAGGAAAACAAAACATTAAACTCACCAAAAGGCTCGCTTAATAACTTGTGTTTTCTAGACTCGCTCAAGAAATGTTGCTTTCCAAAGACAACTCATGGCTGATCCAATAATACATATTAAACTTGTTCAGGAAATGTTATTAAGCTTGATAACGGCTCGCTTAATAAAATTTCCAAAACTTGTTAAATATAAATTATATCAAATGATAACTGTTGATAGATCCTCTATATATCACATGACTTTGTTTGTATCTGGCTTTGGGTTAATATAATGTTCACATGACGTCAACATATTCTCATAAATGAAATCACTTTGTATTTTTATGCCCCCGTATCGATAGATCTGGAGGTATATAGTGATTTGTCCGTCCGTTCGTCCTTCTGGTCTGGTTAACCCAAATTGACCGTTTCAAATACAAAGCTTTCATACATACATTGATGTTCTATATGACCACTCTCCACACACCTGTATCAACTGACTCCATTTTGACCTTGACCTAATTTTGGACTTAGACTTATTGAAAGGCCAATTCTTGGTTAACCCAAATTGACCGTTTCTTCTAGCATTAATATGGCTTGCTACAAAGCTTTCATACTTGCATGGATGTTGTATATGACCACTCTCCACATGCCTGTATCACCTGACTCCATTTTGACCTTGACCTAATTTTGGACTTGGACTTATTGAAATGGCTGCCACGGGGGCATAAGCGTTTATTCAACGTAGTCTTGTTTTCATCTGTCAAGAATCAGAATGTTTTTTTTATTGTTATTATTCTCTGCGCAGGACTTCTGTCAATGTTTTGTACATTTATTTATCATATGACTTTCATTGTATAAAGAGTATCTATCACATGTTGTCAATTGATATAAACTTACATTAAAGTGTATAGAGCTATATCAGACGATATTTTTTTAAAAAGTTTAAAAAATTGAAAAACAATAATGCTTTAATATCCATTAGATCATTTTTCGCTTCAGTTTTAACAGAAACTCTTTCTGTGATTTATTACACATGCGAATTGTCCGTTTTCATACGAAAGTGTTCTAGAACACCCTATGAAATTACAAGAATCGTCTATTTTTTCCACGATTGAATCAAAGTACACGGAACCCATCCAAAGTATGAATTGCAATTAAGGTAGTCTAGTAGCATACTCAAAACGATGCAAGTAATTATTTTGGCATTAAAACTACCGATAGATATAGCTCTAAACACTTTAAACGAGTTTTGGAAATTTTATTAAAGCGAGCCTTTGACGAGCTTAATAATGTTTCCTTAATAAGTTTAATATAAGTTTATATAAATTGACAACGAGCACTATATTTTTAGCTCATCTGATTTTTTAAAAATAGATGATTTATTGTCATCACTTGATCATCGTCGGCATTGCATGGTTAAGTTTTGTGTTTAGGTAAACTTTTTTCATAAACTATCAAAGCTATTGCTTTTAAACTACTTGCAACACTTGTTCACCTTTAATACCTAAGCCTGTAAAGCAAGACCCATAACTCCGATCTGCATTTTGTATGAATTATTGCCCCTTTTTGGACTTTGAAAATTCCTTGGTTAAGTTTTGTGTTTAAGTCCACTTTTCTCATACACTATGTTGGCTATTGCTTTGAAACTTTCAACATTTGTTCACCACCAATACCTGACCATGTCAAGCAAGAACCATAACCCTGATCTGTATTTTGCCCCTTTTTGTACTTAGAAAATGTCTTGGTTAAGTTTTGTCTACTATGGTTAAGTTTTGTCCACTTTTCTCATTCACTATATGGGCTATTGCTTTCATGTACTGGTTATAAAAAAGAAAACCAGCTGTACACAGAGTACCTGTAGATGTGTATTTGTATCATTACCTTATTAAATATAAAGGTTTTAAACTATGTTAATGGTCTGATAAATCTATTTAGATTAAAAATTTGCCAACTGGAATTTTAGTTAAGTATGGTACACAAATTTTATATAAGACAATTTAATGTTAATCATTACAGTTGTTTCTTATGATATATATCTGTAATAAAAAGTATGGTAATTGCTTTATTTTCACATTATAAATGTTTATTACATTTTCCACATTTATAATCTATATCCTCTAGCTCTTAGATCTAAATGCAGTGTTAGACTGTTAGTTGTTATACTCTCAATGTGTTGTCACAATTAATAATTGTATAATATTGAACACTTCTATATAGTCCTGGCATCTACCTGCCCAGCAGTATTGTGTATAACATGTAATCACCATACAATCGCAGCATAATTTTTATGTCAACTTGCTTCATTACTTATTCACCATCAATACCTTACTCTGTAAAGCAGGATACATAACTCTGTCCTACTTCATGCTAAGGTTGTGTGCCTTTTGACAGTGACAGATATCAAAATAACATTTAGGAGATAAAGTGACGTCATTTAAAAATTATACTACACTTGTTACATATAAAGTTATACATACTCGTTATACTAACCTGGATACAAGGAAATTCGTGTGATATACAGGTATATGAGTATAGTAAGTAAGTTATAATCTTAAATGTAACATGTGTAGTATAAAGTTATACTACTTGGTGTATTTTTCCAATAAAACTTTGCAAATTAGTATGCATTTTTAGTGTCATATAATAGAAAGAATCTATCACTCATGGTCAATTAATGGCTTAGTAAAATTTCCAAAACTTGTTTAATATAAATTTATATCAAGTGACAACTAGTGATAGATCATCTATATACCTCATGTGTCTTTTTATTTAGTCTTTAGTTGCTATAATTTCTCATGGCCACTGCTAAGAACATATTCTGTGATTAGTTTCCTACCAGTTTTTAACCGGAGGGGACTATATGTTTGCCCTCATTCAGATTGTCAAGAAATCTGTATTTGACCATAACTCGAATAGTTTAGTGAAAATACTTTAAAACCTAGAGCCAGTCAAACTTGTAAGAGTTTTGTATGTAGGTTTATGAAACTTTGTATGTGAAGAGGTGGCCGAAAGGAGATTATGAAACATAGAAAATTAGTTCAAACAGGTGTCGACTTCTGAATCACTAAGTCTTGCAATTCCAAGTTGCCTTATTATGTATGTTTGCACATGAAATAATATTTGATCATATATATATAATAAAGATATTGAAAAGTTAACATGAATCGTCTGTTTTTATTTAAATTAAAATTTCTGTTTTTATTTCAATTATAGTCTTGAGAAGCACATCACATATACCCGTTTGACCAGGGTAGAGCAGCTTATCTACAGAAACATACTGGTTGAAGACCTAATTTGTTGGTTTTCATGCGGATAACAGAAAAAAGTATAATGTACTTTTAAATAAGGATTATAAACATACGTATATCATACGGTGTACTTTTCATACGTAAAACGTACGGTGTACTATTTTCTGTTTTTCATACGTTTATAAAACCGTACGTTTTTCATATGTTTTTCATACGTAAAACGTACGTTTTTTAATATTCTCAACCGTACGTAAAACGTACGGCGTACTATTCTGTGGATAACCATACGTTTTCAACCGTATGGAAAACGTACGTTTTTCGTACGTTTTTCATACGTGGAAGTTTTTCCTGTGTACTATAAGTTAAAACTTGTTCTTTGAAGATGAGTGAAAAACAAAGATTTTTTTTACTTAAGCAGCATTCTGTACACATAGATTGCAAAAAAAAAAATAAGCGTGAAATGTTCTGCTGACGGGGTTCGAACTCTGTATGTTTTAGTTACTAATACTGCACCGTTATCCTCTCGGCCACAATTTCATGCAGATTACAGATAAAGAAATAAACTGATCATCCACATTTTTGCAGACGATATATAAAGAAAACATTTGATTGTAAACACAACATGACGTCACTGTCAGGTATCCCTGGTCGGACTGTAGCACGATGACTATTGTCATATATTTGAATTGTTTGATTTGTTTGAATGGTTTCTAAACAATTTGTTGACCACGTGACAGATATAAATGGATAATAGACAATGAACGCTTTGTTCGGAATCCCTTTGTGATCATCGAGCAATACTGATTCCGAATAATCACGCTGAATGAAATATTGTTCTGACCGAATCAGATATTAATGATAACAATGCGACAAGAATCCATTATTTACTATTGTACTATAGCAATATCGGTAAATAGGTCTATGTCAGGTTGATATCGGACTTTTCTCCCGTTTCCGGCGAGGGTCCATAATGAAATGTTTAAAATTTACGGATTTTAAAATGAAAATGAAACGATTAATGCATGCAATTGTAAAGATAATTTGTATTTACACCTTTTATTACAAACTGACCATGCACAGACAACTGCAACCACACAGCCACTGACGAAAAAACCTACAAATGTATAATTATACAAATATCGTTTCTTTTATAAGGATATAATAAAAGTTTATTATAGTATTATAAAAGAATATAATTTTATACTTGTTACTGCTTCATAAGGCAAGTTCATGGTAATCGAACACCATTTACACTCGAAAACATCGATGAAACGTCCGTGGGTCCGAATTCCAACAATTGTAAAAGTACATAGAGATAGAAATATAAATGTGTACATGTATGTAAAATCCCATAATAAAGCATCATATACCACCCATATCCCAGGAGGAAAGAGGTCTTTATGCAAATAGGTGCATGTATTCAACCATCAAATGTTTATGTTCTTTATTAATATGTAATTTATGTAAAACTTTTGTATTTATCAATTGTTACAGACGGCCATTATGACAATCATCACACGTCACCAAAATAGGGTCACGTGGCCAGTCACGTGGGTGTTACGTCATAGAACGTTTTGGGTATGTATAGCAGCCATGGTTGTGATGTTGTCGTCAGAGATACAGTGTCTGAAACGTAAGTACAAATATTTATCACATAACTACCGTGAATGGCGTGATATTCCATGTGAGAAAAAATCGAAGAAAATTCTTCTCCAACACGTGTGATAACGAAAAATTTGCATAACGTAATGTCTAGTGTCGGAAAGCAAGAAGGAACTACTTTTTCACGAGGAAATACGCGAATTACGAAAGGTGTTCTTCGGTTGATATATTTACCAAATTCCGTATCGAGTTGATTATTTGTGGTAAAAACATTTTAAATGTGATAAAAAAATCTACCACTCGTTTTCTTTTGAGATCAACAATTCTTAAATTCGTCACGAAAAATGAAGTTATTGAGCTCGCCAGAGGCTCGCTTAATAACTGTTAAAAATAACTCGCCAGAGGCTCGCTTAATAACTGTTTTTTCTAGACTCATTTAAGAAATGTTGATCTCAAAAGAAAATAAACCATATTTAACTGAGACTCGTTAGTCTTGAACAATAAAATATCATGTTTGTAGTTTTATCTTAATGTGTTCAGATAATACCAAATTCTAAAAGTTAGGCAATTATACTCTATATTCAGCGTACGTAAACTCTGTTACACAGTCGGAACACTTGACACGACACTACCGTAAACTGGCCTATGATAGTGGTAATTTTTCCTACACCATTTTTAAGCAACGTTTGATGGTTTGTGAGACTGTTTTTCTACTTTCGTGTGGAGTAAACGAATATATTTTGAGATGCACCTTAGATATGTGTACACTTGCGTTTACCATACTAATGTCTTGTCCACGTGTTTCAATTAATACTCGCCTAAATTGGTGTTTTTCTGACTTGTGGGTCGCAATTATGATATGCAATTTATTCCGCGCAAAATTACAATTTCCTCGTGCATTATATTGATTTCGAAGCTGCATTGTTTAACGGACCGTGAAATATCGACCGAAACTCATGAGCGCGGAATAACAGTACAGTGGGAATCTTGTCAATAGCAGTTCCACAATATTTCTTGCAAATATATCGATTAATACAAAAATAATACGGAAATAAAAAAATCCACACTTATAAGATTTGTTAAGTGTACACATGTATCCTTTATAAATAAGTAATAAACATGTTTTGTTGTGAACATTTAAGTATATTAGCCATATGTCATATGCGACTACTTATCAGTATATTTAATATGTGGATCTCAAAATTATTTGCTTCAATTAACCTTCATAAAGTGCATTTATTATCGACAAATACTGTAGACTCAATCAATTTAAATGGGGGAAAATCGTTGTTTTGACGAAAAAAAAAACAATTTTCTAGGGGATGTAATTTCAAGGATGTCTTATCCACTGAGTCATATACTATATAAATTATAGAATAACATGGGGCTTATCCACGAAATCCATGAAATTAAACCCCCTTCGAATATTAATGATTTTACAACTTACAATATTTACGGAAAACGTTGACTTACGCTAATTTATGTGCGATGATAAAGCTGTATTCTGGAACACAAAATGATGTTTTTGGAACTTTTCTGTATGTTTCAGCCAAGCTTCGTACACCATATATACGTGATTATGACGTAGTTGATTATGATCACGCGACATTAAGAGAGCATCACGTGACTAAACGTTCTACAGCATTAAAATTACAGTTTAAAGCATTTGATAGGTGAGTTGATAGTTCATGATTATTGATTGAATTAATGTAAGTTATGGTATGACATATCATATATCAACGACACTTTCACTATAAATATTTCTCTATTCTTACGCTTTACTTTCAAAATTGACTATTTATGTATGCATATGGCATATTTATAAGTAACTCAACACAAAGCAATTCACGAACGTCACTTCTAAGAATACACAAAAAGGAAACACTAGACCACAATTACAATCAACACTGCCAAACACAAAACTGGACAATTCAAGTATAATAATAATAATCAGCTACACAATCTTACTGCCAAGTGTCATTTGACATTACGCCAGAGCAGAGATCGCTCCACCAGATTGTTTGTCGAAGGCTGCTTGACAAAGGTTTTCAAGATAGTCCATTGGACCATGTGATTTTAATTAACCTTTAAAATTGATTTAAAGGGAATTACTTGCGTAATGCAAATTTGGTGTAATGAAAATATATAACAATGCAACATCTAACGACTTCATTGTTTCAGACTATTTACAACAATATTACGACAGGAAGCGGGACATATACATCCTGATGTGATTATTGAAACAAGTACCGGGGTCCATAACTCTCCACCACCGTTGCTATACAGTGGCATAGTTCAAGGTAGGATTTTAAATTTCATTTTAAATTCCAACCATAGCACGTATTGACGGCAGTATTGACGCTTTTAACCCTCATTTGCTCTTCATAAAACACAGAACAGCTATGCTAGAACTGAACGGAATGCTTATAAAGGTGCTAGTCACGTGTTGAAGTGAAATGGGCTTAGCTTCATTTTGGTGGGAAAAAGTTTAACCTTAATGCGGTTAAACTGAATATTAAAATTGTGAGGGATGTAACTGTGTCAAAGACCCTTCTATTTGGTAATTTGAGTTCATTTTGCAAATGTTATATAATTATGTTACGTCAAATGTACATAAGTCCCTGCATGGACCTGTCGCATCATTACATATACAACAAAATGTACATGTATTTTAGCATCACATTTTACATTGTTTAACGCCATATATTAATTGACATTGTACATAACATTTAAAAACTGTTATCAAGTAACTACATGTAGATATAAATATATTCGAAATATTGATGTGATTTAGACCTATTTATGTACAGTAAACACCGTTATCTCGAGAATTAATAATCGGGACAAGCAAAATGATCGAAATAAACCGGGCGCTCGAATTATCGGTGTGATAATAAGTATACAACATTAAAATAAGCCTGATGCTCGTAATATCAATAGTTTTAACTGTATAAACTTTCAGAGGATGGCTCGAATATTCACGGAATTTTAGGCAAGGAAGGACATTTTGAAGGGAAAGTTGTGACGACTAATGAAACATTTTACATAGAGAGAGCATCACATCATTTTGATGACGTCATAGATTTTCACACTGTCATATATAAACAATCTGACGTCATTTTTAACTCATCCGGGTCATTCTGTGCGCATGCGCAACTCTTCGAAAAACAGAAACGTTTGATGCACGACGCAGATTCTGATTTATCCGGGTCAAAATATAGCAACTTGAACGAACAAGACGACTCCACTGACTTGTCGTTTTCCAAGCATGTGCACCACTCGAGAAGGCGACGAGCTGTTGATCCGACAAAAACCGTTTGTGAATTATACATGCAGGTATGATCTCTATTGTACAATTTCATTTGAACGTGACCTCTTATATAATGTTATCAGATCTAACTACATTGTAACAGCATGTAGCAAGCTTTATGATCTGATTGAGTTGCTTTCAATCACTCTATTAATATGTTACTACGGGGCTTACTTTAGTTGCTATTTATACTGTAGTAACGTATACTTGAAGCACTTGATATTTCGTATCCATTTAGAGCATTTTTTACATATGCGCAGCACTTCGAATTGTGTTATTTGTATATGTAGTAAAATATCGTGCATCACTGTGCATCGTAACAAATATATTGCATTAATGCAAAGAATTATATTTCTATTTGTAATAACACATTGTGCATAGTACTTATATTATCTTATGTAGCCATCAAATTTTATTACTATTACCAGTTACACATGTTTGCAGAATTTCGCAAATATTTTACATGGACGCAACAACTCCGCAATCAACATTTATAATTGATCTATGGAATCATACGCGTGAACCTAGCTAGACCGTTTAATCTTCAAACAATTTATGTAGCTATATAATGACTTCCACTGATTAGTCGCTTAAAATTCAGTACTTTTTTGACAACTCGTATGAATACATAAAAAAGTGATGCAGCAGCCTCGTTTGCATTGATAGTTATTACACTGGTCTAGCGAGTAGTGCAATAAGTTTTTTTTATTAAATGGCTTTATTACACTCTCGCATCGTGGTTTAGGTGATAAATGGGCTTTATTAAACTCTCGCACCATGATGTATGCGATAAGATGATATAATGACTTTATATTTGTTTTCAGGCTGATCATTTATTTTACCAGAAGTATGGGAGTGACGTAGAGACCGTCATTGAGAAACTATCACAGAACGTACAAGCCGTTAACTCAATCTTTCAAAATACAGGTATGCAATCTGACAGTTCGTCTTCTTGTCTTGGTCGGTATACACATCACATCTTAATGAAACACTGCATTATATTGTCATTTTTCTGTTAAATCGAAGTATAAGCACCCCTTGTCATCAATATAATGCTTGTGGATGTCATATAAATGAAGTATGCACTTGATTCAAAGTATGTGCGTCCTTTTTTACAAATTGTCGTGTTAGTCTTTAAAAGTTTTTATTTTCAATGCAGATTTCGACGGCGCCGGCGGTGCGGACAATTTGGCCTTTATTATCAAGAAGATAAAAGTTTGGGACGATCCGACGGTCGACGGTTATAGATATGATGGCAACTTTGCTGTGGATTATTTCCTTGACCTCCATTCACAGGACAACTACGATGGGTTCTGTTTGTCCTACCTATTCACAGACCGTGACTTTTCTGATGGCGTCCTTGGCTTGGCTTGGGTAGGAGTTCCCAGTGCCTCCATGGCTGGCGGTGTTTGTCAAACATACGGGGTAAGTTATACCGCTCTTGGCGTAAACGAATTGGTGAAAATTGTAACTACTCGGATATGTCCGCCGTTTCCGAGTTGAGTCTAAGTTAGGTGTATATATGTGATATACAGAAAACAGGAGCACAACATATTTGGCTTTCATTTGTTGGAACTGACCGAGGTGCCTTTCATCCGCCGGTGGGTGACGGTTGGTTTTGTCAATACCATGAATTCAAAATCATATGTCTTTATGTTTCTGCGAAGACATAAACGACTACTACCTTTGGTGATTTTGCTAAGTTATAAATGTAAAGGATTTCGTACATTATATACTGAAATTCTAAATAGATTGAAAAGCCGGTGACTTGGAATGAGAAGGTCGTAAGTACTATTTCTCAATGCGTTCCTCCAGATCGGATGTTAACACATCACTCCCTTTCAACAATTGATTGTTTAATCCAGCAATATACTATCTAAATATATGATATGTTTGATCTATATTACAAGTACAGTAAAACTTCGTTTAGACGAGCATCGATATTTCGAGCACCTGGCTTATTTCGAGCAAAGTTCAAACTCCAGGCGAATTTGCTAAATACTAGTAGTATGTTGTATACTCATATCACACCGCTATGTCGAGCTCCCGGTTTATTTCGACCATTTGGTTTGTCCCGATTAGTCCTCGACATAACGAGGTTTAACTGTATAATACAATACAAGACAAACTCAAGTTTAGCTGATCCAACATTTCGACTTTAATTCACGTCTTCATCAGGGATGCATACAGATTGTTATGACGTCATGTATTCTGTAACATTACAGACATACCAAGGAGAAGGGAAGAGTTTGAATACTGGTATAGTAACGATGAAGAATTATGGATCAGATGTACCTAGTGCTGTCTCACATGTGACCTTTGCACACGAACTTGGTCATAACTGGGGATCTGATGTAAGATTTGCTATTACTTCAACACTTTAACCAGTCCTGTGTTCAAGGTAGAAGGATGTTATGGAATGTTCGTAACGTTTCCTTCACGTTTTCTTAACATTTCGTAAACGTAACTTTACGAAACGTTACGACGATAACATTACGAACATTCACGTTATTCTACCTTGAAAGCAGGCCTAAGCAAAGCGCTATCGAGCGCCTTCATTCAGTTATCTTAACTCCCTTTCAATTAAATATAGATTGCATGGCTTACCTCCCGTGGAAACCGATACTTAGCGTGTTGCTTAGGAAACGACACTTGGCAACGCCTAAACATTTAATTATAACGTTACTGTTTGAAAGAAATTCAGCCGCTTTATGTCCATCTTCAAAGTTGCAAAGACACACTCACTCAAACAATATAACTGTTAAACAAAAATACATTGCAACCAAAATATTAGAGCTGATGGCAATCAATATTTTATAGTAAATATTCGAACTGTAGATCTATAGGATAGGGCACGTGAAAATAGTCACATCGAACAATCTATTTATCTTTCTTCCTTTGAGAAACAGTGCAGTTTAAATGAATAAACTATCTATCTATAAAAAATATTTGCAGCATGACCCAGAAGGTGACGCAACCTGTACACCTGGTGATTCTACCGGAAACTACGTCATGTATGCGCGCGCAACTACCGGTGAGAAGGCAAATAATAACAAACTGTCTGACTGCAGTGTAACGATGATACAAGCTGTACTTGAAGCCAAGGCGAGGGGACCTGATGGATGTTTTGTTGGTAAAAGTTTTGAAATTAATTTTAGACGGACTAGAGATGGTATTCCAATTTGATTTAATTCGAATTAAGGATAAGTGCAACCAATCAGACCACAACCAACCGTCATTTCATCCCCCACCCTGTATACCCCAATACATCTCTTGACTGTTACATCGGATAATGGGTAGCTGGATGATAATGGTGGCTAGGGCGATAACAAATCGGCAATGGGAACGTAGGTTTATGTGGAATTTCCGTTTTACTATGACACCATTCGTACATTTTTCTGTCACTATTTTTAAGTTATATAATTTTTATAAGTTAGAAGTACCGTTGTGTTGATAAATTATTGCTTGATAAATAGTGACAGAAAAATGTACGAATGGGTTCATAGTAAAACAGAAATTCAATATAAACTTATGTCTCCAATGCCGATTTGTTAGCGCCCTAGTCACTATTATCATCCAGCCACCCATTATCCGATGTAGCAGTCATTATACGGATACAGACCATGAATTTACGCACCAACCAGCACACCAAGCCCTGTCTTATTCGTTAACCAAGATACTGTCCTTTGTTATGGTAAACTTTTTAATGCTACTTTTGCGATTCATTTTTTAGAATACACGGGGTCTATGTGTGGTAATAGAGTAGTTGAGGACGGAGAGGAATGTGACTGTGGCTGGGAGGAGGAGTGTGTCGAGGGATGTTGTAACCCACAGGTTCCCGACCCAACCCTACCCAGTGTAGAAACACCATGTACACGCAAGTCAACAGCTGTATGCAGGTATATCATACATTATACACTCTATACTAGAGGTTGTAACCCACAGGTACCCGACCCCACCCTACCCGGGGTGGAGACACCATGTTCACACAAGTCAACAGCTGTATGCAGGTATCATTATACTCGCTATTTGATGTTGTAACCCACAAGTACCTGACCCCACCCTACCCGGTGTTGAAACACCATGTACACGCAAGTCAACAGCTGTATGCAGGTACCATACACTCTATTTGATGTTGTAACCCACAGGTACCTGACCCCACCCTACCCAGTGTAGAAACACCATGTACCCGGAAGTCAACAGCTGTATGCAGGTATATCATACGTTATACACTCTATATTAGATGTTGTAACCCACAGGTACCTGACCCCACTCTACCCGGGGTGAAAACACCATGTACACACAAGTCAACAGCTGTATGCAGGTATCATACTCTCTATTTGATGTTGTAACCTACAGGTTCCCGACCCCACTCTACCCGGGGTGGAAACACCATGTACACACAAGTCAACAGCTGTATGCAGGTATCATTGTACTCTCTATTTGATGTTGTAACCTACAGGTTCCCGACCCCACTCTACCCGGGGTGGAAACACCATGTACACGGAAGTCACCAGCTGTATGCAGGTAAACCATACTCTCTTCATGATGTTGTAATCCACAGGTCCCCGACCCCACCCTATTCGGGGTGGAAACAAAAGTCAACAGTTGCTGTATACAGGAATCACACATTTCCAGGCACTCTGTGGCTCTTTAATTTCTTTGTTAACCTCGACATGTAACAGCCGTTCCGTAGAAATCATCCGAACCTTGACCTTTGGGTACACACTACATAAAGTATATTGCTAAATGTGCTGACTTGGCTCAATACTCTGTTTCGATCTTATTGCTAAATTTGTTTTACCAAATTTCCACAATAAGGATAAGCAACGGTTCCAAAACCATATTGTATACACTATTATTACACCATGTCTCGTAGTCACCGAAAGTGTGTGCATCTAAGATTATTTGTGTGTGGAGATACATTTGTATTATATGTTCCTGTGATATGTTTTATGGCATTCATATTTCAGTCCGAGTGAAGGTGCATGCTGTGAGAGTGACTGTCAGTATTCGGTGGATTCCGTAACATGTCGGCAAACATCGGATTGCCTCGGCGAAGCTTTTTGCTCATATCCTTTATGTTCTTAATAAAATACGCTTTTTAAATTATTGCTATCATAAAGAAACGTTGTCAGTTTAAAATTATTTTAAAATGTATACCGAAACTATTGAGAATAACAATACAACTGCTATTTCCCATACGTATCGAAACAGGACGACATATCAATACTATTGTCATTAGTGTAATTCAAATGATATTAATGATGAACACCACTTCAGGTCAAAGATCATGGTCACTGTGACATATACCTTTTTGACTTGTCATTTGGGGCTGAGTTTGGATATATTCTCCCATCCGAAACACAATGTGCAAGATTTAAAATAAAACTCCTTAACTATATATACTGGAACATCGGCTACATGTCCGGCATCTGGTCATGCAGCTAACGGAACAGAATGCGGAGGGTCTGATGAGCTTCGTGTCTGCTACAATGGGGTAAGTTGTTATGCCCCTATCTTTGATGAGGGGATACATGTCGGTCGGTAGACCAAATATTTCCTTCCGATAAATAAAGCACACTTTGCCTAACATGAAGGTTAGCCAGCTGCAGTAGATAACCTCTATTGGTTTTGAGGTAAGTAGGTCAAAGGTCCAGGCTACTGTGATCTTTACCATTTCTGACTCTTGGACGACCAGTTAGGACTGGAAACATATATTGTTTGGTTTGGCTTTACTTTCAAATTGATTAAACCTTTAAAAACAATGCTAACAATGCTTTTTGCTCAGACGCAATGTTGAGGTTTTTGTTAGACTTCTTTGGTGTGAATATAAAATGCATGTGACAGTGTATTAATCGCCGTCTAAAACGACTACGGTCGGAAGAACACAAATATCATTTTGTGATCTCTAGAATAAATCTGTCTGAACACAACTTTTCACTTATGGAAAACAAAGGCTAAATATAATTATAGGCTGACTTCAAATATCATTTTTGGGTATATGTATTGTTCGTTTAATGTCCGACTATTGCTTTGGTGGCTGGAGATGCTGTCGTTCCTGTATGGGTTCGAATTGTATTTGCGCTGCAGGGGTTTCTTTATTTGGTGACATTTTCCCAATTTCGATTAAACTATGTTCATAAGTTGTGCTTTTTTGGTGTCTGGCCACCCGACTTGATAACATATTTTATCAATCAAATAGCATAACTGCTTTAAATTTGAGCTAGATTTTATTCTGAGCTTGATTTGAGTATGCAAAGGGAACTAATTTCATGAGAAATTAGTAGATTAAGGAGTTGTCTTTTTAACCATAGGGTTTGTTAGACAGACTATGCTTTTGATGCAGCGTTCATGGATATATTTTATCGAGTCGTTGTGTAAAGTTCAACTTCTTTCAAACTTATTATTCTAAGTCCATGAACCATTATCAGATATAATCTTCTATAGGAATGTACTGGTTCTGTGTGTCTAGCACATGGTCGGGAAGTTTGTTATTGTGAAGCACCGAGCAAGGATGACTGGAAGAATGAACTCCTGTGTACAGTATGTTGTATGGACGGCGATACTTGCAAGTAAGTTTTTATGGGGCGCCGTTTTACTATTACGAGGGGTATTCGAAAAATAATGCAATTTGCTTTCAGACTTTTTATTGACTAAACAGATTTTAATGAAACTCACAGAAAATCTTCATTGAAATATACGCCTCAAGATGAACCCTGATTCTTAATTACATTCAAGTAAGTGTTTTGGGCGTTTAATCATTTCTTTGAGTTGTGTGTTGACATTGCTCCGTGTATTTGGGTTGTGATGTTACTCCTTTCTGTAAGTAAGCAAGCAAGTAAGTAACGATTTTATTTTAAGTAGATAACATATTGGTGATATACCAATTTTCAATATGGTCTATATGCTCTGCTGGTTAATATGAGTTCTGCTTTCCCTGTCCGATTTCCTCTTACATTTGAGCGCCGTTTTACTGTTTTGAGACCACCTGATGGAGTTACGTTTATAACATTATTTTCGAAATGCTTGAATTGCCTTTTATTTCATGTTTAGAACCGACCACAAAACTTGCTGTATTCCGGTGCTTGTAGTCTTAAAGTTATTGCATTATTCCGGTGTATGCAGTATGAATATCATCCATTGTTTTCAATGTGCAGCATACCAGCTACTCCTCTATTCCAAAGTGGTTTTGAGTTATTGTGATTGATCTTATTCTTTCCAAAAGATTGTAGTATTGTTTCCCGAGGATGTGTTTTCTAAATGCCTTGGTCCCATTTAGCTTTATGGCTTCGACAATGAACGTCCGATTTCAATAAATAAGCTTCGGGAGTCATTGGAAGCAGGTATATCACATCTTTTCTAATGACTACCCCGGGGCTTATCTTAGACCACGAGGATTTTTTCCAACGTATTGAGTACGTTTGTGTAACGTCATGTTACGTCCGCATAACTTACTTTGCGTAATACTAGTCTATGATCTAAACATTAATGTTTAATTCAGTAAAGGTTTACAATGCCGAAAACAACAATATATTTATCTGTCAATAACATCGTTTTTAATTAAAAAATATTGGGTGTCTTTCGGTAGCAATTTATCCCGCTTGTTCAATTTAACGCTTAGTCACTCGTTGTCCATCTGACAAGTACAAATGTACCTTACTCACTCACCTATTTGACCCCTAACACACTCATCTATGTACTGTCTTTATGAAAAACAAAACACCACATTGTTCTAGAAGATACGGGTACAAAATACATTGCATGCCTATGCATTATATCGCTCAAAATAATTATTTTGGTCATACTACATCATACTAGCTCGTCCACTATAAAAACTTGCGTTGCATAAAATCAAGTGTGTCGGACTTATTTTAAGAGCAATCGTATAGAATTTTTAAAAGTAAAAAATTCACTCTGATAATATTTCAAATTTTATTTAAATTGTACGTTCTATGACTTATAATAAAATTATTGAGTTTCGACTATCAACTACTGTTTTACAGCGAGTGTACGAAATTACGAACGTACTCAGTTGCGTGCGTTACGTCATGCCTTTCGATGTCCATTTATTAAATAAGTATATCGCCGATGCAAAAAAGTCTCAGTGGGACTAGGACATTAATGATCCTTTTTTCATCAGCTGACGGTGTTGTTTTATATTTTATTTTTATCTGATGTAGACCAGCAACCGAACTAGCGGATGTTCCTGACGGGAATGTTCTAGCTGGAACACCGTGTAACAACTTCAGGGGATATTGTGATGTCTTTCAGAAATGCAGAGAGGTAAATAACTTCTTTTCTGTACCTTAAGGAGGTCGTTTTTGCTTCAAAACACCTTGAAATGTCTTCCTGTATATATGTACCATGTATAATTGTGAAATATTGTATTTGTATGATAAAACATTATGTTGTATATCATAGGTTGTGTATGGGCCGGTTTCGAAATAAACTATAAACTAAAATGACAGAAAAATCATATTTATGAACATTGAAATCTGAGAAAAACATGATTATGTCACTAGGCTCTTTTTCGATATAAAGGGGAGACCGGGGCGAGTCGGAACACACTTTTGATTCTAACAAATAATGCTCAGAAATTATTCAATTGTTAAAATAAAGTTAGTTTATCTACTCACAGAATGTCGACTCACTTTATATATCAAGAAGACAATTATCAAAATATGTCTGTCCAAAGTAATCGGGTGCAATATTCCGATTTGCCCCATCATTTCACAAAAACAAGAACCTTCACGGGCTAGTCCAAATGAAACATCAAATTTGTTTATTGTTGTATACATGGTTTATATACGTTTTACTGTCTACACTAGGTTGATCCAGAGGGACCACTAAGCAACCTTAAGAAGCTTTTCATGTCAGGAGATGCTTTAAATGCTGTTAAGGATTTCTTCACGACACATTGGTATGTGGGTGTGGCCATTGGTGTGGGTATGATCTTATCCATTGTGAGTAACTTCTTACTATATTATACTCAAAATTATCCCAAATTACTTCTGTAAAATCATTAAATTTCGTGGGTGATTAAATTTCGTGGATTCCGTGTTTCACATTCAAACATGAAATCGAATCCCACCGATCCTTGCATTTATTAAATGAACCTGACATGCAAAATCAACGAATTCTTTTTTACCAAGACCACCAAATTGGGTCCCATCGAAATTAAAGGATTTTACAGAATATTATACTCAAAATAATCCCCAGTTTTAATTATAAATAAAACTAATATCACTTTGCATGATTAATACTCACACCTTCACAAATCACATTAATTTTGATAGTCTTGCAGACTCCACATATAATTTATTTCATTCATTTACCGAATTTGATAAATACACGACTTTCAGTGCTTTCAGTGATATTTAATAATTTCTGGTTCTGGTATCGCAGGGAGTTGTGACGTGTTTTCTTGATTTCTTTTATATCTACAGGTTCTTGTCGTTAAATTTTGTTCCAAATCTCACAAACCACCAGAAGATAAAGTGACACGTCTAGATGACACAAGTCCGAAAACTGCAACACCGAAACGCAACCGTGTATCACCTGACACTTATATGTAACCTTCACATGACTACTAACAACTCACATCCTAGTGTTTGGGATTTAGCTCTTATATCACCTGACTACTAACCTATCACATCCTGGTGATTGAGATTTAGCTCTTACATCACCTGACTACTAACATATCACATCTTTGCGATTGAGATTTAGCTCTTACATCACGTGACTACTAACATATCACATCCTGGTGATTTGGATATAGCCTAGATCAGTGTAGCAATAACGTTTTGGCTACAGTGCCAAGAAAACCGTGAAGAAATAACGTATGGATATTTTTGTTCTCTAAGTGAAGCAAATTTAGTCTTGGCATTGTAGCAAAAAGTCACGTGGAACTGCTACACTGATCTAGGCTATACCCAAATATATATTAAGGTCTACTAGCATATCACATTTGCGGTTCATATGGGTAAACGGAAGAGCTTCAATTATGAATAATGGTAGTAATATTCGGATCGTCGGAGCCTCTCCTCCCGATTTCAGAAGAGTCTCCAATTTGAGTCTGTATTTTGAAGAGCGAAGCAGATTGCAAAGCAAAAATGGCGACGTTTAGTGTAGAAAATATCTTTTAAATGTTCGACCTATTCCGTTCACCAAACACTAAACAAATAAGCCTTTATCATTTTGATTGTGATATACTACTACGCAACACACCCATCCTGATTCCATAGTTTACGCTTGTTGTTTCCCCAGATTTTAGAATTTCATATAAAACATGTTGTTTTTGTCGGGCAGGCCCCGTTATAAACTGGTCACTTTTAAACGTACAGTCCAGTTAGGGTAAAATACAGTGACGCAGTAGAACAATCAAATATTCCGGTGTAAAAACAAGTATAAATGCTTATACCAAAAGTCCTTTACCGAACTAAACTCTTCCTGTTCAAGCAATGGTTTTAATCTTTTGGTTACACATAAACGCCGACGTCACTGTCAATATATCCTGACGGAACTATATGTTGTAGTTGTAGTGCACGTTTCAAAGGGATGCAATGTATTGTGTTGCTCTATGATTATGTTTGACTTTGTGTTAGATTTTTTGTTCGGAAATTTATTGAATGTGTATAACGTTTGTGTCGTCAGGGAAGACAAAATGTCGTTTACTGATTGACTGAGTGTAAATATTGGCAATGTGAACACATTGAGACATTGCCAACTTTGCTGAGTAGTGAAGTAATGGATCTATTTTAGCATAGTGCTTGTTTAAAGTCATTTTGGAAATTATTAGTCCCAGTATAGCTTGGAGCATTTGACACAATCCTGACCTTTATGCATCAATGTAGGGTTAACGCATGCTTTTTCGTGCTATTACATCTGCAGAGTCCCGAGGGACGGTTGGTGCCCAAGCCCGTTAGGGCGGGGGCACCAACACTAACGGAGACTCTGCCGATGTAATAACGCGAAAAGGCTTGCGTAAACGCTATTATAGCATAAAAACAAAACTTTTTGGGCGACGTCGCTTAGCAAACGTTACGTCACATATACACGTTTTTGTTATGAGCGTCGACTTCCGGTATTGGCAAATACCATGAAAACAGTGGCATTGGGGGTTTGTGTACGTTTATTATTTAACTATAACTATAGAAACTTTATTAGTAGTTACAATTAGAATGTGAATTACAGTTCATATAACGCTGTAAATCATTTATTTTATCGGCTGGGTCCTGAAATGAGTATACTTAAAACTGAACACCAAAAGCGCGTGCGCGCGAGAATCTTTACAATAATGTATCATTTTCCCGTTTAAGTATGAGAAAAATCACCGTTTTTATGCTATAATATATAACAAGGTTCTTACTTTCCGTGAACAGATCGTGTTATGTCGGTCGATCACTTAGATCTGTGTTGCAAGTGCACATCGAGCGTCTTCGAGATACTGTCTGCTTATGAAAACATACAACTGCATGTGAAATACATTTAGACAACATATCAGATTTTAAACACAGGTAGCTGTATTATTGATAAAGAATAAAACAAAACAAAGTTTTGTCACATTTTATATGATTTTTTTTATCAAACATGTTTTCGTTATCAATGATACAGTACCATGTGTTTTAAAAAATAATGCTGATATAAGGTAAAGACTTGTGTCACGTTCTTAAAGCTATGCAATCTCGTTATAGCATATTGTCGTCTGTGATACTGTTTATATATCGACTATAACATTTATTTGTATAATGTTCTCGTGTGCCTTTCACTCATATTATATCATAATGTCATTATATAGAGCATATTTCGCTGGCGTAGAATGAGAAGGTCGAAAGTACTTCTTACAACTTTATAAGACATATACATATTTGAAATTTGTATTACATGCATTTATATTACGCTTCTTATGAGCCTATTCTCATTAAAATAGGAACTTATGTTGACCAAACTGAAGTCCAAAAAGTGGGATTTTTTATAAGTAAAAAGTTGTTTTGATACAGTTTTTATTGCTGTCTTAAAATAGTATTTTTTACTTAGACCCGCTCATTCTTAGCCAGAGATGTATGTCATCATATTGAAACATAATTTAATACAGGTTTGTGATATCATGTATTCTTTTTTTTTCATTTTGTATTTTTTTACTAGTAAGTATAGTAAGTAAACGTTGTTTGTTTTTTAAGTGGGTACGTCATGTGTATAAAAGGCTACGTGATATCAAAATATATGCAGTTATTTTATTATTTTTAACTAAAACACTAGATATAGAGGATATTTGTATTTTTCCGTGTATGATCGGATGATAATTCACCGAGTAGCTGATGCGATATTTTCACAAGTGGCGTAGCCACGAGTGAAAATATAAGTCAGCTGCTCACGAGGTGAATTATCAAACGATCATACACGGTAAAATACTAATATTCTATTTATTTCATGCTTCAAATAGCTTTAATGATGGAAATACGGCACTATATACCTGAAATGTTTTGCCTGACATCGTTTTCCGGCCATGCACGCGTCGAGTTGCAATCAAATAGTTCTTCTGCATTGGCGTCAATTTCGTCAATTTGTTTTATATTTATGTACATATAATGTTCTGTTATTTGTTGAAGATTAAGAGAGCAAGTAAAAATGGTTATAATTTTATTTTTGGCGGCGGGGAAATTTGTTTTTAAAATAAAAAAGTCCGTTTGCGTGAAATTATGAACTGTGAAATTATCGGGGAATTATCCACCGTTATTCCGCCGTAAACCTAAAAGTAGATAAAACAGTAAAATCGAAATTTTATCCATAATCAAATTTATTGATCATAAATGCATTTGAATTTTGATTTTTAATCATGGTTTAATGTATACCTTTGATAGAATAGTGTATGCCATTAACCATGCTGGTATATTATATACCGGTAACATATTTATTTGTACATTTTCATGTTACGGTTATTATTTGTAATAGGGTTATTATTTATATTACGATTATTATTCAATCAAGGTTACCTTCATTGGAGTCAGTATTCTACGGAAGAGCAATATTATCTGTAACAAGAAACCAACCCGTAACCTGCGCCATCTTGAGTCACTTGACTCAGCTGAAAACGAGGCTTATTCACCGGAAGTACGTCATGATTACTTACGTAGTTCAAGGTCAAACGCTAACAGCCATCTACGGCCACTTCCATCCATTCCTGAAGATGATCGGTCACTTTCTAACGCAAGTGTGAAAACAATCGTAGTTTACCAACGTAAGAACAACCCCAACACATCCGATCACGATTCTAACCGGTCACCGATCGATTTATCGTACAACCAGCCCCGAGAACTTCGATCGTACGTCCCTGATTGGGTGAGGAAAGAGGGAGAACGAATGGCAATCGATAAGGGGCCAATGGTGTCAAGATCTGACAACGCTCTGGTACAAATGTCTCCAAAACTCGGTCCCTCTTTGTTCGTAAGCAACCCGGGCTATACACACACTGGTGATGAATCGCTGTTCCCGGCTGTGCGAGTGACGGACCGTGGAGCGTGTTTGATGTCTAGGAGCGGCGTCAACCTTCGGGATGCATCGCTTACAAGTCTTCTACAGCTAACTGCTGCTACCCCCGGCCATCAGCCACAGAACTTAACAAGGGATGGCTTACTGAAATTCATCAACATTGAACAACCCATAAATCAAAAGTAGCCGTTATGTTTGGCCAACGGTAGCATAAGGGGATCAGTCGCTTGAGTATATATTATGTTAGGTTTAATGTCATATTACAAGCGTAATTGTGAGCAAAATTAACTCTACTCTAATTTAGTAATAAAATGTTACCATGCTGACGAATTGTGTCTTCTTTCGCCGATAAATGGTACCCCCAACCATGCAATCCCCACGACTTTATATATTTTACTTACATTACCATGATGGCTGGTTTATGGCGCTAACTATGTTTACCATTGTTTAATAAGAGACAACTAAAACCTACAATGGTTGAACTATGGTCGACTTATCGCTAGTTCGCGTTTGTTCTTATTTCATTTTGTCATCTTCACTGGTAGACACCGTACACTGGAAATAGCCCCCCCCCCCCCCCCCGCTTGAACGAAAACGAAAGATAAAGTGGTAATCGATTTCGGATGACGGTAAGTTTTTAACCATTTTTCTGTAAATATTTATGCTATCCACTTGAAGTGAACAAATTTAGATAGTGTATTTTTTTTAAAGCGTCAATGTAGTCATTTGCTCTGTTAGTTCGATAATTCTAGACAAACAGCACCGAAGTGTACCTCTCTGGACGGACGTATTCTAAAGTCCCCAGTATGCCATTCTTTGTGGAGTGATTATATACGGCTATATCTTTGTTTTCGAAGTGAAGAAAAAATTCTTCTTGCGTTTGTAGTCCAAAGTCACGTGGTATTGCTACAATGATATAGGCTTGCTTCAAATATTCATGTTCTGGAAATCGATGGCTTAGAATTAGAAGGTCGTAAGTGCCACTTAGGACCTTTTATGGTTCGTACGTATTTAGAATAAGCATCACAAGGCGCTTCTTATGAGCCCATTTTCATAAAAATCTGAACTTGTCATGTTGACCAAAATGAAGTTGTAAAAGTTTGTTTTACCATAAGTAAAGACTAAATGTCAGACATTTTTTCCGTGTTTTCTCAAAATATCGATTTGGTAGTTACGACCTTCTAATTCTAAGCCATCGAAATGTGGATGGGTCGTTCTATGTCCGACTATTGAGTTGGTGGCTAGGCGATGCCGTCATTATTGTGTGGCCTTGGATTGTCTGTGCACAACAGTATTTTACTATTCATACATCATTCGTATGCACGGGTCAAATTTTATGCGACTTAGACAACATATCCCAGGAATGAATATCACTATGGCATTGGTGACCATGATTCAGTTATTTAATTCGAAAGTTAATCTTGTTAGATCTACATAATAATTATTCACACAGTTACAATTGGCGGATCATGGAAACAATGTATTGACAATGAAATATATCCGACATTTTGTTGGCTTAGAGTGAGACCGTTGCAATGGCTTACAAGACTTCTAATGCATTTTTGACATCGACACTATATGGCGCTATCATGAGCCTTTACGAGGGTTGTTCATTTAATTGCCGGACGATCGCCATAGCACTTGATTGGAACATACGATTGTAGTAAAATTTCGTTTCATAAAACTTAGTCACCAACTTAATTGTTTGACAAAAAATGAAATAATTTCATCCAACCGAACACAAACTATGGTTACTATAGTTACCCCAAAAACGACTACCCGGCCCAACCCAATTTTGTAGTGATATGAAGAGTGTTAATTAGGTAGGGGTCGTGGTATTATCGCATATTTTATGCAGAAAACATCAGACAACAATATGCATGCATCTATAGGTCTTGTAATATAACATTTGATGTCAATTCCGTATAGCTATTTGTGTTCTGATGACAAAGAACGTGCTTCTATCGATTTAAACGATCAAAGTTATAGGGAACGCCTCTTTAAGCAATCCAAACCATGAAACAAGTTAGCAATACCACATACTCTCTGAAGAATACCGCCCGCGATCGTGACAAGATAGTGTCGTTTGAAATGTGTATTTTGGATGACGACCAGTGTCAATAAATTATGCACAACATACCAAGTGCCGGGCGTACTTGGTTTATATCTTATAATCTCAAAAGGAATATAGCCTACTTGTATTCCATAAGCACAAATTCCATAATAGTTAGACTCGTTTAGTTTATTTTCCGGATGGCGTTAATAAATGATAAATCCTTTACTTGATCTGGGCATATATCTGATAATCTTAAAGGAAATATATATTTTATATCATATTTATATAGATCTATAAGATATTTTCATTTTTAACCTTTTGCGTCATCTGAACCGACTATTTAAAATAACTTGCAATTATGAAGAGATTTTTTCCGATGGCTTCAATAAATTATGGATCCTTTACTAGTACATGTATATAATTAATCTTACAATCTTACAATCTTCTTCTTCTTCCCGTAAAGGAACAGGGCTCGCTCTGGAGCATCGACGTAGGCCTACTTGTGAAGTCAATATAAACTAGCTATATATTCTCCTACATATGGAGAATTTATCACTGTCCTACAGTTTAGTAGCATCTGTCGGAACAGACACAAGCTAGGATTTGTTAACTTTAAATGGCGACAATGAAGCTGTATAGTTTTATTGCTGTAGTTCTGATCACGTGGATGTATGTCGTGCAAGCGGATAGGTCTATAAAATTTCGCGCGAGGAGGAATATCAAAGTTCCAGAATTATACGTTGACAAGAGACACGTCACAAATGACGTCATGATGTGCGTAGCGCTCTGCACGTCAGAGGAAACCTTTCAGTGTGAATCCGCTTCATGGGGTGATGGAATCTGTCTGCTGACCAAGGTGGTGATGGTCCATGAGGTTGGAGTCATGGAAATAAAGGAAGGTTGGACAACAATGTGCCGAATTGTGTACCCAGGTACGCTAATTATAAATCTTAATTTCATGATAAAAGTAACCTTGGTGAAAAGTTGAAAATGTTCCTTTCATCAATCTGAAAACACAAAGTTTTAAAGTTATTTTGAGTTTTTTTAATGAGTTGCATCGAAAAAATATCATAAAGGAGAGATTTGTCCATCCCCCTACGAATCCCGAATACTTGTTTATTTTTAGCGAATCCCGAATATCACCTCATTTTTGCCGAATCAAACGTTTTAGTAACGCATGACAGGCACGGATCCAGGCAATGGGCACGAGGGCCCGTGCCCCCCCCCCCCAGTTGGCTGAGATTTTTTAAAATTTAAATAAAGAATAAAACAGTTATTGAACAGGCACACTTTATTTCGTTCCTGAATGTAATGTAAGAAAATAACTTTTAGTAAAAATTACATTTACTCGTTTGACTAGGCTACAGAAAATGAAGTAATACTCCATATTCCCACCGTAATCAATGTTTGCAAACGGTACTTCTTACGACGAGCCCAGATTGTTCATTGTTGCCACACTTTCAGGTCACACGAGGTCCAAAAATAACCCAAGAATAATGTATTGAAAGCGACTTTCACAGCATTTATAGGTGTGCAACATAAATCATTTACTATTGTTTGGAATGTGTTTTTATGCTATGTATAAAAATATAAGATGAGCATTTTTCGTGCTCGCTTCGCTCGCATAATATTTTAAAGTTAAATAACCTTTACTAAACTCTCAGAATTCGGTCACTTGAGCAAGCACTAAAAGTAAGATGACTTACAGAATTAAGACTTGAACGTGCTTGTTTTGTAAGAAAGCGCATCATGTTTATAACAAAAAATACATTTCAGGGCTCCCAGATAGTCTTAGAATGCATCAGATTCATCCATTGTTTTGAAAACTTTCACGGGGGAGTATGCCCCACCTCCTACTTATATATTAATCTTCTAATAATTATTGCCACAATTATGGCAGCCAGTATATAAAAATATATATCTGAACACTTGCTAATTTGCACAAATTTTAAATCATACATTGACGCTAATAACATAAACAGTGTAGATATGGATTCCCCTCACATCTACAGAATGGACAAATTCTTATGCATTTTTCACACATATTAATCGATTGCCCCGGGGAGTCTCCTGGATCCCCAAACAACAGTATGGGGTCCGACTTTCTGGATCCGGGCTTGCATGATCAAGGTAATTAAATAAAGTAACGTTATATTATGCTTCGTCGGTTCCAAAAAATATCAGCGACGTTTCGCAAACCTTCGGGGATGTTTTGGGAAACATTCGCTGTCACCGGATTTAATCCCTGCATATTCGCCGACATTTATCGGGGATAAGTTTACCGTACCGTCAGGCATCGGGTGAAATGTCGGTCCCATTGATTCGGGGATGAGCACCTGATAATTATTAGAAGCTTCGGGAAGTATCAGGGTCATAGGGTAACGTCGCAAGAAACTATTTTGTTTCCACGTCGCCACTGAGAAATTCCTCAGTGGGACCTTAGCATAACCAACATAATACCGTATACCTGGTAATTGCTGCGGGTGTAATCTTTTGCGTTTAGGCCCCAAAAATGGGCGTGTTTATTTCTGCTGGTTTTAATTTCTGCTGATTCACAAAATGGAAAGAGTAAATTTCTGCGGTTTGCTAAATGGTGAGAATTGACATACACCAGTATCATTTGCAGTCTGATCCATGCACATTGTAATTAATTAATAAAATTTATTACAGTCCAAACTGTGGATCGCACTATGACATAATTATCATTATACATGTACAAACAATGCTCGCTTAAATCATAAACACCTTTGTAACACTAGACACTCTGGTTAATGACATATGTGTAATGTCCTCGACCCATACCTATAGCTAGTTTGCGATAGAAAAAAATCGTGTTTTTTAAAGATTTCAGAAAATCTATTTATCAGATTTTGGTATAAAATTTCACAGAACTACATTGACTTCCTACCTACTCCCATTTTGAATTTCATAATTTTTAGTCACCAATTAAAAGACATTTATTCTTGATTACATATTGAAATTACATGCGTATTTACAGTTTAACGCAGGGAGGTAATCTGGTATTACATTGATGATTTACTATCAATTATTTAACCGTTACAATCCGTGATCGGCGGGAGTGAGATTGCTGTTATAAAGACAAGACTTAGGAGGCCCGTATGATTCGGTTTATTTAGGTGTGTCGCATATAAACAATGTACAGCAACTAAATGTACTTTTGTCATATTCATAGACGGGCATCGCATGTGTTAAATTAAGTAGGTAGCAAATACGCAAATATACCGTTATGCGTATCACATGACCGTAAAATTGGCTGTTGCAAGTATCAAGTCTTCTAATTTGATATTTCATACAAAACTACAAATATGTTACATAGAACTTATGAACAAAACTTTTTTAACTCATTTCTGATGTTGCTAAAATTTCAGTGTGTATTAGGTAGATATTTTTCATTCATTCGTGCAAAATTTCATACTTGTATGTTTAGTAAGTACAGAGAAATGTTTAAAAAACACGATTTTTTTCTATCGCAAACTAGCTATACCTATAGAGTAAAAGTATCTCGTCTGCAACACATGCACTGTCAATTCACCAAGTAATACGTATCATAGAACTTTATCCCATTCGAAAGAATGACAGAGACCTCAGTTAACTAGCTAGATACACCCAGTTAAACCTAGATAAATTTAGTTTGCATGACGAACGAGCTTATGTTTGTACCCGTTATCATTTGACTTTGAACTGACTTTTTATTGTTTCAGTGTTCTTGGCAGTAGGCGATGGTGGGCAATACAGTATGACGTTTGGTGACGCACTGCTTAGATGTGACGAACGTGGAAGCAGCATAGCAACTAGACAGGATATGCTTGATGCTAGAGCAATGGGATTTGAGTTATGTGTTTGTGGATGGCTCAGTGATGGCACAATTGGGTTTGTGATGCAAGAACCCACTACTTGCTGGGGCCAATGGAATGAGGGGATCATTGGAGGATGTAGCGCCAATAATCCGAAAGCAGACGTGTATTGTATTGCATAATGCGGGACATTTACGAATATTTGTGTCGTGACTGCCGTTTTGCATCATTTACTGCTTTTGAAAGTAAATGTGTAATCTTATCACCTTACTCCTATTGTGGTACTCTAAAGTTCAATAGCGGTTAGGACAAGGACACCAACACAATCGAGGGACTCTTTAGGTGATATAACACAAACAAGCTTGTGTAAACGCTATTATAGCATAAAAACAGAACTTTAGAAAAAAATTGTAAAATTATGACACTTTCGCAGGAAATTTTGTGCGACGTCGCTAAAGACCATGTCACACAGTGGCGAGTTCGGGCTTCGAGTTCTTTACGAGTTGTGGCGTGTTAAAACTCATCTAAATGTGCGCGAGTTGTCCAGGACGGTTTTCAAGGCGACATTTGTTCGACATTTACACGACATGAGTACGATAATAACACGAGTTTAACCGAGATATATACGACATCTGTTCGACAATCGGAGACATGTTCTCGAGATTTGTACGAGTATGTACGAGTCTATATGTGTTGTGTTGAGGTGAAGGCGTAGGATGTCGTGTGACCTCGCCGAATGTCGAGCAAATGTCGTAGACAAGTCGTCCCAACTCGCCGCAAACTCGTGTTACGGTCTTCTCATTCTTAGCCAACGACATGTGTTCGTAATTATGACTATTTACTTTGTACATGTCTTTGAAAAAAATAAATATTAAATAAATTTTGTGTGGGGAATTCTCGAGTGGACGAAACGGTCACTTGACAGTGACTCCAGCTACACTCAAGTAGGGTTATATGAATACCGATTTAGTAAACGAATGTTTGACTAATAAAGTTATTGTATTTTCAAGATAAATAAACCAACGAACCTTAAATACATATTTTGTAATATAAATTTTGTAATATTTTGTGATCCTTAAGTATATTTTTGAACCATATAAAGTTCAAATGCAGTACATGTCTGAAATATGTGGAATTTAAATTTAGTACTTTTAGTGCGATGTTAATAAATAACATGGTGTATTGTACTCAGGTGTATAATATAAGGAACACGAGTACAATAATGCATACATGTACATGTATATATGGATTGATATATTTAATAATTGCCTTTTATTGCTTTTAATCCCGTGAAGATAACTAAAATATTTTCATTAAAATAAAAACGTGGTCACTTGTAACATAAGTAGGTGGTTTCCGTTGCAATCACTAATGTGCAAGAATTTTGCCTGGATATTCTTGTGTAGAGTGCCCGTGTCGAGTGTTGGGATACAGGTTCGATCCCATATCAAGAAGATTAAACATACATATCGCCGGACAGAACATCTCTTTTAGTCTTTCTTAATGCACACAAACATGCCAATATTAGAAATATGCCCTCACAAGACGTTCAGTATAATAGGCAAAAACTTGGAGCTCTTCTCTTTTTGTTCATTGATACAATTTAGACGTTGAATATAATTAAAAAATTTGTGTCGATGAATTGTAAAAAATGTTTCGCATTCAACTTTAAATAAATTAGTAAATGCAAAATCTAGATGTACACTTGATATGTATTTAATTATTTATATAAATCATTGTCGCTCTTAAAAATGACATTCTATGAAGTATTGGCGTTCAAGTGACCTGGCTTTCCTGCGTTGTATCTGTAGTAAGTTGCCCAACAAATGGCACAGGAGAGTGAGCTATTGATAAAAAGAGTAACCGATTTTATGTCATATGATTTCTAAATTGTTAATCTGAAACTTCCTGCCCAACGGTCTGTGGAATTCATGATGATAAGATATTATTGGGCCTGCTTCCACAACAATGCTGGATTATGGCACGGTATCATTTAACACATTTAATTTGATGTTTATTATTATTATTGGCAACATTTTAGTAGGTATGCGTTTAATTAACGCTATATGTAAGAACATCTAAGTTTTATGTAAATGGGTCAAACTTTTTTTATAATCTTATTATCATCATTATTATTGTGTATTCAAACTAAGGTCTTATTTTTGTGAGTTCGAATATGTATTCATCTCATATAACATAAAGGTCATCAACATTAGAATTCGGCTTTGTTTATTTCAGGAAAATGCACCGAAACTAAAAAAAAAACCTATTCAATAATTTATCATGGATTGTTTACACAGTTTACTATCCTACCATGTATTATAACGGTCACCCACTCGAGAAAGTGGAGGTCGATAAATGTATGTGAATACCAAATCTCCACTCGAGCTTCACTAACTCGACCGTCACTCCAGCTACACTTGAGGCTCCCTTAGGTTAGGGTGAGTCGAGTTGGAGTGGAGGAACGACATGTGAATACGGGCCTTAGTATACAACATTTAAAAGCAAATTCGCAAGGAATTTTTGAAATTTGCTCGAAATAAGCCGGGTGCTCGTAATATCGATGCACGTCTTAACAAAGTTTAACTGGTTACACTTTCAGAGGATGGCTCGAATATTCACGGCATTTTAGGCAAGGAGGGACATTTCGAAGGGAAAGTTGTGACGAATAATGAAAGATATTACATAGAGAGAGCTTCACATCATTTTGCTGACGTCATAAATTCCATACTTCCAGATTCTGCTCAAATATTTGATAACATGGCGTAGACAATGTAATGAACCAGTAAATTGACACATTGTCGAGGCGTGACTAGTAAATACATTGTATTCTATAGTTCAATTTTGAACCCTGAGCCATGACCTTTTAGACGAGTCTATTTGTGCGGGTAACCCGTGATTTATGGATTTCAGTAGTCATGATTTAAAGATATGCTATAGTTCAATTTTGAACCCTGAGCCATGACCTTTTCTAAACACGATTCTATTTGGGCGAATAGCCCGTGATTTATTGATTTCAATAGTCATGGTTTAAAGATATGATACTTACTAATATGTGTAATTTATCAATTGGCAATTTAGCGCACTTAGTCAATCCTGCAACAACCTTTAATCGGCGAATTGATTAAACTTTAAAAGTGCAGTCACGGCTCAATGCTCGAAATCGAACTATACTTACTAATGTGTATTATGCATATCTGAATAGTCAATCTTTATCGGCAAATGGATTAAACTTTAAAAGTGCAGTCACGGCTCAATGCTCGAAATCGAACTATATCTCTATATGGGTCACGCCTAGACGCTTGGTGTACATCTATAGTTCGATTTCGAGCATTGAGCCGTGACTGCACTTTTAAAGTTTAATAAATCCATTCGCCGATAAACTGTAAATTGATAAATTACACACAGTAGTAAGTAGCATATCTTTAAATAATGACTATTGGATAAATCACGGGTTACCCGCTGAAAGTTCATGACTCAGGGTTCAAAATTGAACTATATAATACTCGAACGACAACTATGTACTCGTACCCACAGGTAACTGTATCGTTGAAAAGGAAAAAAAAAATTCTTTGAAAATTTATATTTTTCTAGCTAGAAAAATATAAATTTTCAAAGAAAATATTTTTTTTCGTTTTTGTCAAATTTTCAAAAAAAGAAGATTTTTTTCGTTTTTTTTTCGTTTTCAACGATACAGTTACCTGTGCTCGTACCTTGCGGAATCGATACAAATTGACGACATGGAAATTAATAATACAAGCTAACACGGGATCAAGATCAAGATGGTATGAATTGTGCAAGGGATCAAACACACCACACTGATAGCACCTTACTGATACCAGTATACAAAGGTCATGCACATTGAAATATAAAATGCTGCATTATGCTGGAATGCGAAATTGTTTAGCTTGGCCAATTTGACACGAGCCTGACCTTTTGATTAGCATAATTTAACAGTCGATATGTTCCCTATACGTTTACAAAACCAAGTGTATGTTTTCATAATCGGGGAGTATCACGAAGACGCCCGGGATGTAATACAAACACAAATTTGAAATACCGATATCGCACGATTTGATTGTGGAAATTTATATATTCAAAGCAAGAACCTTTTAATATATTCATGCAAAAAGATCAGGTTCAGGTCAAAATAGCCAAGCTATAAAAAGGCAATAAAAAGGCACGACTCCAAATATTGTAGTATAATCCAGGGAGGATATTTTGAGAGTGACGTTAACGTTTATGTGTACCCAAAAGATTAAAACCATTGCTTAAAAAGAGTTTAGTGTAGCATTGAAATGTTGGTATAAGCCTGTATACGAGGGGTGTTCGAAAAATAATGCAATTCACGCATATATTTGTAGTTTCGGGATTTTAAGGCGTCAAATTTGGCATGTATAACTATGTTACTATCATGTATAATTGGGTAAACTTTGGTTTACTTCCATTCATCGGTTGTATCATAATGTAAGTTTAAAATGTACCTACTAAGCAAAAAAGCGTTCGAAAAACGTATGGCAAAAATGACGGAAAGAATGCCTTATATCAAAGCAAGGACTTAACTTAGATAACGTGACAAATTGATACACGAGAACCTTTTAAAGATTAACAGACATCGTAAGATGTCTTTAAGCAATATTTTATTTATTCAACATGTTTCAAAGCAGACCAACAACATATGAAAGACAACAACAAAAATGATCAGTCGAAAACAACAACAAGCAAACGTAATGTTGATAAAAAGTTAGATATTGGTCTCAAATCTGTGATATAGACAGTAGGGCAGTTCGCTGATCGCACATGCTCGATGTTATCCCATTTGGGGGTTGTAAAACTCCTTTTTGTGATATAATTTCTTAGGTCTGTGATTGAAGAAACCTCCAAATATGTTCATGTAGTTCGCAACATAATCTGCGAAATTTGAAGACCGAGAAATTCATAATTTTACAGTTAGTTTCAATGGTCTATTCTTATTACATGTACAATTCGTTCAGAGAAACGAAAACTTGTCAATGAGTGTCTTATTTAGTAACGAGCTACGCCCTCAACAAAATCAGACTGCTGTGCACGTTCGTTAAAAATTTTCTGTGACTAATACAATTTTTCGTATTTAAGATGGTTCAACCAAAACTGATAGTTAGCAATGTTTTTCATAATCCTGAAGCGCATTCCAAATTTTAAACATGGTTTTTGGAACAATGCTTGCCAGTGCTAAACCGCCAGACGACACAAACTCACACACACCTGATTTTGTAACTTGATGTCGAACACTGAGATTTAATCGTTCTATCTTTGCCCCCAACACATTGTTGCAAATAATTCCAGTGATAAATGCATCTTCAATGTTAACATATGGAAAATATTGCGCATAATGTACAGTGGGCCCAATCAGGTGACCGGAAATGACATATGAAGTTCCGGCTAAGTACGGCGGGTATGTGGGAAATGGATACGCTTGATGTGATAAAAGCCATTTTCCGGTACGAAGAACTTCATCATGCGGAGGTATCTTTCCAAATAACAGATCACGCGACGTATTGTTGCTCAACTCTTTAACTTTGTTCAACAAACGAGGCACGTGGATAAATACGTCATCGTCCGCTTTGATGACGTACGAAATATTGGAACAAAACTCGTCTATCCAGCGGAATGTGTTGATCAATTTTCTAGTCAAATTGAAATAACTTTCAACAAAATCTATTAATAGAACATCCTCGTGTAATGCGTGCTCCTTCTTAATGAGTTTAAAATCTTTGGCGGATTTGGCTTGACCAAAAACAAACATGACACGCACGTTGAATTCCATTTTGACATCACTGACGTCATACTTCTTATCACGTGACATTTGTCCGTATGTATTCCGGATGGCTTTACGTTCTTTAGCACCGCTTGCTGTTATGGGCACTATAATTATAACATCAACATTTGTACACAAATTCGGATTGTAAATTATAAACTTCTCATCATAGATTGTTTTAATTGTGTCGAGGTTGTAATATCCCGATACATTGTCGTTAGGAATACTTGAAATTCCACCAAGAACATGCGGTACAGTTTTGTTGTGATCACCAGTGTTATCCAGTATATGTTCACTTATCGCTTCACTCGAAATCATGACCATTCCAAACATATTAAGAAAATCCAGATTTACGAAAGTGGTAATTGTTACCACACAAAATGATGCTAAAATGAGCACACAAAATAGAACTTTCAAAACACGTTGCCGTGTTTTCAAAACCATATTGATTGATTTAATCACATTTTTTTAAATTATCATAAAGAAAGTCACTCGATTTAATTAGAGTGTTCTCTCGTATACTCTGCATAGTATGGAAGCTCTGGTGGGACATTTAAAATTAATACATGTACTTGATAATTCTATCTTGAAATTTATTTTTACAAATTTGATAATTAATATTTAAAATTTAAAGCTTATATTCAGTAAATTTTAATTCTCCATAATGTATAGTCTTGCCAGTTTCGAGCTCTCTTTGAATTTGTTCGTTTCTAGCCCTGTGCTAAGAAGGACTTGTACGAACAAAAACATGTGTCCGTTCGAATAAAACCGACTTATACTAAAATATGTATAAAAATGCTTTTACTTCTTTTTATTATTGATGATCGTTACTTTCCCTTTCTGTATCAATCTGTTTTGTTCTAGTTTTATCATATTTAGTCACCAAGTTGTGACCGTTTATGTTTAATATTACAAATGTCGGTGTGAACATTTGTTTCCTGATGGATAACTTCTTGATATTGTGGGTTCGTGCCTATAAGCTCTAACTTACATTTGTCATATATATGATCATATTTGCAAGATCTTGCAAGACAGCTTGGTTCGTGTAGCTCTGTTTACAAACTGTTCTTAATGAGAAAGTGTGCAAGATCTTGCAGAAGTATGGATGTCTAGTACAGATTGGCCAGGGAAAATGTCCTTCTTTCAAGATAGAATTATTAAGCATTAATTTTAAATGTCCCGCCAGAGCTTCCCTAGTTTTAGATGAAGTTATTTATATTTTATGTGCTACGTTTAACTGCGCTTTTGTTATATCATACAAATGTACTAACAAATAATAAAAATCACATAAATGCTTTTACCTGTTCAGCCGGCGTAGAATTTTATTATCACTTTGTGCATCGGACCCGTAATCAAAATACATTATTATGGGATGATTCACAATAGCGTAAAATTTTGCTACAATTTATACAATATATCGCTGGCTGAGAACAAGAAGGTCGTAACTACCAAATCGATATATTGAGAAAACAAGAGAAAACTGTCTGTAATTTACTCTTTACCTATGGGAAAACACGTTTTTAAAACTTCATTTTGGTCAAATAATATGCTCAGAAGAAGCGCCTTGTGAAGCAGATTTCAAATATGTATGAGTCATATAAGGTCGTAAGAGGTAGTTACGACCTTCTGGTTCTAAGTCATCGAACTATATGCTGGATGATTATGTAAAGGATGGATAGATACGGATATACGGATTTATATTCAATACACCCTGTCACATGAAGTATCGTCTATGCAAATTTTATTGTAATCAATGTTTGAGAAGTCACTGAACCGAACCTCGAAACGTAGAGCCCGAAAAATTAAAAGTCACAAAATTGTTAATTTATTGTTAAGTTGCAATCTTCTGTTCAAAGTATGCGCCCTGCTTTTGAATGTTATTATACATATTTATAAGGAAAATACGTAACTCCCTAAACGCTCTGAAGTTTCTGGTTGTTGATGCCCTTAATGGCGACCCTCGCAGTCTGCCTTCATATTTAGCTTCATCAGTAAACATACAGTTATATCCACGGTCGTAACATTGGCTTTCAATAAGATATTGCCTATCTAGCATATGCTGCAGTGTGCCCGATGGTTACGGATAAACCTTTCCTATGTCTATGGCATCTTAAATCCATAACCGGAAGTCGATAAAGAAATGTGTCAGGGTACATATTAAGAAAACAGAAACAATGAAAATATTTTCAAAATGGACCATAATAAACTTTTATAAACATGTTACGGAATGTATATCGTAGCAAAATTTATAAATCGTACGCTTCATTGACTTCATGGAACACGTATATGTGTAACAGTAAAATCTGTTGACCGGAAGTGGGGTCTTCAAATAAACATGAGTATGGTGACACCATGTTTACGTGCATTTATCGCCAGTTTGTCTCACACAGACACTCTGGTTGTAAACTGCTACTTGAAAAACACTGCACAAGTCGTAATATCGTTAACAGACGATAAATAAACTACTTTGCCACGAATAAACGTCACATATCAATTTAAAGTACGTTAATAATACAAGGATGTTCTGTATCCAAAAAGAGTGGCAACGTATACAACACACTTCAAACCTTATTTGATTGCATTTCGGTCGGGGTATCGCTTGCAGTCAATTTGTCGGTCAAAACGTCACACCCAGTGGATTCTTTCTATTGTCACATGAAAATCATCAAAATGACGTCAATATCAAGTAATGGGTTAAATTGAAATATTTTTTCGTGAAAAATCATACTAGGCATAAAACTATCATCCCATTTATTGATTTATCATCCATCAAAATAAAAAATAATAATCCATACAAGAAATTACAACGCTAAAAAACGTTGCGTTTCTAAAGCGGTTAAGTGTATATTGGCCCTTTCCTATCTTGTCCTTAAAAACCCATCTGTCAATAAAAAACTTAACGAAACTAAAATCGTCGTTCTGTTGCCATGGTGGTGTTTATAGACATGTTTGACCGGATACCTATTATACTCAGGGTTGTAAGAACCAAAAAATGGTCATTTTGTTCACAAGGTGTATAAAGCACCAAACTATCACAAAATAACAATTAATATATTGGCTTCCAGAAAAGTGAAAGAGACAAGCTGTTCAGCCCCTTATTTCGCATATACGAGGCCCCAAATAGGTTCCATCAAATTAAATTGCTTTGCACACTAAAAATATGAAAACGCTGATTTTTTTAAACAATATAAAAAATCACAAAAATTTGAATTGGAATGTCTAAATCAAGTACATATATGATATATTGTATTATAAATTCCACTATTATACATGTTTTATTGCAAATACGAGGTCCGAAAGGGGTATTTTTAAAAATTTCATAGAATTAAAACATGTTTGTATACTTAGTTTCAGTATTCTGAATAGTTGAACAAGACAACAATACAATGCGGCCTAGTTGACCCAGTGATGCTTATGGTATTAATTAAATCATTTAAAATACAACTTATTTATTGATTGAGGCCCTTAAAAGGACATTTTTCAATCAAGAAAAAGTGGATGAATTTAATATGTTCACGATGCAATCTGTAAGACATATAAATGTGTCTACAATGTGCAACAAATGATTTGTAAAAGTGATTTATATTTTGTTGTATATGAAAATTTACCATATTGATACTTTAATAATAGTTCCAATGTGTAAATGAGGCCCCATCAGGGGTACAAACTAAACACAATACTTTATATAAGACACACTAGAAAATAAATCAGTACATTGATTCAATACTCAAATACAAGACATATTTTATACCAATCGTAAATAATAATAAAGTAATATAACTATACAGTAAATAACTAATATTTGATTACTTTTAGTGAATTGAGGCCATATTAAGGGTTAAATCTATTTTGGAAAAAATGGATTAAATTCATATGTAGAGAAATGATAATAAACTATTTATATTTACTTATAGATTTAATCAAAGTATCTGTAACAGAAATATATATAAAACATATATAACTGTGTTGAATATTGGTATATATATTTTAAATAGTAACTGTGGATATGAGGCCCCACATGTGGTTTAAACTTCACTTAAGCCCATTAGCGGGTAAATAGCATATAATTCAGCAGTCAATAAAAATTGCTTACAATATTTATTATAATCGATTTTAACATGTCGCATGCATGTTAACACCGAATATCCATTGCACAAATCGATGAGATAAAACATAATATTGTGTTGTATAGTGAATGTGAATGTATATCAATATTAGTTTAATATTTGCCTGGTTTTGTTGTTATGTTTTGTAATAGACGTTTGTATCGCGCATACTTTTTAACACTAGCAGTGCTCTTCCTTATTATTGTATTTGTGTTTGAAATTATATGTAGATGAAGTTGTTCACTAGAGGTCGGTACCCCACAAGTAATGGTTGTATTTTTAGGGCCAAGAATGACCCTTCTTTACAGATACTCCATGGAACCATGGCTTCACAGTACACAGTATTTATGAGGTAACATGTATCCCATGGCCATGAATTACTGAAGTAGTGCCATGTACCCCGGTACCACAAAATGCCATGAAGTTTTACATTGGCAGTGTACCTACTAATGTATTATTTGTCATTACACAAACCCAGACTATCTGTACATGAGGCCCTAACTTTTACTCTTAGAGCTAGGACTGATTTAACAGGGCATGTTTACCTACCCCATTGAGCCAGATGTAGATGTGCCAAATTGAATAGGTGGCTAATAAAGCTTGTCCCCCATTGAATTCAGAGTTAGGACATATCAGATTGTTTCTTCGTTTAGCGTCCGTCCTAAGTTCGAAAACCTATCTAGCTATCCTGAGACAAGAAGTAAACACTCCTAAAAAGACATAACCACTTATTTGTTCATTAATATATGGCTAACAAATATATCGTTTAAACTGAAAAATTGTTTGTGTGAAACCTACTGCTGTGTAGGGGTAGGGTGACATCTTGATATGATAAGAATGAATGCCATATCCCAAAAAAAAATATAAAAGTTTACAGTGTTTGTTGGTTAGAGAAATAAATGTGCCCAACATTTGAGGTACCTCAAGAGGCATGGGTGTGCCTAGTACAGTTAAACATTAAGATATCAGCTTTCAATGGCCGCTTTCAGCATTTCAACCATAGGACAACGTTTTAACGGCCATTTTAACTTCCCCTGATCATTAGCCTAAGGAAACATGCGCTCGAGTCTCCGTGTTGAGACTAATTCTCTACTGATTAGTGTGTGTCCATCATTGAGGCCCACTGCCCTCACAGGTATCAATTCTCTCACTGGTATCCATCATTAGAAATGGTTGAATAAGAGGGTGGTGATAATTTCAAAGGACCAACTATACTATAGTAGCTTCTACTGTCTGCTTTGCTCTCTAGCAGGTCAGAGATGGTCGAACTTGATAAAAGTTAGTTACCAATAGGACCTGAAAGGACTGCATTATGCCATGGAATACCCATATGGTTTTGAGTACACGTACCAATGTAATTGGTGAATGTATGTATTTTATTGGGCCAGGCAAAGCTGTAGCTTGAAAAATTGTCGTGAGTTACTTTTAAGATCTGGAATTGACGTAATGGGCATTACGGGTACACAACCTTTCTTGGTATGGTTGTACTTTGTGGTGTTAACTGTATCTAAGTACATTAAATGACCTTGCTCGGCAGTATTTAGTACCTTAAATGACCAGGGTCGACATCAGCTTATATGAATACAACATTTTAACAGTAATTGAAATCAAAACAAAGATCAACCTAAAATAACGTATCGGATTAGTTGTGTACATAAGTCTATATCAATGACTTGGTTTAATGCTGAAACAACACATAGTTCAGCTGTTTAACCACCCTTTGACACTTTCCCTGGTCATTGCATTACCTTATGGGTGGGTGTGGTAGCCAACATCTATCTGCGGTGTCCAGCAATAAACATAACCCTCACAGGTACCAATTTACACATAGGTTGAGTATAGCATGTGGATATTTCTTGCTCATAGAAATTAACCAGTGGTCCAGATGAGGGTTGAACCCGAGACCTCACGAATCTGAAGCGCGCGCCCTACCTCTATACCACCGTTCCCCATCGACCACAGTTTGATAACTGCATGCTTTTGCAGTCTCTCATTGACTTATCATGATAATGGCGAGGGCCAAAACCGAGCTAATACAGAATAAGTACATGTACATGCTCAATAAATTCTTTAAAAAGTCGATTTCCACAGTATATGTATCTAAAATTAATGTTCTGAAGGTGTTGATGCGGATTACTTTATAAAAAAATTGTAAAGAAATCATTATAATGTATTAGGAAATGAAAACATTTGTACTCGGTAAGAAAACATTCAAAATATAGTAATTGGCACCATTTTCACATTTAAATTTAACTTATAATGACCTCAAGTTATGTTTATCAATTCAAATACATTCTATAACCACACCAGGGCCTCAAATTAACATTTTAAATTAACATTTTACAGTTATTAGTCATAGCACAGCTGATATGCCTACAATCAAATACACTGTGTATATGAGCTTGCTTAAATGGAGAGAAAATAATACTATTTAACCGTTCGATTTTTGAAAGATAAATATTTCATTCTGTGATTTTCTGATAAAAATTTACCCTATTATAACCTCGTTTGTATTAAATGAAATAGTTAAGTATATAATGCAGATTGTTTATACACTGTACTTACAAATAGTTAATTATCAACATTTGTTGCATTTCTATATAATATACGACTGTGTAGTGTGATGGTGAGTCTAGTAGGTGGTAAACACCACTAGCGGGGCCTCGCTGTCATATTTTATTATTAATTAAGATTGTAAATTATGATAACCAATTCAACATAATGTACAACACTGTTATAGATTATTTGCGTAACAATTGAGAAAATAATAATGTGTATATTATATACAGATGAATTTGTGAAATCAAGTACACATTTGGGGCCTCATTTGTACAAAACACGGGGCCTCACATACATATTTTATTGGTTTTTATATAGGTGGTCGACTTGAAGTGCAACTATGCTATGTTTGGTAATTTATTTACATAATGTGAACATCCATATGCTCTTTTTTCCCCCGAATTCGTGCCTCATTTTGTGTTAAAACCACCAATGGGGCCTCTATTCCAAGTTTTATTATTACAAAAAGCTGCAGATTTCAAGCACTCACATTAATCACTTTATATATTATGACTAAATGTGTTTTGCTTCACAATCAGGAAATTAATCATCTATTTATACTCACGGGTAGGTGGAGATTATCATACCCCTTCTGGGCCTCATTTGGGCAGGAGACAGGGCCTCTCATGATTGTCTCTTTGGATTTTTTTCATCAGACTGACTTATAGAGCAACTGTGCCAAATTTGGTGCTTTATACACCATGTGAACATTCATGGCTCTTACAACCCTGAGTATTATGATCAAGTTATAAATATACTAAATATTTCAGGAATAATTTCTAAACCTAAACCATTTTGGTCTTTCGTCCTGTCTATATCCACTTTGCATAGGCTACACCGCATGACATTTGTTGGGTAATAATTAATATTTACAAGACTTTACAAGTGCTCAATTTGGGCGGCGATTAATCCGGAATCAGTCCATTGGAATAAGTATGTGATAGTTCTTCCGTTTCAATGTCAAAGATATAATATAATTATTATAAGGTTTGCACCCTCAATAGGAAAAGATTGACGATTAGGTGTGCAGATATCGGTACTCGTACAATAAAATAGGATACGCGATAATTGTAATTAAAGCCACCATTAATCATACCATCCTTTGTATAATTAAATGACGATATCAACTATATGTATAGTCCAGTCATTTTAACTTTTAACCTCAAACTAATTGCAAAACAAACAGTTTTGTGTTTATATGGTGTGTAATGCTATCCTTAGCAATGTACAAAATGTCCTAATTGAATATTTGTGGGACTTTTTGAGATATTTACAAATATATTCAATTGTCACATGTTTTCGCGATATTTGTCACTTTTGATGTAAATAAATCTTGACTTGTACCAGTAACTTATTTTTACATCGTGCTTAGAGGTCGCAATTTTGGTCTGAATTTTATGAAACTTGGCAGCAATGATCATCGTAAGCTAATCTAGGTAAAAAAAAAATTTTGAGTTAACCGGAGCAAAAATCTAGGTCACTAGGTCAAAACATATAAAAAACAAGATATAGTCACCAGGGGTCGCAATTTTGACCTTACACTTTGTAAGTTTAGTCACAATGATCACCTTACAAAAATCAAGGTCATGTATGAAATTGGATTAACCCGAGTTAAAAACTAGGTCACTAGGCCAAATTATAGAACAAATCTTTAGAATGCACCCTTTTTACCTCATCTTTATGAAACTATGTCACATGGATCATGAAGACAAAATGTAGGTCAAATTCAATATATACTGATCATGAGTTAAAACTAGGTCACTAGGTCAAATAATAGAAAAACCTTCATGCGGCAAAAAGTCGCATCAATTATTTTAACCTATTGACCTAATTTTGACCAAATAACTCAATAACATACTTGTCTTAGATGTTTTAATATGAGCATTGTGACCAAGTTGCATAAATATTAGACCAAAATTGTAAATTTTGTACCTACACAACGTTTACCTTTGATTTTAACTAGCGACCTACTTTTTGACCCCGGATGACCCAATTTATAACTTTGACCTATATTTTGTTGATATTATTATTGTGACCAAGTTTCATAAATATAAGGTCAACATTATGACCTCTAGTGACTACACAAGGTTTTGCAACAATCTGACCTAGTGACCTAGTTTTTTACCCTTGGTCATCCATTTTCTACCTTGGCCTAAATTTTGTTCAGATGATCACTCTGACCAAGTTTCATAATCATAGAGTCAAAATTGTGAATACAAATGCAATTGTGGACGAACAGACAATGAGAACAATCACTATTTCTCCAGAATCGATAGATTCGTGTACATTTTGTTTATTGTCTGTATTGTATACTGTCCAAACACAAATATCCTTTTTCCATAAGACACACATGTATACAACACATGATATGTGTAAATTTTAAACAAATTGGATTAATATTAAAAAAATGAATAAAACTTTTGTTTCCCCTTCCAAGTGCTATTTTGAGTCATTTTGTCGACATTTGAATGGGTAGTATACCAACACGTAGACTGGCATATATATGAAAAGTAAATTGTCTGATGATAAAATCAATATTTGTATTCGATAGAAGAAGGTTGTATCTTTCAGAAAAATATAAGCTTTAAGGTGCAATTAGTAAATATTTAACGACTTACACGGAAATTATTAGAAATTAAAATTCCCCATGTAGTATGAAATAAGGAAAATGTTGAAATTGCTACAAAAAGTGACCTTAAACATGTCGATTTTTTTGTATTTTCCCCACTGAACTCGCATATTTGACGTTTTGCCTGTAGTCAATAATAGTCTGTAGATGATGAAAATGCAAAGAAACTCTGTTTTGCAATTTGTTTGAGGTTGACCATATTTTTTAGCTTCAATGACTGGACTAGTAACAGTCTGTTCAAACTTAAATGAGACGCGTCCGTGCGTTTGTCCTCCATCGCTGATATCGAATATTGCAGTAACAAAGATATGAGAAAATCCAACAGGGAAGGTAGCACTCAACCCAACCAGCCGAGCACAGAAATCAGAAACACCACGACACAACTACCCCGAGCAGTGCCCACAGACACCCATGCCAAAACGGCGACAAAATAAGGCACAACAACCCCGGGGCGTGACCTAGGTTAAAACACTAAGTAAATCGTGTTCAACACGTGGGATGTTGCGTGCAGTGTATGGAATATGCGTGCATGTCGTGTGTAGAATATCATCTAAGGAACACGACATTAAAGGGGCACGTTCTGCTCAACTTACAATCGAGAAACATGGACATGTCTGATATAAATGCAGACGACAATAACAAAAATCAAATTGACGTTACGACGAACAGTTCATCCGCCAAAGGAATTGGCAACTCATTTTTTTCTTAAAAGTGTTAACGTTAGAAACGGAACTGACGTGAATGGTTGTTTTATGGTTGCTATTGTCGTTTTGTCGGAAAATGTTTTGGCTGTTGCTGACAACAGAAACAAATGTGTGAAGACGATTTGCTGTAAAGCTGGTGTAGTTAAAAGCACATTGAAGCTGTCCAACGACCCTTTGTCTATGACACCGTTGACTCTGGGGGACAGGGGGTTTACTTGTGTTTGAACAAAGAAAGGTAATAATCTCCACAGCTTGAGGTCATCGTTCCAATGGAATGGTGCATTACCTCTTAGATTGAGCAGGAAATGCAGAAACTCTAACGGCAGAGGGCCGAAATCTTATCTTGAAATAACTTGTGACTCGATCTTTTTATGATGAACAGAATATAACATTTTTATGGTATACATTTATGATACTTATGTTTCTATTTGTTGTTATTAATCGTATACGCAAACCCTTTGTAAATGTTGTAAAAATTCACGCAATAAAATATAATGAAACTAAACGGCACAGCCAAGTAACCAGGTCAAATAACAAGAGGACCATGATGGCCCTATATCGTTCACCTGATCATAAATGAAGCCCTGCACAGTTTTCACCCAAGGGAATAATTTGAAAAAAAACTTGGTAGAAAACCACTAGATGATGGTACATACCAATTATCAAAGCTCTAGGCATTGTAGTTTTAGACAAGAAGATTTTTGTATGTTTTCACTTTACTAGTCTATGTTAAACTGTTGACCCCAGGGCAGACATAATTTCGATCCCAGGGGCATAATTTGGGCAATCTTGGTAGTGGACAACTAGATGATGCTACATACCAAATATCAAAGCTCTAGGCATTGTAGTTTTAGACTAGAAGATTTTTGTATGTTTTCCTTATACATGTGTAAACTGTTGACCCCAGGACAGGGCTAATTTTCACCCCAGGGCCATAATTTAAGCAATCTTGGTAAGGGACCACTAGTTGATGCTACATACCAAAACTCTAGGCATTGAAGCTTTAGATGAGAAGATTTTTATATGTTTTCCCTACATAACTCTATGTAAAACGGTGACCCCGGGGCGGGCCAATTTTGACTCCAGGGGCATAATTTGGGCAATCTTGGTAGGGAACCACTAGATGATGCTACACACCAATTATCAAAGCCATAGGCATTGTAGATTTGGACAAAATATTTATAAATGTTTTCCCTATATAAGTCTATGTAAAATGGTGACCCTGGGGTGGAGCCAATTTTCACCTCAGGGTCATAATTTGAGCAATTACTAAATCCCCTAATGCCACGTACAATCTGGCAAAATTTTATCGAAATTGGCCACGGTTTGAGTGGAGATGTCCTTTGAAAGTGTGGCTCAAGTGAGCTAAAAATAGAACAAACAGTTAATATGTATGTCGGCTTTAATACATTATCATGAACTTCACATGCTTACACATTATACATACAAGTTTAAATGTATACTTTTGTCCCTCTGAACAAAACATTATGTACTCCTTTATGTGGTCACATTGTCATAAAACATATCTCTGGCTTAGAATGTGAAGGTCGTAACTACTACTTACGACCTTATGAGAATGATACATATTGGAAATCTGCATCATAAGCGCTTCTTATGAGACTATTTTCAAAAGTTGTGAAAGCTTTTTTTTTCATAAGTAAAGAGTAAATTTCAGACAGATTTTTCTGGTTTTCTCAAAATATCGATTTTGTACTTACGACCTTCTCATTCTAAGTCAGCGATACGTTAGTAGAACCATTTATATAAAATTGAAGACTGGAAATATATCTCCATGTTACCAAACAGCCCTTACAAAATACTGCCTTCCTTTTAAACAAGACTGTGATAAGTAAACATTGATGCCCTGGTAGAAGCAGTGTTCATAAAAACTAGCTAAGTCAATCAGGGGTCATAATTCTGTAGATGGATGAATGACCTAAATTTTGTTTAAATGATGGCAAAGAGGTCCAAAGAAAGGACCTCCTTGGTGTTGGGTCGTGTTGCCTGGCGTTGACAGTGGGATTTGTTTATGATGGTTAACAAGTATGCCAAGTTTGAAAGCAATGCATTGATGTACTTTGAACAAATACTGTAAAATCACTAAATTTTGATGGGACAAAATTTCAAGTTTTTTGGTAAAAATGACCATTTCGATGAGACATTAAAATTTGTGGATTTTGCATTTCAGGTAATAAATACAAGGGTCAAAATTATTGTTTGATGGGATTTAATTTTGTGGTTGAACCGAAAATTCCACGAAATTTGATCTTCTAAGATAATTAATGATTTTATAGTAAGTGTAAACAGACGGACAAACTGACAGATTGCCAGACAATCACTATTATGCTCCTGCATCAGTAGGGACGTAGAAACTAGTGTGGCATCATATAATAATGCGACATGGTGAAATATTTTCAACAACAAATTTAACACTCAATGTTTCTAATTGCGGAAGTTCTAGTCAATGTACAGATGGACATAATATACGTTTAATCTCTACAAGAAACATACTTCTTTAGACGGAAAATACATCGTAATTGCAAACAATACATGCATGACATGTATTCATCTGGCAAAACATATATCAACAATAGGGCTAGTGGGAAACTAGCCTTATATATAACTCACAATTACACCTATAATGTAGTAATATTTTTGTAGTAATATTTTTATGACTGATCAAGTTAATCGGATCTATTTAACATAGTATCATGTATTAGAATATAAGTCTAAGAGATAAACATTGTGGCAAAATTATTTGTTATAAAATTGTTCTAGTAAGCTTTTTCTTCCTATAGCCTAGAGTCTGTTGCCTAACCAAACCGCTACCCAGCGCTTTTTGACATTGCTTTGCTACATTTGTGTATGTCTATGCAACTACAAGCTACCATCCAGCACTTAGCATACATTTTCTTAGCACCTTGCTAGGCAAGTGCTACTGATGGCTTTCTTATGCAATGGACAGTGAGCGGGTCAGCAACATTTACTTTTTTCACTTTGTCTGCTATTAGCATAGTTCTACCAGCTTCTCTATAACATCTAGCATAGGCAACAGGCTTCTAGTGGCCAATGTTTTATACGCAGATGTGTACTTGGCATAGCTTTTACAAGAATCAAATTATGGCCAGTTGTCATGAGGATAAGATAAAAAATTAGTAGACTCTGTAGCCTGATGAAAGTAAACAGCAGACAATGGTGTGTATTCCCTATAGCTTCATGTGAACACTTTGTACTATGATAATGGTGAGCTAAAAATAAATTGCACATAATTTCAAAACAAAACAAACAAGAAGTAAAATTAGCATAAAATACAATAAATACCAAATGGCAAGTATTTGAACAGTACATGTTGAGAATTTACATTGTAGGTTATGAAATATATCAAAATCATTAATTTTCGTGGGGGATTAAATTTTGTGGATTTGGTGGCTCACCTTCAACCGAGAAATTAAATCCAATCGAAGAATAATTTTGACCCTTATACATATATTTATTACCTAAAATGCAAAATTCACTAATTAACGTCCCATCGAAATGTGCTTTTACCCAAACTATGAAATTTTGTCCGATCGAAATTAAATGATTTTACAGATTTTAGTTAGCCTCAAGACCTAAACTACATGTAACTGATAACCAAAGACTAGTTGGATTTTGCAAAATTGCAGGGTGAAAATTAGTGAAAATATTTTTCGGGTTTTTAAGAGAATGTCAGTTTTAATATTTTATAACTACTAGTTTAACCATTTTTGAAGCAATACTACTCATCAAAACTAAATATTGCCCTACAGTAAATTTTTTTAAATGGGGTAAAATGTACGTTTTGCAAATATCAAAGTTCACAAAGGTCAATCCAGAAGTTAAACGAAACCCAACAGTATGTTGCATAGTTTACACTATTAGGAAACTATTTATTGATAGAGATGGAGACATAAAGGATCATATATCAGTAAAATCATATATTTATGATGGAAGAAGTTCATAAACTTCAAGATTTGGGAATTTAATAGTTTCTGCATTATAGATTGGTTCTTTGATCCGATCATTATATTTAATTCTAACATAGCACATGTTATTGACCTTCTTTGTGTATATTAAACCAATCATATATTATTAGGCAATAAAACACAGTGATATATTATGACAAATAACATAACGTTCCTATAAAAGAATGTGGTTCGACGTCAATCTATTTTGTTGTGCTGTTAATAAAATTGCAGAGCATTGGCGATGTTAGAATAAAAATAATCAATACGTTGCCGTGTTTTATTACATAATAAAATATAGGCACTCATTTGGATGCATTCAAACTTGTGCCAATATTTTATTACGCACCAAAAAAAACAGCTACATATTCCTTATTTAATTAAATGGTCAGTTTGCGAACATAACAAAATTTGTCCTAATAAATATATCTGAATGGAGAATTTGGATGATAAAAGATGCATATTATGTACTAATCTGAACACATTAGTGTAAAAGTCTAATACTGTAAACAGCGTATAACAAAATAATGACTAGTAGTGAGTATAAATGAAAAGTGTATTATGATTAATTTCATCACACAGGTAAAATCCTTAAAACCTTTACATTTTAAAGAGGCTTTCCCAATAACTTTTATTGTTTAAATCGATTCAGGAATATTATACATTAAATGAGAATCAGTATTGCTTAAACTCCTCAAAGTTTCAACAAAAAGCTCCCACTAATTACCGAGAAAACAATGAAAACATAGTTCCGAAACAAGCCAAAATAGGCAGAGTTATTTCCCTTTGACCACATAATAATAAATTGCTGGGACGATAAATTATTATTGGCGATTTAAATATAATTTTGACACTATAGAGACATATTTGCGCACATTTTCTTGTGACAAATTATGATAATTGATAATGCTTGGTACATTTAGCTCATTTAATGTGATAGTAGAGAAAATATCAGTTATAGGGAATGCCTCTTTAAAACCTTTACATTTTAATGTGTTTGCCAATTATACGTGGGTATATCCAAAAGTAATGTCACTGATGCTATAAAATCGTATATAATGTCAGTAAAACCACGAAGTTTTACACACGGTAACCTCAGTCTAATTTGAATATGATGACCAAGTTTCACAACATTGCACATATTAGTCCTGGAGATATGAACATTTTCATGAGACATACTTACGAACATCGCCGCAAGTCCGACGTCAACGACGTCACAATGACGTTACTTGCGGACAACTACTCATCCAGCAGAAGCTCATCCCTGGTGATTTCTAACAACTCATAAACCATGCAGTCATTTCCAAGACCTTTAAAAATGTGTAACCCACCCGACACTTACTCTCTGCGAAATCAAATTATTTTATAGTGTCCTCTAGATATATAGTCCCTAAGCAAAATATTTAACTCAGCACATAATGATTGCAGTTTTGAACGTCGAATTAAATTGACGGCGTTAAAAATACTCTTGGAGTACTTTCCGGATCTAATAAAAACCATTCATATGACTCTCTATCGATAATGATTTGGTGATATATGCACCCTTAAAAGATTATACTACATACACATGAGCCTATGCTGCTGCCTTGTGCGACTAAAGTTTCAGTAGGCGACTTTAAGAAACTTTAAGGAAAAGGTGCATTACTACGCGCAGCGTCTTTTAGTCACAAATCTGCCGTGTTTCGCTAAGTAATCAATGCGTTGAAGATAGATTACGAGTTTCAAAGTTGAGTGACGTTATTGAATTTTTAACAGCAGACACAAAACATTTGTTTTATCACGTCACGAAAGTATTGTCTGCTTTCGAGAATTATTTTTTATAAAAACGCACATAAGAAAATTGTTATGATAATGAAAAACAATCGTAATTTTCGTGTGCGGCGATATGACGTCATAGGTATATTTTAAATGCTCATATAATCCAGTTATGAAAATCGAATAATGCAGCGCGTTTTATATTAATCAGAATTGAATTGCTGAACATTTTGATGTCATATTTATGCATATCGGTCTATAAACAATTAAACCCCGGGAGGAGTGACATTACTTTTGGATATACCCTCGTATCACCAATCACATGTTACTGAACGAGGGTTTAATATGGTGTGATCACACCTCAATCTCCCGAAGAATCTCAATCTGAGCAAGAACTCATCTCAAATATTGACATGTGTCTTTTTGTTTATTTCCATGTGAGGCTGCGTTCAAGACTTACATCACTAAACTGGAATGATATTCTGAGTTAATTACAGCAAAATTTCAAAAGCTAGAATGTCAGATTTTTCTCTCATTTTGAATGAGATATCAGCAAAATCTCAATTTGAGTCGAGATTTTTACTTGAGATGCTTCGGGAGATCGAGGCCTGATTGTGTGTTTTTCATATCCTCAATTCAGGTAAGATCAATACTGAATACCACCCAATGACCTTATATGTATATGACAGGGTGAATGATTTTAAGGATTTAACAAGGAAAAACATAAATTATGGCAAGATTTGGCAGAGTACCTGTAAATATATCTGACAATAAAAACATGATGTAAGATGTTTGTAAAACATGTTTACCCCCATGGCAGCCCAATATTCATAAATGGTAAAGGTCACAGTGACCTTGACCTACTGACCTCAACATTAACTCAGGTCATCAACTGCTAATCGCCAACATCCATGTAAAGTTCGAAGAGCCTAGGGAAAAGTATTATCGACTTATTGAATAGACCAACAGACTGACTGACATGTGCAAAGCAATATTATGCCTGGTAATTAAAAATCATTCTCAAGCCTGAAAATACTGGTTTCAAAGCCTGAAAATCCTGGTTTCAAAGCCTGAAAATACTGGTTTCAAATTACTGGTTTCAAAGCCTGAAAATACTGGTTTCAAAGCCTGAGAATCCTGGTTTCAAAGCCTGAGAATCCTGGTTTCAAAGCCTGAAAATACTGGTTTCAAAGCCTGAGAATCCTGGTTTCAAAGCCTGAGAATCCTGGTTTCAAAGCCTGAGAATCCTGGTTTCAAAGCCTGAAAATACTGGTTTCAAAGCCTGAAAATCCTGGTTTCAAAGCCTGAAAATCCTGATTTCAAAGCCTGAAAATCCTGGTTTCAAAGCCTGAAAATCCTGGTTTCAAAGCCTGAAAATCCTGGTTTCAAAGCCTGAAAATCCTGGTTTCAAAGCCTGAAAATCCTGGTTTCAAAGCCTGAGAATCCTGGTTTCAAAGCCTGAGAATACTGGTTTCAAAGCCTGAAAATCCTGGTTTCAAAGCCTGAAAATACTGGTTTCAAAGCCTGAAAATCCTGGTTTCAAAGCCTGAAAATACTGGTTTCAAAGCCTGAGAATCCTGGTTTCAAAGCCTGAAAATACTGGTTTCAAAGCCTGAGAATCCACTTTTCCATATAGACTGAGAAGGAAGTTTCAGAATTTATAAACCTGAAATCAGACACAAGCCTGAAAAATACCAGGCCTGCAATGTACTCCTTCATGAAAGATGGATGCATACCCCTCATTAAAGATGTGTGTATAATTATAAATACATTATTGGTGTTCGTTTTTTTACTGATAGAGGGGTACACATTTGTTGGGGGGACACTCAAAACTAAAAATTATGTAGGCTTCAAAATGGCTTACAATTCACAATAAAAGAAAAAATTACAAAATACTGTAGTTATAGGAGCAACAATAGACGGCAAGACAGAGCGAATTAATAATAATATGCTATGAAGTCAAATATTTGACTAGTAATGAAGAAAAATCTTCAAAGAAAATAAAATAAACAAATATTGCAATAAAATAAATACAATGTTTCCAACACAGAAAACCCATATACATACCTAAGACCATAAAAATCAAGTAAAAAAACAAAATAAAGAGCAAATAAGAAAAGTGTTTCAAAAGGTCGAAATTCTGTTGAAACTTGGCTCTAGAAAAACGAACCAAGTCTTCAGCGTATATTCTATACTTGAATCAACCTAAGACCCTTCAATACGTGTCATTATTGAATTGATCTTAATGTTTAGCTAAGCCTTTGCGAACCGCTCAGCATTTTTTGGCCTCGGCAATGTACTCACAATGTAAATAAATTTGCTTCGGACATTATCGGGAAGAGGCTTATCACAAATTTTCTAATGATTACCTCGACACTTCCCCTTGACCATGAGGACCCTTTTCCGACTCCTTCTAATGCCCATTAATTAAATCGGGAGTTCATCTCCGAGACAAAAAAAATCTCAGTGGGACCGATGCATTATGATAAAGGGCAGAATAGTAAAAACAGACCCGAAATGTGGTGTAAATTTTGAGGTGGTAGTCTTATTGAGGTGGTCTGACTTATTAGAATAACAAAAGTTGTGAAAAATACATAAATAAAATACTTTTTTGCAGCAAATCAAAATACTATAAATTATGTTTAACATATAAGACATAAAAACCCAGTAAGATTATAGCTAAAATAATAAAAATAGGTTTTCAAGAGTCTTTATTGGCCTGTCAAAATATACACAGTAACATGTACAGGTTGTGCTCTATATAGCATATTGAAAACATGATTTAAACTCATGCACAAAAAATTAACAATCTATTGAGCAGGCATGAGGTTTTTTATGTTTTAAAACAAAGTTCTCTCCTAGGTAACAAAACACTAAATGCCTACACGGACCAAAATCGGCTACACTCAAAAAGTCCCTACAAAAACGTGTGATTGTGTTGAAATGGTGATATGCCTTGACAACAGTGTGGCCATACCACATGGTATGTGGTATGTCAACGTCATGTTTGGGTAAGACATGTTTCAACCTGGGACTGACCACAGTAACTCTACATTGAGTTAAAAAACAAATTTCTTTAGTCGATTGTGACCTCCCAAGATGCTTTGTGTTGCTGGTTTCTAATCTATTGTATACAGCTACTGTATAGTGATAATGTATTTTTTGACAGCACAGTAAAAACTACAATCTTAATAATTTTATATAAAAAGACAAAATAAGACAATGCATTGTAGATCTAACACTAACTTTCAAAACAAGAGTGATAATTGTTAAATAACACATAGCACATGTACAATGTACGCAATTTGTCGTAAACTGGTTTAATCTTGAACTGAAAGGACTGAGAATGTCAAGTCACATGACTAAACTGGTCTAGGTCACGTGACTAATCTGGTGTAAGTCACATGACTAAATGGTGTATGTCACAGGACTAAACTGGTGAAAGTCACATGACTAAACTAGTCTAGGTCATATGATTAAACTGGTCTCTGTCACATGACTAAACTGGTCTCTGTCACATGACTAAACTATTCTAGGTCACATGGCTTAACTGATCTACATCACATGACTAAACTGGTCTAGGTCCCTTGGCTAAACTGACCTAGATCACATAACTAAACTGGTCTAGGTCACATGACTAAACTGGTCTTGGTCACATGACTCAAACTAGTCTAGGTCACATGACTTTAACTAGTCAAGGTCAGAAGAACAATATTTGCACAATTTCTAGTACCAACACTTATAAACTAAATAATGGTTCAGCACAACTGATAGTGCCACAGACATCCAGACACATATTGCATGGTGCATGACCAATGTCAAAAGGTTTGAATATCAGGTCAAACTTTATGAAAATATTATGATAGTCAAAAACCCTTAAAACTGTTAAGACAAACAAATAAATGCATCAACGTCAGACTTGTGTAGTATAATACTATGACACTAAATGATGACTAATTCTACAATGTAATTGACTAGATTTCACACAATTGTATATCACTATTAAACAATCTCATGCAAACTAAATCCCAACATTATTACTAAATATTGCACTGAGAATTTTACCTGAACCTCCTACTTCCATGAGCATATTTTAACAACTAAATATTTTATTATATTCCTTGTTGTATGATTTCAGAGAAACTTGACGTGTAATAAAGACACAAATTGAAAGGACTGATACAGGTATTGCACTATTTGCATAAAAAAGGGAAGTGTTACGAGTATTTAATTTGAATGAGATTGTGCTATAAACCAGTTAATCACAAGGTATAGCATGGAGAATTTGACCTGATCTTGAACATTTAACAAGCACAATATATTCATACATAAAGGTCAGGATCGTGTCAAATTCTCAAAGCTATACTAGGATCCAATCTACCGTGATACAGAACTGTTTGCAAAAGAGATATCTGAAGACGCAACAGTTGACCTCGGTGAAAGGTCGTTTCTCCCATGATGCATTGCTGAGTTCTCGTTATTCTCGAAGACAGGTTGTGGAGAGCCGCGGAAAGGAGACGGATCTCGTGGCATCTCGAGCGGAGAGTTTCTGTTAAACGGGGATAATTCTTGATGAGTTTCCGTGGCAGGTTGAGGCGACTTTCGTTCAAAGGGAGACGACTCACGCTGACTATCTGGTGACTCAGTTTCCTCATTGTTTGAATAGCGATTATCTCCCCTGTACGTACTTGCCCCGTGTGTATGAAAGTCAAGCTTCAGATGTTTCTGTAGAGCATGTTTAAGCTGGCCGGTGGATCTCATCACGGAGGTCTGGCAAGATTTAGCCTTGTGTAGATAATGGTTATTGTTACAATCGTGGGTGAAATCTCTCAAGGTTTTACAGATCTGCACACATCCAGATACAATATTCATACATGGACCTGCAAAAAATACAACACAGTGATACAGGTAAAACATCTACTGTAAATCATTTAATTTCGAATGAAGTAAAGTTTGTAGTTTTGGTAAAAAACCATTTCGATAGGACGATAATTCATGGATTTTGCATTTCAGGTAACATCTACAAGGGTCATAAATATCGTTTTTGTGGTTGAAGGTGAACAACAAAATCCACAAAATTTATTCCCCATTGAAAATCAATTATTTTACAGTATTTATTGTGGGGACCCGTGGCCTAGAGGTAGGGCCCGCGCTTCGGGATCGAGAGGTCCCGGGTTCGATCCCCCTCTGGACCACTGGTAAATTTCTCTGAGCAAGTCTCACATGCTCCACTCCACCATGGTGTAAAATGGTACCTGTGAAGGACAGTGTCTATTCCTGGGTGCTGCAGATCGATGTTGGCTGCCACATCCGCAGGAGAGTAAAGTCTCCCCAGGGAGACACAAGTGTAGATTTCCATTATGTATCCCAATGACCAAGGGAGTTAAAATGTCAAAGGGTGCTTGAGCGGCCTAACAGCTGAAAAGAGCCCTAGAAAATTGGTAACTTAATATTTTTAACTTTTTTTTATAACGGGTTTCACTAGCTACTTAATCTGAGGAGTAATTTTTATGCTATTGAGGCTTTTTTGTTGGAAATTTCAAGGGTCGAAAATCCTACTCTGGAGTCAAATGGAACCATTGTATGATGACCTCCTGACAGGACATTGCAAGAAGATAAATGTATAAAGTAAGGCAAATTTGACTCCCCGTCTTCCTTTTCAAGACTAAGACACAAAAAAAAGTGACATGCCATTTGAAGAGCAAATTGGATTCTTATGTTGAATACATAAATTTCTACCTGTAAGCAAATCGTGTAATATCAAAATTTTATTTTTCATTTGTACATACACGTGTATTACACCTAGAGCATCTCTGTCACTGGGTACACCGTCTGTTTTTAGAACTGGAAAAACCGTTACTTGGGACGGGTTACTTTCGGTTTGGACGAGGTAAATACATGATTTTCTATCAAACAACTTATGATCCACAAACCTAAACTAGCGCACCGTATGCCTAAAGAGTTGTCACGTACAGATTGTCATTATTTTCTTTGAAACGATTCTCCAATTAAACAAAATAGCCGGTACCATTTTTTTATTTGAAAATTTAAATTTTGTACCAGCTATTTTATTTACCCCGGGAATCTTTGCAAAGAAATTGATGACAACCTAAACGTGGTAACCCTTAAGGCATACGATGAGCTGCAATCCTAAAAAATGAAATCCACTAAGATGAATTTACTCCCGAAACTGACAACACAGAATCTATACACTCAATGCAAAAAGTTCCTCCTCATTAATCAGTTTTGCAAGATAAGAACATTCAACTTTCCTTGTTTCATTTATTCTGTTTGATTGTTATATATTAGTTTCTTCTTAAAATGGAAGGAAATTGTATGAAATTAAAAGAAAAGATGTTTAAAGGCGTTGATAATTATTACTACGCGTTACGAACGCGATATAGCGCGGCGCATCAATGATTTTATTATGCTAAATTATTCAGGTCAACATTCTCCAACGAGATCGTGGTCGAGTGGTTGAGCAACTCGCTTAGTAATTTTCTGATGCTAAGGTCCAGCGATCGAATCACGGCGGCTCCAAATTTTTTTATTTTTTGTTAAGTCCAGCACTTACCTCTCTTTCGACTAAGAAAACCACTTGATGTTATATTACTTGAAAAACTATTGTTCCTTAGCAGTTCACCAGCCTGTCAGTACTTTCAGTACTTTGATTGAGGTTTATGGATCACAAGTTAGTAGATAGAAAATCACTTTTTACCTGAAAATCACCCGTCCCAAGTAACAGGTTTTCCAGTTCTAAAAATAGACGGTGTACCCAGTGTCTGTGATACTTCTCACTTATGAAAACATACAAACGTGGTTTTACATAATAGACAATCATATCAGCTGCAAATTATGTACAAGAGGGCCATGATGGCCCAATATCGCTCACCTGATTTTAAACCCTGCACAATTTTCACTCAAAGGAATTATTTTAACATCTTGGCAGAAAACCACAAGATGATGCTTCATACCAATTATCAAAACTCTAGGCAGCATAGTTTTAGGCAAGAAGATATTAATATGTTTTCCCTATATAAGTCTATGTAAAACGGTGACCCCCGAGTGGGGCCAATTTTGACCCCAGGGGCATAATTTGAAAAATCTTGGTAGAGGACCACTAGATGATGCTACATACCAAATATCAAAGCTCTATGCAGTGTAGTTTTCGACAAGAAGATTTTTATATGTTTCCCTATATAATTCTATGTAAAACGGTGACCCCCGGGGCCGGGCCAATTTTGACCCCAGGGGCATAATTTGCACAATCTTGGTAGGGGACCACTAGATGATGCTACATACCAAATATCAAAGCTCTTAGGCATTGTAGTTTTAGACAAGAAGATTTTTATATGTTTTCCCTATATAAGTCTAAATAAAATGGTGACCCCCAGGGCGAGGCCAATTTTGACCCGAGGGGAATAATTTGAACAATCTTTGTAGAGGACCTCTAGCTGAGTCTACATACCAAATATGAAAGCCCTGGGTCAATCCGTTTCGGAGAAGATTTTTTAAGGTTTTCCCTATATAAATCTATGTAAAACTAAGGGCCCCATGGCGGGGCCAATTTTGACCCCAGGGACAAAATTTGAACAATCTTTGTAGAGGACCTCTAGCTGAGTCTACATACCACATATGAAAGCCCTGGGCCAAGCGGTTACGGGGAAGAAGATTTTTTAAGGTTTCCCCTATATAACTCTATGTAAAACTAAGGGCCCCCGGGCAGTGCCAATTTTGACCACAGGGACATAATTTGAACAACCTTTGTAGAGGACCTCTAGCTGAGTCTAAATACCAAATATGAAAGCCCTGGGCCAAGCGGTTTTGGAGAAGAAGATTTTTTAAGGTTTTCCCTATATAACTCTATGTAAAACTAAGACCCCCGGGATGGGGCCAATTTTGACCCCAGGGACATAAATTGAACAATCTTTGTAGAGGACCTCTAGCTGAGCCTACATACCAAATATGAAAGCCCTGGGCCAAGCGGTTTCGGAGAAGAAGATTTTTAAGGTTTCCCCTAGATAACTCTATGTAAAACTAAGGGCCCCCGGGGCGGGGCCAATTTTGACCCCAGGGACATAATTTGAACAATCTTAGTAGAGGACCTCTAGCTGAGTCTACATACCAAATATGAAAGCCCTGGGCCAAGTGGTTTCTGAGAAGAAGATTTTTTAAGGTTTCCCCTATATAACTCTATATAAAACTAAGGGCCCCCGGGGCGGGCCAATTTTGACTCCAGGGACATAATTTGAACAATCTTTGTAGAGGACCCCAAGGTGATACTACATACCAAATATGAAAGCTCTAGGCCTTACGGTTTCAGAGTAGAAGATTTTTAAAGTTTCCTTTTTGAAAATCTATTTTTAGCCTGTGTGACCTAGTTATGCGACAGACCGGAAATTTTTTAACAACTTTGGTAGAGGTCCACCTAAGGAACATTCCTGTTAAGTTTTATCAAATTTGGCCAAGCGGTTTAGGAGGAGAAGTCTTTTGAAGAAATTGTTGACGGACGCACGACACACGACGCACGACGGACATCTCGGTATGACAAAACCTCACCATGACCACTTTGTGGTCAGGTGAGCTAAAAAGAAGGTCAGGACGGTCTGGGACCATGTCAAAATCCCTGGACTAGACATATTTTACTTACCAAATATGGATTTCTGAATCTCTAGTTCGTCTACAGTAAGGTCACGACCTTTATCAACAAATTCCTCCTCTGTAGCTAGACAAACCAATGCATGACTCGCTGTGAACGAGAAATATTGTATGTGTATGTAATTATAATAACTTATGTGTATCACATAAAATAATTTAAAATTGAAAAGGCTTATTTTAGCAAATGTGCAATCTATATTTTTTAAATCCTAGCTTGAGCTCTGTCTGACAGTAACAGTCATATACTAATCCTATGATAAGCCTAGAACCCAAAATGTTAACAAATCCTCAACCTAGTGGACTATTGATTATCAGATTAACTGGAATCCAGGTAAATTATCAGAATAGATTGGAATCGGCTTAAACCCAGCTACATTGTATAAGAGGCTGTTCAGACAGTGAGACTCTAAGCTGAGACAAATACATGTATGTGAAAATATAACACCTAAAGTCAAAATCCTGTTACCTTTCAAAAATGAAATCTTTAGGGGTAAAAACAATCAGCGAAATTAGCAATTGTCCGGTTGTCTGAGACAAGTAATTATTAATTCTTGCAAGTAACTTTTGCAGTAATTAAGTATTTAGTATATATAATAAATTTACTATTAAACTATTAAATTTAACTGATTCGGGCAAGTGGTTTCAATTCCTAATTTCACAGACTGTTAAAATAGAAACCATGTGCAGACTTATACTTACCAGCAAGAACTGGTTCACAAAAGGTGACAACTCTGGCATGATGCTGCGGTGAGCGATCACTCTTGTAAGATTTAATACTGGCAATCAAACTCCCTGCAGCACATGTTACACTTTTGATTCCCAGTTTGAACTGATCTCGAGTTGCAGCATCGGCCGCTCCCTCGCTAGCACTACGACAGTTCTCCGTTAATACAGATATGTACTTTGATACATTAGAACATATATCCATTATAAATGCAGCGTTCAGTTCATCCAGCCGTGCACGTTTTAACTGAACACAGCTCAGTTTAATCTCTAACCCTGCGTACGATGCAGCGTACTTATCCACCAGAACATTTTCACTAGAATCACGCTTGTTCATTGCTAAGCATTGGAACGTGACAAAGTAGCATAATTCTATAAGAACAGTCACAGCGTCGGATAATCTATACAACATATCGCATACTACCTTCCAACGAGATTTCAGATCACTCATAATTTTTGCAATATCTGTAACAATTTCAGTCACTATGCTGAGTGATGAGTGTATCTGCTCCTTCGCCGAAGCCACTGAGATTTCAACTCCATTTGTATTCTCTGTTCTGATTGGACGAAATTGTCCGGATAAGAGGAGTAGTTCAGCGATTGTGTGAATCTTCACCTGTGTGTGGTCGCAGTGTCTTACGACCGAATGAGAATGCTGGGAAGACATTCCCGTCTTCATTTGACGTCCAGAAACTTGAACAAACAGCAAATTAATTTACGCTGGTTTCTAAAAGTCTTGTTTCGTACGAACAGTGGTTACAATTTAATCTATAGTTTTCTAAAAGTCTTATTTTGTACAAATGCCAGTTACAAATTCATTTGTGCTAGTTTCTAAAATTCTTGTTTCATACGAACAGTCAGGTTACAAATGAATTGATACTCAGGTTTCCAAAAGTCTTGCTGTTTCTTTTATTGCAACTACCCGTTTGTACAAACAGGGGTTAAAATTTAATATTTACTGATTAAGATTTTATATCTTGCTCTCTTGATGAATTTACTGAACTATTCAGATACTGTTAATGTGTTTCCCCATCGCTAAACACCCGTATTTGATACCCTGTCTGCACATCTATGCAGTTTTTACTCTCTTGTCCATAATTCACTGCTGCTTACATACTAGTTCTATCCATTCTGAGCTGCATCTGAAACAAAGAAACCTTTAAAATAAAGATGTATGTTTTTTTGCCCAGGCATCAACTTATAAGTTGTTGAAACTCAAAAAGTCAAATATTTATGCGTCCATGAAGGCATTGCTTTTAAACTTGACACATGGTCGTAAACATCTTACATCGACACAGAATGTAAAACTATCCAACTCTTCAACAGGATTATAGACCCTGATTGACTTACCGGTAGCTAGTTTTAGGGACACAGACTCCAGCAGCATGCAGTGCCAAGCATAGCCTTTAAACGTTTAATTATTTGCCAGTCAGCTTTCTTCTGAATATGGCAGGCATATATGTGCCTCCACCCGGATTTGAACACGGGTCGCCTGATTAGGCGGCGAGCACGCTTACCACTGTCAGGGGCTAGGGAAATACTGGATGCAAATGACAGTATTAATTGAATTAATCCCTGCTGCTTATTGCTGCTTCACGCTCACTTTTAATCGGCAGCAAATATACTTCCTGCTTCTAAATATGGGTGAAAATCCATACCCAGGAGCATGCCATTAATAATTACTGATTAAGAAATAGACCTAACCAATTTGATTACATGAACAGATAAGTCACAAAGATTTGACAACCACTGAACCAGGATAAACCATAGTTCCGATTTAAAAACCAAAACTGTCAGTGTCATGGCATGTTTCAAGTTGCTATGTGATGATGACACTTAAGTCTCAAAACATACACACATGTCGGTTTGCAACCATAAATCACTTCCGGGTTTAAAGCAACTAAAAGAACGTAAACAATAAATCCGGAAGCAGTGAATAAATTATCATCTGTATCCGAAATTTTATGTCATCCGAAAGTGAGTCTACTTTTTATTTTCACTGAATATGTGTCGATGAAGAATCATGGAAGTTTAAAAGTATAGCGGTTGGAAAGTACACAATATAAGATAGTTTTTATACTCACGTTCAGCCTATTTTGTTCGCGAAATTTGCAGGTTTTATCAATTTTTCTTACCTGACTATTTCTAGCGAGCACCTGCACAACTCAACTTGATTCTTGTGTGTTCTTTTATTTAATCGAGTAACTTTTGCTATATTTTTTCGATTCTGATATGAACCAGCACAGGCCCAGAAATTTATACCGCAAACTACGGTTTTTTACTTCCCCAAATGTTCATCCATTCAATATGAAATATTTTTATTCAGTCTTCTTATTGAACGGGCGAAATTTTTGGGAAGTCAAAACTGAGCTTTGCTTTGGGATTTCCAACACGATGTCAAAATTTCACATCTTCATATTTTGTCCGGATTGTGTAAATTTAAGGAATGTTTAAAGTTACTAATAATTCCAAAAAGATACACCTTTTCTAAATAGTCCAACTTATTGCCATGCTATGGCATGATGAAAACTAGAGGCATGAAAAAAAGCTGGTCAGCGTGACGTCATGTTATTAGTACATGTCCTATATTATATATATAAGCGCCCAATTTTAAAAAAGCAAATGAAACACACAGATTTAATTTGTTGGATCGTGACACTTAATGGATGCGTTGTTATCTAATTTGATATTTGATTTTTTGGGCAACAAAACAAAATAATAAAGTTGTTTAATCCAATTCTCAAAAATCTCTATTTTCATTTGTGTTTTAATTTATTTTACCACAAAAAGACTCTCATTTAGCTAAATGTTCTGGCTGACACCATAGTTGTGATATCTTTAACTGCGAGGCACTATATGTACCTACCACTATGTACAAATTAATTAAAATACATCCTACCACAGTTTAAAAACATTCTCAAATAGGCCTACATTTTTTGATTACATTGTAATCAACCGATTCCGAAAAACTACGATATTGTTTAGATTTTGGCAGGTTTTGTCCCAAAATATAGAATTTTTCACGACAGCCTGCCTTGGGAAATGATTTTTGATATTGTAAAATACAAGTAGCACCATACCTATCACAGCAGAGCTCAAGCTGTACGACGGGGTATCAAAAAGTTCGTGGACTGTGCCTGCCAATTGTTTAGTTTTGGACCGAATCAGTAAAAATCGCACATTCTTTAAAACAACGTATTTTGAACTGACTTGCAAATTTTCCGCTCATATGACTTTTATCCGAGTATGTGGTGGTTACTTTGGTAACTTAAATTATGTCCCACGGCGCACTTAAAAATATAATTCACTTGACATCCCACATAAACCTATAATTCTGTGAATAGTCATCCGATTTGAAATATAAAACCATTGACATGAACATTAAGATTGTAGCATCATCCTGGTGTATATATTATAGCATTGTTGTCACGGATACTGATGTGACGTTATAAACATGTCGTTTTGTGTTGCCTAATTTTCGACGCATTTCATGACGTCGGCGCACTTTTCGACATGACGCGTTACACTCGGAATATTGATATTCCGTTGCATTTTGCCCTTTTACTCAATTATACACCAACACTGATATCAGATTAGAGCATGTCACCCAAGTATATGAAAATAAGGTTGTCTTGCGAAAATTAATCTGTTTAATTGGTATAAAAGATGTAGCGACGAGAGTTGAATGATGCTTATATCGGTAGGGTAGACTTCATGTACTGTGTGATTATCGGCGCTAGAATAAATGAATTTGTCCAATCTTTCATTAACTGACCGATCTTTGTTGACGAATAAAAAGCTATGTAGTGAAAACTAAGTATTCTGGTAGGCAATAGAACAGTTCAATCCAGATTTGTGAGTTTTGGATTCTTTTGACAATCAAAAAGTGGCTGAAGTATTGACGTTTCATGACGTCATAACGTCATAAAAGTGCGCCAGGTGGCTTAAATCGTTAGAATATTTTATTGATATTATACTTTAATCAACTCTTTATTTGTTTCTTAGTACATAATTGAATGTAGTTTAAGATGATTAAATAAATAATTCAGACGCATTACGCATATTAAAATGAACGGGTCAGTCCACGAACTTTCTAATACCCCCTCGTAGATTGTGATATACTTTCTTAGAGTCTAGCGGCGTCTTCTAGACCTGTGGATCCAGTCTCCAGGAAAACAAACCTGCTGTTTTGTTTGTAGAATTTTCAATAATTTATAAGCAAAATTACAATGAAGTCGTTTAGATATCTTCAGTTTGAAGGAAGTTACTGCTGTTTACAGTAGATGGTCTGTGCGTATGGTGCCATTTTTCGTGCGGTCACGAACGTCATTCATGAAAAAAGCGTTATTCCACGTATTCGAGACAAGCAGTTCAATCATTTATTCAGTTTTTGATCAAATATTGACATAAAATGTTCAAAAAAGTAAGTATTAAGAGAAAATATACTGTCTTGTGTTTCAAACAACAAACCCCACGTTTTGTCAATATGTTTACCTTTAACTTAAAGTTTAAGAGATTGGACACCAATCAAAAAACTGTCCTTTGATTTCAAATTTTAAAAAAGCTTCTGGCGTTGCTATGGTGATCGGTGTCTTAAAAGTAATCATATCGAGGAATACAAGGGTTAAGTGGCTAAAACACTTGCTCTTTTCCCTGTAAGCTTATACACTCAAATTCGACACGTTTTAGCAAAGTCCCGTTAAGACTTAAAATGCTAGTTTAAAAGCTATAACTTGGTAACCTCTCTGCAAAATTATGACATTTGAGCACTTCAGTTGATTCCAAAATGTGGAAAACACCATAAGATGGAAGAAAATGTAATAAAACATCCAGTTGGCTAGTTCAGGGATTTTAGATAATATTTATAGAGAAGATCCTGGCTTTTTGACAAAATGACAATGTATTTTGTTCACCATACAATTTGCTAAATGCGACATTTGGTCTACTATTTCGACACATATAGTTAACATTCTATCGTCGAGTATTTGTAATTTGTAAAGAAACAGCCTAATGGTTCCATAATTCATTGTATGTAATGGATAATCGGAAAAAAGTTGTGGGAGCAATAATGTGACTTTAAAATAAGAATATGATTCCAAAATGTACCTTGTAGCCATCAAGTGGTCTTTCTAAGAAAATGAGTTTGTCTGCTTGTAGGACAAAGTAATTAACTTGACAATCAATTAAGTTAAAGGGCTTTTATCAGAACCATAAAATATTTTATAACACAATATAAAATTGATAATAATACATTGAAAAACATTTCTAGTATAAACAACTCATTAATATGTGAGAAAGTAACAAATACAGAGTATCTAAAAAACCTGCTGCTCATAGAGTAACCCAATCATATGTTTTGTCTTATCTGGGAGCTAAAATACTTTAATTTTATTTTCTATTAGAAAGGGCATACATGTTTTTTTACAAAACCAGGCTGATCTAATTCTTTATTTTGAAAATCATCTATTTTCTTGCACAACAGCACGAATTCTGAGATTTAACATAAATGGGAGGGGCTGAAATAGTAAGGGGCTTCTTCTTATTCCCGTGAATGGTCAGGAGTCGTAATCTGACTGTATAATGACCAGTTGCAAAAGGGTGAGACAGCCATCTCCTCCAGACGCAATTCATCAACTATTTACAAGTTTAAAACTATTTACATGATGCTGGAGAGTTAGGCTTTAAAGGTGAAGGAACCACCCTTCATTAAATCATCCGGAGCGACTGAAAATCCTTCGCCATCGTCGATGTCTGTGATGCTGGTCGGGAGTTGGTTCCATTCACGTATAGTTCTTGGATAGAATGATTGGTGATATATTGTTGACTTGGTGCTCAGTTGTTTGATGCGACCTCGTCCTCTTGTTCTGGAGTCACTAAAGTGTAATAGGTTTCCAGGGTTTACGTCTTCTTGGTGGTTTTTCATCTTATGTAGGTAGGAAAGTCTGTGGAACCGCCTTTGGTCTTGAAGTGGCAACCAGCCGAGCTTGTTGATCATGTTGGTGACGCAACCTGGTGTCTTGTCCCGGTAGTCATTGGTCACAAACCTTGCTCCTCGTCTCTGCACCTTGTTTAGTTCATCAATATCACCTGTCATGTATGGGTCCCAAGCTGCTGTAGCATATTTGAGGACTGGTACAACAAAGGTGTGATATGTACTCTCTCTTACTTCTTTTGTGCAGCTACGTAGATTGCGCCGGAGGAATCCTAGAGCACTGCTCTCTTCTGTGCCGTCTTCTTGGTATGAGTTTTCCAGGTCATATCCCCGCTGATGTTGACCCCAAGGTACTTTGCATGATCCACTGATTCCAGCACATGGCCATGGAGTGTGTACTTGTACCGCTTACGATTGGCAGGGTTAGTACAGATGTTGATGACCTGGCATTTCACTGGGTGAAAGTTCATCTGCCCCTGTTCTTCCCACTTCTCAAGGGAGTTCAATTCTTCCTGGAGGGCTTGTGCGTCTTTTTCAGACCTTATGAACCGGTATAGGAATCGGCGAATAGACTATGTATAGTCGGATGTGGTGCATTCTGGCAGGTCATTAATGTACGCTAGGAAGAACAGTGGTCCGTTAACAATACCCTAAGGGACCCCGGATGAGACGTCCGCCAGTTCTCATGCCTTGCCATCCAGTAGAACTCTCTGTTTTCTATGTGTCAGGAAGGATTCGACCCATCTGAGGTTTTCGTCTCTACCTCCATAGTAGTTGAGTTTGTGGAGTAGTCGTTGATGCGGGACCTTATCGAAGGCCTTGGGAAATTCAAGCAGAATACTACTTGATTCTTACCTGACTTAATCTTGCTGACTATTCCCTGGATGGTGGTTACCAACTGGGATTCGCACGAGCGTCTTATCCTGAATCCATGTTGTTGGTCGCAGAGTACCTTGTTCTTGTCGAAATGTTTCATGGCGTTTGAGTGGATAATATGTTCCATTACTTTACAGGATATAGACGAAAGAGAGACTGGTCTGTAGTTTGAGGCTTGTTGTTTGTCGCCTTTCGTGAAGATTGCAACGATGTCTGCATCCCTCCAATCGCTTGGAACTATGCCAGTGTCGTATGAAAATTGGAAGATTTTAGTCATAACTGGAGAAATTTCTTGTGCTGCGGTCTTGAGGATAAATGTTGCGATGGAGTCTGGTCCAGCAGCCTTGTTCGGATTCAGATTTTGTAGTAGTTTGGTGACACCTGATGAACTCACTGTTATTTTTGGCATTGCTGGGAATGGGCTTGGTCCTTTGTTGTTGAGGTTTTCCTTGGTATAGACTGATTGAAATTGTTGATTTAGGATGTTGGCTATTTTCGTTGTGTCACTCTGGAGGTAACCGTCCTTGTCTATCAGCGATGGCACACCAACTTGTTCTTCTTTCCTGCTCTTGATGTATGAGTAGAAATTAACGTTTCGAGTTTATTTTGAGGTCTCCACTGACAACGTTGTGTAGAAACTGTCGTCCAGTTTTCCTGGTCGTAGATCTGGACTTTTTTCTGAAGGTTTTTGTACCTGATCCAGTCGACTTCTTTCTTGGTCTTTCTTGCCTTTCTGTGGGCTCTTTGCTTCCTTCGCATCAGTCTTCTCAGTTTCGTGTCCACCCATGCATGGGTTTTTCTATTGCTGGACATCTTTGTTGGCACAAATTGGTCCACTGCTGATGAAATGGCTGACTTGAATTGGGTCCACATCTCAGCGATGGAACTTGGTGGGTTAGTACAGAATTTTGTGGCTAATTATTTTAAGTGATCTTTGATTTCTGTGATATTGGCTTTCTTCCACAGTGGTGGTTGCGTTCTGGATGGTTTGATGGCTGTATCAAGAAGGACGAAATCATGGTCTGCTTTAGGTCCTATTGGTGGTAGTGGATTACATTTAATTTTCAAGCTTGGATTTGACATGAATATAAGGTCAAATGTGTTGTTGCTTTGTAGTCTGGTTGGGAAATCGACTCTATTTGTTCTAATTAAGCCTTGGTCTGCTGCTATGTCGAGAAAAGTTCACTAACCCGATGAGTGTACTGGTTACCTTTGATTGTATGGTCACTCCAGTTGATGTCTGGTAAATTAAAGTCACCGGCTAGAATGTTACTGTATTCAGCTCTTTTATATTTACTTTTCAACTTATTGAGTTCACGTTTGACAACGTCACAATAGTTTTCACTGTTCATATCTGGTGGTCTGTAGAAAGCAGAATTATTTATAGTTATACAGGAAAAGGTCCACCCTGCTTGACTAAATAGGTAAAAACAGCATTTCTTTACATATAAACACTGTACGGAGCCAAATATCTGAAAGTGTGCCGGAACTTGTTGTGTGTCGGAACTGGTTAATTGACTAACTGTACTAGTATAATTGTGGAAATTAGTCTAAAAGCAGTATCGAAACTGGTGCCTCGGCGCAGAGATCTTATATTAATATAGTAGATCCTGCTCGGTGTGACTACTTTTCAATGCAGTGTTTTTATATTGAATATAATAAAAAAGTTTGGTTGTGAAAACTCTATATTAGCCTACTGTATGTGATAATAAATTTCAAAAAAAGATATTGCTCGTGAATATTTTCTTTGGTGATTTTCGCTATTTATTTACCTTTCCCTCGGTTTTTGTTCTTTGGGTTGTTATTTTCTTACTTCCGGTTAATATTTCAGAACCCGACTGTATTCTTGACAGCAGTATAAACAACTCGGTAATTTGTTTTTATTTTTCTATTTTCTCTTCAATGCATTCATGAATTGCTGTTTTCAAGCTTGTCTGGCAGTATTCTAAGTTTTGTTTTATAGAGTGTACGGGATTAGGTAAGGCCTAGTCAGTTTGTGTTTACACACCGAGTTGCTAACCCACCCACCCGTTCCTTGACACTGCCAGGGCACTGTGACATGCTTCTTCAACTAATACTGTTTCATATACAGTGTATCTGCATGTAGCTGACCATTTTAAAACTTTTGAAGTGCATGAATAGGATAAAGTGTGTCGCTGCCATGGCTGCACCTCAAAAGTCAAGCCCCTACAAGGCTAAAATGCTGGGACACCAAATTTCAGCTTTTCCCCATAAAAGCCTTAATTTTTTAATTTCTTATGAACTTATATATAATGAAGCAGTCAATTTAAACCTGTTTCACATCGTCCTAGCAGAAGGTATAACATTCGGTCAATTGCTCCAGCCAGAAGTTGATATTTAACGGCCACCAAAGCCCCTCCCCCAGGGCAAGGAATCCTTTTCGCTATCTAGCTAGGCCTACCAATTATCTCATAAGTCAGGAAGTAGCTAGAGATATGGGTCCATGTATTTAGCCTCTAATTCTTGTTTCATATATTTCAGAAATGGCTGAATCTTATTCTGATGAAGATTTTGAAGAGGAAACAGCTCGTGATACAGAACCAATGGTTGTTGAGGTGAAAAGTAACGGTACAAGGCGTAGCCCGACATCTGCCCGTAGAAGTTCAAGTCGTCGATCACACAGACATCAATCTCAGTAAGTTTCCAGTGTTGTGTTATATCCCCTTCCCACCTATAAGTGCAGGGTCCTAATTTCTTGAATAATTCGGATATATAGATTTGCTGAAATAGTTTAAAATTAAGAACAAATGAACTTATAAATTGCATTCATGGCACCAGATAAACACACTCAAAACACATTTTCAGGATTGAGCATTAATTATTCATCAGTAGGATCACTGATATTTTTATTGGATATTATAAAACTGAGCTCTTATTGTAAAATATTAAACTGAGCTCTTATTGTAAAATATTTAACTGAGCTCTTATTGTAAGAAATACAGCTGAGCTTGAGTAATTTATTTACAATTGAGCTCATGTTGCAAAATATAAAACTGAGCTCTTCTTGTAAAATACAAAGGTGAACTCTAAATGTAAAATATAAAACTGAGCTCTAAATTGTACAACTGAGCTCTTATTTGAAAAACAATCTTGCTCTAATAATTATTGTAAAATACAGCTGAGATTGTTGTGTAAAGTGTAAATGAGCTCATGTTGTTAATTACAACTTAGCTCTTATTATAAATAAAAATTGTTCTATTTAAATGCGAAGTTTGAAGTAATTTGAACATACGAAAAGCATTATAGAGCGTTTGAAATGCCCCTTGTATAAAGCTGAGCTCTTATTGCATAATATACAACTGAGCTCTAATTTATTTCCAGTGATGATGATGTAGAAGATGACGGCTATATCTATGACGATGATGACATCGATGATGATGATGATGAGGAAGATGAATATATAGTTAACACCGGACGTAGCAGTGCTAGACAACGTAGAAGTGCGAGGAATGTGAAAACATCGAATGGAAAGCGATCTGTGAACATGACACCACCGGACAAACTGTTAGAGAAAGCAAACAGAATGGCTAGAAAACTAGCTGCTTCTAAGAAGGTACTACAATTCAGGAATTCTTCTAAAATCAATTATTAGGAATAATAAAAAAACTTTTTTGTGACCCCATCCCCCCACCCCCTTCACTTATTTGTAAGGGGGGCATATAGCATTGGTGCTGTCGGTCTATCTGTCCGTTCGTCTGTGTGTACGTCCGTCCTTATGTACGTAGTATGTAACACTAATCTTGTGTGTTGAACTCCTCACAAACCGTTGGGCAGAATTTCTTCAAATTGTTCAGATTAACAACCTAAATGTATAATTGACCGTATTGGATGCACTTTCTGCTGGGTCAATTTTTACGAGAGTTATGGCCCTTTGATACTTGTACTTGTACCAATGTGGGCACCCGTGTCCCATGGACACATTTCTAGTTTTTAAACAAAAGATTGATATTTAATGGCCATATCAGTGTCTGTACTATTTCTACAATTCCTTTATAATCTGAAAGGGTTAATTTCAGTCAAAAAATTTAATCATAAGTTTAATTTTAAACATAGAACAATGTTTGAAACCCAGTTTTGCTGTACGGATGTGTGTATGATGGCAACTGAAAAAAAAAGAATTTTATTTCCTGCAATCATGATTATTCTCATTTTCTTGTTCATGACCTGTTATGTGGCCACCTGTTTACAACTCCAGCTACCAACCACTGGTCCCTGACTGCAGGTAAAGTTTGTTATAGTGTCACCACTATTGAAAGGGCTAGTCAATTCTGACTTATGAGACACATATCTTATGTGCTTACAGTACATCCCGAATCCCGTTTTGTATTGCTGGGAGACTGGCTGAGATGGGCCTATGGTGACCATTATTCAAATAGCCAGCTTGCCAACCTTTCTCATCTGTTCCAACACGACTTCTGTCAAGATTGAACCTTTGACCTCCCACTTTTAAGGCGGTGGCCCTAACCACTCGGCCACAGTCACTACAGCTGGAATGTTTACAAAATTTATCTAGACACCTGTCTTATTATCGTTACATGTGTATGACTTCACCTGCAGGCTGATAGAGCAGTACAGGAGAGGATTAAAGGTCTGGCATTAGCTAGGATAGTGTACGGGAGCGCACATTGGAAGCTGGCTGAAGCACATGTCAATCTGGCCGAGGATTATTTAGAATTAAAAGGTATGTCTCATATTATTATTCATTGAGAGATCGTCTGTGAAATAATTCGGCCTTTAGTGTGATAATATAGTCCAGAGAATTTGACATGTTCATCAACCTTTACTTAGCATTAATTAAAAGCTGCTATATTGTCAATAACTCAATATTGATTCCCCAGTATTTAGTATGTTATTTTAAGCAGGGAGTATCTCTAAGATGCTCAATATGTAATACAAAGTTTTAAATCTAAAGGACCAGTATGGGCTTGCTTAGATTTCAATGAAACTTCACTTGAATAGTAAGTACCAAATCTAGTTGTGCATGCATGGTGTCAGGACATTTCAGTCAGATTATTTTTGCCAGAGTAATGGCCTTGTTTGGAAGACACAGTCATTTGTGTGTTAAAAACCCTTCAAGAACAATTGGTGAAAGTTTTCAGGATAAATACTGATTTCAGTATTATGACAAATATATGCTCTATGTCATCTATAAGTATGAAAATAAGATACTTAAAGTTTGTATTTCAGTTATAACATTTTGTAGTTTGACAGTAAATTTTCAGTATTTTGAAATTTTAAAAAAATAAATCTTTATTATGCCCCCATCTTTGATAAGGGGGTATATTGCTACACTCATGTTGGTTGTATGTCTTTCCGTAGACCAAAATGGTTTCCGTTCAATAACTCAAGAACACTTTGCCCTAGGATCTTCAAACTTTACATGGAGGTTGGCCAGCAATAGTAGATGACCCCTATAGATTTTGAGGTCAGTATATCTGTAGGTCACCGTCACTTACCATTTACAACAATTAGGCTGCCACGGGGGCATTCATGTTTTACAAACATCTATTGTTTTAGGCTATACAGCACAAGCCGAGTACCATACAGAGAATGCTATGACAATTATGTTGAATTCTGTAACCACGACAACGAGTGAACAGGAGAAGGCCCATGTGTTTGGTATTTTATTCAGAATTAACTACATACAAGGCAAAGCACAAATTGCCATGAAAAAATACAAAGAAGCCGACACGGCTCTTTCAAAGGTAGGACCATTGATTTACATTTTCAATAGATACATGTGTCATTTGTCTGATCTGAGGCATGTTTACGGAACATCAGGAGATGAGTTTCAATGATACATTGGTACATTGATTTGTACATTTAATTATAAAAAATACAGGGTTAAATACTGATTTCAGTATTTTTAGAAATGACTGCACTAAATTAAAATGTGATTTAAAGGCAAAACAAATTGCTATAACTTTTGTTTTCATTTTTTGACCTAATATAATCACAATTTTGCCTCTACAAATGCATCTTTTATACAAACAAAAGCATTCTTTTGGGGTTAGTTTGGCAGAAATTTTATGTTCTGAAATGGTATATTTCAGGCTGACAGAGCGTATCAAGCATGTTCGAAGCTATCATGTATCACAGATGATCAATGTGATGATATGGAGATTAAAGTCACTGAACTCAGAGCCAGGTACAATATACTGTACAATATTTTTGTCCTAAGTCCAACAACCTCTTTAAAGCCCCCTAAAGGAAATTTTTCTTGAGAGATTAATTTTCGCCAACTTTGTGAATTCAATTACTTTCTGCAGGAAAACCGGGCTTATTGCCATCATATAGGAATTATGTATTGAGTAACAGAAAAAAGCTAAAAAATAAGAAAAAAGTAGTATTCTTTGTTTTATTTTTAAGCAATTACATGACATAGTACTATGTCTAAGATTTATTTTTTTCTTGAAATATGTTACAATAACGTCTTATGTTGCTATGGGGACCCATTTCTGAAAAGTGCCCGTATTTGGAAAGATGAGTTAGTGTTTAAAAATGGTGGCTACTTTTCTCTTAATGCAAATATTCAGATCTATCACATGTTATTTTAAAGGAGAACAATATTGTCAATGATGATATAATGTAAGAGCCTTTTTGACAAAAATTCATAAAATACTAGATTTCTGAAAAGCTAGATAACGTAATGTCAACTGAGGTTTGGATGACGTTTGCAACGTCACACAAAAACTAGACGGAAATGGTATATTTAAAAGGTAACTTTGTAAATTGATGTTATATTTTGCTCAAATTGGCTGAAAATATTGATTATTGTCTTTCTAACGCCATATTTTCATCATTTTCATAATTTGGTCATTAAGTCCGGTTTCCCTGGAGAATGGCTCATATATAATAGTTAGCTATTATTTATGTTAGTGAACTTTAAACAATGCCTGTTTCAAAACCATTTAGCCTAATCAAGTGCAATAACTCCAGTTTGATATTAAGAAGTATGGCCCATTCTAAGATGTTCTTGGTTAAAATGTTTTACATACCTATAACATTCACACCAATTTTTATCTGATAACCTTTTCTATGAATGGCATTAAATTGAAACTAATGTTGTAACTTATTGACTGTTTTGAAATTAAGTGTACTTTTACAGTGTCTTCTTACAAGGGTTAAAGAACAGTTTTGAAAGGACAAACAACAAATTATCCTGGGCTTAGCCTTGTACAATTTGTTGTTTGTCCTTACAAACTGTACAATAACCTTAGTAGGGAGACCCATTTGATAAAAAACTAGAACTGTATCTGACTTATACTCTATTAATTTACTTATTTTTGACCTGCAAATATTGTCCTCTTCTATAGTATCTATTTATAACTCAGGTTGTCATGGAGGCAGAAGAAGTATGCTGTTGCTGGGACACAGTTTGATAAAGTGATAGATCTAACAAAGAGAAGATTTGGAGAAGATGCCATCGAGTTAATACAATTATATCAGGAATCGGGAAGAGTATCCTTTATGCTAAAATAAAAAAGATTGTCATGTCATGCAGTAAGGTCATGCAGGGATTTTCATACATCCGCGTCTACTGATGCAGGAGACTCAGTTTATCTGCCCGTACATCAATTTGTTCCATTGAAAATGTTAACCAAAAACTTCCAAGTTTTTGGAGCTCAAAGTCATCAAGGCATTGCTTTCAAACTTGGCATACTTGTTTATTATCAAAAAAACAATACATTGTCAAAGCCATGTTACACTATCCAACATTGTAACAGAATTATGGCTCCTGATTGGCTTAGCTTGACGTTTTTATGGACAAGGCTTCCACAGGGACATACTGTAAGCGTTTAATGAACGCTGTCTTGGTTAGGTCAATTAATGTATAGTGGATATTATACATGGGGGTTAATTTTCCCCATTATCACTGTCAACATTGAACGCGCGAAACCTTAACCCTGTGATATAATCACCTAGAAAATATACAATTTTTTCAAAGGGAGACAATTCGTAATTAAACATTTGAAGGAGGTACAATAAATAGCTTCCTTAACCAGGATACAGCTTGAGCAAGCGAAAGGCAGACTGGCCAACCATGACAAGGCAATAGATATGTTTCTACAAGCACATTCTATAGCTGCAGCAAAGTAAGTACATGTATATCTATTCTCATTTTCTCATTTGCCTTAAGGCCATGGAATTTTGATTTTGTTTTCAGGTTTTGATGTTTGGCAAAAGTTATGGAAAATTTAAGCAGGAGTGCTTACTTTCCTGATTTGTCTGGTATTCTGGATTAACCATTTCTGAAAGAGCAATGGTTTCTGACCATAATTAAAGTAATTTCATGCAAATTTCTCACGAAATGGCAAAGTTGTGGTAAATTATATCTGTTTTGTGCTGATATATTTGCTTTACTTCTTGCTGTTAAATGATGGCGCCTTTTTGAGAGATACGTTTTGTGCCAAAACCCCTAATTTGAGTTAATTTGTATAACATTTTTTCTTTCATAAAGTTATAAATATGCCAGTGAAGAAATAGTGGACACAGCTTTAGCCCTGGCACAGGCGTACGCAACAACGGGACGAGAGGAGGCTGAAAGTAAGTGTAAATTTGAATTTATAATTATTGTGGGGATCAATTATTGTTGTGAGATCCATAATTATTGTGAGGGATCAATAATTGTTGAGGGGATCAATTATTATTTATTGGCGTGGTGATCAATTATTGTCATGGGGATTAATGGCAGTTGTGGATTAATTTTTGTTGATTGTATGTACTGTAAAATAGTACATTTTTGCTAGGTCAATTTTTAAAAAATATTTTTTTCGTTAAAGTTGTTTGTACTAACCTAACTAACAAAAATCTGAACTGACATAATCTGGGAGGGTTTTTGCTCACATATGTAGTGGGGGGGGGGGAGACATTAATTTTGTGCTGGACGTCTGTTTCATAATTTGTACCCATTTGATCTCCCTAACCATTGGTCAAATTTCAATAAAACTTCACATGAATGATTGGTTATAAGCCTAGTTGTGCTTATGATCAGAATTCTTAGGTAGAATTCCTTTTGCAAGAGTTATAGCTATTGGTTGGAGGCTTACTTTCAGGCACACATATATGCATGTCAGGTTTTGGCGGAAAGATGAAAAGCTAAAAAATTTGCATTTAAAAAACAAATATTCGTTTATGTATATACTAGGTTCAGCAGAGAGTTATCTGAATGAGTGCCTCACATCATGTACCACAGTATACGGACCTGATCATAAGAAAACATTAGAAGTACAAGATGAACTCGTCCGTCTACTCATACGTACAGAGAGAGAAACTGTAAGTTATTATATCATCGGACTTTTGTTGTATCTGGGATAGTTTAACAAGTGTGTATTATTAGTTACATGGTCATCTAGTGACCTGGTACAGGATGATACCTGGTCAGTAAATATCATAACTGGCACGGCGACCATGCAACGAATTTACCCCGTCGATGACCATTCAAAACGGATATCCTTGTTTCTCATGTTTCTGGGCTTTCTCATATTTCCGGCACACATAAAGGTACATCAATGAATTATTGTTTTGGAAAAATTTGATAGATTTAACCGATATTAGTGGATTTCCACCAAAAAATGTACCAGATTTGGACAAAAAACGAAAAAATTTGAAAAACAAAAAATCAGCATATTTTTAGAAAAGGGAAACAACTCCTCCTCTCCTTGCTCAAACTCTTACTTTGACTCGTTTGCAAACATTAATCATGATTTCAACATGTGATGGAAGGATAAAACTACAAATTGGGGCCCCATGTGAAGTTTGTAAGAGTACCAGTCAGTGAAAAATACGAAAAAGACCGGAAATACGAGAAAGTTATTGTAAATGCAGATCATGGATTTCACGTGATATGATGCTAAAAATAGACCATGGACGTTAGATTTTTGTGCTTTCGTTGATTGCATGTTTTGCATAAATAGTTAAGTCATACGTTCCTCCTATTTAAATTATTCAAAAAGTTTTTTATAACATTTTTATTATACCCCCACAAACAAAGTTTGAAGGGGGTATACTGGAGTCACCATGTTGGTCTGTCGGTCTGTTGGTCTGTCTGTCTGTCGGTATGTTAGCATCGTGTCCGCTCTGTAACGTTGTCATTTCTTACTGGATTTTAAAATTGCTTGGTACAAATGTTGACCACATCAAGACGGTGTGTCATGCGCAAGACCCAGGTCCCTATCTCAAATAATATTCATGTGTCAAGGCGGTGCTGCGGGGGTATGATTTATCACTCCTGTGATAGCTCTAGTTAAAATCAGTTTTATCCTTAGATGCCAGGAAATAGGAGACAACAGACTAACCACAATAAAATACCACATCAAGAAAATTACCACTAAATTAAAGGATTTGGTACTTTTACCGTCCAGCTTCTCTGCAGGACAGGGAATTATTTTCTGTGAACAAATAGCCTGGGGACAATATTATGTAGTATAACATTCATATGGCATCACTTTATCTTCTAAATGATGTCATTTTAGGCTAAAATTGACATTAGTTGCAGTCATTTAAATAGCCGAGTGTTTTTATCAAACTAAAATTATTGATTTTTCATGTTATTAGACTCATATGATATAAAGAATCTAGTACTTATCGTCAATTGATATAAACTTATATTCAACTTGTTCAGGGAATATAATCAAGCACGCCTTTGGTGAGCTAAATCAAATTTGCCAAACTCGTTTACTATAAGTTTATATCAATTGACAACTCATGATAGATCCTCTATATAATACTGTAGCTCATAGACAATGCATACCATACAGAAACAGGGATATTGCCTAGCAACCTAAATAAGAGTTTCACTTATTTCATAGCTCCATTCTCAGACTACTCTGTATATATTTTGGTGATAGATTCAGCTTGTGAAAGTAGCAGCTTTGGTGCGAGTTGATATTTAATCCATTTCAAAAATTTGTCAACTCTGTAGCTTAGTGGTTAGCGCTTGCTGCCTAAACCAGCAACCTGGATGTAGGCACACATATGCCTGTCATAATCAGCAGAAAGCTGACGGGCAAATAAACGTTATTCTCAGCACTTCCATGTTAGCAAGAAAAAGACTTGTTTTGTGCTAGAATAATGAGTAGTTTGGGTTGTTCCGTTCTTTACCAATGTATTGCCATTTCAAAAATGTGAATCGCTAATTCGCTGGCTTAAAATGAGGTTGTAAGTGTAAAATATATATTTTGAAAAAACAAAACAAGAAACAACTGTCTGAAAACGTCAGTTTGGTCTCTATGACAAGTTATTTTTTGATTTTCATGATTTTCAAGAGAAGCACCCAGGGTTCCTGTAATGCAAATTTCAATATGTATGAGACTTTTAAAGTCATAAGTACTGCTTACGATCATCTTTCTATTCCAAGCCAACGAATTAACCAGCTAAAAATATTCATGATATATCAATATTTTTTCTATACATGACACCTTTATTTTCAGGATGCCCTAGAAATGTTGAAATCTTAACTTGAGACATTTCAAAAATGTGAATTGATAATTCACCAGCTATAAGGATTGTTGATACATCAATATTTCCTCTACTTTCAGGATGCTCTAGAAATGTTGAAATCATCACTGACGATGAAGGATGAAGTTTATGGAGAGTACTCCGAGGTTGTTGCTGATACACACAAGTTAATGGCATCTGTACATCTAGCTCAAGGCAATATTGAAAAATCTTTACGCTGTTATAAAAAGGTAAGTGAAATATATGTGTAAAATTCTATTGATAATATAGCTCAGTGAATATATTGATGCTTGGCAAAAAATTGAAAACTTCACACATTCTCATACCCTTTTGGTGATTAATACCATCTGGAATGAGTGATAAGTGATAAGAAAATCTCAGATTATACATTTGACTTGTGATTTCATCATACAGGTGTTTGTCTTCCTATACATCACCTTACTGATCTTTGTCCTGGTAGGGAAAGTATTGTACAAAATGTAATTGAAAGTTTACATCAATACATTTAGAATACACTGTTTGATTGATGTTGGAAGGTTGTTTACGGCTATACAGTCTGTGGTTATATCTGCACATTTGCTGCATGTTACAAACTGACTGTCTATGTACTTAGTTTGTGTACGAACCAAGCTAGGCACAGCTGATAACAATGTACTAGTTTTAGTAAATTCTAAATGCACTCTTTGATTTGTGTTGGAAAGTTGTTCACAGCTATACAGTCTGTATTTACGTGGGATGATCAAAAAGTAATGAGACAAATGCTCTCAATTTTACAGTTTACATACCTGAGCCATGATAGTGTTATATTAATCTAGCTGCATTTAATGCCGATGTTTACGTATAAAATACAATGTTCTACAACAAGGAGTTATTTATTTATGCAACGTCAAATATATGGTATCGCGCTATGTCGCCGCACATCAAAACGTCGCACCTTTTGGCAATATGGTATGGAAAAGCATTCGACTTATATTTAATTAAATATTCCTCGAATATTTATCAACTTAACTGGAAATGATCCTAAAACATTAAAGAACTGTGGATTAAAACGTTTTTTTATGTATGTTTGTTCGTTTTTCGCTCACCTGTCACAAAGTGACAGAGTGAGCTTTTCAAGTTTTGTGATCACTCTTCGTCCGTCGTCCGTCCGTCCGTCAACAATTGGGTTGTGTCCTCTCTAGCGGTCACAATTTTGGCCTAATCTTTATGAAACTTGGTCACAATGATCATCTTAACAAAATCTAGGTCAAGTTCGATATTGGGTCATCTGGGGTAAAAAACTAGGTCACTAGGTCAAATCAAAAGAAAACCTTGTGAACACATTAGAGGTCACAATTTGAGCCTAATCTTTATGAAACTTGATCACAATGATCATCTCTGTAAAATCTAGGTCAAGTTCGATATTGGGTCATCTGGGGTCAAAAACTAGGTCACTAGGTCAAATCAAAGGAAAACCTTGTGAACACATTAGAGGTCACAATTTGAGCCTAATCTTTATGAAACTTGATCACAATGATTATCTCCATAAAATCTAGGTCAAGTTCGATATTGGGTCATCTGGGGTCAAAAACTAGGTCACTAGGTCAAATCAAAGGAAAACCTTGTGAACACATTAGAGGTCACAATTTGAGCCTAATCTTTATGAAACTTGATCACAATGATCATCTCTGTAAAATCTAGGTCAAGTTCGATATTGGGTCATCTGGGGTCAAAAACTAGGTCACTAGGCCAAATCATTGAAAAAGCTTGTGAACACATTAGAGGTCACAATTTGAGCCTAATCTTTATGAAACTTGATCACAATGATCATCTCCATAAAATCTAGGTCAAGTTCGATATTGGGTCATCTGGGGTCAAAAACTAGGTCACAAGCCTTTGAAGGCCAAATCATTGAAAAAGCTTGTGAACACACTAGAGGTCACAATTTGAGCCTAATCTTTATGAAACTTGATCACACTGATCATCACTAAAAATTTTTGGTCAAGTTCGATATTGGGTCATCCGGAGTCAAAAACTAGGTCACGAGGCCAAATCATTGAAAAAGCTTGTGAACACACTAGAGGTCACAATTTTGACCTTATCTTTATGAAACTTGATCACAATGATCATCATTATAAAATTTAGGTCAAGTTCGATATTGGGTCATCTGGGGTCAAAAACTAGGTCACGAGGCCAAATCATTGAAAAATCTTGTGAACACACTAGAGGTCACAATTTTGACTCTATCTTTATGAAACTTGGTCACAATGTTTATCTCTATAAAATCTAGGCCAAGTTAGATACTGTGTCATTTGGGCCAAAATCTAGGTCACTAGGCCAAACAGGTGAGCGACCCAGGGCCCTTTGGACCCTCTTGTTAATATATGACGTGAAAACTTACAGTAGCGACTTGAAAACTACGCAATATTTCCGCAAAGAACCACAACTGGAAAATATACAATTCTTCCACAAACTAAGATTAAGGTCCAAACAAACATTTAAAATGAGGAATCGAGCATCGGAAGAGAAGTCTGCAATACGCATACTTATGTATTGTTAGTGAAAAAGGGGTTATGACGGGAAAGGAACTCTATTATATCAAGCCGAGATCAGAAAAGCGTTAGATGAGCTGTCAGTTTTGATTGTCACTCGTTTGACGGACTTCGTATACAAGAGCCGTCTATACAATAAAAATAATCAAATAATTATTCAACATTTACTAAATATTTTATAACAACTTAATTGCTTTTAGTCAAATGAACAACTTTTCTAAATAAAAACTGAATTATTAGTAAATCTATCCAATAGTTTTAGAGATATAAGCCACTTTTTCGGCAATGAGACGTTCAAAAAGTTAACAATTTACGTGCGTGACGTCATTGACGTTGTAAATGTGTGGCGAGTCGCTATTCCCAAGGTTGCAAAATAAGTGCTCTCTCTGCCAGTAATGGATGAAAAGTTATGAAACTCTGCAGACGGAGAGAGGATACATTTTTTTTTGAAATAAAAACTTATTTTATTGATATCACAAAGAATTATCATTTTAGAGCGTTTGTCTCATTACTTTTTGATCACCCCACGTAGATCTGCACATTTGCTGCATGTAAGATACTGACAGTCTATGTACTTAGTAATGTACTGGTACTAATCTTGAGCTTTCAAATAACTGCTATATATGCATATAAGAAACCTTGTGATTAAGGACACTAATGTATTTAATGTAAAATACAACTTCTGCTGATTTATTGATATTGTGTCACAAATCACACAGACACTTGTGAAAGCATGGTGCACATGACTGATGTGTATAATTGCATCCTAGTTAAATGTCTATCAGAATGCTGTTGTCACTTAGCTACACCCTGATGCCCTTATGACCATCCAGCAACCCACTTGTTTAGTGAAATTAATACCTTCTATACTCTATTATTTCAGTGTCTCAATATTGAAGTTTTGGTGCTGGGTAAAAATCATAAGAAAACTAAAGACACCGAAAGAACTATTGACATCCTTTTGGCGTAAGTATCTGATTGTAAATACTGATGCTGTCTATGTAATTATGTGGCTGCACATCAAAGGGACAACATTTTCTAGCCTAAACGCCTAGGACGACACTTCTGATTGAAAACTGTTCATTTTTAGCTGGAGCAGATAACATGAATTTGCAATTTTATGTAACCCTGTATTAACTGCTAGTGTTTCTTTCATATTGTCTGTTATGACCTAAAATATTTTAAATCCTTATCACACATCTAATACTGTAAAATCATTTAATGTCAATGGGATGAAAGTTTGTGGGTTTGGTAAATAAGATCATTTCGATGGAACGATGATTTGTGGATTTTGCATTTCAGGTAATAAATGCATGGTTCAAAATTATTGTTTGATGGGATTTAATTTCATTGTTAAAGAAAAACCACGAAATCCACGAATTGTAATCCCCCACAAAAATTAATAATTTTACAGTAACTATTTGGGCTGCAAATTTCAACAAGATTTATCCACTATATGCTGAGATAGTGCGATTAGTCTTGAAGTTCGTACACAGTTATAATTGCCTACAAGTGTATGTATGTGTTTTATAAAACCTTATTCTTTCATTTCCAGGTCTCCTGGCCTTTCCAAGAAGTTTGTTTTAAACAAAGAAGATGAGTTAAAGAAGCGACCTAGATTTAATGCTGTCTCGAAAGCAGCAAAGTTTTGATAATGTTTCATTGTTTCAACATTCCAGATGTATATATACTGTAACTGAGAAATTTTCACCAAGTCAACATTTCTTAGTTTTTTAGAGCAGGTTGCGGAAACAAGTTATTTTTTATTTTTAGCCTTTGCATACATTGTTATGACGTTAACACAGTTAAGTATGTCATTCAAGTAATGTAAAAATCCAGGATATATTATAACAATATACTTTATCCCTGTAGATAAAACCACTCTTTATACTCAATAGTTTTGGTTATTGAAGTACAATACTTTATTCGTAGCATTTAAAATTTACACATTTCATATTTTTTGCTTAATCACCCATACTATATTTCATGTAAGAAGTGTTTAATCAATAAAAGGCCTAGTAGTAAAATGTAAAACATGGCTCAACAGAAACAAAGGGAATGCACTCTGTTAAGTTTATTGTGAGTAAGTCACAGTAAACTCTGTTTGACTAGATTTAATCCAACAAGGATAGCTTTCCTTTAAAATAAAGAGAAAAATATTATATAAAACAAGCTTTTAATTACTTCCCTTTGAAGTCAAGGGAATAAACTCTGTTTGAAATAATATAAGCTTAACCAGAGTTGCTTTCCCTTGACATATTAGCCATCACGAGTGACTTCTCATATATCAAAATCAACAGAGTTAGTTATATAGCAATCAGAACTTCCGTACGGCATGAATCGTTTCCTATGTTCGCCAGATCAATATGGCGGAGGAGTTCTCTAGTACATACATAAGTTGCTTCCCTTTTTATTTAAAGGGAATGAACTCTTTTTTTACTAATTTTAAGGTCAACACGAGTAGCTTTCTCTTATATCGTGTTGTTTTATGTCTGTGATAGATCCTATAATAGGGATGTTTATATAATTTTGTATTTATTAATCGTAATAAATTTTCTTTTTGTAGTATAAAAATTCTGTGTCTGTTGTTTGTTATGATATTTATCATAGCCTCTGCACAATTAGTTGTAAGAAGAGTATGCATGGACCTTATTCACGAACATTGTAAGACTGAAACTCAGACTTAAGATTGTCAACATTCATAATCACTGTCATTTCTTTGCAATTTTATTCAATCATGTGAATTGTTTTCTGATTATGTTTTGTTACCTTCTGAACACACATATCAGATTACATCAAAATCGATACATTTATTACAACAGAACAGTGAACAGAATATTTGGCAATATAAAATAGTTTTAGCCTTACATTGTTGGTGAATAAGTACCCCTGATTTCAACTTGCCTGTCTGCCCATCTGTAAACGGACTCTTGTCATGCCATTTTGGAAAGATTTATTGCCTGTGGCACGTGTGTGGATCTTTTCTTTGTCGAAAGACAGCTCACTAAATTTTCAATGAACGTTTTTTATCCAATGGAAGATGCCTTTATACCACACAGACGATCATTACTAAATGTATGTTTGCTTGCAACAATACTAGGTGCCAATGTAAGCCTTAATTAGGTCAAATCATGGAACAAACATTGTTTGGTCAAAGGTCACGCATAATTATTTTATGAAACTTTAGATCATTCAGCTTTTTGAGAGTTGTGACGTTAGGCATTTCATTTTCTAGTTTGGTTATTTGTGGCCATTGTTTCGCGTGTTTATTTCATGTGATGTTTTCTGTGCTCCAGTTTGTTAAATTTAATGCTGCCTTCCCTGTCCGATCTTTTTTGCTTCAAACATCCATGTTTGGGGATATAGATGGTTCGTTCAATGTCTTGCTAGGCGATGCCACCGTAAGAGTGTAGCTTTGCGTTTCCGAACAGCATAGTGAATCACACCAGGTACCATGTTAGTATAGCAACAGCATAAATGATTAGGGTTTGATAAGTTCTATCTCTTGTCTTGACTCATTTGAACCACTGGCATAAACTTTGTGTTTAAACATGGCACATGGTATTTCTCAGACAGACCCTCTAACTGTTAGATCACAATGTCGGATATCATTGGTGCCAAATATTGTTCTATGTACGACGACACTCGCATCTTGTTAAAACCGATGATACCAAATCACCACCACAGGGCCTAACACAAGAATGACCAACTTAAACACATATTCATATTAAATATATATTTCAATAAATTATATACATTTTGTACGTCAAACACATATGAAAATAATAAATGACACATAAAGATTCTACATGTACTACGAATGTGCACCATTTTGTAAACATGGTCAATGGTCAACATTGTATATCGACTCGTCTGTAGAGTGCGACTGCCAGTAAGCATAACACGTTTTCTGGAAGAATGCGCCATAACAACCAGGGTACTGTTTTTTATTAAATCATTTACGGATATTTATGTATCTTAAACGTACGATAACATTTAAAGGCCTTATACTACTTTTACAGCAACAAAGTGTGGTAAATGGTGCTGCAATACTAATAAAATTTAGACAATGAACTCGTACGAACAATACCTGCCCCAATTTACAGTTCCTAAATGATTATGAAGAATTTAAATTTGAACGTAAATTTAAGATTGATAAAACAATACCAATTAAGGCACCGATCATCTGAAGAATCTCAAGTTGGAATCTTGAAAATTTGCCCAGAAAAGAGAGTGAGTTAGAGATAAATCTGAAGTTTGAGCTCTTGTATTGTTTTTTAAATAAGCTCAGGATTATGTTTCTAGTAATCGGAAGACACATGACAATATTTGCGGTGAGATTCGTCTCAGACTGAGATGCTTCGGCAGATCGGAGTCATTACTAACCTGTTCAGAATGGTCGAACACAATACGTTAGCCTTAGACTGGACCTAATAGGGAGGAAAAAATGAAAAAAGAGCGGACCAACAGTACAGCAACCCGAGAAACACAGAACAGAAACAAACGGACCCGGTTTTACTACCGCGCTACTTTGGATCCAATGTTTAATCTGTCCATGAATTTACGCGAGGTCTACAAGCACAGTTTTTGCTATTTTTTATCCTCAACGTGCTCTGTTAGTTTATTCACATTCACATTGGCATCGATCATCGTCACAGTAACTTGTGTACATGTATACCACACAGTTCTTCTTACACCATGAAGCCATACCGACCACGTGCTCCCAACCATAACGCGCGCCACAAATCACTTTGGCAGGTGCCCGGCATGTTCCGTATGGTCCCGGACCGAATGGTTCGATCGTTAACATTAACGATAAAGGTTTTGCAAGAGGTTGGTGTACCTTTCTTACCCGACTAGGATCTGCTAGAGTAACTATAATATCATTTTGTTCACTGCCCGTAGAACCGTCATCACCTAGCGACACACTGCCACTAGAATCACTAGATTCCACACCGATGTCAATTCCATTCGATAAATTATCACTACCCCGAAAATCTAAGGACATTGTACCGTCCATCTTAGCTCCAATGTTTTCAAATTGGGATAAACTTCCATCCATTTCTAATGTGTTCGGAAGATTACCATGTTCGAATGAACCATCAACTATGTTTGTTACAGCAACGTTACCCAACACAGGCACTACTGTGTTCACTAGCCCACTACCACTGCCCACAAGTGCATCCACAAGATATGCAGGATCAACTGGCACCGAAACGACTAAATTGCCATTTCCGATGCCTGGTAAATTTCCATTTAATGTACCTGGTAAATTTCCGTTGGTATTACCAACGCCAATATCGTGTATTTTTCCACCATCCACCGAAATACCTGTAGCTAATAACCCATCAGTATGTATTTTGTCTAACTGAATCGGCACTGATGAAATAGAGTCTTGTATTATTCCACCCAACGACACGATATCTTGTGGTAAATTTCCATTGTATGTTATGACGTCATTTGGTAAATTTCCACCACCATCAGTTAATTTTAAAATGTCATGGGCACTTGGGTCTGATTTAGGAAACCCGTTCAATGATTCAGATCCCGAATGGGGACCGAAACCATCCGTATTGTCGAATGGTTTGTTCGGTGACAGGGACACGACATTAACGTCCGGCGGTTTCCCGTGAAGGTCACTTTGATCCGGTGGGTAAATGTCACTTACCCCTCCCCCTGGATTATCAAGTCTAGTAACACTGCCATCGTTGATGCCTGGAGGAAAGTCTTGGTCATTATTTGGAAAACCGGTTGTTTTCATTGCCAGGAACGAGTCGGTAGTTTTCGCGTCCGGAAAATCTAACCAGAGGTATTTTGGATTTCTTTTCTTGTAAAAGTCTTTGTTTTTATTCACCATAGGTCGATTTTTATCAATCTTGTACGGATAATTCCACCCATGTGAGCCAAAGCCGCCCATTACCGGAAATGGAGAGAACGATTTTACGGCTGATTTTGGAGCCAACATAGGTGGCGCTTTGAAGTAATATCCGGATTTTGGCGGGAAGAACGTCTGATGAGAAGTGAACTGTAACATTTTGTGTGGATGTTTATAAATAGGTACCTGTAAATATAAAAAGAAAAGGTTTTTAATATCTAAGATAGAGTTTATAATTTATTTTGTATTGGATTTATTTAATTTCAAATAATATGATAATGAGCGGGCGACGAGGCGTTATCAGGACAGGATCGTCTATATATAGAATGCCTGGTCAGGATGAGCACGTGACATTGCTTATATCCACACCTGACTTTGAAATAATCGGACATGTAATAATCTATTATTTTAGTAAAATAGATATGAGGAAATCGGACAGGGGAGGCAGCACTCAACTTAACCAGTCGAGCACAGAAAACAATACTAGAAACAAAATAAGTGACAACTAAACGGAACAATGCCATGACTCAACCCCAAAAAAATTTAAAAGCCGAATACCCCGCCGCAAAAATGCAGGATAACCCCATTTAACAAAGAAATTCGTTGTTACACGGATAAAAAATAATGCAACATGTAGAATCGTTGACCTTCTAGAGTCTTTCTTCAACACAAGATGCTTACCTTAGATATTTTGTGTTTGATCCATGGGTTTGTGTTTAACTGTTTATGTTTATACAACATGTGGTTATAGTAACCGGTGCAGTAAATGTGACTCTCACATAACATATGCAACATCACCAGTAGAAACAGTCCACATTTTGCTCTCGCCATATTTGTAGAGTGGTGCCACCGAGCAAAATCTGAAAGTATATAGTAACCATCATATTATTATCTTAGTTTAAGATATATTTGAAGAAAGACAGAAATACTTAATTGGTTGATAATAAGCTAAGTTAAACTTTAAGTTAAGTTACTAATATGATAGGGCTCTTTGCAGTTGTTAGGCCACTCAAGCACCCTTTGGCATTTTAATCCCCCCCCCCTAGTCATTTGGCTCCCTTATATGGAAACCTGCGGTCGTGTCTTTTGGGGAGACTTTTTCTCTCCTGTGTGTGTGGCTGCCAACATCGATCTGCGGCGCCCATGAATAGACACTGCCCTCAGAGATACAAATTTACACCTTGGTGGGTGGAGCATGTTGGTTATTCTTGCTCAGAGAAACTAAACAGAGGGGGATTGAACATGGGACCTCTCGATCCCAAAGCGCGCACCCAACGTCGAGGCCACCACTCCCCACTATGTGACCATTTACGAGGAGGAAAGTATTTTGCAGTTATACAAAAGAAGCATACAACTTAAACAAGTGGAATTCAAACAACTTCATTCTAAACAAAAACTAGTTCGCACGATTAAAGTGCATGGCGTTCGTATGTGGTTCCAAACTTTCGAAAAGCAAAACGTCTTGATTGAAATTCAATGTCTACTTAGACTGAAATTATCGTACTCCTTAAGTAACAAAAAAAGATCAACTATAACAACGGTTATACTACAATTAAGTCATGCCGATTTCACGCCAAAATATCCATTAATATCCATAAACGAGTAAATGACCCGATTTTTTTCGACCATCAACAAACGTGACACGTTTTATATCGCCCCCTTGTCTCAATTATCTATCACAGGAACCTATTTACCGTAGCTAGCAACTATAAACAATGATTAATATGCGTCAAATTGACACAATTGGCAATAATTATGTCCATAGATTGCCCTACAATTTATACGATGCGATCTGGACCTCATATACCATTATTATTTATAAGCCGGAAGTATCGATGCGAGTGCAGAAGAATTTGTGGTTATAGTACAAATACAGAGTTTATACTATTATTGTTATTTTGTGGTGATTTAGTCATTGTGGTGGCGTGTTGAATCTGCATTATGGTTAAATAAGGTCAATCGGTCCTAGATACGCATAGCGCGGAGTGCACCTTCCATTGCTTACCCAAATTAGTTTCGAATTCACAATACAATACCTGCCAAGTACTCCTATTAAAGTGGAGTTACTCCTATTTTCGTTGTCATTTTCTGGTTTTCCAAATTCATTTAACTTTAAACAAAGGTACATTGGATATATTTTATGATATTCTGTCCCATATTTAATATATTCCTTGTTTATGCATCGAAATCCCCTTTAAATCATATTTAAGTGCATCTTGTGACATGTTTGGCTTTATCACTCCTATTTTGGATATAGCTTGTTTGGCAGGTATGATGCCATACACGTCTAGAACATGGTGCTAGATCTGATTTTTCACATAATCGTACAAACCGTAAATAATGATATTACCGAACTTTCAATAACCAATTAAAAGTCACCGAATATTAGTTATTCGTTAATTTACCGGAGCCACTTTTATACAAAGCTAGCACTATGTACAATGGGACAATCCTTTTGTGCCTTTCATGCGCAATCGTGAACGCTCGACCATTTCCATTTTTCTCCGGTAAATATTTTGACAGCGCATAAACGACTGTATGTATATACCGGATTTTCAAACGATTTCAATGATTTTAAATAATATGAGCAAACATTACGGAATCGAGTATATGCGAACGAAGGCAGGTTAATCGTGATAATAAATATGTATAAGTTACAATTTTGCTTGGTGTATATGCTAAGCATTTCGAGTTTTTCTACCAACATAATAGCGTTTTTTTCTTCAACATTCGAAATCAAACGACAACATCCGGTATATACATACAGTCGTTTATACGCTGTGATTTTGCAGTGGATAGGGATCGAGACGATCAAGAATGCTTTCATGCACTAGACTGGTGCCGCGGTCCGCTTTGAACCATCGTCTCGGTAAAGTATTTTCAGAATATTTAGAGCGGGAACCAGTCTATTTATGCGTTTTCGTTGTTATTGAATGCACCCACGCAGACTTGTTATTGTCTTTTTTATTCTAGAAGAAAAAGTTATATTTGTAGTAAATTAGATTTATTTAGTTATGTGTGGGCTAAATCACTTACATTTTTATAATCAATTACAATTAATGCTTATTACAATCACTTTTTACTTTGACTGATTGTTATACTTATTGTTTTATAATGAGATCACCCGTCGTAATTTTGATACATTTAGGACATAAAATTGGGACTGAAACGGTCATTAATAGTGGCCGTGGGCCTGTATCTATAAAGCACCTCAGTAGACAACTTAGAACTTACTGTTTCTAAAGTTTTCAGCGAAATTATTAATTGATTACGTAGTTTTAACGAAACTTTACAGCATGTCTAGGTATACACTCTTCTTTTTTGATATTACAGTGTCAAGTTGTATGTATGTTAGTAATTATGACTACATTTTATCTACACGTCTTTGAAAATAAATTCTGTTAAATGTCAAATGTTGTGTACATTGTACCTGATACACAAAATAATGCGCTTATTTTTTAATTCATGACATCCGTCTTGCCAGATTCAGGAGTGCACGTGCCGATTCCAAATGTTTAATATCATAAATATTATACATTACATCTCAAGTCAGTTTTTCTACTTGACTATATGCACCGGCCGACAAAAATGATAAGCTCATGATATTGGAATGGTGCAATAGTGTGCTATTAGGACAAGACTACGCGATACGTAGAGCAGGGAAACTGTCCTTTACTTGATATAGTTAGAGAAGATAAAACAAGTTTTAAAACTTTATCGAAACTTAGACTCTCTTCAAATAAATTAAACATTGAGATCGGTCGACATAATAAGATTAATAGGCAAGATAGAAAGTGTGATAATTGTGATTTTAACGATGTGGAAGATGTGTATCATTGTGCTCTTATATTTTTCTATTTGTATGTAATGTTTATATGTATATACAAATGTGAATATTATGTCATGGCAGTTTGTATGCTTTGTCTTTAATATACTTTCTGTTCTGTTCTGTTCTGTTCTGTTCTGTTCTGTTCTGTTCTTCTGTTCTGTTCTGTTCTGTTCTGTTCTGTTCTGTTCTGTCCTGTCCTGTCCTGTCCTGTCCTGTTCTGTTCTGTTCTGTTCTGTTCTGTTCTGTTCTGTTCTGTTTATGTTTATGTTTATGTTTCTCGCATACATTCCGATTGCTTGGGATGTTTGTCGTTTTCCAACAAATCTTCAGATTTAAACCCAATTTAACGACACTGGAAATAACTTGATTATTGTTAAGAGTGTTACCTCAACTGCCGGCTTGACAATTTGCATTTATAACAACGGAATTCGATAATGCATGCCTTTGTAGGAACTTATATATGTCATCTGGATGTTTAGTAGTGACAAATACAAATGGTGGACATGATCATTTAAGATAATTTCCATGTCTTTGACTTTTGTAACATGTGGTTGTTAAACTATAACTAACGTAATGCACCATTCAGTTGCATCCACGATCCACCCCCCGGAATGGTCGGGGAGTTTTACTTTAGGATTGTGAAACCCCGCCATTCTAGCTGATAGTAAAATCTCCGGAATTTTCCTGGCCCCTGATAACTATAACTTTGGAGCATCTCCAACATCCCTGGCAGTGCAGGGGAAGCTGGAAGTTAAAACACGGCCGTTTCCCCCGGCTATCCACTGCCCATCCTCGGGGTGGGTGTCGAGAATGCAACTGACTGGTGCTTAACTTACTTTATTTGTTGCATACTTAGTCTAGTATCGTTCAATGTAAGTATTGGTTGCACTGCCAACATCCTTATATTTATTAGGTATACTTCTAAGTATACAAAATATCAAAATATCAAATATCATTGTTTTCTTGGCATAGTTATTTTTCTAGTTCATTGTTCATTGTTGAGGATCTTATGGAAGATTGATTGTTTAGTATATTGTCAAATAAGTTTCCTCGTAAAATAAAGTCTTTATTATTATTATTATTATTATTCAGCTACTAAATTTGAAATATCTTTAAAAGTACTAGGCATATTGAATTGAATGTTTCTTTAATTATGTATTATGCTCATGAGAGTTCAGTAAAAAATTACTTATAACGATGCGCAACAAATTAAATAATAACTACAGCGGATACAGTTGAAATATTGAATATGCTTTTCAGTGAGTTTGCCTACCAATGTCATTTACCACTGCTAAACACCGGGCCTAAAATGCACAGATAAATTCTGACAAAACACGTGCGTACTCGAATGCCATTGTTATAAATGAACATTTGCAAGTTCATGCAATGTTTACAGCGATTAACACTTTCTAATGTCCAAGTTCGTTCCAAAAATGTTCGATCGGGTTGAAATATTAAGTTTTAAAGTAGAATGGTCATCCAGCAAGTGCCTTTTTTATTTTGATGAACATTACTCGACGAATATGTTCAAGAAGTAAGGTGGCTTTTGCATTTCCCTATCCATTGGCACTAGGATGAATGCACCATTTCGGCGAAAAACCCTTGCAATTTGATTAAATATGCAAAATTCACAAAATGCACATACACTCCAAATGCTGGCTTAGAGCATTATCTTGTATGATAACTGATATAATTATTTAAAAAAATGAATGGTGTGTTGGCCTGCTTAGAAAATATGTCAAGTACATCTTGTTTCAACCAACATGTCCATATTATTTTAGATGTTTCAAATTAAGTTACTGAATACTAAGAATTTTTTTTATGATTGTATAATAATTATATCATTTGACTTTCCTTGAATCCGGGTTAGTACAGCGAGTACGTATAATCTTATACGTAACATGTGTAGTATAAGATTATACTCCATGTGTGCGTGTGTGTGTGTGTTTTAACTGTTTTTCCAATAAACCGGTGCCTATATTCTTCTGTTCGTGTCATATGATATAAAGAATCGTTGTCAATTGATACAGTTAATATAAAATTATACCAATTGACAGCTTGTGATAGATCCTCTAGATGCATATATTTTCCGCAATTTGAAGTGATATATTGTATCAAATTGCGGAAAATATACGCATAGCAATTGTTTAATTTTAAATTTTGCAATCCTTTGACCCTATTCTACAAATAGGCCATCCAATATGTACGTGACATACTAGTATTCTTATAGTTATGTTTTAATTGAGCATACACCCGTTTCGCAGACGGACGCTCCGGCAACCACTACAAAAACGGGATCTTGAATATTGAACCCTAATCCTTAAAAGCTAGAATTCAACCACTCCAAAACAGTGGTCGATCCTTCCAAGTGCTGGGGTACAACTACTCTAAAACTAAAAAAGTTGGATACATAATATTTGACCTACGTGTGAAAAGGCCGAAGCTACACCGAGTATTTCCTATGTTCAGTTCCTTTTTCATAAAGATTTGAAAAAAAATATAGAATCAAAAATTTAGGAATAGATCTGTGTCACTGTTTAAGTTGCATTTTTTGTTGGATAAAAACGATGCACCTGAAAGTTTTTTGCAACCTCATAATTTTGAGTGATTCCGTGGATAAGCAAATCCATTTAATGCCACTAAGCATGTTTTGCTTCCGTGATGTACTCCCGATTTAAATTAATTAGCTCGGGAGGTATCGGGAACAGGGATTTCACAAATTTTCAAATGAGTTCACGGAAACTTCGCCTTCGAGTCTATCACATCGACACTTTTACCGATGCCTTCCGATGCCTTCCGATGCCCATTAAATCGGGAGTACATCACCGAGGCAAAAAATCTCAATGGTACCTATGCATAAGTAAACAAAAATGAGAAAATGTACAAACCTATGGTAGAAATTTATTCCAGCAAATATTCAAGCAATAGCTACACCTTTCTTGTATGATCTTTGTCAACGGAGCGCTTTCACATACCATAACCATCCCGTGTCCTGGTCAAACCTCTTAATGGTCCGTGAGCGGTTCAATCCGGAAAATGATGATAAAACACTAAAACAATTAGCAATAAAACTGCCCGCTTAATTAGCCCGAATGCCCACGCTGTATGCGACTAAGTGTGATATAAAGGTATATTAATGTCACATGAAGTAGCTATATGATTAACACATTACATCTGGTATAATACATTGTCGGGGCATCATTAGTCAAACTTGTCAATAAAGTAACATAAAATGTAATACACTTGTGCGCTCATCATGAAATGTTATATACTTTGAGTAGGATTTTATATATATTACGGCACTGCACGTCTCCAAAAACACGCAATTTATTTCGTTCTATAACTTGTTAGCAAAGAGAGCAAAATAAAGTCATATTCTGTTCTGTTCTGTTCTGTTCTGTTCTACTCTGCTCTGCTCTGATCTGCTCTGCTCTGCTCTGCTCTGCTCTGCTCTGCTCTGCTCTGCTCTGCTCTGCTCTGCTCTGCTCTGCTCTGCTCTGCTCTGCTCTGCTCTGCTCTGCTCTGCTCTTCTCTGCTCTGCTCGGCTCGGCTCTGCTCTGCTCTGCTCTGATCTGCTCTGCTCTGCTCTGCTAATTTCCTGGGATTTAAATTCATGGATTTTTGTAAAATAACCAGAGTTCAATTTCGTGGGGTTGTGCATTCGCAGATTATAGAACATGGAACGTTTACACTTTGTTCCGTACTTGATAAATTGATAATTCAATGGGGGAATGTGTGCCGTGTTGATCAACAAGTTGAAGCATGCAATTTGAACAGAACAAAAACAATCTTTGTCGAACCCAAACATAATTTATTCTGTTGTTTTGGTACATGACGCTTAGAGCAAATAGATTCTTAATCAAGCCACTAACTACAAACATTTTTTCACAAACTTGACGTCAACTAGTATGCCATTTTTAGACCATGACGCACGATGCTCCTAAGATTGTTTACCCGCATGACGCCTACTACCAAATGTCGTTTTTGGCCAATGACGCATACATGTACAACTAAGAATATTCAAATAGACGAAACGTATCGTCATTATACGGTCATAAATTTGGTTAAACATGTATAGATATACATAATACAAACTCGTGACCAAGGCCATGCATGCAGCACAAATAGATAAGCATTTCATAATGGTCTAGCATTTGGCACAAGTGGATTTTAAAATATGTACCGAAAAACCTTGAGTCTCATTTTGACCTTGTTAGATAAATTAGTCACGTGACGTCTTTGTTCAAATTGTATATATACTAGCAGAATATAATACTTTTCCACTAAGACGCGGTGCGATAAATTTGAAATATATATTTATATTTTTTAAAATAAATTAAAAAAAAACAAATCCAAACAAAACATATATTTTTTAAAAACAAAACTTACGTTAACTTAGTTTGTATTTGTGCAATTGTGCCTTACGATCAAATATTTAAAGACATTTTGTATTTTTTTTAAAATAAATAAAATGTGTACAATGACGTCAACAAATATTGTTTTATTTTGCGTGTTTCTGTCAGTGGGTAAGTTAACATTTTCTTGTGATTCAAATTTTATAAACTTGTCAAATATATATATATCATTAAGGTGGATATACAAACCTATATTGTGTTCTTTTCAATTCATGGATGCTGGGTCCTGTCAAAGGTGACTATATCATTGAACACTATTTTGGAGAAAAAAACATTGTTTTTTTAACTCAGTAATATATGGTTAACGGATTTAAAAACGCGACACTTGGTAATATTGATATATTTTAGGAAACAAAATTTCTATGAAACATATATTTATATATTCGTAAAGGGTAATTCAATGCCGTCATTTTGATACCAAACGCAACAAAATACAAAGTATATTAAACAACTTATTGCACAAATAAGACACTTGTCCAGAAAACGAAAGTAACATATTTATCAGCCGATGATTTCAGCGTTGATTATCACTAGCCTGTATTACAACAAGGTCGAATACATACGTATGGGTAGCATACCTGCTATATACACATTCTATATTAAATAGAATATCATAAATGGCATATGATATGATATCCCATTATTCAAAATGTGTTGATATTGTTGCGGGAACCATACGGTATAATGTTCCCAGAAATAGAAATCATTCTATATGACACTTGGCTATTATGGATGATTTAACTAATGGAATGATTTCATTGACTTTATTCCATGAAAACTGCACACATTTTATTTCATTGAAAGGATCACTTATCAATACACACACGTCCAACAAAAACATGACTCAACATAATTATAATGTATACAGTCCATCACAGTGTTACAGTGTCTTCGAGCATTTCAAACAGCAACACATCGTTGTCGCATAGACCTGTATTAATGTTCTAAAATGCCTGCTTGCAGAACAACTTGAAGATGCAGTACGGTGTTCAGTCGGCGTAGCCGCATTCGTCGCTGCAGAAAGTCCCATAATTTTCAATTGGGTTTAAATCAACGCACATAGTCGGTCAGTTGTCTAATAACTGTAACCAATTTGGATGCATGAAATGAATAGAAGTTTGTGCCGGAGTCCAGCGCAATTCGAATTCATCAATAGGCCCTTACACATACTGCCAATTGGCCAGAATGCGACTTTCATTTTCTGGATCGACGTACTAATTGTACAATAGATTTTATAATACTCATCTGATTTTTATTATCTTGGTACCAAAATGACGGCAACAAATTTACCTTTAATCTGTACTATTCAAATATCAGCATAAACCTGATTTGTCTGCCACCAAACAACATACCCCAGTGTCGCGTTTTTAAATCCGTTAAGTATATGACATTACTGAGATATATACACATTTGCCTTTGATTTTTGTCCATTTGAATGGTACAGTGTTAGATTTGTTGACAGTCGCCAATTGGTATATATATCATCGCGAACTTCAATCGTATATTCCAACATAGAGGAGTTCTTGCCAGAATACCATCAATAAATTCATAGTCTTGAAATAGACCATTCACTATTGTGACACCTTGGAAATTAATTTACATACTTTCATTTTTCTTGATCAATACCGTGCAATATACATGTACATGTGCAGTTAGCTAGTTACCTGTACAACACACTACCTTGTATAATAGAAAAAAAACCAATCATGTTCCAAAAGTTTCGTTAAAAACATAAACGAAGTTACAAGTGTAACTCATCTAGAGTAACGCCATTTTGGATTTGAAATACTGGCCATAATTTAGAGGTTGTTGCTCTCTAGTAAATATAGGCTTTAGAATGGTTAAACGTGTTGCTATAGAGATGATGTTTCACTTTGCAATTTATTTTCAGCATACGTAACCGAGGCAGCCCGGATCTACGATTATGTAGCACCCGAGAATCCGTGCAGACGTGAGGATAGGTTCTGTTCAGTGAAATGCTCAGTGTTAGAACTGACAGGTGATGTGAACTGTGAGTTCTGTGTCTGTGAAGATAAAAATAATTATGGTAAATAATCTTCTTTAAATGTTGTTTTGATCAGTGTGTATCTACAGCATAGACCTACCAAATTATATCATGCAAACTACAGTTTTGACATTGGCCCCATGTCCCTGGAATGAAGAGGACTAAATAAAGTCACAGTTTTGACTTCCACGAACGTTCACCCATTCGAAACTTCAGTCTTTTATACTGAGTTGGTGAACATGTGGGGAAGTAAAAACTGTAGTTTGTGATATAATTTCTTAAGTCTGATCCTATAGTAATAAAAGTCGAACCCGTACTGTACGACGTCATCGCCTAGCAATGTTTGTCCCGTTGTACATTATACATAGCAGCATAAAAAATAGAAAACACGTCTGTTTCAATCAGGACAGCCTTATACTTAATGTCAATTTTGGAAAAAGCTATATCCCTTTTTAACGCAATAACGACCAGTACAGTGCAAGAGTAAAATACAAATCAGCGACCAACAAAAAAACAAATCACGACTGTTTTTATCGAATAATTCATTTGTTGGGTATTAAGTTTGTATATGCCCATATCATTGGTTTAGAATGGAAGGTCCTACTTCAAAGATAGAAAAAGTTACATACAAAATTTAATGTTTTTGAAATCTGCATCAAGGGGGGTCTATTGTCATGAAAACCAGAAAATATCATGCTGATCAAAGCAATGAGTAGTTTTCATATATGTGCCTGTTTTCTCAAAGTAGCCTTTTAGTACTGCGACCTTTTCATTCTAAGCAAATATAGACATAAATCCGGCCAGTAAACTGGGTGACCTATTGTTACTAGATCTTAGCCTTAAGTTTGTTAACTTATGAGAGAATGACGTCTGGTGACAATCCCTATTCAACTTTGCACCGGACCTTCTGTCTTATCGACTCATGATTTGAAGGTTAAAAACTCATTACGTATATACATTGAATATCTAATTTGAGGGTGTGACGCCTATCCTGTGTATTGTTGTTCTATAGCTTGGCGAATTTGACACGAACCTGACCTTATGATTAGAATAATTCAACAGTCGATACCTTGTCTATATTTATAACCCCGGTTGTTATAGCTTGGCCACATTGACATGGGCCTGACTTATTTGATTTCCATAATTTAACAGTCGATATAGTGTCTAAGTTTACTACACCGATTGTATGTTTTCATAATCGGTGAGTATCACGATGACGCTCGAGATGTAATACAAACACAAATCTTAAATGCCGATATTGCACGATTTGCTTACGGAAATTGATATATTCAAAGCAAGAACCTTGTAGTATATATACATGCATAAAGGTTAAGTTCAGGTTAAAATCGCCAAGCTATACCTACTTATACTACTATATCTGTAACAATTTGAGGGTGTGACGCCCATCCCGTCTACTGTTGTTCTGGGTCAATGCCATGTTCATGTTTTATCTCGTTTTCTGGTCTTTTTTCAATGAATGAATGAATGAAAGACAAAATATGCGTACATTAGATGTAGGCTAGGTCATTAACTAGTTTTATGAAATCGGTTTGCTTGCAAAACCTGTTCACAGCAACGAAAACCAGTTTTGAAAGCTCTTTGATTCTTCGAATATGTAATTCAGAAATCGACCACTCTGGCTTTGTCATGCGGAGCATATCGGCCTCGATCGCTTTGTAACCAAAGCATTTCATTAGCCGAAGTGCGTCCGATTATAAAATCCGCTATATAAGCGTGTCCATACGATGCATACATTTATTGTAACACATCTTTTCAAATTCTTATACAGGTTTATTCCGAGCATGTATACTTGGAACTTAGAAATGTACGTTAATTTCTTGAAGGCTTGTGAACACGTAGCGTTGCTATTTGAAACATAATTGATTTATGTGTAGAGATACAGCTTTCAATGCACATAACCATTTTTACCGTGTAAGCTCACATATAAGTCGATCTCGCTTATAAGACGCTCCATGACTCGGAATCTTTTCATATACATTTGTACCATCCTATACTAGTGCGATATCTCCTTCTAAACAGTACCTAAACCATATATACACGTACTTTACAACAACCGAGTTATTGTTAATAAACGTGGCCCTTTGTCTTCCAGTCAAATGGGATACAACACCGGATCCGAGACTTCCAATTGTTGTGACGACACTTCCGCCGGATGTACACGTAGTCAACAATATATGGTATCACATGGTACACAATCCATGTGACATGGTCAGTGACAGAGTGTGTCCAATGAAATGCACGGAGAAACCTTTAGTGAAACCGGACGGAAGCGACTGTATCATGTGTGATTGCCAAGGTAAAGTAATTGTTTGAAGTCTGCATTGCGGTATTGACCAATATTTTAAGGTACTGAACTACAGCTAGTCTCCAGTGGTTTTTAAACACACCAATCACATATTTTTGATCATCATGATTTCAAAAACTCTAATCTCAACACTATCAAGATGTTTTGTCGTGTTCTGGAAGATATCTTTGCGTCTGTGACAATGCTTTTGATACGGTATTATGAATAGTCTGGTATTTATTCTATGAACTATTGAAATAACCTTTGTTGGAGTTCGTTTGCGTTCAACAGAGACAGCCATACGTGTACTCCGTGTTCTCAGTCGTCCGTTTCTGTTCCTATCAAGTTGGTCAATCATACTTGGCTGCGAGGGACAATAAACTACATGTATAAAAAAACATGATGTAAGAAATTCTAAAAGTAGAAGCAACTTTGTATTATTCATTTTAGTCGTTTTTTTGTTATCCGAATTCCATTTAATTTCACTTTCTTTTTGTTTTCAGGTGCGGCGGTGTTGATTGGTTAATTTCCAACAGTTTGATTGGTCGTCTATTTTTAGAATGGAAAAGTGGCAGCTTAATAATTGGATTTACCGAAAGGTGGAAATTGAAACGGACAGTGTTTATTCGTTCTTAATTTACGATTGTCTTCTATCTGTCTGAACTCTGCTTGATTAGTCAACTATTCATGAAAGGCCACTCCAACATTTAAAATGTGACTGGTGGCCTCCGTAGCTCTGTGGTTAGCGCGTTTGCCGCCTTATCCGGCGACCCGGGTTCAAATCTGGATGGAGGCTCGCATGCCTGCCATATTCAGCAGAAAACTGACTGACAAATAAAGGCTAATCTTGGTGCCGATTACGACTCAAGCGGAAATGTCAGCCAATGTGACTGATCCTGATCAAGCCAGACATGCGAATGGTTTTGAGCAAAGCCATAAAATGATTGGTTCCAACACAATTAGATGTGTGACGGCCATAAATGTAACTGAATCCTAGATCTTGGAGAAAAATAATTTGAGAATTGAATAGGTCACCCCTATTTCTTGTTGCTGTTTCGAATGAATCTAGTAGGCCTAACATATGAATTATTGTGTGTTTTATCAGTGTGGCCAATTAGTAACGTGCACGTGTCTTACTTGTTTTATAACCTCCTGTGATGTACACATGTGTCCGAGTTTGCTTTACATATTTCTGTTTTACGTATTGATAAAATATGAAACTTCTGACCTCTGTTTTTGTTACACATTTTGCTTGACGTCAGATTAGAATAAGTCCAATATATGTTTTGACAATACAACCTTAACGTCAAAGGGAAGTAACTACTGCACTGAGCTAGTATCTTCTTGTTATGACGCGAACAAATTAATGTGGACATGGAACATTATATTATATCGCGGTGTTCTATCAACGCCAAAATGAATGTGAATCATCAGCAAGGCACGACTTTCGCGTGGAAATAGATACATGCCACACTAAAAGCTTGTCATTTAGTTGATGCACAAACCATCAGCTTTTGCTTATGGTTTGTCTCTGGTAAATGTAGCCTGGTCTATTGCAATGCACAAAGCTCAAAATGATGGTTTGCTTATGGCTGCATTATATTTTGCTGTCGACCTGTTATTAATATGAGAGTGTATTTATTATTATTACGTTGTTTGTATTTATGAGGCAAAAGAATAAAACTAAAGTGTGTGTTACATGTTCAGTGTGTATGTCTTCGAAAACCCGTTACATATAATTTGTTTTCCTCGTACGTATGTTGGTTGTCGGCTGATATTGAATTGAATGTTGCGGTGCTAAAGTAGCCTACTGGTAGATGGTCCGGTACGAGAGAGAGCAAGTCCAGTACACAGGTTGCGGCATGCCAATGTCTTTAAAATAACTCTGGTATATCGCTGGCTTAGAATTAAAAGGTGAAAAGTACTATTTACGACCTTATAAGACTGATACATATTTGAAATTTGCATCACAGGGAAATTTTTATGGGTTTATTTTCATGAAAACTGGAACATGCCATGTTGACCAAACTGTAGTTAAAAAAGCTTATTTGCTCATAAGTTTTTAATTACGACCTTCTCATTCTAAGCCAGCGATATATCCTTGACCTCACTCCCAATGCTGTTAGATCAAGGTACCCGGTACCAGTGACGGCTGGTTCGCCAGGTTTTAGAGTGATGTGGGTTATCACAATATGGCTGAATTGTGGGTTTTTTGTTGACATCCAGTCCTTCATCTTTTGCCAGAATCGTCATTTCGATTTCCGTCGAAAACCACCGTATACTACCCCTATCTCCGTATTCATATATCGATGGCTTAGAACAAGAAGGTCGTAACTACAAAATCGATATATTGAGAAAACAAGAGAAAACTGTCTGTAATTCAGTCTTTACCTATGGGAAAACACGTTTTTAAAACTTCATTTTGGTCAACATGACAATTTCATATTTTCATGAAAATAGGCTCATAAGAAGCGCCTTTTATTATTAGCTTTCAATTGATTATGGTGATTTTCAGTGAAAATAACAATGACAAATAACAGTGAAATTATCATTTTGTTATTTTCACTGTTTTGGAGCTGGTTCCAATATCGTGCAGAAATAGAAAACGCAACGTCAACAGCGCCGGGCTTCAAAATATGCGTAACGTCATTGTGACGTCATATTTGTCACGTCGTGACGTTCTAATTACAACGTAATTTTTCCAATTTAGCCAATTACTGTACCGTTTAACGGAAAAACGAAGCAAATAATAAACAGAAAATTTGTTGATTTTTGGTGAAAGATCTTATTTTATTTCACTCGTGATCACAGAAAATTATATTTTCACTTGTGGCTACGCCACTCGTGAAAATAATGGTTTCTGTGATCACTCGGTGAAATAAAATTCGATCTTACACCAAAATCAACAAATATCCTCTATGTAATGCTAATTCTAACTATGTATGAATCTTAAAAGGTCGTAAATGGCACTTACGATCTTCTTATTCTAAGCCGTCGATATGTGGTGGTAAGAACCATGTTGTATCATGCTCAAGACAAAATATAGTATGCTTCCTTAGGTGTTCCTTCCAATAATGTTTAAGATCAACGGAATGACAATTTAAAGCACACCTAGGTAGCTGTCTAGCCTGTGAATGTCTAGTTAGTGATACGTACACGTGTATCTCGCCTATGATATCACGTGACTTGGGAGTGAGCCTCAATATAGTGGGTGTTAACGATGGTTCATAAACTAGGTGGTGTCATAAATTCGTGAATATGGACACACCGAAATACACTTTATGTTATATTTTTATTGGACAAAATCATCATATCAACAATAGAATATTACGATACATACATGTAGAAAATTGAAAGCAATGAATAAGCATGATATATACATCAGTGAACATATGTGTGCATTATATGATAAGAACAATAACACTGGAATAATAAGGCTACATCGGGACCAATAAACTCTGGGGTGGTATTCACATAGTATCTTATTATTCTATTAGTAAGTGAAAACTTAAATATTTTGACTTTTGAGCTGCACATATTTCTCAAGAAACGAAGAACGACTCGTGATTTCTACCTGTCTACTGTAGCCCTTAAAACAATACTTACGAGGGTTGTTCCAGAAATAATAGGACTTTTCTCATAACTTCTTACTTAACAATTACAATTTAATGAAAATTATCCCATATGCATAGCAATGTATGCTCTATATGCTGATAGCAACAGAATTTCATTGTTGCTGATGATGCTCATAAAAAACGTTGTCATAGAAACCATGTGATGCCAAGGCGGGTCACACTATTATTTGTCGTAACCATCCTTATTAAAAATGTGAATATCTAAATAACCACTTGATAAATATTAACGCCTAATTGTATGGCATTACGTGAATGACTTTGTTATGAGCATGCCAACTTTCGAAGAAATCGCTCTGTTTGTTGTCTTAAGTCAGTAGTCAAATGTATGTATCCAAGCGTGTCATGGATGAAAATGGCGTCAACGCCAATAAATAGAAACCACGCGATTGTCAAACAATACTATACATTTGGAAAACCATCAGTGCTAACCAATGAAATGATGAAATACGTAAACTGTAGTGGCATTAAGCAGCCGCACGTGTTCTGTTGGCTGAAATTGTTAACAGATCGCGGATTTATTAACTTTCTAATAAGCATAGGTGGGGTTACAGAAAATTAAGTTGACGTTAATAAACACTGTTCGTACACTGGTAGGCCCTCCAATGTTTTAGCAATTTCTAACATCATTGCAACACATTTTTGTGAACAGGGGTACGGAAACACATGTAAACAATGGGAACAGTGATATTGCATCTGTTAAGAAAGTCAGGAAGACTATAAACAAAAATATTTAATGTTTCTTTATGTTAAAATACGATGCTTGAAATGCAACGTCATAATAACGTCACGGTGCGACCCGCCTCCTTGGTACACAGTAGATTTAATGTTTAATAAATTTATTATTTTTCAATAAATTTCTTTGATATTTCGCATATTTGTCAGGGAAAGATCAAAATTTAATTATAGTCAACTAGTTTGAATAATTTCTGATTTGCCGTGCTGCTAAGAAAAAAGTCCTATTAATTGTGGAACACCCCACGTATAAACAACGTAAAAAGGTATGAGAAAATCCGACAGGGAAGGTAGCACTTAACCTAACCAGCCGAGCACAGAAATCAGAAACACGACGACACAACAACCCTGAGCAATGCCAACACAAACCCATGCCAAAACGGCGATCAAATGAGGCACAACAACCCAGGGGCGCTGCCTTGTTTAAAACACCAAGGACAGTGACCTAACGTTATGCGACCTAAAGAGGCACAACTTCGACTTGACCTAGTTAAAATAATAAGCAAGGTATGAATGGGGTGGGAAATAATATTAACCTAGTAACTGCACTGAGCAATGCCCACGCATAAGCCGAAGAAACAATAAAAAATCCAAGTCCCCGCCGAAAAAATGCAGGATGACCCACTTTCACAAAGAAATTATACAAAAGCGGTTATTGCCGAATGGAACGCAGCCAATACTCGACCAAGTTCACAAGGCCCCACTGCACGGCGAACCAACCGCACAAATTCGTGCCAAAACGGCGACCAAATGAGGCACAACCACCCCATGACCTAGTTTAAAACACTAACAGTAACTGTTTCCTGTTTAGCTAATTTAGCTTTGTGAATACCACCCCAGGTATTGACCTCGAATTGAGTAGGTTCTAATACTTAGGTGGGACAAACAACAAAACACGAGTACTTATATTATTATATCGTAGTCCTATTTCCAGTGGGTCTTTATACAAGGGCGTACGATTCATATTTTTAGATTTTGGGTATAATAAAAAAAAGTACAATAATAATGCTAATTTTTTTTATAAAGCAACATATTCTATGTTCGGTGGGTTTTTTTGTCCAATTTCTTCCGTATACAAGGCATACGGGAAAGTCTTTGAAGATAAGATTAGCTGTACATTATGCATACACATTAAATTAATATAAAAAGTTGATAAGCTCTTTATTATGCTTCGGTTGCACCGACACCTTTTCTACACCGATGTATGTAGTAGATGCATATATCCGCCATTTTTACTTAGTGAAATTAAATAACCTACAGTATAGTCCAGTTAAGGTAAGAATATAGTGACACAGCTGTATTACGGTGTAAAACCAATGAAAAAGCTTATACAAACATGTGCATCTTAACTTAACTTCACCTGTTCAGGCAATGGGTACACAGTAAACGGCTACGTCACTGTCAAAAAATCCTTACTAGACTGTAACTGCAAAATAATCCTACATAACCTTATCACAACACATAACATAGTTCATCAGTCCAAATTTTCATAATAGTCCCCGGAAGCCTCATCCGAGAATGAATCCATAACGTCATCAATTGTACTGAAATTCAAAGGGACTACTTTTCACAATGCTTTCAGATGGCAAGTCGTGTCTATAAAGCAGAATACTATAAAGCTAAAAGTCCAACACGGACTATTTTTTTCTAAATAAATATTATATGGCACTACATTGAATGCGGAAGTTTTAAGCGTCATGTGACAAAAGGTGTAAAACAGGAAAAACCTTCGCCAGAAGAACGTGAGTTAAAATAGTATATAAAACTGGAATGACCAGGTCAGCAATAAAAAGCCAAAAACATATTGTTAAAGCAATTAATGGAATCAGTTCACCAGTATAAAACATCTTTGGCAAAATGTAAAAACAAAATCCGAAAGCGCACCAATCCGGAGTAGAATTAATACTGTTAGTTTAAAAGCGACCATCACATAGCTCGTCTCAAAACCTGTAAATAGTAAAAATGTAATAGAAATAAATAAGTTATAATAATGGTTCATTTTCTGTGTTAATCATTTAAAACGAAGTTCTCCACAATTTGGAGTCCGAACTATTTTAGACGTCAGACTAAGTTTCCAAGGCGTCACTATGATATATAAAAGCGTCACTATCATACCTTATGGCGTTACTGAGATATATCATATCGTCACCATGATACATACATGACCTCACAATGATATATCATATCGTCACTATGATGCATACACGACGTCACAATGATATATCATATCGTTACTATGATACATACATGACGTCACAATGACGCATTATATCGTCCATATGATACATACATGACGTCACAATGATATATCATATCGTCACTATGATAAATACATGACGTCACAATGACGCATTATATCGTCACTATGATACATACATGACCTCACAATGATATATCATATCGTCACTATGATACATACATGACGTCACAATGACGCATTTGAAATTTGGGGACTACAAAGTAGACACTGTGTCGAACAGGTACAATTATATGCATGTAAGCGTTTTTTGAATGTTAACCAAAATGCTTGTAATGATGTTGTACTATCTGATCTTGGTAGATATTCGATGTTTTTACATTCAGCTAAACTTTGTATAAAATACTGGTTACGCCTAATCTCTATGCCAAATGAACGTTACGTAAAATTATGTTATAACATGCAATTATATTATGATAATATTGGATACAGAAACTGGGCAACTTTTATACGTGAACATTTGTATGAAAATGGTTTTGGATATATTTGGGAACAACAAGGTGTTGCAAACACTAACTTGTTCTTGTTAGAATATGTTGACCGACTGAAATCCATATATGTTCAAAACTGGTATTCTAGATGTAGAGAAAATAACAAACTTTCATATTATGTAACATTCAAAAATAATTATAACGTGGCCATGTACGTTAATTCTATTACAATAAATAAGTTTAGAAGTTGTATGGCAAATTTAAGATGCTCATCTCATACTCTTATGATAGAAAAATGTCGTCATTATCATATATCTAGGGAATTCCGCACTTGTCCGTATTGTGAAACTTTAGTTGAAGATGAACTGCATTTTGTATTAGTTTGCCCTCTATATAGTACTCTTCGTTCCCAATATATACCTGAACATTTCTTCAAAAATAATACCATAGACAGTTTTATTCGACTGATGGCAAGTAAAGACGAAACCACTGTTAGAAACTTGGCGGTTTTTATATACTATGCCTTTAAAATTAGAAATGAGTTTTTTAATGGAAGAATATAAATTTGAAAACCCTTGTGACTGTTCATGTATAAATAAATTAATATCATATTTACAATGTTTAACTTAACCATAAAGTGATTAATGATGTAATGTTATATTTGATATTTGAGACATTTGATATGATGTATGTTCCATATTATATAACTACTGTAATATACAATGTATTTTATTTGCATTTGATATGATTCCTCCTATTCACTGCTACTTTGTATATACTGATTATATGTATTGTAATGTGCATGGGCCGGTGGCCTTATATAACACAAAATAAATAAACTTGTAAACCTGTAAACTTGACGCATTATATCGTCACTATGATACATACATGACCTCACAATGATATATCATATCGTCACTATGATGCATACATGACGTCACAATGACGCATTATATCGTCACTATAGTACATACATGACGTCACAATGATATAACATATGGTCACTATGATACATACATGACGTCACAATGATATATCATATCGTCCCTATGATATATACATGACGTCAAAATGACGCATTATATCGTCACTATGATACATACATGACGTAACAATGATATATCATATCGTCACTATGATATATACATGACGTCACAATGACACATAATATCGTCACTATGATACATACATGACGTCAGAATGACGCATTATATCGTCACTATGATACATACATGACGTCACAATGATATATCATATCGTCACTATGATACATACATGACGTCACAATGACGCATTATATCGTCACTATGATACATACATGACGTCACAATGACGCATTATATCGTCACTATGATACATACATGACGTCACAATGACGCATTATATCGTCGCTATGATACATACATGACGTCACAATGATATATCATATCGTCGCTATGATACATACATGACGTCACAATGATATATCATATCGTCACTATGATACATACATGACGTCGCAATGACGCATTAGATCGTGACTTTGATACAAACATGACGTCACAATGACGCATTATATCGTCACTATGATACATACATAACGTCACAATGATATATCATATCGTCACTATGATACATACATGACGTCACAATGACGCATTATATCGTCACTATGATACATAGATCTACATGACGTCACAATGACACATTATATCGTCACTATGATACATATATCTACATGACGTCACAATGATATATCATATCGTCACTATGATGCATACATGACGTCACTATGATACATTATATCGTCACTATGCTACTTACATGACGTCACTAAGATATATCATATCGTCGTTATGATGCATACATGACGTCACTATGACACATCATGCCGTCAATCGTCACTATTATAACATCATGACGTCACTATGATAACTTATCCACAAGTATGTGCACACGTCACACAATTTTCAGGGATATTATTAATTCCATATACAAAAGCAGTAGAAAAGCCAATGGGAAATATCAAAACAACATTAAGAAACAGAAAACGTTAGATGTTGTTAGAATAAAATAGTAAAAAACGTAAACCATAGTCAAGCATAAGTTTAATTGATCGGATATCACCCCAACCAGCAATAGATGTGCTGTGCATTTTACAAAAGCTAAATGCCACATGCGGATTAATAGAGATGTGCACACGTAGACGGGTGTGAGCTTCTGTATCTTTCCACGGTAAATTAACTAGGGGTTTTCTCAAATGTAGATCTATGTTTGACTACTACTAAAGTCCAGTTAGGATAAAATACAGTGACACAGTGGAACAGTCCACTAGTAAGGTGTAAAAAAGGTGTAAAGGCTTATGCCAACAGTTCAAAACCAAACTAAGCAATGGTTTTAATCTCATAAATGGCCGTGATTTTTCATAATGGCCGCGATTTTTCCATAATGGCCGAGTTTTGTCGCAATAATGTCGAGGTATCGTTCATATTGGCCCTGCATTTAGGGGAAAAACTTGGCCAATGTTGTATAGTCAGTTAATAATAATTTGTTATGACCTGATGCATGAAGCCGTTAAGACGAAACGTTGTCTAGACAATAAATTAACAATATATCTTAATGTATACGTGTTTGGTGGTTAATTTTCTTATTCAATATTTTGGATACACATAAACGATGACGTCACTGTCAATATATCCTAACTGGACTATAGAACAATAAATTGATTTACCATGAATATACATGATTAATTTGCTTGCTTTATATTACACCCAAATTCATTTGAGACAATCCCTCGGTTTTTAACGCTTAAAATTTACAGATGTCCATATAAGTCTAGATGTGCACATCTCTAACAAAAAGCTATGGTTCCGAAGATGATGATATCAGATAGTTTATTGGAAAATTAAACAATAAGAGTACGGACAAGTATTCAATTAAATAAAATTATCAAATTTAAAGTTATTTTGTAATGAAAATATTAAATACAATATTCCATTTACTGTAAATTTACAGTTTATTTGAAATATGATTAGGCCACCGGCCCATACACAACGTGCATAGCCTACATACGTGTGCATTTAAGCATTATAGTGGTTGAAAAGTACAACGACGTGCGTGAATATTGTTACAATTTGAACATTTAGAATATAGTATAAACAATTGAAAACATTTTTCTTGAAAGAATATACAATGTATTTATTCCTGTGTATTTATTTGGAAACGTCGGGTGGCTAATTTTGGTCCCGTAATTGTGTTTAAACATATGTATCTACTTCTGAGAACATTGTCCATTAATCATAATGAAGTTATTGATTGATATAATTATAATGTATAATAAATTTAGGCAATACCAAAAGATTTCTTCGTTTAGCGTCCGAGGACGGATAGGTTTAGGTATCTTGGGAAAGAAAAAAACCCACCAAAATTTGTGACCTCTTGTATCTTCAAAATCCATTGTTACAATTGACAATGCTTCAAAGCAACATTTGTTAGCCATATAATGATGAGGATAGCAGTCATTACGTCTTTTTCGAGTGTCGAGCTGTCACCAGAAGCTAATAACCTACAAATACCGTTAGGATTAAAATATTTCAGACTCGTACGAGTTGTTAAGTCCGTACGCACATCGTACGAGCATTGTTACCGTAGCATAAGGGTGGACGCTAAACGAAAATACAATTTGGTATGGCCTTACCTGTCCTGCCACCGTTCACTGAGCTCCTGTGATGTGTCGTTGGTAAATGCATGATTTGTAAACACGTGTTCTTGACGACCCGGATGTGAAACAACACGCGCATGCGTAGACATTTCCGGTTGTAAATAACCTTCAACATTGTGAACTGGCTGTGAATCGGATATTGCCGGATAGTTCGGATAACAAGCTCTACTTTGTTGTACAAAAAACCTCGGTAGAGAAAATGTACGTTCGTTTTGTGGTATATATGACAGTACAACAGGTGCTCGGTCTACTGTCATTGTTTGAAAGTTTGACGGATCAGTGTGATGATGGTTGTTATGGTAACCACCGGAAGTCAACGGATGTCCGTTCATGGTAACACTAGAAGGTGTGGAAATAGTATTTATGAATTTATCATCGATGTAGTAAGGTGATGACGAAGGATTACTCTCAGAACATCTGTCGAGTCCTTCCTGTGATCTATAAGACAAATAAAAATAGGTCAGATAAATGATAAATAACAAATAATGATAACTTATTAGTACACTGTATACTACTATTCTTTTTAAATAAGATAAATAAATTCTTTATAGAGGCAGCCTTTTGTAAAAGGCGTTTGCCAAATCTTCCCTACGAGACTTATATACAAGATAGTACTATTTGAAGCGAACGAAATGTGTATTATAAGTACGAGTCATTAATGAATACACATAAGATGATGGTAGAGACTGAGCTAATTGAGTTGTGATAATATTGGGGAGAAACGGAAATCAATGACCCATTGCACAAGCAAAGTGCTACGGGAGAAACCCAAGTCTTCAATTCTTAATGGAAATGGGAGCTAGGTTACCTAATGAATGCGCAAGATGGCGATTTGCTTAGGCAACGGTCATCCAAAGCAAATGGCATGGATGGCTGCATTGAGAAATATTGTTGCGACCTTACAAGCCGATCCGGATTAAAGAGGATACGGTAAGATTATGTTACAATATTGAAAGAAACTTACAATGATGTTTTATTCTTGTCCTTGAAGCAGAGTAGGTGTGTTAGTACAATAGTGATACCCATAATGACGAGTGCTCCACTGGCTGCCAACACAGCTATCAATATAATATCAGACTGGTAGATACCAAACAGTGAAGATGCTGAAATGAAATAAATCATACATATATTATCATTAATTTATTGTTAATGATTCGTATACCACAGGCCTAAGAAATTATATCACAATCACAGTTTTTACTTGTCTAATTTTTTATCCATTCAATATAGTAAATATTTGATAATGCATTGTATTAGCTAATGAATGATTGATAATTTGCTTGTGTTTTTGTGATATACTTTCTTAGGTCAGTGCGTATACATACATAGCACTCTGTCCTTATGTAAATATCGATGGCTAAGAAAACAAGAAGGTCGTAACTACCAAATCGATATTTTGAGAAAACGCGGAAAAACTGTCTGACATTAACTCTTTACCTATGGTAAAACAAACTTTTACAACTTCGATTTGGTCAACATGACAGGTTCAGATTTTTATGAAAATGGGCTCATAAGAAGCGCCCATTGTGATGCTTATCCTAAATTTGTATGAATCTTAAAAGGTCGTAAGTGGCACTTACGACCTTCTAATTCTAATCCATCGATGCTTGGTGCAGAGAAAGTTTGTAACTATATATCTGAGTGGTCTTTGTTGAAAGGTGATATTTGGTCAACAGGTCAAAACCATTAAATGGTAGGATGGCAATCAGACAGGTGAGTTTGACAAACACGCGGTGTTATGCACCAGACAGTTGCACACCACAGGTAATAGTATCGTTGAAAAAGAAATTAAAAAAAAAAATAAAAATAAAAATTTCTCGAAATTTAGGTATTATATACAAGGTATATTTGCAAGGAAATTGAGAGCAAAATCGAAAGGGTGCAATTTGTTTTCATAGACTACGGCATTTACGTGAGTTGATCATGTACAAAAAGGCTGTGTGTGTGACAAATACAGCATAATGCCTTGCAAACATTTGAAATCATGCTTTACATTTACCTCAAAACGATCAAATGCATCGTTTAAACTTTTATTTTAACTCTCGACGGCGTAATTCGAATTACGCTGCAAGGACGGTCGGTGTGGTTTTTAGAGTGTCCGACGACTAGAGATATTCCGAATGTATTTTTATAACCAATGAAAGTCGTTGTCACAAAATGGAAATCATTCGCAACTTTCGGACAAACATGGTGAAAATAAAAACATTTTGACTAAATAAAATGTACAGACGATTTGTTTCGCGGCTAATACGGAAGCTCGCATATTTCACCACGGTAAATTTGTTCGAACTGTTGCGTCCTTCATTTCTACCGCATTATTATGCTTATTCATGACGATAAATACAAAATATGAAGGTTTTTATCCTCGAAATTTGTATTTTTGGTTTTATCGGAATGCACCTTTCGAACCGGCTGGACACAGGGATCTAAACTTTATGGCATAACTTTTTAATAAGTTGACCAATTTCGATGGAATTTTGCATGCGAGTAGTTTTAACAATGTTGCGTAAGAATATAATTAGTTATTGAATGTATCGAAAGCTAATTTTTGTTTTTTGATACTTTGAAAATCTGTGTTTTTAGGCCAAATATACCTTGTATATAATACCTAAATTTCGAGAAATTTTTTTTTTTCATTTTTTTTTTCAATTTCTTTTTCAACGATACTGTTACCTGTGTTGCACCCCACGTCTCGAACCCCGGGGATGGGCCGGGCCTTTTGGGGTTTTCAAAACTTCCACCCTTCCGCGGTCCCCGAACCCCGGGGATGGGCCGGGCCTTTTGGGGTTGCCAAAACCCCACCCTTCAACGGCCCTGTAGAGTAAAGGGGAAGGTAAAATCTCAGGTTTTTCCACGGTCCCCTGGCAACTAAATATTGCCCCCGGGTATTGGTTCGAAAAAAACTGCAACTGACTGGTGCATTATATAGCGGTCCTTGTTCACAGGTGGTATTGAACGCACGTTTGGTCGTAACATCACAATAAATAAAACAGTTTTGATAACATTCTTTTTTTAGACAATATGCTAAAAATATATATCACTCCAAAGAAGTAGTGATTTTTCTATTGTACGACACTTAAAATGGCGTTACCGCAAGCAGGTGTCATCAAAATTGCTCGTAGTTGTTATTTCTGTTACAGACAATTTGATTGAACGCTGATTTCATTCTGACCAATCAGAACGCTCTACACAAATCGCCAAATATTTGAAGTTCGTTTGACATTCAGATGTTTTGTAGGTGAATTATAGTCACTAGATTTACTCACTTTACTTACTATTCAAACGTGAAATATGTTACATAGGTTGCCCGACATATGTCGGTCAGACGTGTATCCTAAGAGCAATAAGTATAAAGAAGAGTGTACTAACGTCTAGTATCCTACATTGACCTAGCCATAATTCAATCATCATTTAAGTGCAGTAATAGCTTTAACATGCTACAGTGATAATACTGAACTGCAGTTGACCACTGCTTGGTGAGGACAAAAAGCCGGCTTAGAAAGTAGGTCGTAAGTAGATCTACAAAATAACTATTTGGAGAAAACAAGAAACAAAAGTCAGAAAACTACTCTTTACCTATGGTAAAAACAACTTTGGTCAACATGACAATTAAGTTCCGATTTTCATGAAAAAGGCTCATAATGCTTTTATTCGGACTCAAATATTTATTAATCTTATAAGGTCGTAACGACCGTCTCATTAAGTCATCGAAATATGCTAGCACGTATCTCATTGACAAAATAAAAACGATCGAAACTAAAATAGCCCACCTAATTTTTCCTTTAAAATGTCAAAGGGTGCTTGAGCAGCTCCAAGGTCCATAGGCCTACTTAGGACTAAGTTTACCAGTGGCCGTTATTTCGTCAAGGGAGATTGGTGATGTAAATACTTACTAGAACAAGTTGGCCTTGTGGTGTCATCCCAAACTCCACCCTGTAGACATGTTATCCTAGATGGACCAATCACGTGAGCTCCTTCTGGACAGATAAAATGTATATACGGTCCTGTGTCACTTTGACTTAATGTGACGTCACCAACTGTGTCATTTCCGCTCGTGCCGTTAACGTTCCACACGCCTTTAATATCCGGACAATCTGGAAATAAAATAAATAATATATTCCCCAATACAAATATGGATATTTGCAAAAAAGTATTCGTTTCATCCATGGGAATTCAATCTCAAAAGACAATGGCCTCCAAAGATACAACACACATTTACAATACATTCGATGACGTCAATGGTAATGGGATATTGGGAATGTCTCCTGTTAAAAAGGAAGCATTGGTAATTATTAAAGTCTGTAATAAATATCGATGGTTGACGAATCAAATCTGAGCTACATAATATGCAACATTTGTAGACCACACGATCGCGAGGTATCATCACGTGGATGTGTGGTAGTCGTAAGATAGTGGGGAAATGGACTTGTTGTTGGCACTTGTTTCGCCGCTCTAAGTTAAACTTTTTGTAAAAACAATAATTAAGATACCGGTGTCAGGGAAAACATACCATGCGTTTTTGGAAAATACTGCAAGTAAAAACTGTCAACAGAAGGTTCGAAACAACGACAAGCATTTTTTTCTTTGGTCGATTTTAACGAGACGTAACATGCCAATCACTCAAGCCGACAACGAGCACTACCCATACAACTGAAGGTTTTTGTGAACAATTTATCAGTTTTTGCCGGCAGGGGCGTAGGGGGGCGTAGGGAGGCATACGCAAATACGCACTTGCGTATGCTGTTTGAAGAACTGACACCATTTAAGTGATATAAAAAGAGAATAAAAATGCTAAAGGCATATTTTCAATGTGATGAACTCTAATTTATAATCGAAAACTATATCAAAAGAGTCATTAGCGTCCTATTTTATGCAATGCATTGCAATAGCATGGATTCTTATACATGACTAGAAATTTGGGCCCTCGGGAAAATTATGCTCAGCCTCGGTGCACGTAATAAATAATATACTAGTATACAAAAACATAGAACAAAAGTATGTCAATAAATACAATACATTCATTTATATTTCAACATTGTCTAAATATATGTTTGTCAACCGAATAAAATATCTATTGACATAATGTTTTCAATAGTTCTTTTGACATGATGAGAAAAATAGGCTATTATACTAGCAGTTACAGTAATTAATCAAAAGGAGCATAGACTAAGTTTAGAAAAATTATAACTATTAGAATTGAATTTACGTGGTTGATGCAGTGGTGGGATGGAAATGTGCATCTAGAAACTAAAGTAGGTTTAGTGATATAGTGTAACCACATCTTTGGAATATGCTTGCCTATTTGAATATGCAATATAGACATAGCTGATGTGCTTACAAAGGATTCTGAATGAAGAATCTACATGGGGGTGGAAGGCGAACTTAAATGTACCAAGTTATCTCTAATCCCACCATGCATAAAGAAGAAAAGATTCGTGCAAACTTGAATTTGACCTTTGATGTTAACATTCATGTTAACATTCATGCCAATTTTAAGCAAAATTTGTAAATGCAGATCAAAGATATGATTAGGACAAGCTTCAATAGACCTACTCCGGATCTCCACTAATCTGTAGGTACAAATAAAGTTGATCAATTGCTTTACCGTTATAACACTTTTGACGCATGAATATTCATATCTGGACAATAGAGTTGGTGTCAGGTGTTTTTGCATATGAATACAAAACCTGTCTAACTAGGCCAGATTTGTTTGTACCTACAGGGTGTCCCAAAAAACGGGGACCTAGGAAAAACAATTGTAACTTTTTTCTCAATTGTAGATATCACACTATTAATATGTCAAAACAATAAGGAAAGAACACTGTTTAGAACACTAGCATTACTGTTGTGATTATATAGTTCAATACTTAGAGTTACCTCCCATGTTTACAATCGCATGTTTCAGTTAAATACCGTAAATTGATGCAGTGATTTCAGAATTCAATGAGATATATTTCCATTCTGACCTCAAACATCTTCTTATGTGCTCCAAATCATTGTTTATGGTTTGTGATACATTAGTTCATTATGTATAGCAACGAAGTTCACTATTGGCATCAAGTTTGAGTAATTTTAGGTTATATGGCCTGTGATATGGGGTAAGATGTCAGTACTACTTCGCAAACATATCCTAATTTTGCTGCTGATTTATTGCAAGATGAGTTTTCTGCTAGCACATGGTACAGTTTTATAATTTTTTGCATACACAATTACTCCAAAATATAACTATGAACTGTTTGTCTGGATAAAACTTTACTTTTTGCTCCTTTCTATAGTCTAAGCTTTTTTGCTAATAGTCCTTGGCACTATTTATGTTTTTAATCATTAAATGATTGTTGATGCTATTTTGGAAGGGTTTCCGCTTCCCCTTTAGTCAGTAAACTCGCCACGCTGTCCTCTGTTTTGCTATTTCTTGTCATATTTGTATTATTTTTACAAGATTTTGATCACCCCTTTGACTTTAAATGTTGTTTTCTAACAATAAATGCCCTGACACAAATGTCCTTGTCTTATAATGCCCCTTTTCAGATGATTAAGCAAAAATAACGTGGAATGTTGCCATAGTGAAAATGATGACGTCACTTCCTGTTTTGAAGCACCATATTTAAACAAGTTCCCTTTTTAGAAGTGGGGGTCCCTTATATACACATTCACAAAATGTCAGCTTAATTCATCAAAATATAAATCAGTAATAAGGGTTTAAGGTAGGTCCCCGTTTTTTGGGACACCCTGTACATGTAAATTAAGGGGAAAACCACATTGCACAGAGTTCCGGATATCAACTATTTGACCTTTGACCTTCAATCATGACATTTACCTTTGATATAGGAACATGTGGACAGACATGACAATCCGCCTCATGGAAGTACCATTTATACCAAATATAAGAAAGATTGGTCATGTTTTAATTTGACCTTTGACCTTCAATCGTGTCCTTGACTTTTGAGATAGGAAATTGGAGTCTCCTCATGGAAGTGAGCATTCATGCCAACTACATTTAATAAAAAGATTAGTCGAATTTTGACTAAGTTATGGTCTGAACAAAATGGAACGGACGCATGCACGTTCATACACCAAAAGTGGCGGCTAAGTCTCACTCACCGCAAGCGGGCTCGACAAAAATGATACACCACAACATAATTCTACCCGGGCTTTGAAAAAGCAAAAGTCAAAAGCACTACCCTACCCCGGGACTGGGGCTAAGTTCCAAATGACTGGTGTTACAGTGTCGAGGAATTCTAGCTTCAAATTAGATTGTCGTAAACAAGTGTGAACTTGTGATTCACGCACTGTAGAACTATATCCGTAAAATAAAATACGTGAAAAGCGTGCAGAAATTACAAATTACGTCAAAAATAGAATCACCGGTTTACACGTGATTCACGTAACATTGGTAACTTCAAACGACAAGTACGTGAAAAACGTGTACAATCGATACGAATGACGTTATGAAAATGTAGAATTACAAGTTATATCTCGCAATAAATATGCAGGAAAAATGATTGTGAAAGCGGTAGTGTCCTCCTCGTAGAGAATTTACTCTGTTGTAGTGGAATGATTCCATAACGGACGGACTGTTTTCTTTTGTGAAGTTCTTTAAGGTGACCAAAAGAAATCATATGTTTTAAAATTGTTGAATGTGGTATAGAATCAGAGTTTATCATGCGATATATTAGCCATAATTCTGATCATAATATTTCATGGTCTTAAACTATTTGTTGTACGACTACGAAGTAATAAAAAATAATTCCGGGGGAGCATGCCCCTCTGGATTTATTATGTGCGTACACTGAAAATAAGCCCAGAAACGCCCCTTGAAAATTAATTTACTCAACACTAGAAGGACACTAAGAGCGACATATTTGAATGACTTTTGTGGTTCATAATTAAATAGATCAGCATGCACGCATTCAGAAAAGAACATGAACATTTTCTGTCGCTTATTTCTTTATAAATGCAACGATGTCACATTTGATATAATGTTAGTTTAATGCAATGGCGAAATATGTTCAGTATAGACAGTTGACATCTCTATGTACATATTAGAGTGCAGTACGGCCCCGGTGCAGTATGACCCAACTCACGAGACATACACACGATTACATAAACATGAGCAATGACCTTTTAGTGTCAAATACCTTTTGTATTGTTATCGTGTATGTCCGTTGATAAGTCGCGTTCAATGTAGAATAACGTTATGTAACGTTCCTAACGTTTTCGTCTAACGTTAGTTATTTGTTGGACGATATGCTATTTTTTTACGTTAGCGAATTCGGCTACCTATACACATAGACCGAGGTGGTGCGTCTAAATTTGTAAATCGTATCAAAATGGCGGACTGGTGTGTTTGAATCCGTACATTTTTCGACCGAGACCGGAAAAAACCGAAATTGTTCATGCTCTAAATTGTAAAAAATTCTAAATTGAGTTCAACGAAGGATAACGTGAGAAGAACATTAGCATTTTTACATGTTTGCTGTTAGCGTAACTTGAACGCAGGACAGAGTAATATGTTGTTTTGTGGGTACATGGTTTAATGCAAAAAACATGCCGTTTTTGACGGTCCATTGTCCTGGGTTCGTCTTATAATCGAGGTCGCCTTTTATGCGGGGGCATACGGTACTTTGCAGATTTTTCCTAAATTTCTACTCGTATAATGACTGTTTATGACTATAATCAGAGTTCATATAGTTATAGCTTGGCTATTTTGACCTGAGTCTGACCTTTATGGAAGAATATATTATTATAAGGTTCTTGCTTTAACCCTATTGTACAAGACAGTCAACGCCTTAGTGGCCATACCAATGACATACTGCCCAACATCGGCTCTCAGGAGGGACTGGTAGTTTTTAATTCAGCTCTCCGCCGAGTACCAGCAGCATTATAGATTATGAATTGAACTGTATAGTGTTAATACATGTGCATGTTAAAGCTATGTTTTTAACCAAAAAGAGATAGTTTTATGAGTTTTTTTACGAACTGATTCACACAACTCGCATGTCCAGTATTCACCCCACAGGTGGCAGTATCAGTGTTTTGTCCGCAAACAATTAAAAAAATAATAAAAAAATATAAACAAGTCCGTATTGAGCTAATATACTATCAAGGTATAAAGCGTACTATATATCTATATGCCAAAGATTGTGGAACATTGCATCTCGTTGTTTCAACATAAAATACGGGTGCTGAACAAAAATCGCTATACTAGTCATTCAAATAAACTATAAGATATTCCTTCTTACCGAAAATCTCGTTCAATTGTATCTTATAACTGCGAAACAGCAAAACAGTGATGCTTTCGTTATTTAACTTCGCTCAAGGTCATTTTATTTATGCACTGGTTACCCGCTGCGCTCACAGTATCTCAATTATTGTTGGGAACCAAGCCTATGCGATGTTCCACAATCTTTGGACATAGACATATACTACGCTTTATACCTTGATAGTGTACATGGAGTTAGATAGACAATGTATATATATATACGGTCCATGTAGTGTATTAGCTCAGTGACAGATTTTTTCTTTTTCTTTTCCAAACACTGATACTGTCACCTATGATTCACCCTGGTTATTAAATGTCTTTTTGCGGATTTTGACGAGTATCCACATTAAAGTTGAAGTAATTTTGTGTTACGCGCATTAAGTTGATGAATTTAAAGAATTCACATTTATAAATGTAGCTGCAATTATTGCCAAACGTATCATGTGACACGATCGGTTAATGAACCTAGGGTGATGACTGTTAATTTGATATAAATTATAGCACTGTATGTAATATATGCACACCTGTTTCGTTAAGATTTGAGTTGACATAAAAATAGAAGCACAGTCATTTAAACTACACCTGTTTGTGTGTGACTACCTTGAAATAAAGCAAGGTTCTACTCTCAATGCTTAAAATGCCGAGTATAGCCTTTAGGTATATGCCAGTCAGCTTTCTACGGCCGAAATATGGCAGACATATGAGTGCCTCTACCTAGATCGAATCCGAGTCCCCAGATTATACGACAAGCGTGCTTACACGAAGGAATTAAATTTCCTGTAAGACTGACGTATGTCCTTCTTATCTTTAATTATAAGCAATTACGACAGTCTTGCTGGCACCCTCGGAATACAGACAGACGGAAGCAAGAAATCAAACAAGAAAACACACAAAAGCAATGAAGCAAGCAAGCAACCAATGAAGCTAGCAAAGCGGACAGCAATGAAAACTTTTGAAGCCAATGATGCGACGAGTAGAACGTCACACAATCACACAATCAAACAATGAACGAAGAAAGCACGTTTATAAGCAATCAAGCAAGCTAGAAAGTTTTAAGCAATGGAGCAATGGTTCAAAGAAGCAAGAAACCTGTGTTTGGTCAAGGACAGACAAATACATAATACAGATAAACCCGAGCTTGGCACTCATCATTAAACTTTTATTGTGACTTATCAAGCATGGTATCAATTTATGTTTTTGTTTAGTAGATTTACAAGAAAAAAGTAAGCGCCTGTGGTGTCGATGAAATATTACAGCTTCATCGTAGAGGTTCAAAAATCATTTCAAATACAGTTTGGTTGACTCGAAATAAACAAGCCCGTGGATGACCAAGATTGTACACTTTATGCCCTGATGTTGTGAAATTGATAATAAATGTGTCAAATGTTATGCAAGTATGATGTTATCAACAGTTCTATCGTTATACAACTGTCTGGTAATGACAATGGTGAATAAAAGAAAGCAGCTGTCAAAATGTTAAACTTTTGACAACTTTTGAAAAGACGCTGTCTCGAACTATTATTTGTTTTCCTTTTAATTACACAATGTTATTTTAAATATCTCTATATGATTACTTTGTGTAAGTAAAATGATTAATAATACTTATCTATATTCGTGTCTATAATGAGTTTTGTACTGCCCCGTGAAAGTGTGTAATGATATACTATAAATTTAGTATACTTTCTATTCTAGACAAAATTTCTTATTGAATGTCACTCGTAATTGATATGGTCTTATTGAACAGAAACTTGATAATTAATAAATACTTTACTTGAAATGAAAACAATTCGAGATATTAGGGCACCTGTATTTACCGGACCGGTTGCTTTTCCATGTTGTTCAATTGACATTACGCCAGAGCAGAGATCGCTCCACCTGCTTGTTTGTCGAAGGTTGCTTGGCGAAGGTTTTCAAGTTAATCCACTGGACATTGTAATTATAATTTACCTTTTAATTTGATTTAAAGGGAATTGATTGACAACTGGCGTAATGTCAATTGATACTCGTCCTTTTTTGAATTTACTAACTATTGGGTCGCCTTCGCAGAAACAAAGACCGCATGGAATTTATTCGGCATCAAATCACGATTTTCTCGTGCGTTATATTGATTTCGATGTTGCATTGCTCAACGCACCGTGAAATAACGACAGTAAATTATGAGCACGAAATTTCACGGGAAATCATGTCAATAGCAGTTCCACAAAATTACGTGCAAGATATCGATTAATAAAAAGTTAGAAGACAATAAAAGATGCACACTTATAAGAATTGTTAAGTGTATTTTGTTCAGTTGAGCAATAATCGAAGACGGGCATTATTCATACACGTAAACCACAGCAATGTCTTACCAAAATAAACTAGGGTTCCATAGATAACTGACTCATCATTCTCAATTTGATAGGAACTAATATTGGTTACTTATATAAATACTTTATATACACCTGGATTTGCAATACAGTAAACTTATCAACTATAATCATGTAGAAATACCTACCCAGGATACTGTCCGCTAATTTCACCATAGTTCCAAAATATCTGCACGTTCGTTACTTTCACAAGAAATGTTGAATACTCGAGTAAAAGACAAAAACTTTGTTATTTCACAAACAAAACGCACATAACTCCATAACTCAAGTGCGAAATAAAATATGTTAATAAAAAATGTAAAAATCCAATTTTCATAAAAAAAACCAGTCGTCAAGTTTGTGTATATGCACACCTTTGCAGTTTGAATTAAAATGCACTAGACTGACGGCTATGAGTCAACATTGAAATCTATCATAGCTGCAGGCAAAACCTTGACCAAAACAATTTATTTTTGAAGTGACAGCTGAGTAGAAGATTTCGAACATCACTGACAGCGGTTTGCCCCGCAGCCATCCACGGGTATACGTTAAACTTTGCCGTGTAAAATGCATAAAGCAGCAACGTTACGTTTTAAGATATACGGCGTATGGCTGCTATATGACTATCAGAACATGTCTATATCCTTTATTTATCATATTTTGTAATCACATTGACTTCCCTGGTCAATGGTCTACCGAATGAAACCTGCATTTGAGTCTCCCTGGGGAAACTATTTCTCTCCTTTGGCTGTGGCAGTCATCATCGACCTGCGGCGCCCAGGAAAAGACACTGCCCTCACATGTACCAATTTACACCTGGGTGGAGTGGAGCATGTGGGTTTTTCGTGCTCAGAGAAATTAACCAGTGGTCCAGACGGGGTTAAACCCGGGACCTCTCAATCCCGAAGCGCTCACCCTACCCCTATGCCACCATTTCTCAAATATTGTCATCTTTAAAAACTTTAAGTAGAGACAACCCTCACGCAGGCCAAATGCTTATCTGCCTTGCCTGAGTAATCACTTAGCATACGCAACAAAACTTTTGTTCCACTGCACAATGCAGACTTTTCTAAATGTATAAAAACAACAATGTTTAGTGCTGTTCATGCAAGCCAGGTTGACATTGTGTAATTACAGATGTCAATAACCGTTGTGGTGTATTTGTAGTATTTTATACATCTACTTCACGTGCACAACATGTGAATTATTGCTTTCATTGTATCATATTTCACTGATCGTTCTCGAGGTTAGTTTATTTGTGTTTTGTTATTTATGAGGTTTCATATTGTTATTGTCGTATACGGCTGTGTATCAACTTAGTCAGTTTTCCAGCTGTTTTTCTGCATTGTTGTTTTTCATTGATAAGAGTATACAGGGTGTCCAAAAACAATGTACATGTATACAGTTACAGTGTCTTTTAATCAAATATTTACGACTCGATATCAAAAAGAAAATGTGCATATGTATTGACGAAAGATGTAAGTTTTTTCTTGCACCAGGGTTCAATACACACTACTAACAAAAGTGTGTATTGTGCAATTAGATAGTATTTTAAAGACTTGGACAGATGCCGTGTCCTGTATATGAACATTTAAATGATATTGTGCGCAAAAGAAGTTTCATATTATAAGTCATTGCATTTCAGATTCAATTCAAGATCACGCTAGGTCTTACATTGCCTAAAGCATTTGACAACAATATGGATTTCCAAATGAGTTGATATCTCATTGTCAGTTAGTACTGATACCTTATCCACCAACGCTGTAAGACTAAAACTCGGACTTAGGCTTTATAACAGTTACTGCGAAATGTTCTATTCCCTATCACGTTGTTATAAATGTAATGCTTTTGATATAAATGGGTATATATTTTCAGTGGGTAACAACAAATAATCAGATAACATTTCACATGGATAAATCTTGGAGTTGGAGAGAAATGGCAGTGATATATATAATTCAATGTTCTCTAAGTTTGAGTTTCTCTCTTATAATATTGGTGAATAAGGCCCTTGGTTAGAATACATTCCAGGAAAGTTGGTTAGGTGAATCGACTGTCGTATAAACTCAGTCTCATAACTGAAAAGGCCTTGCGGAGCGAAGATTGACGTCGAAATAACAATAAACTTATTACATACCCCAAGCCATCATGGCGACTGACTCACAATGACTTCATGGCCTTAGGCTATGTACATGTATGAATTATTATGACTTTTGTGAACCAGTTTTGATATTTTGACAGCTTCACGATATATCTAACGACAAGGTAATAATAATTTAATGATAAAACAGGATTTATAATTGATACTGCCATATCATTGGAAGGAAGAGATAGACATTTATGTATATGATAGTTGATTAAGATGTATATTTTTGGGTTTTGACATAGCTGTGTCACCGGGCAATCAAATACTGTAAAATCATTTAATTTCGTTGGGACGAAATTTTGTGGTTTTGGTAAAAATGACAATTTCGTTGGGACTTAAATTCGTGGATTTTGCAATTCAGGTAATAAAACAAGGGGCAAAATTAATGTTCCTTGGGATTAAAGTTCGTGGTTGAGGTGAACCACGAAATCCACGAAATTTAACCCCCCACGAAAATTAATGATTTTACAGTAGTTATATCAATAAACAGACAACTAAACCATACATGTACGAGCTTGTGTTTAAGTAATGCATTGACTCATATAATATACTTTCCATCCTCAAAAATCAGTGAGTAGTCAAGATTCTATTATATAGCAGATGAAAAATACTCTGGTTGAACGAGAATGACACTTTCAGACTATGACCATCTCTTAAAATACAAGAATTCCGCCCGAAAGTCTAGACCAAGTGTAGGTCACCCGTTCCAAGGACGAGAGGTGCCGGGTTCTACCCAATACCTCGACATACACTATTTTAAAACGGCATACGAAAATAAATGTTCAATGCATGCTATTTCTTTCATGCATACATTATTAATGATACTCAAGTCAAGCATAAATATACATTGTATTTAGCAATCAACATGACTTGCCTTTGGCATTACATAATGCAAATAGCATAGATATGCCTTGCACATGAATATGCTAGTATACATGTACTACAATGTTATAGATAATTATACATGTATTTGCATGTATAACTGCATATTATAGCTTGGCTATTTTGACCTGAGTCTGACCTTTATGCAAGAATGTATATCACAGTTCTGGCTTTGAATATATCGATTTCCACATGAAAATTGTGCACTAGCGGTATTTAATATTTGTGTTTGTATTACATCTCGAGCGTCTTCGTGATACTCCCCCATTATGAAAGCATACACTCGGTATTGTAAACGTAGACAATAAATCGACGGTTAAATTATGCTTACCAATAGATCAGGCTCATGTCAATGTGGCCAAGCTATAATATAGCTGTGTTTAGGTTGATTATTTAACATGTTCGTATACATCAGCAAATATCATAATAAAATAAATCATCTCATTCCGGATGGTATTCTAGTGGATATTCGGTGTCTCGACCCTGCCCCCTCTCTACAGATGGGTGTCCTTCGCACCAAGAGTAATACACTTAGACCAACTTACACATTTCTAACGCAACACTTTTATTATTCTTATTTCTCAGAAACTGTTCAAGATATCAAGTTGTGCTTATAAATAATGCTGTTTTTAAGTCATAGGAACGTTGAAGTCATTCATCCATGACGCTCTGTCAGTTCTGGACGTAGCGCGGTGGTGATTTCCTCGTGCTGCACGTGGAAATGGTAGTCAGCGGCAAAAATCGATATCTTTGTCATTGGGTGTCCTCTTGCGACAGTCCGACTGAAAAACAAATTTGTATAAAATATGGCGCGCATTACTATCGAAGAGCGTGGTCGCGCGCTTATAAGGTTAAAAGCTGGCCAATCTATTAGACTTGTATGCGCTGCACTTTACTACATACTCTTATAAAACGTTAAAACATTGAAGTATAGTGCGTTAGGGACTAAGCTGGACCCCTATTAACCTGGAATATCTTAAAAAGTACAAAAATTGGTATGTTTTCATAAAACACCTTTACCAACTATCATAAAATAAAACAGAATTTTAGTCCACAGAAAAGTGTATAGACTTCTTACGCAAAAGTTTAAGTCTAAAACAGGGTAAATACGCATAGGTGATAGAAGTGACCGGAACAGCAAAGGTAAGCATTTGTCTTGTTTACACTCGATTTGAATCTCAAATTACTCAACACAACAATATATATTGTTTGGCCTGTAGCGTGCACCATAGCTAGGGACCGTTTATTTTGAATACATGTTAATGCTTTCATAGTATAATATGTATTATAGACAATACTTGCAAGTACATATAAAATACAACAATGCACCAATATAGTTAAATCATAACAAACGTATGACAGTATGCTTTTGTGTAAAATTACCAACAAAACATAACAAGTTATACTTTAGCATTTCTAAAGAAATGTATCTATAAGACCAGAAATGTTTTAAATAGTTCTCTTCCAACTTATTTGTCACTGTAATAAATCAGGCCAGGGTAAAAACCAGAGATAAAATCTCATTCTGAGAAATGTAAAAAGCTCTGGAAAACTGCACCCGAGTTATTACATTAAGACTTAAGCTCATTTTGCTGCTGTTGATAAATTTGAATAAATTTTCTGTCACCATTATCTTGAGCTATACACATGAAACAAATGTGTATATAGACTTACATGTCAATGTAATTTACACTCAATCCTTACAATATAAAGAAACTTAAATGTTATCGACTAGGTGTGCTCGCTAGAACTGATTTCAATCAGAACCAAACATTCATTTACCACATAACATTACTCCCATTGGCTAATTATCCTACATAACATCTTTTCATTGGACTCTATACCCCATACATGGCTGACTGACCACCAAGCGGTCAAACTGACCGTGACAATAAGACAATACTTTCTCGCTATACTGCGTAACGCTAGAAAGTATATGTCTTGTTTACACTCGATTTGAATCTCAAATTACTCAACACAACAATATATATTGTTTGGCCTGTAGCGTGCACCATAGCTAGAACAAAGCATTTAAAAGTTAGAATAGCTGTATCGACAATCGCAGTTAAAACTCATGAAATAACACTGTATACTATATTCTTTCAAAAATTTAAATATACAAAAAACATCCAAGTAAAAGTAATATTTTCTAATAATGAAACGACAAACACAATGCCAACACATTTAAATATTTAAACTTTTGGATACCTCCAATCTACTTTCCATAGAATCTTTAATGTACATGTCCTTGGCAACATCTGTTTTCCACCTACCATGCCGTTTTAAACACCTAGTATCAACTTTGCTATTTGCTGCAGCAGTAGCCCCACCAGCCCTTAAAGAATGCAAACCAATATCCAAAGTTGGTTCAATTGTCTTAAATAAAGAAATAACAATTTCTCTCGCCCGAGTGTAACTAATAGGCTTGTCTTTCCAAACTAATTTACTTAATCCTTTTGATTTACATATTGGTTTAAATAAAAATGAATCACATCCAACTTTTAACTGAGCAAGACTCATATACCGTTTTAACATTTTGATAGGACATGCAGAAGAATGACCCTCTTCAATAACAATTTGATTTCCATCTCTGTATTGATCTGTTTTACTTTTAACAATAAAAATACATGCATGTGTACCAGAAAAAGAAATATCTTTACATCTAATATTACTCATTTCATTGAATCTCAAAAAACCAGCATATGATAAAGTAACCATACATAAGTTTCTCACAATACATAAATCCTCACAATCCATGTACATATTACATAAAGAAATTAACATCTCTGATGTAACAATGTCTTTTCTCTTCACAGCTTGTTTGGCAGTCCTTTTGGCCGATTCCAGTAAATTTTTGATGAAACTATTGTCTGTAGGATCTGTAAAGTTGTTTATTGAATGCACCCATTTTACTGCATACACTATAGCAGAAATGGTATGATACGACGAACCCTTGTCCAATAATTCAGTGATATAAATCGCGATACACATAGGACTTGCTGGTAATTTAGCGAACTGCTTGCTCTCACAATATTTACACCAATTTTGGAAAACGTTAAAGTATTTCTTCGTTGTATTGTCACTCTTTGACATAATTATCCTCCTAGCCATACTTTTGGCTATCATTGAATGCTCAAAATTAAACGGAATCCCATCAGCTCTCATGGCATCAGCTATATGCGATTGTAGATCTAATCCTGAAATAGCAAATATACTTCCATAAGCATCATGAATACACATATATCAGTACTCAGAATTACCTCTTAAACCCTTCACTGCAACTTACACAGAGTATACATCACCCTTGCGTTAAAATCTTATTTTTAACGCTAACATTTTTGTTTTCAACGGACTTGTTCCAAAAATACCGTTATTACCTAAACCTTTCACAATAATACCTTCCTGTGGCAGTTCTATGACTTCCTCGACAAAATATCTAAAACAATTACTGGAATGCGCAAGTGGCCAAAATGGTGCAGACTTCCAAAACGGAATAATGATCGTACCGTTAGCCCTTTCTTTGATACACTTATGTAAAACCTCCACAATCAATGAAGGAGGTGGGACCCACCAATTGACATCTTTTGACCAATTTTGTTCAAAGGCATTTATACTTGAACACCCAGGAGTCCAAAACTTTGAGTTAAAGGTCTGACAATGATTATTTAAACTGGATGCAAATCTATCAACTGTATGAACACCCCATGATTTATCTAACTGATCAAAAACCCATCTTGCTATTTTCCAATCATCATTATCAAAATATCTACTCAACTCATCAGCTTTACTGTTATCTGATCTTGGAATCCATTTCGGATATAATTTTATGTCATTATTGTCACAACAGTCTTTTACTGAGCCAATTATCGCATGTAAACCAGGGTTTTTGCTTCCCTTTTCCAACACTGTGCTCACATTTTTGTTATCACAATACAAATTTACATATTTTCCCTCTAGACTCTCTAAGTTACTTCTTATAACTCGGTCTACAGACTCTAGCTCCCTCCATGTTGAGCTAGATACCTTTTCCAGTTCATTCCAATTACCATACACCTCACTACCTTCAATTAAGGCACCCTCACAAAGGGAAACATAACCACCATATCCAGCATGGCTTGCATCACAAAAGCATTCAACATCAATCACAATGTTTTCTTTGATACAACAACCTGTATCATTCAAACTTCTGGCATTCTCTCTCCAGAACTTAAGTTCAAGTATGGCCTCATTTGACAGAAATACCAAACTATCCCAACCCAGTCTTGTTTCTATACATTGGTATAAATATCTGGTTTTGAAACTAACTATTTTTCCCAAGCAATGTTGCAAAGAAATAACTTGACCAACAATAGATGCCAAAAATCTAACCGAAATACACTTGATTTTGTAACCCTTCAATTGAAAAACCATTGAATCAATAGCATTTTCTAATCTAGATATTCTATCTAAAGTAGCATGCAAAGTATTTGTTGCCATATTCCAATTATAACCTAGCCAAGTAGCATTTTTGGAAGGTAACCAAGAACACTTTTCATCAGCAAATAAAAATCCCAGCTTAAATAATAGCTGCTGTACGTATGAGCTGACTTGTAAAGCTTTTTTAAATACTGCATGACCTCCTATCCCATCATCTAAAAATGTGATCACTTTATGTCCCATTGATCTTATGTATTTTATAACCACTCTCAACAATTTAGAAAAAATGAAACCCGCAGTGGCTAATCCGAAAGCTAGCACATTGAAAACAAAATACCTGTTCTTGCCATATGATTCCCATGCAAACCCTAGAAATGTACGATGACCTTCAAAAATTTCTACATAATGGTACGCAGACTTCAAATCAAATGTAAACAAAAACTCAGATTCAGAAAACAATTTCTTGCCAACCGAAACATCCTCATATCTGTACTTAAATTTTACTAAGTGTTCATTTATATGCCTACAGTCTAGTACCAACCTAGGTTTGCCAGCCTTCCCATATGCTACTGTCAATGGATTTACTACATGTGGAACAAAATCAATCTCAGATATGCAACCTTTATCTAACAAACTTTGAATCTCTTTTGTCACAAAACCAGCATTGTTTACAGCAGATTTATTGTTGAACAACAACTTTTTACACGGCAAAGACTTAAATGGTATTTTGTAACCCTCTACAATAATGGTTTTAATGTAAATATTCTCATTTACCCCAATTTTCTCCCACTCGTCCATATTTTTTCTCAATCTACCAACTGGCGAAGCAACGTGCGAAATATTTACATCAACACCGTTACTATAATTAGCACATGTGTCAATTTCATGTGAGGCCCGTCTATGAAATTGTACGGACTGGCAAACATAATCAGAATCTACGCACTCATGTGGCAATTTCGTTTCAAATAAACGACAAAATTTTGTACTTATCTTATTTTCAACATTTTCCCTGCTGTTGCACTCAAATTTCCAGTGACCAGGTTTTCCGCACCCGAAACAGAGTCCCGGTCTGTGTGGTTTGTCCCGTGTAGTCTTGCTGGAGTAAGACGATCTCACACTTGTTGATGGATCAGATGGCGTCGCTTGTCCCATCCACCTTGAATTTCTGTACGGAGCAAAACGTGGAGAAAATGCTCCTCTTGACGACTTTGCCGTTCTAATCTGTTTAATCTTCTTAGACGCCTTCGTCTCTGCCCTCGAAATTCTCTTTTCGTCTTCGCTGTCTGACGCAAGTGGATTAGTTACGTATTCTTTAACAGTTGCCCAACCGGTTTCGGAAGTATCAGCCAATTTAATAAGTTTTTGTCTATGTGCTAATAAGTCTATACCTTTTGCAATACTCTCACTCGCTGCCTCTGAATCTTTCTTCTTTATGGAAGCAGACGCTTCTCTCAACTGTCCTGATACCTTCATGTTGAATTTAAATTGATCCTCACAACTCTTGCGTTTAAATTGATACGAGTCATTACAAACCATGTCTTGCTGAAATTTTACCAACTGACTGTCCGCGATTTCTTTCTGGTTGCCCGCAATTTTACGCTCAAACTCCGACAACTTTAAACTAATCAGATTATCAATTCTATCCATAAGAATATTCTCCGTAGACACTGTCGCCTGCGGTGCCGGTCCCACATTTTCGTCTTCCATTTTCGTAAACTTAAATGTTATCGACTAGGTGTGCTCGCTAGAACTGATTTCAATCAGAACCAAACATTCATTTACCACATAACATTACTCCCATTGGCTAATTATCCTACATAACATCTTTTCATTGGACTCTATACCCCATACATGGCTGACTGACCACCAAGCGGTCAAACTGACCGTGACAATAAGACAATACTTTCTCGCTATACTGCGTAACGCTAGAAAGTATATTGATATACTATCATAATGAAGCCCATATCGCTGGCTTAGAATGAGAATGTCGTAACTACAAAATCGATACATTGAGAAAACAAGAGAAAAATGTCTGTAATTTAATCTTTACCTGGGAATACACGTTTTTAAAACTTCATTTTGGTCAACATGACAATTTCAGATTTTCATGAAAATAGACTCATAAGAAGCGCCTTGTGAAGCAGATTTCAAGTATGTATGAGTCTTACAAGATCGTAAGTAGTAGTTACGACCTTCTCATTCTAAGCCATCGATATATGAACGTTATCTTAGTTTATATAACTGGAGCGACTTTGTAGAAATGTTTGTAAGAAAAACATTGAATTTATTTGTGTTTGAACAAATGATCATTACAATCAGAAGATGGGCCTGAACTATATACACATCGATGGCCAGACAAATGTTGGTCAAAGTTATCCATATTAATAGTTGTTACAATATACAACACAATTGTTCTGACTAGCTGATCGTAATAGCTTATTTTACTACCTGTCTATTTGTTGATTACAGCACCAAAAATAATATTTTCGAACCAATGGGGAAAACATTGATTAGACAGTGAAAAAAAAACCGGATTTTAAACACAGAGTGGGTAAAGGTGAACTACCGGATATGCCAAGAAAACTATAGGTGTTGGGTTAGGAGTGTGCGTAAGTGTATGCTAGAAGACATGTCTGGCCAAAGAAGGGAAATACTCACCAAGAGCATGCACCAAGACCACATGGCGAAGACGGCTTGATTTTGAACGAAGACGAAAGCCAAGCATAGAACATGGCTGAATTAAACAATGCATTGTGACAACATTTCCCTACGACACGGGTCAAAGAGAATACTGTCGATACAATAATTAATACTAATGAGGGAACTTTCCCATTCGAAAGATTAGCGGGGAGTAAGGTTAACTCGTTTACAACCAGCTAAGCCTAGATAAACATTGTTTACCTGACGGACGAGCTAATGTTTATTACCGTACTCATTTAACTTTGAAAGGTCTGTAACTAATGCATTGGTCACACTCAGCACGCACTCCGGATTCAAACAAATAAGCTTCGGGAGGCATCGCGAAAAGGATAGCAAAACGTTACTAATGATAACACCATATAACCCTCGGTGCCTTCCAATGCCCATTTATTACATCGGGAGTACATCGCCGAGGCAAAGGAAAGCTCTGTGGGACCTAGGCAAACAAGCTAGTTGAAGGATAATCGTACACATATCATTGAACATGTTAGACAGATTATACAAGCACAAACGGTGAACTGTCATATACTTCAGTACGGATGATTTAACTTGCTCCCAGATCATATCAATTGCTTAGAATAAGTAAGGTCGTAAGTAAGTGCCACTTACGACCTTTTAAGATTCATACATATTTAGAATGAACATCACAAGGCGCTTCTTATGAGCCCATTTTCATAAAAATCTGAACTTGTCATGTTGACCAAAGTGAAGTTTTAAAAGTTTGTTTTACCATAAGTAAAGAGTTAATGTCAGACAGTTTTTCTGTGTTTTCTCAAAATATCGATTTGGTAGTTACGACCTTCTAATTCTAAGCCATCGATATAGTGACACGATTTAACAGCAGGTATAGTGCATAAATAGCTATAACCATCACTTTATGTTCATATATGTACGGAATGTTATAAAATGCAAAAATATAAAGCACATATCTCAAGGATTGTCATTGCAAGTAGTAGGGGAAAATTTTCGAAATTTTGTTACCTGAGTGACAATGGAAAGATACTTTCAGATATGTAAGCATATGTCTTGGTGATGTTAAAAAAGATGGGAGCAGCACTGAGGGTCATTTATAAAACACTTAAATCAGCGTTTCCATGGCAACCATGTGGCTACATATTTGAATTTCTCACTGTATACGATAATACCTAATATATTTTTAACGAATAAACATATTTTAACGAAACTTGGAATGATACCTCACAATATCCCAGCAATGATAAAAATATATACTTCAATTGCAAACGCATGATGTCAAGGTCACAGTCAGAGGTCAAAGGTCAACTTTTGACATTTTTCCGGATATTTCAGACAGTTTTCATGTAGTCCAGTATCCTGACTTCTTTGTGTGCAGCAGTCCAGACGGTTTTTTGGTTTATTTGTGTAGAGGGGTGTTTGAAGTTTGATTATAGCGAGTATGGACAGCTGGCATCATACAGGTAACCATGGAAACCAAGATGGCGTCCAAATTTCCGGCCACTTTAAGCACACACCCCATCTTTATCTTATCATTTGTACTAAGTATGTACACTTGTATACCAATTTGCATTTGTACAATAGTTAAAGAACATATATATTGCTCCCAAAATGATATGTGTGTCAAGGTTATTTAATTTCAGGGTCAAGGTCATTTGAAGGTCAAAAGGCAAAAAATGTGTGAAATTTGTGTTTAATCCCCAAAAGGTTATATGTAATTATAGGTGCACTTATGGCAAAAATTAGTTTGATGTACGCCATCACAATGTGGCATCACTAAGTCTCATAACGACTTTTATTTTATGGTCATGAGCTGAAAAATGAAAAAATAAGAAGGAATTCGGTAACCCCACCACAATTTGAAATTTCATAATTCTTTGATTATTATGAAATAACTGTATGCGTTGCATTTACTATCACCGGGTTTATATGTGTAAATAACGCATACATGTCCAAGTAAGAGCAACATTATTACAAACTGATGTCTAGACCAGCGTTCAAATTGATCTGTCTACCAAGGTCATGAAGGTCAAGGTCATTAAAAGGTGCAAATTCAGGAAAATGGTTCAAGTCACGTTTTTACGTTGTAAAAAGAAAGCTATCTTTAGTTGATTTTGCTTCAGCAAGTACCAAATGTCTTTGTTTATTCGTGTAGAGGGATGTCTAAGGTTTAAATCCAGGCGAGAGTGCTGAAATAAGGTTAATAACCATGGAAACCAAGATGGCGGCCTATGTTACAGCCATTTTATAAGCTAATTACTAGTCAAAATCTCATGTTTGGTACCCATAAGTGGACAATACATATTTTATTTGATAAGCATTGTAATTAATAAACATATGCGGACCTCCGACATGAACCTTTTACCAAGGCCAAATGGTGGAGGTCAAGGTCATTTAGAGGTTAAAACTTTATCAAATGCTTAAGTCAATATTTTACCTAAAATAATTTGAATTAAATTGAGATATTTTCTCCCTTCTTTTCATTTTGCAACATATTATATATTAATGTTGGGTTTTAAAGTGTTTAAAGTCTGGAAAAACACATATTTCCTGCCACAAGGCCAGTTTTTAATTCGAAAACTTTGCAACAAATGGCATTTATGTGCATGTTGATCAAAATCGATTTCTTGAGTTGATGCGTCCATCTATAATTTTTAGTTTTCAAGTTTGACAGTTTTAATTCTAATGGACTAAATAAATCTTTGTATAAACATTATAGATATTTTTATATTGTACTTTTTACAGACAAACATTGGCCACACAAGGTCAAGGTCATTTCAAGGTCAAACTACAAAACATACCCACATATTTGATACTTTCGGCCCAAAACATCATTTTGTAATTCATTGTACTGTGTATTTTGATGTAAATGTGTTATCTTAGGTTCAGAGAGTAAATTCTTTCATTAGAAGTTATAAGACGAAGGGCCTTGTGTGTTTGTAGTTTTTAACGACATGTCTGGGAAGGGTGTAGGGTAATCATTAGGTTTTGGGATGACTGCACTCATTGGAGATGGTTACCTAATAAGGTATAGTATTGCTGTTAATAGGGATGGTGGATACAAAACATGAAATGGGCTGGCTGGATATAGAGGTCGTTTGTTAAAAACAGGGTCTGGGGGGGCTGCAAATGGAAGTGGTGGGTTCCAAACATGGTCATTAATAGATGTAAGTAGAGATGGCGGGAACTAAAATGGGTCTAGGATGGCTCTACCTAGAGGTTGTGGGTTCCAAACATGCCATGTTAGGGTTGTACATGGCGATGGTGGATACAAACATGGTCTGGCAAGGCTGTACTTGAAGGTGACTGGTACCAAGCATAGTCTAGAAAGGCTGAAATAGAGGTACTGGGTACCAAACATGGTCTTAAATGGCTATACTTGGAGATGATGGGTACCAAACATGGTCTGGGATGGCCATACTTGGAGATATTTCAACGCCCTTTTAAACAACGACTGGTCAGTCTACAGTGGCACCCATGAACTTGTTTGTCAAGTTCATTGCTGTGTGGTCATATGCTGCGATCACTATTATCTCAACTGACTGATGAATCCTAGGTATGTACTAAGTGAGGGACCCACCAGTGTAAGAAGTTGTCATCCATAGTACTATGAGATTCTCGCCAGAGTAGGGAACTTTCATCTCAATTAATTTGTGATAATCCCCAGCGTAGGGAACTATCATCCCTAGTACTTTCACCAGTGTAGGGAACTTTGATCCTAAGTGGTGTTTTGGGACATGCCATGGAGGGAAAAGTCATCATAGATCTACATTTTATCATTTGAGAAAACGAGGCAACCTGAATTATGGGGGACTCACAGGCATTATCTCTAAAACGGTGCTCATAACTGGACATGCGTGCAAGTATGTGGTGTCTGTGTGCAAAACGCAGGTGATACATAGAAAGACGTACGTGGACAGTCAGTATGGCTTTCGTTAGTTTTTCTGAGCACGCAGAAACGATGCAGTATTTTTTGTGTATCTGGAACATTCTGGTCTGTTCACGTATTTGTCCATACACATGCGACGCTCTTGCAAAATGTGTGCCTTTTACTGTCAAATATAACGCACATGATCAGTACGTGCAAGTACTGTCTCCTTACACAATAACTTGACAATCATCAGGCGAGTGTACATTGTGCGCACGTTGTAGTCATGTACAACGTACTTGTCAAGTGAGCAACGCACGATTCACACTGTTTTTTTATTACAGTCAGGAAAAACTTTGCATGCAATGAGCATCGACGTACTTACTTCGTACTTCCTTCCTTTTCGAAAAAAACAAAGTGGCCACAGCCTTGCAAAAACACGAACGTCGGGTTGTGGCCAGGCCATTAGAATGACTCTGGCATTATGCACAGAATAAGCGGGGTGACCAAAAAAGTTTCTGTTGCAGCAACTACTTTTGCCTTAATGCTAATTTGACCTAACTATAAATTTTATTTTATATACATGAGTGAAGATGATGACAGCAATATTGGAAACCATATTTGCCATGGTTACAATAAGTATTTTTCTATCAAAGAATCAAGGTACATTTGTTTTGTTTTTGTTAAAGTAATCAAATCAACATAAAACATACTATTTATTCTTGTATTATTTTACTTGATTGTGTTCATACTTACAATGCAAATTACGAAATTCCAAATTTGACATTTGACCTGTAATACAGGGTGTTTCATATCTGTCCCCATTACAAACTAATACCATGAGAGCATACTTGATCTCATCTGATATATCTGCCAGCATTGTACCGTTTTATTCAGTATCTAACATGACAATGTTACTATCAATGCAAGATAGGAATTAGGATTCCCCCAAAAAGTCATTTTTTCGATAAAAGTCAAAATGACGTCCATATTTAGTCTGTTTCCAAGTTGAATAATATTTTATTCTAAAGTATTGCATGATATAACCAGTTTAAAAATAAATACGATACCTATGTGAAAGTTTCATCCATTTGTGATAATCTAACCACTTATGAGTGATACAGTTGTTTTGGTTACCAGTTGCTAGGCGACGCAAGAATCTAACGCATAACGCTACGTTCTCGCTTTAATTAATACAAAGTACCGGTAACCAACTTGCTGATCTTTGATGTTTGTCTTTCAAAATCATGTTTTTAAAGTCATCAATTGCTTTTAATGGTGGTATTGTAGACTCAATACGACTCTTTGTGAATTTATCACATCCATTTGGAAAAAATATTCGTCGAAAACCAGTCACCTTTTTACTTGGCTACAAGTGAGAATTATCTGTGTGGTTAAGTTCTTTCGTTGCCTAGCAACTAGAAACGAAAACTAACTGTACCACTAACTTATCTGAACTTAACTTGTGTTATATAATCTAAACTTTGTAATCAATATATTATGTGGGTAATAAACAGTGTTATATCGTTCGATACTTTACAAGCTATGCTATCAATTTGGGATAAAAATCATTTTGAACTTTATTTTAACAATTATAAAAAAGTGATTTTGCAATTTATTTATTTATTATACCATATTTATATAGCCCTTTTTTCATGTATACACACGTTCAAAAGTGCTGTACAGTCCCGACTAATACATGTTTAAAACAATATACAATGTACATAAAATATACAAAAACATTTTTATCAACGCTATCTAGTCTCCCATCATATCGTATCATATTGCCGAAACGAAATGCAATATTAAACTTAGGAGACATGGTATATAGAAATACTTTGCTACAATAAGATAGTGGTGTACAACGATTTGATTATCTGTAGGGGTATCAACTGAATGTAAACCTCAACTAGGACAAGGATAACGTCAAGTACCATTACCACATGTCCTTAACCCTTAAAGGAATAGTGATACTTCCTTTAAAAGGGGGGATGACTCACAGATGACATAAAGTTACTATCATCATATGAGTTACAAAGGTCGAAGAAATAACATACTTTCTTCAAGACCTTACCATAAAGGTCGAAGAAATAACATACTTTCTTCTAGACCTTACCATAAAGGTCGAAGAAATAACATACTTTCTTCTAGACCTTACCACACTTTGAAACGGGGCTCTACTTAACCCAGTAGACGGGCGTCTACTTAACCATGAACTTCAGCATGAATAAGCTATAGTAAAATAATGCGTTTTCAGGGCTTTCTTGAAGGACGAGAGTGTTTTACTGTCTCTGAGCGCTGTTGGCAGTGCATTCCAGAGTTTCGGTGCAGCAGCTGTGAAACATCGGTCACCGTAGGTCACAGTCCTCGTCCTTGGCACAACTAGAAGAACAGAATCATTTTGAGACCTTAGCTGTCTTTGTGGAGTATATACTTCCAACATACTTCTGATGTAGCCAGGCGATATTCCATGTAGTGCTTTGAAAACATTAGTCAAAACCTTGTACTCTACTCTGTACTGTACAGGCAGCCAGTGAAGATCCTTTAGTACAGGAGCAATGTGATTGTAACGCGGTGTCCATGTGATGAGGCGGGCAGCTGTATTTTGAATAATTTGTAGTTTATTCAGAATGATTTGCGGGGTGCCACATAATAATGAATTGCAGTAAGATGTTACTAAAGAATTAATCAGGGATTTTGTTGCATCAACAGTCAAATATTGTCTGATTTGACCTATTTGTCGGATCTGCATGAAACACGACCTTGAAACAGAGTTTACATGTTTATCCATGTCCAAATGTGAATCCAACATTGCACCAAGGTTTCTCACCATCGATGATGGTTTGATTACAGCGTCGCCAACTGTCACTGTGAGATTCTCAGCTGTGCTGGCATTCCGTTTTGGTACAAACAGGATTACCTCTGTTTTGTCAGCATTTAGTTTCAGCAAATTTTCTTTCATCCAGTGCAAGATATCCTTCAGACAAGCTTCAATTCTTTGCAGAGTTTCATCCCGCGAGACACAATCTTTTGGTTTGAACGCCACATATAATTGTGAGTCATCAGCATAGAAATGATGTTGCAATTGATGTTTTCTACAGATTGCACCGACTGGTTTTGTGTACATGATGTAGTTCTTTTGACCAAGCACAGATCCCTGTGGTACGCTGTAGTTCATAAGTACAGGTTTTGAAAGCTCTCCATCTATACAGACAGTCTGGTAGAGGTCACACAAATAGGATTTCATCCACTCTAATGGCTTGCCTGTTATACCGAAATGATTTTTAAGTCTGCCTAGTAGAGTGTTGTGATCAATGGTGTCAAATGCTGCAGACAAATCCAACATTACAAGGACCGTAGCTTTATTCTGATCTAGAGAGCAAAGGATGTCATTTTGCACACGAAGAAGAGCCGTTTCAGTAGAGTGAAATTTTCTGTATGCTGACTGACGTTCTTCGTGGAGACCATGTAGTGCTAAATGCTATTCCAGTCGAGCATCGACTACCTTTTCAAGAACTTTGGAAATGAAGGGTAAGTTTGACACAGGTCTATAATTTTTCAGTACATTTTGATCAAGGCCTGGCTTCTTTATCAGTGGGCTTATTCTGGAGCTTTTAAAAGCATTGGGTACATAAGCACTTTTGAGTGATGCATTGAATATTCTTGTTAATAGTGGTAGTAGTTCATTCAAGCAATCCTTCAACAGCCATGTTGGTATAGGATCAAGTTCACATGATTTACTAGGTGATTTATTTATCAGTTTTCGGATTTCATCCTCTGATGTTGGAGAAAATTCGGACAGTTGCTCTTCTTCAAGAATCTTATTTTCTGGGTTGCTATGATAGCAAAATTATCATGTTATATACCGAATAAAATAGTGAAATGCTGGCTTTCCAATGGTATATAAAGATATCAGAAATGATCAAGCATGTTCTCATGGCATTAATTTGTAATGGGGACAGATATTATGAAACACCCTTTATGACATTGACATCAAGGTTGACAGAGGAGCCTATTTTTACAAATATTGTAACAAGTACATATTTGCTAATATTCAACTTCATCATTTCTAATGATAACTAATCAAATTCAAATCATGTCATCTTTGGAACATGTTTCATTAGTATCAACTTTACCCCTACGGTCCTACCCCTGATGAGAAAAGTATAGAGTAGATATGAGCAATGTTGATAAAATACTTATTTATATATGTACTATTAGGATGATTTACATTAGAAAACTTAAAATTTCAAATTACGGATGCAATTACCTCAGAATACCTTCTCAGTCAACGTGTACATGCATAATAGTGTCAGATTTAGTATTTTGAATTGCAAACTGAACTAATAATTAAAGAATATATGTGTACAAATTATTTTATCACATTTAATGCCAACTTAAATACAAAACATTTACTAAAATAAGAAAGTTAGAGAGGAAATATCTATTTTTCAGCTATGTTTCATAATTTAACCTTGGAATGGCATTGACCTTGACCTTTAAGTGGTCAGTACAGCATGCCCAGTTAATGTACATCATCAAATGAATAATACCAAGGCTAATACCTGTCAGTTAATACATAAATAAAAAAATCACATTAGATAATATACTATCAGGTGTATTCGTAAATTATGGCGGCCATCTTGGACGCCATTTTGGATTACACCAAACGCTATATCGTCCCATGAAAGGCTCCCGCCTTTTTTGAATCAGCAGAACTGCCCGGACATTTTGGTATATAACACCTCTTGTTGCCTTTCGGGGCAGACCCCTTTGATTTTTTAGCAAAGTGTCACCAGACCATGAGGAAATTGTAACTTTTGGGCCGTACTTAATAGGAAAATTCGTGAAAGTATTCCAATATTTAATTGAAAGGTGCATAAATGACACCACGCTCCAACTTTCCTAATAGCTAAATGGAGCAAACTGTTTTCCGTACGGTATAGTGTCTCAATTATGTATATTTAGTAAAATATTGATGCTTTTCGTAGATTTTAAGAAATTCGTACCCCACCCACTTTTATAGTGTATTGTCAATATTTAAGTACATTTATTTTGTACATTTGTTAGTATTTGCAATTCCCTAACTATATAGCATATACTAAACACAAGAATTATTATAAATGTGGTAAGAATAATCATGGGTGGTTAAAAATCTTACCCCTACTCTTAATTTTTGCCAAAATTTGATGATAAATATGATGAAAAACAACTTAATAACGTTCCATGTTCATAATTATCCACCAATTTCACCTAATATGACAAGAACAACATACCATACACTGTTAAAATGACTTATTCCCATAAGAAATGTCATTTCTAATTCCCAGGGGCTATATAAAGGCAAACGCTGATAATTTCGTTTTTTGGTGGCCATCTTGGACGCCATCTTCGATTTCTCTAAGCATACTTATTTGACAGTGCTGCTCCCATCCTTAAGAGGTCGAGTAAGGCGTTGGGTGTGTGTATGTAAAATATTGAGTCATTGTCATTCCGGTAACAAAATCAGCCAAAATTGGACATATTTTCCCCTACTAAAGGATTTCTTTCGGAAATTGATATAATTCATCGCAAGAAGTATTATTAGAATATTTTTGTTATATATTCACGCCTTAAGGTTGGGATCATGTTCACATATCCATATTCTACCTTCAACTCCTCATATTTATCACACAATGACAGGTCTAGCCGTAATTCTATTACTCGACCTTTCTCTTATCTTTACCAACTGTCAAGTTGATACTAATTAATTGAAATGACCCTGTCCACTGTGCATCACAAACCGACTTATAAGATATCAAATAAGCGTATCTTTGTCATTTCAGGGGAGGTAAATACGTTATTTTGAAGAATTATTGACATACTCGATTGTCTCCCTTGGGTTAAATGCATAATGTGAGGAATTACCAATTTACAATTACATTTTTTATACAATCGAACCTGGGGAAAATGAATTTAAGTTTGATTAACTCTGTCAATGCTGTATTTCAATGCAACCGACGGTTGCATAATTTAGGTACATGTGACCACTCTAGTACATGGATCGGTGGTATTGTTCAACTTCTTTGTGGTCTGTTCCACACTTTTTTAGATGCATCTGACCAAATAATATTTAAATGCATCTGACCAAATAATATTTAGATGCATCTGGCCTAATAATATGTAGTTACAGCTTACCGAATAATCTTTAGGCACATCTGAACTAATAATCTTTAGGTACATCTGACCTAATAATCTTTAGGTACATCTGACCTAATAATCTTTAGGTTCATCTGACCTAATAATATGTAGGTACATCTGACCTAATAATATTTAGGTACATCTGACCTAATAATCTTTAGGTACATCTGACCTAATAATATTTATTGCATCTGGCCTAATAATATGTAGGTACATCTGACCTAATAATATGTAGGCACACCTTTAACTTATAACATTAAGTTGCAACCAAACTAATAATATTTAGGTGCATTTGTTCTTATGATATTTAGTTGCATAAACCTCCGCCATTTTAGGTGCATCAGACAACGCCATATTTTTATTTTCTCACGCAATGAGACCATACAGAACTGGAGAAGTAAATAATTAATGTTCCACTCCTTTCCCATAGAACGTCTGTGGTATATTAAGATAATGACAGATCTGTGATTCAATAATTAGGTCAATAATTAGGTACACATACATGTATATGGTGTTTTAAAGAGGATGCAGTGATATCAACATCATCTGGAACAGGGATTTCACATTTTTTCTATTGACTTTTCCCGAAGCTTCAACTTGTATATGATGAGCATTTTCTCGATGCCTTTCGCGATGCTTATTTATTACTTCGGGAGTACATCGCCGAGGCAAAAATGGCTTAGATCTGAACGAATGGTTTTCATTTGAATACTTACTGCAGGGGTGGGGCGCCGGTACTAGTATAACAGTTTATACTAATTATAAATCATGATGTAACCAGTATTTGTGACGTCTTTACAGAAATACTGCGTTTTATAAAAACATATACTTTTGCATTTTTACACGTCAAGAAAAACACGACACACCCTCTTTAATTATACTGAACTTGGTGGTCAAACACATTTGGCTTAATTGTCCGCTTTGTGGTCGAGAGATAGCAACTACTAATGTTGTTCCGTACATTGCACTGGCCAGCCATATTTTAGTCATTTGAAAACGACTCATTAAAGGTTTCAGATACAAACTATGCGTAGCATGAAGCAGTGTCATTTTCGGCTTATACTAGTATGTCGAACATAGCCTTTTTGCCTAACATAGCCAATATTTGCCAGTAAGTGCTCTGATTAAATATGGCATTTGAGAACATTCATTCGGATTTGAACCCGAAATTACCAATAAGTCGGGGAAAACGACACCAACTGAGCTACGGAGATCTGTGTTGAACACTCGAAGCGGACAATCTGTCACTAGAAACGCGGGCTTGAACACAGACACTGAATAACACTCTAAGACTACCCCACCCACCTACACTTCAAATCGTGAAGAAATATGCACTATCTCTAAATTTGCAAATGTATTTATGTGTGGGTTGCTAGGTAACAAAAATGAGAACATAATTTAGAACCAGACAGGGAAGTTAAATGCGTAAGGATTGTTTAATTAGCATGTATACAAGAAATCGTGAAATTGTTTATCCATCCTGTTGACAAGGCGAACATGAAATTCATTCATACAGTTCAAATATCAGTGACCTAAACTTTCAAAATATCTACAATCCATGCACTAGATTTAGTGAATACAACATAAAAAAATTATCTCAGTATAAAATGGGGTTACAATGCTTGCCAAAAATTAGTACTTGTGCCCGTTTTCTAAGCAAAGCGATACGAAGCGCTTTCCATGGGAGCTCATATTTGCGCTCTATTTTCAATTTGGACGAGAGGTAACAGAATGAGGGCGCTACGTAGCGCTTTGCCTAGGCAACGGACAACTGTCTTAATCGGCAGCAAATTTCACATTTAGTAGTTACGACCCTTCGTTCACCAGTAGCACACTTCACATATAGTAGTTGCTTCCCTTTATTCATTTAAGAAACTTTAACATTTTACCCCCAGATTACCAAAATTGTAATATCATTTTACGTTCTACTAGACAGTCGTATTATATGTCATTTCTGTTTTACGTACCTGTGCATGACCGATGTCCCCGGGTCTCGCGAGAAGAGACATACATTTTGTGTCAACTCAGCTCAACTCAACTCAAGTTTACTTCACACACTATACATTTGATACATGTGAGTGACAAAATCATATTTTAAATAAAGCATCATCTTTTTATGATAGTCAACGTTTTAAGCAATACATTTACATATATGATATAAATTGACATTTTTAATTAACACAAGCTAGAAACAAAGCATTCAACACAAACAATGTTTATAATTGTCATGACATTTTTGTTTTACGTACCTGTGCATAACGACCAATGTCCAAAGGTCTCGCGAGAAGAGACATAAATTTTGTGTGATACAAGGGATATCTCTGTAAAAGAGCGGGCTGTCCTAGCTCTTTTCGAATAAACTCCTAACTTTCAAGTATAAAAGCCCCGATATACGCGATCACAATGTCAAGTTCTAATAATGTCTTAAATGATTTGCTTCATTCCACAAGTATAGTGTTTTACAAAAAAACATAACGCGGTCGCCATCTTGAATTGACTTAAAGGAAATATCCAACGACTGATCTTTTATTCTGAAACAATCGACGGGACGTATATTTTAAAGGTAAGTGTAGACCTATACGATTGCCCTTAATGGCCCCTTATTTAACCACAGCCCCGTTGTCTAACGGTACCATCTGTCAGTAATTCATAAAAACCAGAAGGTTCTCAAAGATGACGTTTTTCTGGTCGTTCAGTACATTGAAAGATAAATGTCGGCTCTAAGATTCCCAGGGCATTCTTTTTCTTACTGTAACATGTTAAAATATGTATATTCAGCATAATGTGATTCTATTTGTCACCCTAGTAACAACACTTATCATTCGGACTCTAAACGCAGGTGGGTAACATCTTGTATTTTTCCATCCGTCAATTTTTATTAGTGTTTATTCTTTTTCAAATGTTTAGTTAAAAGTTGGAATAACAACATCAGAACTGTACATATAGATCTATTACGAGTTGTCAATTGATATAAATTTATATTAAACGCGTTTTAGAAATTATGTTAAGCGCGTCTCTGGCAATTTTATTGAATATAACGTTATACTACGCATGTTTACTATAAGAATATACGTTCTCGCTATACTAACCCGGATACTAGGAAAGTCATGTGATAAACACATAATAATTACATTGTTAAGAAGCATTATGTAAAGACTTACAGTAATCACATATAAAACATGGGCTATTCTTCGTTTCATGGGAAATATCGCTAGCTTAGAACAAGAAGGTCGTAACTACCAAATCGATATATTGAGAAAACAAGAGAAATCTGTCTGTAATTTACTCTTTACGTATGGGAAAACACGTTTTTAAAACTTCATTTTGGTCAACATGACAATTTCAGATTTTCATGAAAATAGGCTCAGAAGAAGCGCCTTATGAAGCAGATTTCAAATATGTATAAGTCTTATAAGGTCGTAAGAGGTAGTTACGACCTTTTAGTTCTAAGCCATCGATATATTCAGTTTGTGCCCGAAACCGACTGAACTACTTAACATGCAGTTGAGTCGGTTTTGGGCATAAACTGTGACCTTTTCATTTGGGTAGTGCTCATTCTCGGTTTGAGCGTCGAACAAATCAGTCAACGAATAAGATATTTACGGTTCTGTTTTACTTTTTGTTTACCTATTTTAACTTAGCCAAAAAGTCACGTGATACGTCTACCCTGAAAATATAAATTTCGTTTTTCTAGGCCCACTTTTGCAAAATAAGCGTAGAAAATCAATTGCGTTTTGCGTCGTCTTCGAGTGAAATCACCCTCTGACGTCACTCAGCACTAAGTAACATCACGTTAGACCAAAATCAGACCATTCTAGTCTAAGTACACAAACTTAATATCTAGTTTTGTACTTCGTGTACTGAAAACACCTACAGTTTATTTTGAAACAAACAAACATATTCAATACAAATTGCCTTACATTTAATATAATGCTGCAATAGCACATAGCAAAGTACACACCAAGTACATCAATTTTTGAAGCCGGTCAAGGCTGCGCTAATCAGCCGCAATTAGTCTTAATTGCTCGCAAAAGTATTAAAATATTCAGAAATGATGCAAACAAAGTATCATTCACCAGGCGACAATAACTTTTTATTTCTTTGCTTTTGCATATAATCAAGGTTTATAGTATTAACGTCATAATCCTTAAACACTTTAACTTCACGTTGCGCTGGGCAAAAGGTGAAAGGTCGATTGTATGAACAACTATAGTTAGTTTACTTACGAATACAAGTAGCACGATTTTGGGATTATTTTATTGTTAGCTTTCCTCTCAGCCTACCAACGCTGATAAAACGAATGTCCTTTTATTTATTTGCGCGTAAAATTCCCATTTTTATATAACACGAAGTCCGCGTGTTCGAGACGCTCGCTTAATAATTTTAAGATTAGTTTCGTATTTAAAACATCCGAGAATATTAAAAGTCAACAGAAACGGGCGGTTTTTGACAATCTTTTAATAGAAGATGTCCTTTCAAAAACGAATTACCGGCTAGCATCGTCTGACGCCAAGATCTTAATTAAGGTCCCAAAATACTGACCGGTTAAGGTCACCGAAACTGCTTCATGCTCGTCGCATGATCAATTCATGGGTAACAGTGAACAACATATCGCTGGCTTAGAATGAGAAGGTCGTAAATACTACTTACGACCTAGTAAGACTGATACCTACTTGTTTACAATCAGAATCACCAGGCGCTTCTTAAGACTTTTTCATAAAAGTCGGAACTTGTCATGTTGACCAAACTTAAGTCGAAACAGCTTGTTTTACCATTCAGTAAAGAGTAATTTTCGGACAGTTTTTTTCTTGTTTTTTCATAATATTGATGTTGTACTCACGGCCTTCTCATTCTATGCCAGCGATATGTTTTAGTATACTTTTGTATCAGTATTTTGTAAAATTGGTTTATAAATTCTTAGAAGATATGTTTGATTTAAAGTGAATGGTTTTGGAAGAATAAATGCATTATATAACAAGAAATGGGATCAAGTATTTTAATAAAGTAACTGAGCGCTGACTGCAATCTTGCATGTTATAATTAGGGATTTATTCACCATATAATATCTTCTTAGCATACTTGTAAACAAAATCACTGTATGTATCGGATTTCTATAAAATTCAACTTGTATCATTTATTGCTTTTGAAAGCACATGTAAAATCTGATAACTGTATTCCTTATTGCCTTACTATGTAATGTGCCGGAAATCGACTCGTTTATACAGTGTATAACTTTCAGCGGGATTCTGCAAAAAGCGGTCAAGTTGCTAATAGGGATCGCATATTTCGTGAACACGTTTCCCTTAGTCTGACACGTTGCATAGACGTCGGTATAGACATAGACTACAACTATTTTCTTCATGTCCCATGCTGACAATGTTCTCCTTAGATACGGCATCAGTGGCACGTGCTACTGCAAAACTGAAAGCATATTTTAAAAAACAAAACAAATGAACTAGCCCTTTAAAATGGTTGAATGTCACGAATCAGGATGTTAAACTGTTCACCTAAGGGACTTTGAACCGTTATAAATACTAGCCCAATAAAATTACTAAGTTGTATGTTTTTTAAATACTAAATACTTCCGTACCACTTGCGTATTTAATATAAATTAGTATAAATTAGTATACGCAGTTTGCATCCCAACATTATTAATATCATACAGTATAATCGAGGTATACTCTATGAAATTCATATGGAGCCGCAGTACAGTGATTTAATAGGGCGAACATTTTGTAACCAGGTGATACGGTTCCGATTCCTGATCGCGACGGCACGAATTAATTACTTCAGAGGTTGCAGAAAGAACCTGTTTGGACAGCCATAATAACCATACCATTAGCTTAGAATGAGAAGTTTGTAAGTAAAAAAGCAATATTTTGAGATGTTTTTCAACAAGAAAAAACTGTCTGAAAATTATTCTTTACTTATGGAAAAACACGACTTTTCAACTTCAGTTTGGTCAACATGACAAGTTCTGATTTTCGTGAAAATAGGCTCACAAGAAGCGACATATGATGCTGATTTTAATTATGTATCAGTCGTATAAGGTCGAAAGTAGTAGTTACGACCTTCTCATTCTAAGCCAGCGATATGTGCGATTGTTTAGCGGTGTCGTTTGACAAAATATGTACGGTCCGTTTTTAAATATGCGCAGTGTATTTCACCCTAGAGTTAGTTACCATTGCGTATATGGTATGTCCGTTGAGTGGAGGATTATATTTAATATTCTACCTCTCAATGACGATTACTTGGGGCTTATAAATATTTTCATAATAAATGTAAACATTAACTAAAATAGCCTACCTTCTCAAATTGATAACATTTTTAAACTGCTAACGTCATAGTGAACTTTTGTTTTTCAAGGAATTGCTATTATTCATTAATAAATTCATATAACGTTTTCTCGACTTTTTCGACTAATCAGCGGTCTAATCCCCGAATAATGTTCTATTTTGTAAAAAGTGCTTCTTCACCAAAAAGTAATTTTAAGCCACTACTCATGTAGAGGTCGACCACGCAGTGCCTCTTTGTGGGGAGCGGTGGCCTAGGGGTAGGGCGCGCGCTTCGGGATCAAGAGGTCCCGGGTTCGATCCTCCTCTGGACCACTGGTTAATTTCTCTAAGCAAGACCCATAGCTCCACTCCACCACGGTGTAAAATGGTACCTGTGAGGGCAGTGTCTATTCCTGGGCGCCGCAGATCGATGTTGGCTGCCACACCACAGGAGAGAAATAGTTTTCCAAGGGAGACACGAGTGTAGGTTTCCATAGGTAGCCCAATGACCAGGAGAAGTTGAAATATCAAAGGGTGCTTGAGCGGCCTAACAGCTGAAAAGAGTCCAAGAAAATTGGTAACTTTTTTTGTGAAGTCCGACAAAGCGATCAGGATTCTAGAAATATAATCATGGAATATGGACGGGTATCAGCAAGATATAGAATCTATAATCAGAAATATGCACTATTGAAGCCCCCACCTTATAAAATAAATTGTATACATAATCGTCCATTCGGCCATTATAGATCTAGTCTTTCTTTCTTCCATGTAATTTGCAGGGCCCACTTTGGTGCATTATCGCAAATGTTTAAGGACAGAGGTGAGATACAAGGAATCCGGGTGCGATACCCTAGCTCGTTTCGAATAGATTCCTTGGTTCTTTAACGTGCCCGGTGTAAAGCTACGATACACGCGAGGCTACCCCTGGGTTTCCTACCAGGATCATCTCTAGTTGGGTGGGAAACACTAAATAGCGTTTCTGAAATGACCAAGTGTCCCGGCCGAGAATCGAGCCCGGGACCACTCGATCAGGAGTCAAGCGTCTTACCACTAGACCACCGTGCCACCCTCGTCTAGATCTACTTGCTTTGTCTTTTTTATGACGTCACTCATTTTATTTCAGGACAGCATGATGGGTTTCCTAAGCAACGACGATTTTTGTTAGATACAGCCAATGTGACATTCTGTAACTTCGTCTGTCCAATCGCATGTCCCAATGGATATGTTATTACCCCAACCGGATGTTACCTATGTCAGTGTGAAGTCACCACTTCAACGTCGACTGTTGGTATGTATGACGTCATTTATGACGTAATGCCATGTGTTATAACATTATGACGTCATTTGTGATAAAACATGATCCTACTAGATATGAAACAAAACGACGTTAAATGCCTGTTTTTTATTATAATACTTGCTTGATCAAGGATCTAGATAAATGTACGTATTCAAAATAATAGCGATATGTAAAAATAGAATGAACTGTCGACCAGGCAATGACGTCATAATGACGACACATTTCAATGCTTCAACAGAGTGTCTGGTTAACACAGGATTGTGTCAAATAAACACTTTCAGTCTCCAAATATATATTTCCAATAGAAAACACATCTGCAAAAAATGATGCTGCGAACGAGTTGGCCTTTGTGATTTTAGCTTGTTCTCAACATTAGCCCCTGAAATATGTTAGTGAATATAGATTCTAGATCTAATATTGTTTTATTTTTAGTAACTAGCACTGCACAAACAGTGACCAGTTTAGGAGTGTTTTTCACCAACCCGTGTAATCCCGCAGTTAGATTTTGTCGGCGTAACTGTACAGATGGGTTTGAACTCGGTAACAACAACTGTCAATATTGTAGATGCATTAACCCAGCTATTACAACAGGTACACCCTTGTTATTGTTGCTTGGACCTCATATTCAAGGTCAATGTCAAATTTTGTATTCAACAATGTATATCTATAGTGCGCCCAGCATAACAAGAAAGGTGGGAAAATTTGGAATAGGTAGCATAGGTGGAAAAGCAAGCGTGCACGACTTATCAATGTTATTTTAGTATATAATTGACCGTATGTGTTTTTAAGTAACCAATATTGCAGCAGTAGACCAATCCGGTAAATGTTTGTAAATATCACATTATCCTGGGCGCACTATACAACATGATCCATATTTTACGAAGGAAGATACACCAGTTATATTATTGTTATTTGGATTTCAGATTCAAGGTCAGTGACATTTTTGTCCATGCACACATACCAAGCGTCTGTCACTATTACAAAATGAGATACGGACTTAGTTCTTCTTTTCTTCTTCTTCTTCTTCTTCTTCTTCTTCTTCTTCTTCTTCTTCTTCTTCTTCTTCTCCTTCTTCTTCTTTTTCTTCTTCTAAATAATTCACAGGGGCCACTATGGGACATTATCGCAAATTTTAGAGACAGAGATGAGATACAAGGAATCCGGGTGTGATACCCTAGCTCATTGTGAATGTATTCCTTGGTTCGTTAACGTACCCAGTGTAAATTTAAGCACCGATACACGCGAGACTACCTCTGGGTTTCGAACCAGTTCATCTCTAAATGGGTTGGGATCACTAATTAGCGTTTCTGAAAATGACCAAGTGTTGCAGTATCAGTGTTTGGAAAATAAAATAAAAAAATAAAAAAAATCCGTCACTGAACTAATACATCATTAATAATATATTAGCTGAGCGACGGAATTTTTTTCATTTTTTTTCCTGCCACCTGTGACTGTACCGGACCAGGATCGAACAGTGCCTCAGTCAATTGTTGTAAATAACGAGTATAACCCCCCTAGATTATGTGGCTTTTTGTAGAATGATCTCCCTTTAATAGGGCACTTTGCTGACTCCGTTTTGGGGTCGTTCATAAGTCAATTCAAACTTGGTAGATTAATTTAAAGTTAGTAGATTCTATATTCGTCAATTTGACCTTGGTGACTCTAAGCAGAGCTATAAATAGCTATAATTATTTGTTAATACTGCTACCTATAGTCCAGTTAGGGTAATCTGACAGTGACGTCATCGTTATTGTATACCCCAAAGATTAAAGCCATTGCTTAAATAGGTAGAGTTACGTTTTGTATTAAACTGTTGGTATAAGCCTTTACCCTTGTTTTTACACCGTACTAGTGGATTGTTCGACTGCGTCACTGTATTTTTATCCTAAATGGACTGTTTATTCGTCAATTTGACCTTGTACCTTTTAAGCAGAGCTAGCAATTTGTAAATACAGTTAATAAACAAAAATTATTAACACATCATTTGTTACATTTCAGTTCGACCCATCACTACACCATCACGCGTGTCAACACTGGTAACAACCTTCCGTACCATGCTGACCACTATCAGCAACACGGTTACTCCGCCTGGTTTACAAACAACGTTAAACCAAAACAAACAAGATGTTAATTTTAATGATCCATGTATAGCCTCACAACATACTTGTGATAAAAACTGCAGCGGGGATTATGTCAAAGGTGAACAAAATCATAATGTATAAACATAATCACTGTATCATTAATTGCAACGCTTGTATGCCTTTTTGTGAAATCACCGGTATACCCTAAACATTATGACATTTCTTGTGACATTATAGATTCAATTTCTATGACTTATTGCGAGAAAATCATTGTATTATTTAATGCGAGTTCATAAATAAATCAACTTGTATTTCTTATTGCCTAATCATTGTATAATTTCTTGCGATGCTGTTTTATCAACTTGTATATATAAGTCCATTTACTGTGTCATTTCTTGCGATTGTATTATTATATTATTGGACATGGCTACATAACTAAAATCCGAGAGTCTGGCAGTCCAGAAATCCGTGTTATAATAAAAGTTCTACACGATCGCGAAAACTAATGCTTTTTAATGTTTTGTGTGTTTTGTATTTCATATAGGACCAGGCGGATGTCAATATTGTTTATGCGGGTCTAGAATTCCCCCAGAATTCAAAACCACCACTCCAGGTAATCTATTATGAGTTGGATTTGAGAAATTATATATTTGATCATTTTTTCAAGCCGTAGCGAGGAACTCTTAGAATATCACTCTAATGCTGTGGTAAGTGCAATTGTCGTATAATCTGGCGAAATTTGCGATAATGCCCCAGAGTGGGTCCATCAAATTACATGCAAGAAATAAAGTAAGACCCGGGTTCAAATCCGGGTGGAGGTACATGCATATACCTGCCATATTTCAGTTGAAATAAGCATTAAGGCTATGCTCGGCATTTAAAAAACTATCAAGGAATGATAATGATAGGCGTTGTCTAATCGAATATCCCGTTGTGATAATTATTTGTATATAGTTGGAAGATAGCAAATTTTATTACACATGTCGCCCTATTCACTTATCACACAGATGTGTTATTTAGTTACATTTAAGGTGTGTAGGTGTCCCGGATATTACCCGAAATCTAGTTTTCGCATTCTGGTTAACAGGCGGTAATCAAAATTACCTAGTAATGCTCTAGTGTAGGGTTTGTAAGTTCGTATCAATATAACGCCAACATTTTAAAACATCAAAGGATATATACCAGAGTGTCTTTCATTGTCCTTATAGCGAGTACTGGTCACAGATATAAACCACCTTGGGTCCATGGTATTTACAAAGCATCTAAAGTGAATTCTTAAAATTTCATGAAAATCTTACAATTTTCTAGCGTATCAGCTAAATGGAAACAAACGATTCTAAACTTTTAACATTGTTTTGAAGCGTTATGTAAATCACTACAATAACCACCAAGACAATATGAGCTATTTTAAGTTTCTTGCAAAATATGAGCAGTTCAATTTTTTAATTTAAGTCAAAATATTTAAGTTTTCCCTGAAGATACGTTTTGAATACCAGCCCAGGATGGCCTTAACAGGCAGTTTTGACTATGAAATCGTTTAAAAATCAAGCTTATCTTATTACAGCTGTCACTGCAGCGAGCACGACTGTACCACATTATCTAGATCTAACCCCAACGTCCGAAGCTTGTATTATAGCAAAGGTAAGTCACGGTAGTAATCTCAAAAATATTGCTTCTCAGTTCCGTCAGAAAATGTAAAGTTTTCATAATTATGACTCTCAAATTGCCGATTATTGCAGCAATTTTATATCATTATGAACCAAATTGTTGATTATTGCAGCAATATTATGTGATCATGAACCAAATTGTCGTTTATTGCAGCAATATTATGTGATCATGAACCAAATTACCGATTATTGCAGCAATATTATGTGATCATGAACCAAATTACCGATTATTGCAGCAGTGTAGCTGGATTATTATCTTATGCACTAATGTAATGTTATCATCGACGTTTTAAGAGGCCGTTTCGAAATTTAAATTGCAATTATTGCTAATTTATAAGGTAACGTTTACGTACGGTGAGCAATTGGTTCGAGTACAAATGGCACCCAACGCAAATAACATGCGCAATGGTGATGTTTCTGCCGTCTAAGCTTGAGAAATGTTTCAGGTTTCAGATTGTTTTATTGACGTGTGTATGAAATATAGTTTTGTATCGTGTGTTGCGAACTAAACTATTTTTTTTTATTTTTAATACAGTTAATCTGCAATCAAAAGTGCTATATGGGGTTCATCAATCATCCTGATGATTGTCTGTTTTGTTCTTGCCAGACCGCAAGATCAGGTAAGTTCTAGAGTGACGTCATATCCAAATCATGAACAATCCGAAAACTGCGCTACTTTAAACTTATCCACCTCTGTGTTCAAATATTTTGAAATCTACCCAACTCAAAACTTGGAATGGTATATGTATGTTCGGGTTTAATACCTTATAGTTATATAAAGGCGGAGTGTTCACCTAGACCGTGTATCCTGACCTGTCCTTACTTACCCGTCCACGTCAAACAGTAACTTCTTCGCAAGCAAAGGAAATCCTCACGGTTGTAAAATAAATGCATTGAAAACAATGAGCCCGAATAATTTGCCGGATTACAATGGGTTGAGTTGATGGAAGTTTTTGTGTATTTAAAACTGCAAAAACTTAATATACAATTTATCTCAAACAAAAGAGTATTAAGTTCAGCCAAATTGAATGTACACGCGTAGACTTCGTTGCTTTGGGAAAACTGTTTATGGTTTTTTTTTTGCTAGTTTTGATTGTATTCATTATGTATTTCCAGATTCATTGAACGATGCTTCGGATGTTGTTTATCTAACAAAGCCTTGTTTACAAGGTTATTCTGAATGTGGGATCACGTGCCCCAACGGCTACATTTCCGGTCCACGTGGATGTGAATTCTGTTCATGCAAATAAAAGCCACGTGACATAGTGAATACCACGTGACATTGTAAATACCACGTAACAGTGTGTATATAGATCTGATATTGTTTCTTTTTGTTTGTTTGCCATATTTTACGTAAAAATAGTTAAAACCGAAGATAATTGCATTTGTTTGTTACTTATAATAAATAAAAATATAGTCATTTATGTGTTTCAATTGTTATGCTTTGAAAGCTCTTAAGAAACTTTGCCTTCACACTGCTAAAGAAATCCAAAATAGCCGACAATGGCCACCATTTTAAAGTCAAAATCACTTAAAAGTGTCTTCTGTCGTACGGGTAAAAATTATGCCGACTATAGCCTTATTTTCCAGTCATCTTTCTGTTGAACATGGTAAAGTTAGGAATATATAATTATGCGAGACTCCATCCGGCCGATGGGTCGCCGGATTAGGCATCAAACGCGCTAACCACATACATGTAGCTACAGAGGCCACATATAGTATTTTTTTTATTCTTATTGAACAGATGCTGATAATAATTAAGCTCATATAATGGTGATATACAGGGTGTTTAAAAAGTTCGTAGACATTTGTATTTTATCTGTCATTTTATTTTCAATTAATATTTTCACATCTTTCTGACACATTAGTAACAACAATACCTCCTTTCTTTATTTTAATCTAGACTCGCGTGACGACGCAAAATGTGGAATACGTCAAAATGACTACACAGCTTTAGATACTCGATCTTTGCAAATGTGAGAGTCCTTTACACTCATGAGATTTTCATTTTATTTATGTCGAGTGGGTTGTCTGGTCTTTATACTTTGGGTATGAGGTGGTTACCATTATCACAAATGTATTACCGGGTACTGGCAGGGGTACGCAACAGGCAACATCCTGCACAAAATCAGTCTAATTTTGCTACCGGATGAGACGCATGTTTGTACTATCACCATGGTAACCTCTTCTGGCCAGGGAAGTTTTAGCAGTATTTCATAAGTATTATTCCTCACTATAGTCAGATGTAACGAATTTACCAACAGAGATGATATCGAACTTTTTGAGACCACATATGTCAATTGCTCCCAAAACCCAGCGTTTTGAACTCTTATTGGTGGCGATCACTTATGGAATGTAATGTTCCGAAGATCCCCATACTCAATAAGTTTGTTTGTTTAGCTCATGGAACGAGTATTTAATACACTTACCTTAGAAGACATTTTTTGTCCAGTCATTTGCAAAAAGGTTCTTATATTTTCGAGCAAAGACCACAGTTTTTTCTTATACTATCTCACAGTCAGATACGGGTGGGTGGGGTATTTAAGAATGTATCATTTCTTTGTCATTGTGAAGGTAAATACATTCAATAACATGACTTAATTCGTTTCCAGCATTTGTCGATGCTTCTACAACATTTATGATATATTTACATCGCTTATATTTAATATTGTTAGTTATCGTATACCCCCTTGCTCAGATCCCGTCAGGACGTCCAAAGTGCATACCTCCCAAAGCGCTATCCTCTTTCCTATATTTAGCATTTACCTTACCAATCAAACGGCAAAAATCGCCGAGAATACTGATTATTTCTTTTATTGAATAACCAGCAACACAGAATAACCTAATATTAAGCCCTTGTGAAGAAATTCATATTTTTTCAACTCCTCCTACTTTCGATAAACTGCGTGTTTAATTGATGTTTACAGAATCAACAAGGATGACGTCATGAAGTCACGCGCAGATATTCTTGCAGATGATATCATTTATTTCACACAACATGAAGATAATGTATAGTTCTACATTCATACTAAATTTTAAAACTTTATGTTGAATGGTTTTGGATTTATTGAACAAAATCAAGTGTCTACGAACTTTTTTAACACCCTGTACTATATAAATTCATGGTCCACAACGCGAATGTGGAAGCAGATTTGTTTAGCATTGGGTTTTGGTACTCTCTTTTCTAACAAGCAGACCATCTACAACAGCTTTTCGACTTTATCAACCAAAGTAATGCAACACATCGGTGTATATAACAGAAACAACACAAACACAAACACAGTTCCAATGCTTTTATTATCGATCTTGCTGTTACCATTTCCTTAAAATTAGTAGAAAACAAAAGATACATGTTTTTGTGTTGTAATTTTTCTAACTTTTTCTATTTTTTTCTATTTTTTTTCTATTTTTTTATGTATATTCCTTGGTTACACTTACTTACAAACAAAACAATTTGACTAAGCTCTCTCATACGACGATTAACAAAATGGTTTCAACGATTTTTTATCTCACACTCCATTATAGGACTGTTTTTTTTTTCTATTTTTTAAAAACTTTTTAATGTGTACATTTTACATATTTTACATAATTTAAATTAATATTTAAATAAAGTCCTTACAAATGATAATAGACGCAATGGGGATTAAGACTAAGCTCACTTATATTAAATTTTGATGTCTGTTTTTTTTTGTTTACACAAACACGTATATTGGCATGATATTGTATATGTCTTGGTTACAATACAAAGGATTGCATCAACTTGAAAGTACTGTATGTGGCAATAAACATAATAGTTTATACGAAAGGATTTTGGACTCACTTTTAAATTTCATAGACGACGACCACAGCTTTTTCTATTTTTTTTTCTTTTTATATATCTATAATTCATATTCCTTGGTTACAAAGCAAAACACTAAAACACAACAAAACAAAACATTTAAACAAAGTCTCTCATACGACAAATGACGTAATGGATTTCAAGAATTTCACACTGACACACACAAGTTTGTCTTTTAAAAAAGACATCGTCAACTGTTACATAATACGGTTATATTTTGACTTGAAGGATTTGATCTTCGTACATTTGTCTGTTCTCACACAAGTTTGCTTTTATGTTACTAACATTTTATCACAATATTCATATATCTAACGTAAAAAAATAGTTTTTTTTTGAAAAAACATCGTCATTGTATACAATGTCCGAAGATAAGTTTGATATAATAAAATTATTAATATTCACTGCTTACAATCCTCCAAGCAATGGAACTGTTTATTTTTCTTTAAGTCTGCGTCACATATCACACATACTATATTATGTGTACATTTAACATTAGCGCCGCATATTACAACATTTTATCCGTTGCATGCACAGTACTGACATTGTCTGGGTCCAGTACGATATCCGGTCTTGCAGAATATTCTACACATGTCGAATCCCTGGACACATGGATTATTCAAACGTATCAAAGGTTGTCGTTCTTCGGGAATATATGCTGGAAAGAAAAATATTTTTTTTATAATTAAACACATGTACACACATCATAATGAATGGAAATTACTCCCTCAGGAGTATATAAGTCGGAAATTTTGGTATATTCGTATTCCAATAATGTAGATTAAATAAAAAAAGACTTCTTTGAACTTCTTTGGATTAATTTACCAAACACTTGCTAGTGTAGAGATTGCCCCGCCCAATTGTGTGTCGAAGGATTTTGTCGAAGGTTCTATGAAACGAATTCATTGGGTTATGAAGTCATTAATTTATGTGCAATATGTTCATTGCTTCTACAACCAATTTTTTTGCAATAATCGGTCATCTCATTCTCCGGTTATATAGATCTAATGTGAAAATCTGTCGTCTGGTCATTTGGAGTTATGCACGTCTATAAGTAACTTCTGAGTACAAAATGGACCATTAGTAATACCCCCATCTTACAATAATCTTGATTAAAACGATGCTAGAATACGATGTATATAGTGGAAATAACTGCTAGAAATAGGCCTATATTTGTTGGGAAAAAATGTGACGTCATACTTTTTGTGACGTCATATTTTCTGACGTCATATTAGAGAATATACTCACGTGGGTAGATATCATCCTTACTGATGCACATCGTACATGAATCGTCCGTCATGAAGCCAAATGGATATTTGATTTGACATTCTGTATTTTTCATAATGCATTCTTCGGGTGAAAGGGTAGTCGTTGGTGGACGTTGTGTGGTCGTTACTACTACAATAGTAAAATTATTATATGTTTAAATGCAATGCTTCGATACCCGTTGCAATGGCAACTTATGGCCAATAAAATTTGAATATGCTTCAAAATATCAAGACTAGATCTATCTAGGCCCTACATTAAACATTTTTTTGCATTTTACAAAGAAATATAATATACAATGTACTTCAAAATCATGTGTTTGACTATTTTAGCTGCTAGATCATGAATACATAATCTGTTTGATCCACAACCTTAACTATATCTTTTTTAGAACAAATCTTTTTTTAAAAGTTATTATTTTTAAATACAAATGTCCTTCTCGGTATGGCCAAGCATATTGTGTATGTGGCAGTCAGCTTTCTGATAATACATTGCGGGCATTATATGAGTACCATCACGATTTGACGATAACCGTTCTTATCACTGAGCTACGGATGCAAACATTAGAGAAGTGTTGACATTAGAACTAAGTGACGTCATAGACTACGTGATTATGCACCTTGAATAGGTAGAGCTCTACTAATGATTTTAAAAAAGTCACTTGTAAAACTTTGTTACCTGGAATGGTTTCGATGCATGCACATCTATGGCATCCATAGGTACTGTCCGTTACGAGACCATATGGACACACGGCATCACATGTTGGTGCGGCATCAGGACATGGGTTGTAGGTGTCACTGGAAGCTACAATAGATACAACTAATTAAATATAATTCCAGTCAATTTATTATTTACAATTAGTACGTCCCTTTCGTCTGGCAATTAGTAGTTACAATTCAAAAGAAGGCATTATAATAGTTACTAAATAAGACTAGCTTACTACTCACTATATTTGTAAAAACCGATAGGTGTTATATGTTTATCAATATAAATAATTTGTCAACAAATTTCAAAAGCCATGTGGTATGTCATTCATTGTGGGGTTAATATATGGACTCATGTGAACTACCCTTATTGGGAATATGATTGTTTCCGTGTCTGAGTCCAATGTGGGTGAATTAAAGCAGCCAAATCCTACGCATGCCTTTGAATGATCTGTGCATTGATTGTTATGTTATTTCTTGTATAGCATCTTTATTATAATATTTTCATATTGATCCTCGATCGGACAAAACGCTATGACTATAATACGCTATTTTAGTATAGAACAAAATTAAATTCAAATGTACCAACTGTCTCTAAAGGGTTAATGAATAAGCAAATCTAGCAAAAAAATCAAACCAAATCGACCTTTCCTCACATCTCAAGTTCGATGATTTTGTCGAATACAGAAAGCATTATTTTCTACGGGTTTGCCTGGTACAACGTTGGATACCAACGGTTGCTGATAACGCACCTATTTCCACACAATACCGAATAAAATACAGTCAAACTACAACATGGAATTTAAAACAAAGGAATATTCAATCGTGATGCTGTTTTTGACGAGAGTTAGAATGCTTTTAGGGAGGGAATGGCGAGAGGTCAACCTATCTAGCTAATTGTCTAAGGTTATATAAGAAGCATAGTTACACGTAAGCGAAGCACAACTACAAAACTGGCATCCATCAGGTCCATATATAAAGCCGTTGTCACACGTCAGCTCACACGAAGTCTCGTTATCACATGGGGAATAGAACAGTGTGGAGGCGGTCGGGCGGTTATTGGAAACTCCACCCATTGGCGAGAACAGTCCGCCCTCATAGAATGGAACTCCGCCTGAATACATTGACTTAGCTATAAATAGTATTTTGAACATACTAGTGAAACCCCAAGTAAGAAGTATCCCTTAGAAAGCAAATGGAATATTGCATACCAAGTGAGTGCCATGTGTGCTGAGCATTTGCACTGACAGACAGCGTACAACGGAAATAGCCCCTACGTCGGAAGGAAGGAATACGTAGAACTGCATATCGATTTCGGCCGACGGTAACTTTTCAATAGTTGTTCTTAAAATATTTACGTGATCGGCTTGAAGTGGTAATTCCTTCAGACATTTTACCGAAAAGTACCCCTATTGACGTACTATGCAGAAAAACGTACAACTTCATTTTATTACAGATAAAGTATTTTTCTCTCGACTCTGTTTCAATTTAAAACGTTTAACCGATAGCGTTATATTACACCAGAAATATCATGTATTCAGAATACCATAAATTATTCGTACAGCTAATTGTATCAACTTACCACCCTGGCTTCCGCTTCCTGTTCCGTCTGCGCATGTGCACACGTCACATCCGTTTGAATCCTGTATGTAACCATTTGTACATTGTAGTGTACACGTAGAAATAGATGGACATCCGTTTGGGTTGATAAATTGTGACGATACTTGTAGTGCACCTTAAATACAAAAAGACAAATTATTATCAACAATGCAGTCCACCTATATCACCTTTCTGACCTGTGTCCGATTACCGGTAGGCCTATCAGACTTGCAGTGTTTGGGAATACTATTAATTCTCCCTGACTTTTGCTTGTCTGTGACATTGACGAACGGCATGGCAGTACTTGTCGGTAGTCAGTAAGCAAGTGATCGCCGTAATTTGTTTGCGTTTATTATAAATCGGACGTTGTGTTTCATTCTTATATAGCCAATATTGCACATTCATACATGCCATATTTTCCTGAAGTCTATACAGGAGATTTTATCAATTTGCTGAAAACCATGCAGGAGTGGAGTCTCAAATACAGGAGACTCCTGCATGATGCAGGAGATCTGGCATGTATGCACATTAAACAACACATCAACACATAACCGCTGTAGGCCTACAATTTCTTCGGAACGCTACTTACTTATTTCACGTTATTTATTATTATTTTTCGTAGCTGTGTTTTATCGGTAATACGGTTTATTCTATGCTTCAAAGAGTGAACTGTTGTTCAAATGTGTGTTTAAGACATGTGTCTGCTTAATCAGACTGCTTAATTCCGGGTGTTGTGGTACAGGGATGTTAGCCTCATCCTTAACATGTATCCATGAATTAAGAAATCATGAAAACGTATCTATGCTTTGTTACGTAATACAAAATAGGCACCAGTTTGGATGCGAATCCAAACGAGTGTCTTTTCTATAAAGCAACACACCATAGCTATGTGAGTTCATTTTTTGGATACTTCTAACATAGCAAATATTTCTTGTTTTAGAGCATCAAAATCATAAAATGCAGTTCGAATATATTTCCCGCACATAAAAGCATACAAATGGGGTTAAATTAACGACACAATATCAGCTGCTAAATTATGCTTATAGAAGGCCAAGGATCAAGTTGATAAATTCGCACAACAATATTGTTTAATTTGGTTAAAGTGGTTAATGTTGAAAATAAGAGACCCAAGTTTCTAATTTTCGGGCTCTTGCCCTTCTTCAGGGTTTATTTTCGTATGCATAAATTCAAGCAGTATCCATTGTGTTTTTTCATAATGTTGTTATCAATGGTTACATACAAGATTCTAACTGTTTTGAAGGAAATAAAACACAAATACTGCTTTCCTGTAATCTATTATTATATATAAAGTGGTTAAGTTTGTTAAGACAAGTGGTTATTTAACACACGTTTAATTGTCAACTAAACGTGATGTTAAATACGCCACATATCTATTATAGCAACGTAGCAATTTCGAAGTCATTGTCCAACGAGCTATGATAAATGGGAAGGTTAAACTACGCGCACTAAATCGGATGTTATTGCGAGTGAAATTCATGAACTCACTGATAATACGGTAACACCTATACATAACTTGTGTACGTTCGTGGTTGGGATTTAGCCAAACAATGGCCGGTGTGTCGATAAACAAAGTAAACCCGTTTCCTATTTCATGCATCAACTTTATTTCATACGACACACCTCGACCACAAAGCTGATTCGACATATGGTTCGATGTTCTAAAGGATCCAGTACCTAGTGTTCTTGCTAACCCGAAGTCAAGTCTGGCTGTTAAGACCATCCATTGGATGGAATAGCAAACCGTGGTCTATGCAGACTCTTTCCATAGTCGGTCTGCAGGTACTAGTAGTGGTACATTTGTATTTCATTGTAGGCGATCCCCAACATATTGCATGACTACATTTATAATGTTTATGTGTTTATCTATATGTTTTAACGGATGTTTATAAAAAAAAATTCGTAAAAATGTAGGTCCGGGATATTATAGTGGAAGCGACGATATATTTTCGTTTCAATTCTATTTTTGGGAGTAATATTCGTGGGCAAAGAATCGTGAAGTTGAAGTTACACATCCCTCACCGTATCAATGCTCATAAATGAAAGAATACACTTTAAAATCTAATTAGTGAGCATGTCTAATTGGGCCATAATTCCAGCTGAAATTCTCCCCAAATGCAGTCGAAATAAATGTATTTTATTCACTCCCATAAAACAAAAAAATAACACATGCATAATAAATGTGATGGTGCGTAAAAGGTTATGTCGCGAAGCCGGATATCATTCTGGTTTAGTTGCATCGTCTCATGGAGAGTATACATTTTATAACTTTGTACGTAATTTTTGGGAATATTTGTCCATTCTCGTATCAAAACACGAATCATATGAAATTAGTTCTAAAAATAAAGTTTTGTTGTAATTATCGTTGTAATTAATTTTGATATTATTTTATAAAAACTGAGTGAAAATCGACTTCGAATTATTATAAAACAAATACATTTTTTTCTGGCTTTTGGGTCGCTATCGCATAAACAATGACCGCGCGCCGAATGCATATATTGATTTCGACGCTGCATATTACTCAACGGTCCGTGAAATATCGACTAAAAATTATGTGCACGGATTTCACTGGAAATCTTGCCCTAAAGCAGCTCCACAAAATTCCGTGCAAAAATATCGATTTATATAAAATAAAAGATGCACACTTATTAACCTGCGGTCTTGAGCCGCAGGTTATATTTGTATGCAACAAGAAAAATTTCCATGTAGGGGCACGTGACCTGTTCTGGATAGTTTACCATTTTTAAAAAAAAATAAAAAAATAAGCATTTTTTAAGAATGTCGTGAACCAGACTAAGGAGGAGCACGTGACCTGTTCTGGATGGTTTACCATTTCAAAAAAAAATTAAGAAAAATTAAGCATGTTTAAGAATGTCGTGAACCAGACTAACACCATTATTTTTTTTATTTTTTCTATTTATTTCTATTTGTATATTTTAAAATAAAATAATGTACGTTAATAACCATAATTATTTCTTTTACCCCTTTAAGAAATTAAAAAATAAGAAAAAAATGTGTTTCGATATGTGCTTTGACGTGCACCAGTAGTCTGGATTACCTCCCCTAGGTCATTACGTTAACTAGGTCAGTCAGGCCGACGCGGCAGCACGAAACACCCAAATATACCCAAATATTACCCAAATAGTAACGTTTTTACCCAAATACTATTTAACTAACAATATGGGGTTGATTAACTATATTTACGCATTTTAATGACCAGTGGTGACTAAATAAACGTAAACTAGCAAGCTTTTCGGCAAGGCTCGGCCCAGTATCATTTCGAACCGGCGTTGCCAAACTATTTGCACGTCGTGAGAATCGCTTTATTTACATTCGTACGCTCTGCGTGCCCATACCCAAATGTACACAAGTATGAACGTTTTTTACGCAAATACCTGTATTTAATATACTATTTGTCGTAAGTAAACTATATTACGCCTTTGAATTACTAATAATGAAAATAACACCAATTTTAGGTAAATTATACTAAATAAATTTACTAAAACACACATAAGCCCACTAAATCAGAGAGGTTTGTAAAATTCCGCATTTTTCGGCGGGGACTTGGACTTTTTAATTGTTTCTTTGACTTACGTGAAGGCATTGCTCATTGTACATGTGTTGTGATGTTACTGATGCGAGTGTTTGCTCAGCTGGTAAAGTGTGCTGCCTCCCCTGTCCGATTTCCTCATACCTTTTTATCAAGCCTTATTAACACTTTAAAAAGTTCTAGTTTCTAAAATTATAAAAAAATGTCTCTCACAAGACTGGTCTGTAAAACAATTGGCCACAGGAACTATTTAACTTGTAAGATGTGTTAAGTGTAAATAAAGAATTAACGAAACAAACGTTTCACTGAAATGTATTAATATTCGTAGGTATAAATTATCAAAGATAATTTTCTGAAAATATTATATTCTTTATCAATGATATTTGGGTGTAGCTTTTAATATAACTAACAACAAAAATGACGGTTTCAAATTGCCGACGGTGGCATTTCAATGCACTGTACATTGCGAAAGAATTTGGCAATTTTTAATATCTAAATAATCTTATGAATTAACAGTTTTGAAAGCGTAGATGACATATCATTTTGGTTAAATCACTACCGTATACATGTCTATTGTGCTGATTTGATTATCATTTTTTCGTGAAGGAAACCCCATGCTTTTTTAATAACATTCCTTTTTGAAACACTTAGTATGCACATTTCCACACCCACATTTTACAAAACCTGCAAACTCACGTCACTGTAATCGCCATAAATAAGATGCATTACGTATTTTAATAGGTAAAAGTTTATAAACGCCATGAATTACCCCAATATATCATAAACTTAGACACAAGGGAATTTTGGTGCACTTTAATAACCGATATTAATCGTAATATCAGGAAGATTGGGTGGCTAGGGGATTTAGAACTATGTATTTTTCTTCCTCCAAATATTCGGGGATTTTATATTGACCAATTTCGTAATTTACTCTACATTTTCCGTCTTTTCCATGCGGCACTTGAAGTTATCGCGTGGATTTAATAATAGAGAGGTTGCGAAATCGAACGTCAACGTGTACGTGTACGAGTGAACTACTTTTTGAGCAATTCGTCATCCAGGTATGTGTAGGGCTTACACGTTAAAACCGTGTAGTGGGACTTGTAGAGGTATGTGTACCACATCACACATGTATGCGTAGGCACGGAAAAATCGTGTTGTTTTCGCCGTGTGCCTTATGAATTTTTTTATAACACAACCCAATGTACATACGTTTTATCAAAAGAAACACGGACTAATCAAGCTATACAAACACTCATTTCGATTCATGGGGAAATCATGCTATAACTGTCACGCGATTTTATAAGTACACGTTATCTTTCGCAAGCAAATTTAAATTACAACGTGTACGAGTACGTGTACGGGTATCTACACAAACACGTGCACGTACCCGTACACGTTGCTTTCGCAACCTCTCTATTAATTGTCTTACTACGTACTTGCTTATTTAATTTCCACCAAAAAGACAGATTTTATTATTTAGAGCAAGAGCAGTATAATCATATTTGCACTGTTATCGTTAAGTTGTATACTATAATATTATAGTGTTCCCAGAAATTTTTGAGACTTTTTAATGTGTTTCCAAAATGGTGTAACTTTTTTATTTGAAAAACAAACAACTGTTCGTTGCTATGAGTTAGGTATGCAATGTTCATTGTATGAATTGCCAATGCAATGGTTGTCATGGCAACGGGAATTTTAAGTTACAAGTCGTAAAATTTGCAAGTTGTGCATACAATGCTTAATTCAGACCCTTTATTTAACATGAAAGTATTTAGAGACACTGGAATCAATTGATTGACAAAAAATGCAAATACAACGAGAAAGTGTGTTCTATAAAACTAACTGGGGCTGCAAATTGTACCTTGGGTGCAGCAATTAAATTACTGCCACCCAATAATTAATTATTATGGGGGTTGCGCTTGAAATTCACTATGGAAAGTTTTAAAATGCATTGTTGGGCACTGTTTTGTTGTTGTTTTTATTATTCATAGGTTTATTCATAATAAACAAATGATTAAATTGTAAGGAACTTCATAATTTGACCTTAGAGTGGCAATAATCGCGATATGACCCCAAAATAGGTATATTTTTTCACAAAATGTTGCTTCTCTGCAAACAATAAGACTTTCCCAATTGTTTATGGTTTTTTTTATCTTAGACTAGTAAAAAGTTTTAAAACCTTATTAATGACATGTTCAGATATAACAAAGAATTTTGGATTTAGTATCCTTAATTTTGCGCAAATAATAATGGCTTTCACACCCCTACCCCCCTTTCTTTATTTAAGGCAAATTTTTCGATGACCCGACCGGGGACCTTTATCTGTCGGAAGTGTAATCATCGCTTTACAGATTGTTATTGATAGTCATAAAACAAATACAATTAAGAAGGATATATGAAATACTTAATGCTTTTGTTGAGACTTCAACACTATAAACTATAACAGATGCATGCGTAAATTACAAAATGTTCCAGTACCCAATCAATATTATGTTGTTATTCATGAAAATTAAATGTAAACAATGTCAAAGTTTGTCTTATATTTTAACTCAATTTTTTTTCGTTCGTTTCATTGTATACGTTGGCAAATACAAATGTATTTATTGACAAGTTCGAAACCTCTGGCTGACAAAATCGGATTTTTTTCTTTTCGATTGAATGAAATATTTCAGCATATGATTAAAAGACAGGTACTAGTTGAGGTTTTGCAAAGACTAGATTTAATTTATAAGCTCAGAATAAAGTTTACTGACATATGAATAAATGATACAAATATATGAAATGAAACGGTGGTATTTGGTGGGCGAGTTATTAGTGTTGACTTCAAATTATCCAAGGTTTACTTTAATCTTGTTCACATTATTGTTAACTATCACAAACGCATAGATTGCTAACATGCCATTCTTTCATAACTTGACGGACTTCGGTCGTTGTCCGATGATTAGTGCGAAATTGACTGGCAAATCGCGGACTTAGAATGAGATGGTCGTAAGTACTGCTGCGATCTTTTAAGACTCATACATATTTGGAATCTGCATTACAATGCGCTTCTTGTGGGTCTACTTTCATGAACATCGGAACCTGACATATTGACCGAACTGAAGTTTAAAAAACTGGTTTACCATATCACTCATAAGTAAAGAGTGTTTTTTCTTGTTTTCTCAGAATAGCGGTTTTGTACAGTCTCATTCTAATCTAGCGTTTTTATTCTTATAGTGTGTGTGAAATCAACCAGGCTGTAAATGAGAATAGATTTAACGTTTACATTTGCATGATGTACTTTATTGCAACATATATAAATAAATCAAACGAAATTCCAATAATTCAGACAAAATGAAAATAAAAAAATAAAATGGCTAGATAAAGCAGTTCACCAATGACGTAACAAAAACGGCATCATCAATACCATTGCTCCTTGCGCTAAATATTGAAGGAACCTGGCCATTATTCCCTATACCCTTTTGGTCATAGATGCATTCAGAAATGATGTGTTGAAAATGATAAATGGAAGCTGTAATATTTTCATTCACAATCGACTTAAATTTTTTTTTTTTAATATTTGGCTTGTTTTATTGTGAGCCTTGTTTAGTGTATTTGTATTATAGTGTTACTGATTTCTGTGTTCGGTTGGTTAAGTTGAGTGCTGCCTTCCCTGTTCGAATACCTCATACCTTTTTGAGAGGAGCAGTAATATTCGGTTTATTATTACAGATCTATGTGCATGTGGAGTTTTTAGAGATTCTGGTAAGTTAACATAATTTAGCGGACCAATTACGTTCTCAGTTTTGTTTCTGTCGAATTGCAAAGAATTTTTTATCGCCACATGATTTAAAATAATTCAAGGATTTTTAATAGTGGATCTTGATTGTATATGTTTATATTTTCAAACCTATCTATATAGCTTATGTCTTGTACGGAGTCTTGTATTATTCTTTTAGTCAATGTGAGTACAATTAATATCTCATATCCAGATGGAAAATCACGAGTTTTGAATTTCTATATTAAGCTTAAAATGAGTACCAATTACCAAAGTATATCAAGTTATTTTTGTAATAATTTTTTAGTAATGATTCTTCTACATTGTTTTCGTTGAGAGTATACACAAGTGAATACTAGTACTCGCATTAACAGCAAAATCAAAAATTTAAGACATGAACATCATGAAATATTTGTCTTGGCAGACACAATATTTAGATCGGTATTGATAACTTGCTTTTTTTAGTGATAAATACGTTATGATTGTGATAAAAGGATGTGAAAATAAGCATGAAAACAGTAAGTTTGGCATGGTCATGTATTCAAGTTTATTAACCATACGGTATTATATCTTTAGATAAAAAAGCACGAGTGATGTTAAGTGCACTTATATTTCTGTGTTATACTTATTTGACCATATTCTGAAATATCACAGTTTTGAGAAAAAAATAGTTGTTACAACAGTACTAACTTTTCTAGCATTCGTCAGTTTGCTATGGTTATTTTATCAAAACTAAGAACCCACGTTTTATTGCAGGTATCTTTTAAAAACGAAATATACCCTTGAAGAATTTATCAAATACTGGATTTGTAAAAAGGTTGATAAAGGTATGTTAAATAACGTTTGAATGATGTGTGTTATGTCACATAAACAGGAGGTGTGGGTGGTTGATTTTAAATGTATACAACTTCGTTAATGGGTGTTATTTTTCGCTGAAGTTATTCAGCAACTAACGTTACACATAACATTTTCGCCTTTTAAACATTACCATGGTTACTTAAAGAAATTCTTTGGACCTTTTTGAAGTTGCATATTTACTTTTTTACATTTCGTAATTTACTGCTTTTCGTAGTTTTGTCATTAAGCTTTTTTGGTGGTAATTGCTTGAAACATACGAATTCGAGTTACATCATGATTTCATGAACGGTTGAATATTTTAGTCCATTTATAAATAAAGTTAAATCCTTAATTTAATTAAGTTGAAAACGTGATTTCATAGAATTGAAATCGAAATGTCATGGATTTGAAATGTCACAGGTCTTGAATTTGATTCCTGCTACCAAATATGAATCATTAAAACAATGATTACGAATTTGGTCATGCATTTAAACAACACACATAAATAAATGATACTTACATAAGAATAACTGCACTGCTACTAGTCCAACTGTAGTGTAGGGTAGTGTGTAAGCCATTGTTGATTTCAGAAAAGTTAACAAAAATAAATAAAATAAAATAAATAAATTGATGAAATTTTGGTTTAGTTGCTTGAAAGTTCGCGTAATGTTGTTGATTAAGTATTTTCAGACTAGTGTCAGGTCCTGTGCGGATATTTATATATACTCTGGAAAATGTTGTTAATGTTTTTCGAATGAAAGGAGTGAAAGATTTGAGTCTCACGAATTGTCAGATAACGTTTATATGTATCGGCTACGAACAGTCAACACCTCAAATACTGACCGCCTCCGTGTGTACGGTCATTGCGAACCGACTGGAATTTATCTAGCGTGAGTACGGTTATTGCAAACCAACCGGCATTTATCTAGAGATGTCATTGGTTCAAACGAAGGTATAGCTTGGCGAATTTGATAAGATCCTGACCTTTGAATAAGCATAATTTAACCGTCGATATATTGTCTATATTTACAACCCCGATGTTATGTTTTCATAGGCGGGGAGTATCACAAGACGCTCGCGATGCAGTAAAAACACAAATTAAAAAAAAACCTCATATCTCACACGGTTGTGACAAGTTACTTTCAATAAGCTACACAGTCCATTTAGTGTACTATGGCAGTGACATAGCAGATCGTTTGTACACAGGACACACATCGTTACTTAAGATATTGTGAGAGTGATATAGCCATTAATGTGTACACAAAATATTACAACCATTGTTTAAACAGACAAAGCCAATTTAGTATTTGAGTTTAGCATTCGAATTATAAACTTCCGGTTACGCCTTTAAATAGCATAGGTCTACAGCTTGATAGTGGACACTACCACATGGTCACTTTATTTGCATCTTAAGTGAGCAGTTATAAAGAGGCTCTATCACGAGTTGTCAATTGATATACATTTATAATAAACGAGTTGGAAATTTTATTAAGCGAGCCTCTGGCGAGCATAATAATATTTCCTGAGCGAGTTTAATATAAATATATTGATTGACAACGAGTGATAGATTCTTTATATCATATGCCACTAAAAACGCAAAATATGCATTGATTTATTGGAAAAACTCATTACCTTATACTACACGTGGTACGTATAACTTAATACGTACTGGCTATACTAACCTGAATACAAGGAAAGCCATATAAGTAGGATTACGCTATTGTTGACACAATAAGGGATATATCGGCACTCCATCTACTATCGACAATGTGAATATGAAGTGGTGCGAATATGCCATATTGTCGATGTTTAGCTATACAGATATTATTCAATATTTTATCGGCACTTCTAAAGTAAATTTCAGTAAACTTTTAATTTTCACCAATTAAACGACGATCTTAGGTCGCTTTAAGTATCTTATTTTATCCCTATTTGATTATCTTTCGTGGTGTTTTTTTCTTCGAAAAAATATCAGCGGTATTTCAGCAAAGGAGCCACCAATGTTTGTTTGTACACTGTTTCATGAAAATCAGCCAAAATTTGGTTTCCTGGAAACGTTTTCATGTTTTTAACAACAACAACAACAACAACAACAACAACAACAACAACAACAACAACAACAACAACAACAACAACAACAACAACAACAACAACCTTTTATTCGCTCAATTCATGCACAACATGAAAATAAGAGGACTAAATGGTCATACATTATATGAACGAAGAACGAGGCTATAGCTACAAAAAGAATAGAACATTTATACAATTTATATAATGGTGAGCCACGATACACCTTAAGTGTATGGACACATATCAAAGTAATTAAAACGTTTAAGTAAGAAAGAGACGTTTAAGCAAAATAAATATACTAAGTATGTTGCAGAATTATTTTGAAAAACTTGCATAGGTTTATATAACTTGTTTTGTTTTTTATGCTCATTAGTTGTTCAAGTTTGTATATATTTGGTCGATTGTAGAACATTGGATTTATAAGAAGTCTTCGCTGCCTGCTAAATTTTGTGCATTCGAGTAAATAATGGAACTCATCCCCTATTTTGTTTTGGCAAGTGCTACATTTTCTAAGATTAATAGGAGTTCTGGCCCAGTTTCCTGTTTCGATAGGCAAGCGATGGTTTCTAGTTCTAAATCGTATAGCATAAAATAAAAGTGAATTTGGAGTGGTCGATAAATAGGTTTCAATACCAAAGTTAGTTTTAAAAATTCTATAAAATGTACTTTTACTAGAGTTATCTACAAGAGAATACCATTCAGTTAAATATGTGTCTTTTAAAGATTGTCCAGTCGTCAAAAGACGAACTAGTGTCGTTTAAAACAGCGTAGCAATAACAGATGACTTTGATGGCACTTGAGACTTCCAATCCAAGACGAAAGTAAAAAACTAGCCGTATGTATTTCTAGCCCGATTTTTATGAGACATTCGCCAATCTAAGGGACACTTCAACCATTCCACGTCTTTTTTGCACTTATTGGAATTTCAGAACAGAAGGTGGCTTAAAATGTAGTCCGATCTCATACAAAGGTTTCCAGAGTGCTGGTAAAACGACACAATTGCTACAACAGATGTATTTTGCGGAAAGCAAAATAATTTTGTAGATGCAAAAGTAACGTCATTTTGCTACACTGTACTTTCAAGACTTTGGTCAATTAAAAAGCATACTAGAACAGTTGTAAGTTGTGATAAAAGGGAACGGTATTAGTTTAGTAACATAAAACAGCTTATGTATATTCATTATGCAGTATGAATACATAAAAATAGTGATTAGCCGCCTTAATTTCATAGTTATTATATAACTGAGTCGTGTAATACCGTTTTAATGTAATGGGCTTTATTACACTCCCACACCGTGATTTTTGTGATAAAATTAGTTGTTGTAATTGTGTTTTAAAGGTAATTCGTGAAACCATTGGTTTCTTTTTTGTGCATTCATGTATATAATTTATGAAATTTATGGCTGTGTAAGAATTACGTGACTGGTAGGCATCCTTGTCTCCAAATTGCATTTTATTCTACTGAAAACACGTATTTTTGAGATTCTTGATGATGGTTTTTTTACTTTATTGTATTTAATTTAATAGTTGAGTCATTGCTTCAAATTGCCAACAATTGAGAACGAGAATGACGTAAATGTTAAGTTTTTTGGGAATATTCAACCCATACCAAATCGTAGTTTCGTTTAGCGTCCACCCTAACTTCGAAAACCTATCTAGCTATCCTTAGACAAAACACACAAAAAACAAGCCGTAACGACTTGTATCCTTTTAATTATATTGCTAACAAATATAGCTTGCGAGCATTGGCAATTGTAAGAACTTCAACAATTACTGAAGACTTCTGTGTGAAAACTACAGATATTTAGGAGCTAGGGACAGCATATATGAAAGCAATATCTCAATGGATTTTGAAGATATAAGAGGTTACATATTTGGGTTTTTTTCTGCCACAAAATGCTCAAATCTACCCATCCTAGGACGCTAAACGAAGAAGTGTTTGGTTGGCCTAATGCTTACTAATGATGGGACTGCAAGCACAAAATAAAATTTTAATCTTGTATCTGATGTTGTACAATGTGACGCCATAATTGAGTTGATTTTTTTTCAAAGGGAGTAAACAAGTATCTACTTTAAAAGTTTTCTTTCGTGGAAACTTGATCATGAATATTGTAAACAATGACACGAGTTTAATATTTTTATTAGCCTTGTTAAATAGAAACAACCCATTTTACTTAAGATGCTAATAATTTGCAAGACACAGCAGTTTATGAATCCACTGACGCACCAGTCTCTAAATAAAGCGCGTGTCAATCTTAATCTCGTTAACTGTATACAACTTAAGGCATCTGCAAATAAATACGACACTTTTCGTCTTAACTTAAACATCTTGTATCTACATATTTGCAAATCAATGTACTTAAGTAAGTTTATATTATACGTCTTAGAGATTTTCTTAGAGATTATTTTTAACCAAATGACGTAGTTGTCGGTTAGCAGCAAATCATCGGATAGTAGGTTATTTTATCAAATATGTGAAGACGAGTGTTAAGGATTATAAGATATAATTATGAAGTACATTGTTGGAGTTAATATAAATGTCAGGTATTCGTTTATCTAGTTCCAATTGTAGGATAAAGCCATAACGAGATAAATAGTTAAATATAGCAGAAAAAGGGAAGTCAACTATCTGGTGTAATTGCTATGTTTGTTGATTTTTTTTATTTTTGTAACATTTTTGTGATTATACCCGCTTCACAATGAACTCCTCATTATATTAAGCGTGTTTATACCCCGGTCACACTAGTGCCAGAGTAAGCAAGTATTTGGTTGGATTTAATGTGTATTCTTGGATGTTTGAAGTACATTTCGTTATGATTTATATCGGCCATTGTACTTCAATCGCTTGAAAGATTGGAGTAATGTATTTGAAAACTCAGCGTCAAAATAAAACTGAATGTGTCATAATGTCGTCAGGGTGATATATATATTCGAGTAGTTATATTTCTCGATAATCATTGGAATTTTGGAATTGACACAGGCTGTTGGAATCATAATATATAACTAAAATTTGAGTATTTCAGCGCAAAATCATCGCACTAAAAACAATAAAGAACCGTACTCACTTCGAAAGCTGCATACAAAGGCAGCAATTCAATTTAATAGGAACAAAACTAAAATATCTACTTGCAATATAACTTTAAAAATAATACTTCTGAAACATTTGCAGAACTTTTTTTTTAAACCTAACTATCAACATCTGAAGAACTTATAAAGGGGCATTAAACACATGTAGATAGAAGTCTTTTTTATTCATTTGTGAAGCAAAGCCAAAATGCATTGAATTCGTGTATTAACGCGACTATGATAAAATTTAATTTGCAAATCTGTACTTTTTAGAACCCTTAATTTTGGAGATAACCATAACCTTCGCCAGTATTTCACTATTCGATTCTAACTACCCCAAGCCTAACCCTTACCCTTACCCAATTCCTAACCAAACCATACCCTAACCCTACCCTTACCCTAACCCTACCATAACCCTAACGCTAGCTCTATCTTAACCTTACCCCTAACCCAACCATAAGCGTAACCCTAACCCTACCGTAACACTAACCTAACCCTAACACCGCAACCCTAACACTATCCTAACCCTAAGACTATCCTAACCATGACTCTACCCTAACCGCAACACTACCCTAACCTAACCCCAACCCTACTCTAACTCTACCCCAACCGTAACTATAACACTAACCACAACCCTACCCTAACCGTAACCGTAACCCTATCCTAACCTAACCCTAACCGTAACCCTACCCTAACCTAACCCTAACACTATCCTACCTTAACCCTAACCATACTCCTACCCTAACAAAAAAACTACCCTAACCCTAACCCTACCCTAACCCTACCCTAACCGAACCCTAACACTACCCAAACCCTACCCTAACCCTAACCTAACTGTAACCCGACCCTAACCCTACAGCATATAAGTATAAAGGCCGAACTACGAGTGACAACCATTATTATTAATATCATAAATACAAATTATAAACGATAGTACAATGAATCAATAATGAGACTGAATACTGAACTATTTAGAATTACACTTGCCAGATGTACATTGACTTATATGATGTATTATGTGACTGTCAACTTACATGTACTGTCGAAAGCCAAAAGTAAATCGGACAGGAACAACACAGTCAACACATTCAACAGAAATAACTGAACACGTATGATACATAAATAAAATTCAAAGTCACAGGCACCTGTCACAATTCCTAGTTAAGTTGGATCAGTTAGTTGTTTGTGTGTTTGTTCCATTGAAATCTGCATTGCAATATACTGTATGACAAGTAAAGTTATTGCTATAACACAGTTTATTCGAACAACTTGGGTCATTTTAAGTTGCATTGCAAATAAGATGTGGAAGGTATAGTTATTGTTACAACATTTTCTGAACATTTTTAATCAATGGTATCTGCGTGGATTTTTTTATTATGATATACGTCAGGTAAGTTATTGATAAAACACGGCGGTTTATTAGAACGGTTTTGTGAATGTAATATACAAAGTATATGTATGTGTCATTCAAAACTACATTGTAATATATAAAGAATGACAAGTACAGTTTTTGCCACAAAACGCTTTTTTAACATTTTGGTGTCTTTCAAAACTACAATACAATAATATATACAGTATGACAAAAACTGCATGGAAATATAATGTATGTCAAGAAAGTTTTGTATAAAAAAAACAAAAACGTAAATACAATATTAATTTTGCAGAATACGTGTTGTTGTTGAACTCCCAATTATGAAGTAAGTTTTGTGGCATTCAAATTACAAAATATAAAGTATGACAAGTATAGTTGTTGCTACAACTTGCTTTATTTTAACCTTTTATGTCATTCAACTGCATAGCAATATATAAAGTATACAGGTCATTATCCGAGGTTTTCCTTGCACAAACAGAAGGTACAATCACTAGGATCAACCAGGTAACCAGCGGTACCACATGATGATGCGCACGCATCTCTTGCTTGATCACATTCTGATACAGTCACAGTGGATGTTGCTGGTGACATTGTAGTAGTTGCAGAACTGGTCGTGTGTGCTTCTGTACTGACGGTTGGTGATACAGTGGACGAAACTACAAAGATAAGTCAATACATATTTCGCTGGGTTAGAAAGAGAAGGTCGTAAAATAGTACTACTTGCAGCCTTATTAGACTCATATATATTTAAAATCAGCATCACAAGGTGCTACTTATGAGCCTATTTTCATTAAAATCAGAACTTGTCATGCTGATCAAACTGACGTTGAAACATTTTATTTTACCATGAGTAAATAAAACAAAAGTATGTAGTACTAGTACTTAGTATGATTACGCCTTCGCATGACATTAGATTGATTTCAACAAATCGAGAAGTTCGTAAGTACAAAATCAAATTTTAAGAAAACAAAAACAAAGTGTCCGAATATTACTACTCCTTACTTATTTAAAATCCTTATAAATGAATATAGTCTCCCAGAAGTTCGTGTATTTATACTTACATGCTTAACCTCTAGATACTTCAAAGTTAGATGATTTTCCGATGTTGCGTTATGACAAATTCATAGAACGAATAACTAATTTTAAAACTGATGTATAATTAAATACTGTAAAATCATTTAATTTCAATGAGACTAATTTTCGTGTTTTTTGGTAAAAAGTCTATTTCGAGGACGTTATTTCAAGGATACAGTACCTACTAAGTCAGTTACTATAGTCATTAATATCCGTGGAGGTTTTAATTTTGTGGTTAATTGAAGTCATCCACGAAATCCACGAGATTAAATCCTCCACGCACATACTGTAAAATCATTAATTTTCGAGGGGTTAAATTCGTGGATTTCGTTGTTCATCTTCAACCACGAAGTCAAATCCCATCAAACAATATTTTGCGCTTGCATTTAATACTTGAAATGTCAACCCATGAATTAACGTCCCATCGAAATGGTCCTTTTTACCAAAAACCACGAAATTGTCCCAACGAAATTAAATGATTTTACAGTATTATTTATGATTTTGCAATATACCTTGTTGTATTGTGGTTATGTTTGGCATCAGAGCTGCTATTGTAGTTGTCGGGTACTGGTGTTGGGTATTACACATACAGAAATCACAGCCCATTGGTCCTTTCACATATCCGTGATCACATTGTAGAGAACAGTAACCTTGTTGTGGTGTGCAAGAATGGTACGCCGTACTACCCCCTTCACCGCTGCCTCCCCCGCCACCTTAAATACAGTTAGAAAAAACCTTAATTGAAGGCGTAATGGTTTCAAGCAATAACCTTATTGTGTTGTACAGGAATGATACACCGTACTACGATCGCCATCGCCGCCGCCACCTTAAATACGAGTTAAAAAAATCTCAATTAATGCCTTGGTCACACTGGAATTTTTGCCTCGGCGATGTACTCAGGATTCAATAAATGAACATCATGAGGCATCGGTAAAAGCGTTTTACGTGGTCTAGGCGAAGCTTCGGGGTAACCATTAGAAAATTTGTGATATCCCTGTTCCTGATTCCTCCCGAAACTGATTTATTTAAATCGGGAGTACATGGTCGATGCAAAAAATGCTCAGTGGGACCACGGCATAAAGTCATGGTGGTTGAGCCTCCTTATTCAGAGTAGGTCATGTGTTTAATTCATATATCACACATTGAAATAAACAAGTCGTACAGAGATCGTCAGCAAAATTCTCATGTTAACATGATTTATACATCATGCAAATTAGAGGAAGCCTAAACATTGCGAATTCCGGGTTGTATTTATTTGCTTCATGGTCACGGGCGGCACAACAAATACAAAAAACAATAAACAGTGTATCCGTATTCACATTGCTAAGCGCTCAATATTTAAAAACTTTTTGAGGTATTTCTAACTTTTCTTCTTGGTGTTTCACCATCAATCTTTAACAAATTACCAAACTGTTTTATGACGTTAGACAATTTGGTTTTTAGTCCATGGTTGCTTACCTCCAAAGGGGTTTTGAAAGGGGCCGGATTGTTGATTTGGAAACAGAAAACGCTTATGTCCGTCTGCTGACACAATGCCTGAAAGCAACAATAGTAGGTATAGTCCAGGGGTGATAACGCTTGCCTTTGTTAACAAACGAAAATGGATATACATTCATTGCCAATGTCCATTTTTTCTTATTCATATAAGTTTTTTTTATTAATCGATATATTTGCACGGAATTTTATGGAACTGCTATTGACAAGATTTCCAGTGAAATTCCGTCCCCATGATTTTCGGTCGATATGTCACATTTCGTTGAGCAATGCAGCGTTGAAATCAATATAATGCACGAGAAAATCGTGTTTTGGCGGGGATTAGATTTCATGCGGTCATTGTTTATGCGATAACGAACCATAAGACAGAAAAACACCAATTTTATTTATTCCTTTAATATCTTTGTATTATAATACTTCGAAGTCATGCTCATTCAGTTTATTTATCAAATAATATCATTATTAACAAGACTATTGCCAAGCAATGAAAGTCCCCTACCAGTAGCCAATTGTAACAGGGAGAGTTATGGTATTTGTGCACTGCACTTCTCTTAATTAATATCTATCCACATGTAAAGTTTCAAAATAACATCTCTTTTGGTAATGGAGTAAGGCTCTGAACAAAATTGTGTTTGTATCTGAGAAATATGGCCCAAATGAGTATCTGGGCGAAAATGAGTTATTCACAGTTTCTGATACCTGGATATGTGTAGAGTACACAAAAATAAACATTTTTTATAAATTCCCAATTTCAAGTGAAAAACGGCCAGATTCGTGATGTCACCCTCACAACCAAAATGTTCTCTTTTTTTAAAAAAACATGAAATTTGGGGAAGTTGGGCAAGTCTCTTGTACATAACACACACATATTTTACATGTTTTATTATGGCTGATCCAAATAAACACATATCAGGTTAAATTTGTATCAAATTAAATCCGGCTATTTTGGTTGCCATGGTAACATACATCAAGACAATTCTAAAATATTCAATTTTGTTCAGTATTGTTGGCTATCAGCATAAATAAAACTAGTTATTAACATTTGTTCGATTTAATTGTGTATACAACTGTGTCTTTGAGTGAAAACAAAACAAACAGGAATGATAAATTGCAAACGTTGCAAGCAAAACTGTACTTAAAACATTGGTGATACATGTATCTACATTCGTATTGCCATTAATTAATATGTTTTAAGTAAAACAGACTACTCTTAATTTCCACATTTCAAGACTTGAAACTGTTCTAAACCAGAAATTGATTATTCAAAATGTGTAAGGCAATATTCAAACGATTCTTTAAAGCATTCAATTACACTTTTTTGAATGAAAAAATGGTATCCATGGCAACAAATAAAAGAATACACAATTGTTTCTAATAACCATAGCAACGGTTGTTGCAAATACTGATTTAGTTAATAGAAACATTGCAAAAGATAGACACATGTTTCTTGAGGGCAATACAAAAAAATTGAATAGATATTGCAAAATTTAAAAAAGTTATTAGAAGTATTGTTTGGTAGCAACTTTATCATTTTCACCATTAATTTGCACAACACACAACTATAGGACTTCACATAATAACACCAGAAAGTGTGGATAAGCCATATCAAACCAGCAGTTGACTACTTTAAACATGTAAGGCATTAGTTAAACATATATTTGAAATATTCAGAGACACAACTTTGTGATTGAAACAATGGTTACCATAGCAACATACACCATTTTTTCACAATTATGTCTGGTAACCATAGCAACGGTTGTTTTTGACACCAATCATGTTGTTAAAATTATTGTAAATTGTAAAAGAATGTTTCTTGAAGATAATATTATCATTTGGAATTGAAATTTCTATGGTTGGAAAAGAATATTGCTTGGTGGTAACTACATTATTTTCGCCATTAATTAATTCACATCGAAAAATATATGACCTCACTCGATAGCATCAGAAATTGAGAGTGAACATGACTAAACAGACACTTGAATACATCAAAAATGTCAGGCAATATTTAAACAAATATTTGACAAAATCAGTGACACATTTTTGAGAATTAAAAAATGGTAACCATGGCAACAAACAACAATTTCACAAAATTTTGTCTAGTAACCATAGCGACGGTTGTTTTGACACCAAACTGGTAGGTTTAATAATTGCACAATGTAGACCAATGTTTTGTCAAGATGGTTGTCATGCGACATACATGTAAATAAAATACAAAGGATCGTTGATTCAAACATGCAGGCCTCTGGCTTGCTTGCAATTTTTAGTGGCGTATTTATGTTAAACTTCATGTGCTTCATTGTCTGGTTTTCTCAAATATTTTTACTTATATAAACCAATTCCGGCATACAATAACAGTTGATGGCTAATTGATTACGAAATTATTGATATTTATTTCATAACATCATTAATGGCAGCACAGTTCCAAAAATATATTATTTTAGGATTTACATCCTAATATTGACTTTTCAATACAACATTTCTACGACATGAAGATATTTGATATTTTGATATGTTATTCAAAAGTGTACTATAAGAGACTACTTACCCATTGCATTGCTATTAATCAGCCATAATAATTAATGGTTTGGTGGTCTGTCGATTCCAAAATTCCTCATTTTTTTTTTTATCTGACTTAGTTTAACACACAAAAGTCGTATTGTTTTGATTGTCTGTCAATTAAGTTCGGACGCTGTAAATGCCAATCAGTATGTAGATATTACAGGCCTTAAATCGAAATTAAATTATTAACACCATTGTAGATAGCAGATTCCAATAAACAGGTTTTTCGTTTACATTTTTCCAGGTTTATCCCAAAATATCGCATTTCACACACGTTACTCACTAAATACAGAAATCTTTTGATGTATTAAGCAAATTGTAACCACCAACCTAACACAGTAAGTTATTATTAAATGCTATGATTAATAATGGCGTGGTCTTCTGATTCAAAATTACTTAACCTATGTTTATATTTTGTAATGTTTTACCCCAAAATATCACACAATGATAAACTTTTTAGAATAGATTATAACTGTTTGTGCGGAATGACAACATGTGCCTATTCGTCTTGTTTAATTATCAAATAGCTCAGTTTATGGTCATCAAGTTTATTCATCAAGTAAGTTTATATTTTGTAACATTTTACCCCCAAAACATGGTATCTTCAACAAAAGCTTTAAGTTATCCATTTCTTACTATATATAATACTACAAGTTATTACAAACCAATTGCAGTTATGTTGGATAAAATATGATTATGAATAACATTGTGATAAATTGATTCCAAAAATCCTCACTTTTGTTAATATTTTGGACTGTTTTACACCAAAAGTAGATCACTTTGAAACTAGATTATAAATATCTTAAGCGGAAAGACATCATATGCCTGTCTTAGTGCTTTATTACTAAATAATGTGATTAATGGCATTGTAGTAAACCGATTCCAAAAATCACCATTTTAGTTTATAATTTGTACGATTTCACCCCAAAATATCATATAGTGATCCAAATGGATAATGTATTATTTGATATATTAAACTTAAAATAACTACAAATCAATTACAGTTGCTTTAGATATAATACGATTATAAATGTCAAATTGATCAATCGAATCCAAAAATCCTCATTTTTGTTTAATTTTACAATGTTTTTGCCCCAAAAATGTCTGATTATGGACAACATTTTATACATCAGATTTTCCATATCTTATGCAGGCAGACTACATGTATCCATCATACTGATTTATAATCAAATAACATAATAAATGGCATTACAGTAAACCGATTCCAAAAATCACCATTTGTGTTTATTTTTTGAAGGATTTTACCCCAAAATATCGTATCTTGATCAATAACTGATAATTTCATATACTATATAACACTACAAGACATAACACTCATATTGCAGTGGTTTTCATTAAAATACAACTGTAAATGACCATGTGGTCAATCGATTCCAAAAATCCTCACTTTTGTTAAATTTTACAATGTTTTTGCCCCAAAAATGTTTGAAAATTGACAACATTTTAGACATCAGATTTTCCATATCTTATGCAGGCAGACTACATGTATCCATCATACTGATTTATAATCAAATAACATAATAAATGGCATTACAGTAAACTGATTCCAAAAATCACCATTTGTGTTTATATTTTAAAGGATTTTACCCCAAAATAGTGTATCTTGATCAATAATTTGTAATTTCATATGCTACATAACACTACAAGATACTACATTCATATTGCAGTGGTTTTCAATAAAATAGGACTGTTAATGACCATGTGGTCTGCCGATTCCAAAAATCCTCACTTTTGTATGTAATTTGCCAAGTTTTAACCCAAAAATATAGGCTTCATGTGTTAGTATAGAACTCCATATAAAGTATGCTACGAGGCAACAATCATGTGGCAGGATACAACATAAAACATTTTTGTGCATTTTTTGCCTCATTCTGAAATTCACAAAAAATGATGTCGTAACTTTGAACGTCATTTTCTAGACAACGTCATTTACCTCATTTGGGCACAAAGTCCCAGATAATGACACAATTAAGGTATAAAAATAAACGCAGGGGGCAACCAAAAAATTAAGCAAGGGAGAGTTATGGTTCTTGTGCACTGCACTTCTCCTCATTAATATCTATCCACATGTAAAGTTTCAAAACCATAGCTTGCGTAGTTTGGAGTTATGCTCCGGACAAAAAGTGTGACGGACTGACGGACTGACTGACGGAGTGTAAACCATAAGTCCCCTCCGGTTTCACCGGTAGGGGACTAATTAAAAGTGTAATTTCAAAACTTAATTCTAAGAATTAAGTGTATGTGATTCGTGTTTTCCTACAAGAATAGTCAAATCTTCCCAAGAAATATGTACAACGTTATTTAATCTCCTAACCAAAAAATACAAATGTTCGCAAGAGTCAATATAAAATGAAGATTTCAGAGCATTTCCCTGTAAGAAGCAACAAAAATAAAGAGTGTGTTAAGCACTGATGACATTTAAAGAATGTTTTTATCCCAATTAATATCCTTACAGTTTGTAAACAATTTGTTGTCGTTTATGTTTTAAAGTATTTTGAGTGAATTTCACAATTTTAGTTGTATTCCCATATCGCATAGACGTACATCATTCGTTTGTTTAAATAAAAAGCTAGATATGTTTCATGTCTGACAAAATATTATGTAGCAAACATCTGTGCTGAACTTACCTAGAATCGCAATTAAAGCCAATTTTGCGAACATCCTTCTTGTTCCTATTTAAGGTCCAAATATAATGAATAATTACCTTACACCTTAACCGGGTTAAAACCTCTTATATACAAATGTACTGTGGCACTATCCCAGTTTAGCAATACCACGTGACTTTGGACTACAAACCCAAGTCGAAATATAGCTTCACTTCGAAAACACAAAAACAACAGTATTTTAATTTTATACTTATTTCTATGAAACATATGCCACGTTATTAAAGGAAAATATGGAAGCTTTCAACGAAATGCAGCATCCATAACAGCAGCTAGGCCGTTTTGACTAACTCCATGGGAAAACCTTGAAACGTTAGTCTTATATTCCGGATTTTTCACAGGGTGTTATATAAACGGTCCAGCTACGGTTATAGATACAATATTTTGCTGAAAACTTATAACTTGCCCGTTATCATGGCGTACATTTCATAGAAATTGGTGAATAAATAAAATAATAACGGCTATTTCTGTTGTCGAAGTGAGGTAAATATCGTCTTGGGACTGTAGTACAATCTCAAGTACTCGGTATTGCTACATTGTACTCAGTAGATTGTCAACTTTATATCTAGACTCCTATCAACACCTGCAGACACTAAACGTTTCTTTGATAACTATGCGTTATCTGCTTGTCACAGAGACACCAGGCTTCTGTTATGGAAATAAAAGTGATATGGACACATTGTTGTCTAGACTCTACGACACGAAAAGTGATAGCTTCAACTATTGGACAACATGATGGCGTACAATATTCCATAGTTTAACAAACAAAATCAGAAGAAAACGGTTACTTCATTCGTCCCAATGCTACGACATTTCAACCTGTATTTTTCAGCTTCTATTATTTAAAAGTTAAGCTATTAATTTTCTAGGGCTCTTTTCAGCTGTATTGACCTATAAGTATTGTATAAGGACCCGGACATGATTGCCCACGCTTAGTCTCAGATTTTGAACGTATTCTGCCCCCGTTTTGGTATTCATCCATAAAAACGAAACATAAGTGTTCATACCGTTTCAATGACGTTTGTGTTGCCATCTTATGTCGTCTGATGTTTTTACAAGCAGTTAGTATATGTTTACAAAAACCCTTTTGTTATACATGTTCACGACATTTCCGTATTAAACGTCCAACAAATTAATTATCAATCTTCTTTCAAAATGGGTCGCATATAAAGAAATACACGTTCAGAGCTGTTAAACTTAATTTACGGAGCACGAGGCATTAACTGAATATTATGCGCAACTGATAAAAAACGTACATTTTGAATATTAGATAAGTTTATATGCAAAAGCAGGAATATGTTTCCAAGCTACACATATATATATATATCTACTGGCCATACACATTAAATCTGTCATTGTGTTACATTTTTAATTATATACATATATTCACAATGTTTATTGTTATTCTTATATTGTTTTGTATGTGCAGAACAGCCCGTAGACTGATCACGTGATAGTGTTGATGCTGCCTACTAAGACCTGACAATTAACATATACCTACAAAAGTGGATTCAATGATAGGACCAAGCATTTCAACGATTAAAATGTTGACAATGACATGGATGATAGAGTTCGAAAGAACGTGTGAAATTCTATGCTAAAAATGAGAAATATAAAACAAAACCCTTAAAAATCCACGGTGTCTACCTGTATTGGTACCCTCTTTGTGCAAAACAATAGTTTTGACGACACAAGTCGATAGGAGAGGTACGAAAACCAATGATTTTGCCAACATGCCTCCGTACACCAAACAATTTTTGCAAACACTATTGAATAACTACGCTACCCGCCATCTAAAATCAATAGTTTGTCAAAAGAAGCGCGATTTTTTACATCTTAGGACCACGCTGAGTTAAACAGTATTATTTCTTCCTTGTCAGCAACGATCATATGTTATAAATTCAGAAACAAGTTTGTTCAATGGTACCAATAATACATTGAAGATCTACATATTTGAAGTGAATACTTAAATGGCTTTCAAGCAGTGAGTTTGCGCAATTTAATGTTGAACGGGTGTTTCTTCACATAATATCGACTTCAAAATACATACGAGTGTTTTCATTAATCATTGCGGTATGTTAATATTTTTAGTGGAATCTTTTACAAACTAAATTTTACGAACATTTTTTCGAGGGACTTCAAAAGATGAGGTCCCGCGTAAACAGTGTATTAACGAGTTAACTTCCGGTTTTCACAATAATTCATACAAACTGGAGTGCATGGTCTCCCTATAAGTCATAAAGTGAACGGAAGTTGTAAAACTATGTGCATTTGGTCTCACTACGTAATACAAGTTGATTGTACATTCTCCCAATAAGTCATACAGTAATTGAAAAAAGTACTCACGCTTTTGCTCACAACAGGGCATATGTTATAAATTCAGAAACAAGTTTGTTCAATGGTACCAATAATACATTGAAGATCTACATATTTGAAGTGAATACTTAAATGGCTTTCAAGCAGTGAGTTTGCGCAATTTAATGTTGAACGGATGTTTCTTCACATAATATCGACTTCAAAATACATACGAGTGTTTTCATTAATCATTGCGGTATGTTAATATTTTTAGTGGAATCTTTTACAAACTAAATTTTACGAACATTTTTTCGAGGGACTTCAAAAGATGAGGTCCCGCGTAAACAGTGTATTAACGAGTTAACTTCCGGTTTTCACAATAAGTCATACAAACTGGAGTGTATGGTCTCCCTATAAGTCATAAAGTGAACGGAAGTTGTAAAACTATGTGCATTTGGTCTCACTATGTAATACAAGTTGATTGTATATTCTCCCAATAAGTCATACAGTAATTGAAAAAAGTACTCACGCTTTTGCTCGCAATAAGGCATAGCTTACAAGTTGATAGTATAGCTTCACAATAAGTCTAAGAGTGCGCTTGTAATACGCTGTAGTGTATGGTCAGAGGCCACTAAAACCAGCACGGCTGCCGATTGGTTGAAAAAGTGTAGGGAAACCCGTAAGCATAGAATTGCATACAGTGTGATTGGATAAAAATGCTTTGTTTACAATTTTAAATGGTTGTCAAAATCAAGGAATACAATGTTTTCTGTGCAATTTGAAACATTTGACAAGTGCCTAGCTGTAGTTCCTGTTCTGCAGAAGGCTAAAGCAGAAAAGAAACACGTTTACATGGTTCGCGACAAGCTTTACATTAATCACCAAATATATGTACCTGATGGTTCAGTACCCAGTTAGGGGTCACAAGAGGAGTATGAACTAACTTTTCTATCGTGGAATGTTGAAGGGTTGAAATCGTGTCTTAAAGATGTAGAGTTTACTACCTTTATTTCTTCATTTGACTTTGTGTTTTGTTGTGAAACTTGGCAAACAGCTAATGACCAGTTTTGCTTGCCCGGTTATAAGTGTATATGCGTCCCCAGACCGGAAAGTATCACTAGCACACGGTTAAGTAACAGATGTCACGGTGGTATTTGTTTATTTGTCCTTGAAAACATTTATAAAGACATACATGTACTTGAAATTGACAAAGATGGTTTTATATGGATAAAATTATCCAATGATATGCTTAGTTGTGATTATGATATTTGTCTATGTTTCACATATATACCACCTGCTAGCTCATTTTATTTCAAATCTAATGATATTGGATTATATGTTAAATTGGAAACTATGATAAGGAAATATTCAAACTATGGCAAGGTGGTCATTTTGGGAGATCTGAATGCCAGAACCGGTACTCGAGATGATTTTACGGTTTCCTCGGATAGCTTTTCTCACATAGAATCATTAGATACTGATAATGACGATCTGGCTGTAGACCTCCCAAATAGATCTAACCTTGATAATATTTGTAATTCCTCAGGTAACCTCTTATTAGAACTGTGTAAAGGCTTCGATCTAAGAATTGTAAATGGTCGAAAAGGTGATGATTTAAATATTGGTGAATTTACCTTTGTGTCAAACATTGGTAAAAGCGTTATTGATTATGCTTTAGCTTCTTTAGTACTATTTTCACTCATTAGTAATTTTATTGTTCATGACTTATACTCTTTTTCATCCCACACTCCTATCCAATTAAACCTGACGGTTAAAATGCACAAAATTGAAAGTGTTGCACCAAAACCAACCACTTCATATACGAAAAAGATTATCTGGGATAATACGAAATTAGATGAATATATTTCGAAACTGTCCTCACAGAGTCATATTTTTGAACAAATTGTTAATGATATTTCGAACAACGACTTAGACTTAGATACAGGAGTAACAAATTTTGCGAACGTACTGTACTCCAGTGCATTTGACACATTCGGTGTGTATAGACGTGTAGTCGATAGTCATAGTACTTTTAAAAGTAAAAGAATGTCAAATCCGTGGTTCACGAGCGAATGTGGTCAAGCCAGGCGTGATTTAAATAAAGCTAACAAATTGTATCGTACACACCGTACTCGCGAACTTTTTGTCTCCCTTGTTGACAAACGTAGAATCTATAAAAATGTAACACGTAAAGCAAAACGAATATACAATAACAAACAAAAACGCGATTTACATAATGCATCACAGCGAAATCCCAAACACTTTTGGGATTTAATACGCAAGTACAAGGGGAAACCCAAGAAAACGTGTAATATTTCTTCTACAGACTTTTATAATCATTTTAAGGATCTATTTTCGAATACTGATTCATTTTCCGATGAAGAGGTTGATCATTCGGTAAATGATTTACTTAACCAAAATATCGTTGTTAATGCATTAGATGACGACTTCACAATCGAAGAAGTATGTAAAGCCATGTCATGTTTAAAACGTAACAAAAGTGCCGGGGATGATATGCTTATCTCTGAAATGTTTTTGGACGCTAAAACATTCTTTGCTCCTTTTCTCTGTCAATTGTTTAACTTTATATATACCAAAGGTGTCTATCCAGAACCTTGGACGCGTGGTATCGTAGTCCCTGTACCGAAAAAAGGTGATAGTAATAACGTTGATAATTATCGCGGTATAATGTTAACAAGCATTTTCTCGAAAATATTCTCCTTACTCTTAGACATGCGAGCTCGATCATTTTTAGAGGAAAACAACAAATTATCTAATTGCCAATTTGGTTTTCGTAAAGACAAAAGCACAACGGATTGTGTTTTTATCTTACAATCGATCATTAATAAGGTTGTGTATTCTGAAAATAAGAAATTATATTGTTCATTTATAGACTTTAAAAAGGCTTTTGACATGGTGTATAGAAATGGTATATGGCTTAAGCTATTAGATAGTGGTATATCCTGTAAATATGTTCATATGTTGATGTCAATGTATAATTCTGTTAAAATTGCTGTAAAATCAAACGGAAACCTCTCAGAACTGTTTGAAAGTTTAATGGGTGTTAAACAGGGTGAAACCTTATCACCCTTACTTTTTATTATTTTTATAAATGATTTGTCTACTATGCTACATGACGAAAATGCTGATATGTTTAGTTTTGAACAATTACAAATATTTATTCTTCTTTTTGCCGATGACACGGTTTTATTTTCGTATTCGGCAAATGGTTTACAATTACTTTTGAACAAACTTGAAGTATATTGTAGAAAATGGAACGTAACGGTAAATACATCAAAAACTGTTGTAATGGTTTTTAAGAAAGGGTCACGGTGTGAAAATGTTAACTTGTTCTATGAAAATGTCAAACTTTCTAATGTTAAGAGATTTGTTTATCTTGGTGTTACCCTATCCGCAAATGGGAAGTTTTACTACACTCAAAAACAATTGTCTGAACAGGCCTCGAGAGCTATATTTTCCTTATATTCTCTATTTGATAACGTGTCTCTCACTATTGATGACAAATTGAAGTTATTCAACTCTATGGTTTTACCAATTCTTCAATATGGTTCTGAAATATGGGGTTTTCATAAAGCTCCTGATATAGAAAAGATATATATTTCTTTTTTAAAAAGAATTTTAAAGCTCCGTTCCCAAACGCCAAATATTATTGCATATAGCGAATTAGGATTGTTTCCCTTACATATATTGAGAAAAGTAAAAATTATCAAATATTGGTATAAAATTGTCAATTCTACAGATACATTATTGCACCAAGTGTATTTATGTTGCAAAAATACAGTTATATTAGACTCTTGGTATTGTAATGTGAAACAATTATTGAATACACTAGGATTTGGATATTTGTGGAACTCTGTTTCGCTTACTACCTCACAACTAAATAGTGTTTTAACCAGACTATATGACCAGGCTAAACAAAACATGCATAGTGAAATAAATAACATGTCAAGATTATCTACATATAAACAATTTAAAACAACGTTCGAATGTGAAAAATACCTTACTATTGTAAATAATGACAAGCATCGTGTGTCTCTAACTTAATTACGCTGTTCTTCCCACAAATTAGCCATTGAGGAAGGACGAATTCGTAACATTGAACGCCAAAATAGGAAGTGTGTACTTTGTTCTATGAATGTTGTGGAAGACGAATACCATTTTGTCTTGGTTTGTCCTTACTATCGTCATTTACGGAGAACTATTTTACCAAATTATTATTGTCATTGGCCTACTATCCAAAAATTTACCAGATTAATGTCTTCATCCAAAAAAATGATACTATGTAAATTAGCAAAATATGTACACCTAGCATTTCAAAGACGTAACTCTTATTTAGATAATCAGTAGTATTTCTGTTATCATTAATTGTTCTATAAAAATGTATCGTTATATTCTTTGTACATATTGGGACTATTGTTATGTTACTGTGTTCACATTGCTCATTTTATTTTGTACATGCTCTTCTTGTGTTGATTGTGTTGATTGCATGCCGCCTATTGTTTGTTTAAGGCGACGAACATAAATAATGTTCTTATGCTAATAAACTGAAACTGAAACTGTATAATTTACTTTTTGGTGGCCTTTTTAGAAAATTGTGTGATTGGCAGTATTTTGGGCATTTTGGTCACTCACTGTGGGGGTAGGGATGTTTCAATGAAATTTGTGAAAAATCAAATTGGCTTTGCCTATATACTGAGGTTATTTTTTGGTCATTTATGAACTAATTAAATAAATGAATATTGATTTTTGTGCCAACACTCGATTTTAAGAACTGATTTGGGGACTTATGCTATAATGTAGGTCTATGGGAAATGCAATAGTGGTCTCTGACCTAAAGCCAGAAATGGTAGGAAATGTCTCGCGCTTGTTATGTGAGTAAATTGTTGTTGTTTTGGTTTTGTTCATTACTACACATGCCTAGGTCACAGATAAAACAGGAAATATCTAGTTTAGATAAGTTTTTTGTAATTAAATACAGAAAATATTGAAGAAAAAGCTGTAAATCTGATGGGGGGAGAATCAGTGTATCTATTGTGGGTGGGGAGTGCTGATAAATGTAGTTATGGGAGAAAGATGGTTAAATGGCCAGATGGGACTGTGTCAACTGAAAGGGCTCACAGGATGTGGCATATATTTGTTGCACCATAATTTGCTGAAACATGATGCGCGATTCCTCCACAGGGTCTCGGCTGTCAGTTCAACTTTTGCGGTCAGCGAAATGCGCAACCAAAAACTTTGCGTAAACCCTAGACATTTAACATTAGAAATCCATGACATCAACATGTCGCGCATTCACTGCTTTCGTGCCAAGGTTTTGAAATCTTGCTATTTGACAGAACCACTATAAGTCTGGCGTGTAAACCGGTCGTTGTCGTTGTTGGAAGGGCCCGGCTCGATAACTTTCTCGGACGCCTTTTTCGCAACAGGGCTGGTCAGTCTTTCAATTGTTGTGCATTTGCATACTAATTTGTTTCTCTATTTCTTTCATGTAGACTATACATAATTGCATGCCTCTTCATTCTGTTTCATATATCATCTCTTGGTGTTTTTTTTCATTTCAGCGCGTAACTGATCACTGCGTAACTGTATAGCTACATGGCCGTCCACTGGTTTTTGGCATTTCGCAGCCTTGTAGAGTTTTAAACCAGAGTCCGCTGGCCCATTGTTGACATAGTGATTTGGTACTGGTAGCACTGCTGAGCCTACCTGGAAAATTGTTTGTGTTTTTTTAGGTAAGCTTCTTATGACAGTTTGGTTGGTTCCCTCAACCCTTTTAGTGTTGGGGTTCAGGCGCGTTATATGTAGCCGGGGAGGGGGGAGGGGTAAAAATATACCCTCACACTACCAAGAAAAGGTCAGATTGGTATAAGTTGTTGTATATATATATGGGACTTATCACTGCACATATGTATTATGTGAGATTTAAGGTTATCCCCATCTAAGAAATAATATTGGACATTCACTTTGTCAATTATTTTGCATTTCTCTCAAGCTTTCTGTGGTATTATTTCAGTATAAGTACCAGAGCATAGACAATAGGAAATTGGCTACTGAGGGATCAGATATGGTTCAAAATTAAAACAAAAGACATATTTTTGTTTGCAATAGTTTATTTTTATTAAATAATGTAAAACATAGTATTAGAAATAGAATATAATCTGTCTTTAGGTCAGAGGCCACTAAAACCAGCACGGCTGCCGATTGGTTGAAAAAGTGTAGGGAAACCCGTAAGCATAGAATTGCATACAGTGTGATTGGATAAAAATGCTTTGTTTACAATTTTAAATGGTTGTCAAAATCAAGGAATACAATGTTTTCTGTGCAATTTGAAACATTTGACAAGTGCCTAGCTGTATAATTTACTTTTTGGTGGCCTTTTTAGAAAATTGTGTGATTGGCAGTATTTTGGGCATTTTGGTCACTCACTGTGGGGGTAGGGATGTTTCAATGAAATTTGTGAAAAATCAAATTGGCTTTGCCTATATACTGAGGTTATTTTTTGGTCATTTATGAACTAATTAAATAAATGAATATTGATTTTTGTGCCAACACTCGATTTTAAGAACTGATTTGGGGACTTATGCTATAATGTAGGTCTATGGGAAATGCAATAGTGGTCTCTGACCTAAAGCCAGAAATGGTAGGAAATGTCTCGCGCTTGTTATGTGAGTAAATTGTTGTTGTTTTGGTTTTGTTCATTACTACACATGCCTAGGTCACAGATAAAACAGGAAATATCTAGTTTAGATAAGTTTTTTGTAATTAAATACAGAAAATATTGAAGAAAAAGCTGTAAATCTGATGGGGGGGGGAGAATCAGTGTATCTATTGTGGGTGGGGAGTGCTGATAAATGTAGTTATGGGAGAAAGATGGTTAAATGGCCAGATGGGACTGTGTCAACTGAAAGGGCTCACAGGATGTGGCATATATTTGTTGCACCATAATTTGCTGAAACATGATGCGCGATTCCTCCACAGGGTCTCGGCTGTCAGTTCAACTTTTGCGGTCAGCGAAATGCGCAACCAAAAACTTTGCGTAAACCCTAGACATTTAACATTAGAAATCCATGACATCAACATGTCGCGCATTCACTGCTTTCGTGCCAAGGTTTTGAAATCTTGCTATTTGACAGAACCACTATAAGTCTGGCGTGTAAACCGGTCGTTGTCGTTGTTGGAAGGGCCCGGCTCGATAACTTTCTCGGACGCCTTTTTCGCAACAGGGCTGGTCAGTCTTTCAATTGTTGTGCATTTGCATACTAATTTGTTTCTCTATTTCTTTCATGTAGACTATACATAATTGCATGCCTCTTCATTCTGTTTCATATATCATCTCTTGGTGTTTTTTTTCATTTCAGCGCGTAACTGATCACTGCGTAACTGTATAGCTACATGGCCGTCCACTGGTTTTTGGCATTTCGCAGCCTTGTAGAGTTTTAAACCAGAGTCCGCTGGCCCATTGTTGACATAGTGATTTGGTACTGGTAGCACTGCTGAGCCTACCTGGAAAATTGTTTGTGTTTTTTTAGGTAAGCTTCTTATGACAGTTTGGTTGGTTCCCTCAACCCTTTTAGTGTTGGGGTTCAGGCGCGTTATATGTAGCCGGGGAGGGGGGAGGGGTAAATATATACCCTCACACTACCAAGAAAAGGTCAGATTGGTATAAGTTGTTGTATATATATATGGGACTTATCACTGCACATATGTATTATGTGAGATTTAAGGTTATTCCCATCTAAGAAATAATATTGGACATTCACTTTGTCAATTATTTTGCATTTCTCTCAAGCTTTCTGTGGTATTATTTCAGTATAAGTACCAGAGCATAGACAATAGGAAATTGGCTACTGAGGGATCAGATATGGTTCAAAATTAAAACAAAAGACATATTTTTGTTTGCAATAGTTTATATTTATTAAATTATGTAAAACATAGTATTAGAAATAGAATATAATCTGTCTGTAGGTCAGAGGCCACTAAAACCAGCACGGCTGCCGATTGGTTGAAAAAGTGTAGGGAAACCCGTAAGCATAGAATTGCATACAGTGTGATTGGATAAAAATGCTTTGTTTACAATTTTAAATGGTTGTCAAAATCAAGGAATACAATGTTTTCTGTGCAATTTGAAACATTTGACAAGTGCCTAGCTGTATAATTTACTTTTTGGTGGCCTTTTTAGAAAATTGTGTGATTGGCAGTATTTTGGGCATTTTGGTCACTCACTGTGGGGGTAGGGATGTTTCAATGAAATTTGTGAAAAATCAAATTGGCTTTGCCTATATACTGAGGTTATTTTTTGGTCATTTATGAACTAATTAAATAAATGAATATTGATTTTTGTGCCAACACTCGATTTTAAGAACTGATTTGGGGACTTATGCTATAATGTAGGTCTATGGGAAATGCAATAGTGGTCTCTGACCTAAAGCCAGAAATGGTAGGAAATGTCTCGCGCTTGTTATGTGAGTAAATTGTTGTTGTTTTGGTTTTGTTCATTACTACACATGCCTAGGTCACAGATAAAACAGGAAATATCTAGTTTAGATAAGTTTTTTGTAATTAAATACAGAAAATATTGAAGAAAAAGCTGTAAATCTGATGGGGGGGGGGAGAATCAGTGTATCTATTGTGGGTGGGGAGTGCTGATAAATGTAGTTATGGGAGAAAGATGGTTAAATGGCCAGATGGGACTGTGTCAACTGAAAGGGCTCACAGGATGTGGCATATATTTGTTGCACCATAATTTGCTGAAACATGATGCGCGATTCCTCCACAGGGTCTCGGCTGTCAGTTCAACTTTTGCGGTCAGCGAAATGCGCAACCAAAAACTTTGCGTAAACCCTAGACATTTAACATTAGAAATCCATGACATCAACATGTCGCGCATTCACTGCTTTCGTGCCAAGGTTTTGAAATCTTGCTATTTGACAGAACCACTATAAGTCTGGCGTGTAAACCGGTCGTTGTCGTTGTTGGAAGGGCCCGGCTCGATAACTTTCTCGGACGCCTTTTTCGCAACAGGGCTGGTCAGTCTTTCAATTGTTGTGCATTTGCATACTAATTTGTTTCTCTATTTCTTTCATGTAGACTATACATAATTGCATGCCTCTTCATTCTGTTTCATATATCATCTCTTGGTGTTTTTTTTAATTTCAGCGCGTAACTGATCACTGCGTAACTGTATAGCTACATGGCCGTCCACTGGTTTTTGGCATTTCGCAGCCTTGTAGAGTTTTAAACCAGAGTCCGCTGGCCCATTGTTGACATAGTGATTTGGTACTGGTAGCACTGCTGAGCCTACCTGGAAAATTGTTTGTGTTTTTTTAGGTAAGCTTCTTATGACAGTTTGGTTGGTTCCCTCAACCCTTTTAGTGTTGGGGTTCAGGCGCGTTATATGTAGCCGGGGAGGGGGGAGGGGTAAATATATACCCTCACACTACCAAGAAAAGGTCAGATTGGTATAAGTTGTTGTATATATATATGGGACTTATCACTGCACATATGTATTATGTGAGATTTAAGGTTATTCCCATCTAAGAAATAATATTGGACATTCACTTTGTCAATTATTTTGCATTTCTCTCAAGCTTTCTGTGGTATTATTTCAGTATAAGTACCAGAGCATAGACAATAGGAAATTGGCTACTGAGGGATCAGATATGGTTCAAAATTAAAACAAAAGACATATTTTTGTTTGCAATAGTTTATATTTATTAAATTATGTAAAACATAGTATTAGAAATAGAATATAATCTGTCTGTAGGTCAGAGGCCACTAAAACCAGCACGGCTGCCGATTGGTTGAAAAAGTGTAGGGAAACCCGTAAGCATAGAATTGCATACAGTGTGATTGGATAAAAATGCTTTGTTTACAATTTTAAATGGTTGTCAAAATCAAGGAATACAATGTTTTCTGTGCAATTTGAAACATTTGACAAGTGCCTAGCTGTATAATTTACTTTTTGGTGGCCTTTTTAGAAAATTGTGTGATTGGCAGTATTTTGGGCATTTTGGTCACTCACTGTGGGGGTAGGGATGTTTCAATGAAATTTGTGAAAAATCAAATTGGCTTTGCCTATATACTGAGGTTATTTTTTGGTCATTTATGAACTAATTAAATAAATGAATATTGATTTTTGTGCCAACACTCGATTTTAAGAACTGATTTGGGGACTTATGCTATAATGTAGGTCTATGGGAAATGCAATAGTGGTCTCTGACCTAAAGCCAGAAATGGTAGGAAATGTCTCGCGCTTGTTATGTGAGTAAATTGTTGTTGTTTTGGTTTTGTTCATTACTACACATGCCTAGGTCACAGATAAAACAGGAAATATCTAGTTTAGATAAGTTTTTTGTAATTAAATACAGAAAATATTGAAGAAAAAGCTGTAAATCTGATGGGGGGGGGGGAGAATCAGTGTATCTATTGTGGGTGGGGAGTGCTGATAAATGTAGTTATGGGAGAAAGATGGTTAAATGGCCAGATGGGACTGTGTCAACTGAAAGGGCTCACAGGATGTGGCATATATTTGTTGCACCATAATTTGCTGAAACATGATGCGCGATTCCTCCACAGGGTCTCGGCTGTCAGTTCAACTTTTGCGGTCAGCGAAATGCGCAACCAAAAACTTTGCGTAAACCCTAGACATTTAACATTAGAAATCCATGACATCAACATGTCGCGCATTCACTGCTTTCGTGCCAAGGTTTTGAAATCTTGCTATTTGACAGAACCACTATAAGTCTGGCGTGTAAACCGGTCGTTGTCGTTGTTGGAAGGGCCCGGCTCGATAACTTTCTCGGACGCCTTTTTCGCAACAGGGCTGGTCAGTCTTTCAATTGTTGTGCATTTGCATACTAATTTGTTTCTCTATTTCTTTCATGTAGACTATACATAATTGCATGCCTCTTCATTCTGTTTCATATATCATCTCTTGGTGTTTTTTTTCATTTCAGCGCGTAACTGATCACTGCGTAACTGTATAGCTACATGGCCGTCCACTGGTTTTTGGCATTTCGCAGCCTTGTAGAGTTTTAAACCAGAGTCCGCTGGCCCATTGTTGACATAGTGATTTGGTACTGGTAGCACTGCTGAGCCTACCTGGAAAATTGTTTGTGTTTTTTTAGGTAAGCTTCTTATGACAGTTTGGTTGGTTCCCTCAACCCTTTTAGTGTTGGGGTTCAGGCGCGTTATATGTAGCCGGGGAGGGGGGAGGGGTAAATATATACCCTCACACTACCAAGAAAAGGTCAGATTGGTATAAGTTGTTGTATATATATATGGGACTTATCACTGCACATATGTATTATGTGAGATTTAAGGTTATTCCCATCTAAGAAATAATATTGGACATTCACTTTGTCAATTATTTTGCATTTCTCTCAAGCTTTCTGTGGTATTATTTCAGTATAAGTACCAGAGCATAGACAATAGGAAATTGGCTACTGAGGGATCAGATATGGTTCAAAATTAAAACAAAAGACATATTTTTGTTTGCAATAGTTTATATTTATTAAATTATGTAAAACATAGTATTAGAAATAGAATATAATCTGTCTGTAGGTCAGAGGCCACTAAAACCAGCACGGCTGCCGATTGGTTGAAAAAGTGTAGGGAAACCCGTAAGCATAGAATTGCATACAGTGTGATTGGATAAAAATGCTTTGTTTACAATTTTAAATGGTTGTCAAAATCAAGGAATACAATGTTTTCTGTGCAATTTGAAACATTTGACAAGTGCCTAGCTGTATAATTTACTTTTTGGTGGCCTTTTTAGAAAATTGTGTGATTGGCAGTATTTTGGGCATTTTGGTCACTCACTGTGGGGGTAGGGATGTTTCAATGAAATTTGTGAAAAATCAAATTGGCTTTGCCTATATACTGAGGTTATTTTTTGGTCATTTATGAACTAATTAAATAAATGAATATTGATTTTTGTGCCAACACTCGATTTTAAGAACTGATTTGGGGACTTATGCTATAATGTAGGTCTATGGGAAATGCAATAGTGGTCTCTGACCTAAAGCCAGAAATGGTAGGAAATGTCTCGCGCTTGTTATGTGAGTAAATTGTTGTTGTTTTGGTTTTGTTCATTACTACACATGCCTAGGTCACAGATAAAACAGGAAATATCTAGTTTAGATAAGTTTTTTGTAATTAAATACAGAAAATATTGAAGAAAAAGCTGTAAATCTGATGGGGGGGGGGAGAATCAGTGTATCTATTGTGGGTGGGGAGTGCTGATAAATGTAGTTATGGGAGAAAGATGGTTAAATGGCCAGATGGGACTGTGTCAACTGAAAGGGCTCACAGGATGTGGCATATATTTGTTGCACCATAATTTGCTGAAACATGATGCGCGATTCCTCCACAGGGTCTCGGCTGTCAGTTCAACTTTTGCGGTCAGCGAAATGCGCAACCAAAAACTTTGCGTAAACCCTAGACATTTAACATTAGAAATCCATGACATCAACATGTCGCGCATTCACTGCTTTCGTGCCAAGGTTTTGAAATCTTGCTATTTGACAGAACCACTATAAGTCTGGCGTGTAAACCGGTCGTTGTCGTTGTTGGAAGGGCCCGGCTCGATAACTTTCTCGGACGCCTTTTTCGCAACAGGGCTGGTCAGTCTTTCAATTGTTGTGCATTTGCATACTAATTTGTTTCTCTATTTCTTTCATGTAGACTATACATAATTGCATGCCTCTTCATTCTGTTTCATATATCATCTCTTGGTGTTTTTTTTCATTTCAGCGCGTAACTGATCACTGCGTAACTGTATAGCTACATGGCCGTCCACTGGTTTTTGGCATTTCGCAGCCTTGTAGAGTTTTAAACCAGAGTCCGCTGGCCCATTGTTGACATAGTGATTTGGTACTGGTAGCACTGCTGAGCCTACCTGGAAAATTGTTTGTGTTTTTTTAGGTAAGCTTCTTATGACAGTTTGGTTGGTTCCCTCAACCCTTTTAGTGTTGGGGTTCAGGCGCGTTATATGTAGCCGGGGAGGGGGGAGGGGTAAATATATACCCTCACACTACCAAGAAAAGGTCAGATTGGTATAAGTTGTTGTATATATATATGGGACTTATCACTGCACATATGTATTATGTGAGATTTAAGGTTATTCCCATCTAAGAAATAATATTGGACATTCACTTTGTCAATTATTTTGCATTTCTCTCAAGCTTTCTGTGGTATTATTTCAGTATAAGTACCAGAGCATAGACAATAGGAAATTGGCTACTGAGGGATCAGATATGGTTCAAAATTAAAACAAAAGACATATTTTTGTTTGCAATAGTTTATATTTATTAAATTATGTAAAACATAGTATTAGAAATAGAATATAATCTGTCTGTAGGTCAGAGGCCACTAAAACCAGCACGGCTGCCGATTGGTTGAAAAAGTGTAGGGAAACCCGTAAGCATAGAATTGCATACAGTGTGATTGGATAAAAATGCTTTGTTTACAATTTTAAATGGTTGTCAAAATCAAGGAATACAATGTTTTCTGTGCAATTTGAAACATTTGACAAGTGCCTAGCTGTATAATTTACTTTTTGGTGGCCTTTTTAGAAAATTGTGTGATTGGCAGTATTTTGGGCATTTTGGTCACTCACTGTGGGGGTAGGGATGTTTCAATGAAATTTGTGAAAAATCAAATTGGCTTTGCCTATATACTGAGGTTATTTTTTGGTCATTTATGAACTAATTAAATAAATGAATATTGATTTTTGTGCCAACACTCGATTTTAAGAACTGATTTGGGGACTTATGCTATAATGTAGGTCTATGGGAAATGCAATAGTGGTCTCTGACCTAAACCCCCTTAAGTCACGTCCTTAAGACTGCAAGTGAATGAAGTGATGGCTGGAGGCGAGATCGTACCAACAACCTTCATGTCTGAAGTGATTAGGGGCCTTATTCACCAACGTTGTAAGTCTAAAACTGAGACTTTGACTTTATATTGCGATATGTTCTTTTCGCTCCCATGTTGTTTTAAATCTACCGATCTTGATATAAATTAGTATACATGTTCAGTGGATAAAAAAAAATAACCCGATACCATTTGACATGGTTAAATCTAAAATCGAAGAAGTGGCACAGTTTGCAAATGTTGTCAATTTTAAGTCTAAGTCTGAATTTTAGACTTACAACGTTGGTGGATAAGGCCCCTGTAACCATTACTCATGGACGGCTTGTTGGGTGTGTCAATTTATGTTGTATGCAAGGTGACAAAAGAACAATCACAAGATTGAACTTGGCGTGATTTTATAAACCACGTGACTACAACTAGGAACAATAACTCTTACAACGCTCGACCAACAATTTCTGATAATATGCACAAGTAGGCTTGGTACCGAGTAGGCTTGTAAAAGTTCGTTTGCATCCGATAAATGGAATACAGAATAAGTTAAGTTAATTTTCGAATTTTCTAGGGCTTTTATCAGCTGTAAGGCCGCTCAAGCACCCTTTGACATTTAAGCCTTCCCTGGTCATTGGGCTACATATGGAAACCTACACTTGCGTCTCCCTGGGATGACTATTTCTCTCCTGTGGGTGTGGCAGCCAACATCGATCTGCGGCGCCCAGGAATAGACACTGCCCTCGCAGGTACCATTTTACACAATGGTGGAGTGGAGCATGTGGGTCTTGCTCAGAGAAATTTACCAGTGGTCCAGAGGGGGGGGGGTCGAACCCGGACCTCTCGATCCCGAAGCGCACGTCCTACCTCTAGACCACCGCTTTCCACAATAAGTGAGGACACACTTTGTAATCCAAACAACCATGCAGGCGTCCAGCACAAACCATTTGTCTACCTCATCGTATGTGGGAGGCCTTACCAATGACATCTTTCAACCTCTCGTTCAGTTATGTGTTGGTACAAAATTATATTTTATTTTCGTTTTAGTCTTTATTAAAGTGTATATAGCTATATCGGAAGATATTTTTTAAAAAGTTTTAAAAACTTAAAAACAATTATGCTTTCATATCCATTAGATCATTTTTCGCTTGAGTTTTAAGAGAAACTCTCTCTGTGATTTATTTGAGATGCGAAACTGTTCTAGAACACCCTATGAAACTATAAGAATCGTCTATTTTTCGACGATTGAATCAAAGTACACGGAACCCATCCAAAGTTTTAATTTGCGATTAAGGTAGTCTAGTATCATACTAAAAACGATGCAAGTAATTATTTTGACAATGAATGACTGTTAGAATATAGCTATATACACTTTACTGATACAGTAACCTGTGACTATAATGTAATATATGTAATAACCAATTCAATATAACTAAATACATTTAATTCATCGAAACAATATACTAGTACATGTTCATAAAGTAGCATTCACAGTCAACAATACAGTTAAAATCAGAACGAGGGATTAATTTACTATTACTACATTATTCATTTTAAAAGTGTTTATCTATTGTATCACCTAGGGATTGTGCGCAGACTTACCAGGGGTGGTATTCACAAAGCATCGTAAGTGAAAACTTAAATATTTTGTGACTACTGTCGCTCTGTATATAATGCTTCTAAACAATGTAAACAATTGTTAATCTTGAATTTACTGTTTAGCTGATACACTTAAGGAAAAATTGAAAGTTTGAGAAAAGTCTAAGTTTTCATTTAAGATTCTTTGTAAATACCAGCCCTGGCCTAGGATTGCAAAATTCTGTAACTGCCAGGTCGGCAGTAGCCAACGCAATAATTTATTTAAGTAGTCGTGTATCTTATCCTGTATCTTATCCTGTGTCTTATCATGTCATCTAGAATATTATCCGCTGATGTATACGTGCATTGCAAAGTTGGCTCGTTCCGAAGTGGCTATCACAATCATTAATTGAGTGTGCAATGTATTATATCATATACCGTAATATCATATACCGTAATATCATATACCATAATATCATACACCGTAATATCATATACCGTAATATCATATACCGTAATATCATATACCGTTATATCATATACCATACTATCATACACCGTAATATCATATACCGCAATACCATATACCGTAATATCATATACCGTAATATCATATACCGTGATATCATATACCGCAATATCATAAACCGTGATATCATATACTGCAATATCATATACCGTAATATCATATACCGTGATATCATATACCGTAATATCATATACCGTTATATCATATACCGTAATATCATATACCGTTATATCATATACCGTAATATCATATACCGTAATATCATATACCGTAATATCATATACCGTAATATCATATACCGTAATATCATATACCGTAATATCATATACCGTAATATCATATACCGTAATATCATATACCGTAATATCATATACCGTAATATCATATACCGTAATATCATATACCGTAATACGCGTTGACATAACAGGCCGATGTTTGCAATGTTTGTGTGCAATGTTCGATCCTTAATAGCCACCACAATCCCCTCCACCAACAAGGCAGGTGGAGTAGGACGAATCAGGATGTTTACAATGGTAGCTGTGGTCATTTCTACATCTTGTGACGTACCCTCCGCAGGTCCACCAACCTTTATACTTACATCGACAAGCCGTGTGTTGTGGTGGTACCTTACTGATGGTGCACCCGCCCCGGCGATAGTTACAATCACATGTTGCTGTCTTGTACCCTTCACAATCGCCGCCGTCACCTTGCAGACATGAGTAGATAGAGGAATCCGGGGACTTGCAATACTTAGACGTAAAATCTCTACATCGTACAACTTGACCATCACATGTCCAGGACCCGCGGTATCTACACTTGCAAGCTGTGTTCTTAGGTGGTGTTTTACTAATAGAGCAGCCACCGGGGTGATAGTCGCAGTCACAGGACGCTTGTTTGTAACCATCGCAATCACCTTTACCAAGGACACACGTGCTCACAGAGGTGTCTGGCTTCTTGCAATAGTATGAACTCTCATCGGTGCATTTAGTGATCTCCCCTCCGCAAGTCCAACCACCTTTGTAGATACATTTACACGCAGTGTTTGCCGGTGGTGCTTGACTAATACTACAGCCGCCTGGGTGATAATCGCAGTCACATGTCGCCGTCTTGTAGCCTTCACAGTCTCCGTTCCCGAGCAGACATGAGTGTATGGTCATGTCTGGTGTCGTACAATACGACGAACTTGGGTTGCTACATTGCACAACATCACCGCCACACGTCCACCCTCCTTTGTATTTACACAAACAGGCGAATCCAGATGGCGCCGCTTGACTGATGGTACAACCGCCCGGATGGTAGTCGCAATCACAAACCAAACTAGCCGTACTCGTCACAATAGATGTACTCGTAGCGGCTGGTATTTCACTGGCTTGTGTTGCAAGTGCGATACCTTTCTCTTGTAGAATGTCGTACACCAGACCTGGGTAGTTCGTCATCACGCCTTGAACGTAATGAATGTTCTCTTCAATTGTACTTTTCTTGTCAATAGTCCACAAGTATGACATGCCGGTGACACCATTAGCTTTATTTAAGGCGGCTAGCTGCATTGTCTTTGATTTGATCTGGGTCGGTGAACATGCGGATATACCCGTACCGTAGACGATGTTCTTAGTAGGTAGTGTTTGTAACTTCTGTAGGGTCTCGGCAATGTCGTTCTTTTCCATGTCAATACTATAGTACGTGCGAGTTTTATAACCGTGCGTGTTCATCGCTTCAGCGGCAGCTTTTAAGTACGGGAGAGTGTCCTTCTTTGGCGACCCTATCACAACCTTGCCACCGTAGCCTTTGTCAAACAGATGGGTTACTATACTACTCACAACGGCGCCTCCAGCAACTCCCATTGCGGCCTCGTTCATATCACCCGAGTCGATTTTACTGTCGATAATAACAAGAGCCATACTCTGTTTAGTAGCTATCGTTTCTAGTAGGGTGGATACGCTAGCTTCGGCGCGACATGGAGACTTCATGCTGACGTCATCAAGAAGTTGTGCGCAAACACTGTTAGGGTAAAATATCGAGCACCAGGACCAGATTGGAGCCGGACACAAGCACGTGCAGTCACATGCCTCACCATTGGGGCTATGGCAGAATTTCGTTGGAGTTCCGGTCGATGAAAACGACAGGTCCAGCTCTACGGCATTTGCTCCCCTACTTAGAGCCCAATTTACAGTTCTTGGAGAGTTCGTCATGTGAGCGATATTGTAAAAACCCTCAGCACCTGGAAAAAAGGATCAATTTTACTAAATATTGACGTATCATATGTTTTCGCGAGGTCAAATTTTAGTGATGTACTCCCGATTTAATCAATGGGCATCGGAGGGCATTGGGCAAAGGGTCATCGTGGTCTGATTCGTGTCAAATCCACAAAGCTATACTGATCACAGTACAGTTAAATGACGCGTTTACTTTTAAAAAGTGTATAGAGCTATATCGGAAATATTTTTTTAAAAAGTTCAAAAACTGAAAAACAATTATGCTTTCATATCCATTTGATCATATTTTTATTCAGTTTTAACAGAAACTCTCTCTGTGATTTATTGGACATGCGAATTGTCCATTTTAGTATGAAAGTGTTCTAGAACACCCTATGAAATTTTAAGAATCGTCTATTTATCGACCGTTGAATCAAAGTACATGGAGTCCATCCAAAGTTTTAATTTGCAATTAAGGTAGTCTAGTATCATACTAAACACGATGCAAATAATTATTTTGACATTAAATGCCTGTTAGAATATAGCTCTATACACTTTAAGTAGTTACAGTAAACTCACGTGAGAGGTAACCTATACCCGAAAGCGAAATGTATAGAAGACCAAAATGAGTAGTACTTATACTTTATTGAGTTACAGATCCATTACAGTTCTATGCGTAGTTGAATAAGCAGCATAATACGGATGGAACTGCGGAGTGTTTTCCTGGAGTGCATGTGCACGAAATGGCTTATTAGATTATGTACAGACATTGGGAAAAAAGGTGTCCAACATAATATCTAAGTAATCGGAATGGCTAGCCTATTCTCCAAACAAAGATGAGACTACAATTTCTCCCTTAACCTAGTTAGCGCCTGACAGAAGCAGATCTTATGAATAACTAATTCCTCACACATAACGAAGGTAACACTTATTACAGGGTTGCACAAACGTCCTTGAAGCCAACAACCCTAGAACATTGTTTAGTATCCGGCATAGGTTTGATAACCGCGGCTCATTTCTCAGTGTCAACCAAAGAATCGAGGGCGAGTCGGCACGTAACACTAAATTAAATTAATTAAATTATATTTAAATCAAGAGCCTTGTAATATAATTATTAATGCATAAATGTCCGCATCAAGTTAAATTATCCAAGCTATACCTCATAGTAAACCATAAATTGAGATACTCGTCAAATTGTTCGTAACAAACAAATATAGCTAGAGGCTATTGTGATAGAATAGATTGTTCGGATGGATGAATAATAACGTTACTCAAGTTATATTTGACATTACAAAATATATTATGACGTTACGCACAATGTTGCGAGAAATGTTGAGATTACGTCAGAAGCACACGCATAAAATGTAGTAGTGCGCTTATTGTTGAGAATACGTAAATAAATAAGAGATCAAACTATTCAGAAAAGAAAATGTAATAAATTTAATGCGTCCAAAAATGATTAATTAATTACACTATCCGCAATTATTAAGCTTTAATTGATATATGTATCCTTGTTTGTGTGATTATGTTTGCTTAAGTCCGACCCTCAATTTGAAGACCTTCGGTTGCATCCAAGTGATTTGGAGCGAAGGTCTAAAGTATACATAGGGATTGCGCTACAGAGAAATAACTGGTACAACACGTGGTACAAGGTTCGAGTACCAGGCCCCTATCTCCCGAAACATCTCAAGTAGAAATCCCATCTCAAATTGAGATTTTGCCAAAATCAAAGCCTGCATTCGAGATTAATCTTAAGTTCAAACTCTTGATATTTTGCTGTCTTAAACTTAGAACAATGTTTTACGTTGCGTAATGCCAATTTTGAATCCAGTCTCCCATGAAAAAAATACACATGCCGATATTTGAGATTAGATTTAAATCAGATTGAGATGAGACTTAACTCAGATTGAGATGAGATTTCACTCAGATTAAGATGTTTCGTGAGATCGGGTCCAGGCTAATGTACTCGCATTCGTCAATCTTAATTAATATCGTCATTCACGAGAAATGTACATAATTATGATCAAACAGTATAGCAATTAGAGAAACAATTTCCCATCATACTAATTAAAATGTAATATGCATATTTCAACATGCCATTTCAATAAACAGGTATTAAAACAATTATGAAAACAGAAGTTATGTTCTACTTTATATAATGTTCATAGTTGGCGAAGAATTAACAAAGCCAGCCCGCTTAGCTCAGTCGGAAGAGCGCGAGACTAGTAGTCACTACTGATCTCGGGGTTGTGGGTTCGAATCGTAAATAAGACCATTGAATACAGTCAAGATTCTTAAGATTATTTGTGAATACTACCCCTGAAACAGTCTGTAGTCATTAATACCCTAGTCAGTACGGAGCCCGCACGGAACCCTTACGGATATCGAGACTCGTACGAGCATCGTATGGATTTTCACAACTCGAAGATGACTCGGTGATCTGGTGAAAACTATACATTCTGTACAACTTGTACGAGATCCGTACGAGCTGTGACCAGATGCTAAGAACGTACAAATACCGTTAGGATTAAAATATTTCAGACTCGTGTCAGAGTTCGTAAATCCGTACGGACATCGTACGAGCATTGTGACTGTAGCATAAACTGTCAGGATCACAATAGCTAACAGTGTGTTGAGGTCCCCAACACAACAAAGCTTTGGCCTTTAGGACGGAAATCAGCCAAGGATTGAAGCGGTTAAAATTGCAGAAAAAAGAGCAGTGTAAGACCTAAAGAAACATGTAGGAGCGCAGCGGGTTGAGAGTTGAAAGAAATTGGTCTCACTAATAAGAAAGCAGAGAAGACAGAGAGCAGGAAAAGAACACTAGGGACTGAATACATTAAGCAAAACTGAAATCTGTCTGTTATGTGTCAAAGTACTACGGATGGGAGTAAGCGAGTAATTATTATATAAGCAAGTTACAGAGTGAAGGGTAATTGTTTTATTATGCATCAAATATTCTGTCCTTTATGGGTATTAATACATTGGACTGCTGGGGTGTGAAGGTTTAAAAAGAATTCACCCAATATAATTATGCTCAGTACATCTAGAAACGCAACGTTTTCATCGTTGATTTTTTTCTTACTTTCATTGTTCATACATCTGTTAATTTTGTGTAACAATATTGTATAATCGTGTAGAAACTTGCTAATGTCCAAATTTAATTGATCGGGTTACGTAACTCCCGTGCGTCAAGAAATCACAAAACGCACGAATTCCATGTGCATCATTTAGGCATGATAAATTTTGGTGTAAATTGCTTCGAATCCTTTGTAAGATTTACCATTTGAAAGAAAATCACAAAAGAAAAGTTCTAGGCTTCGGAATAAAAATGCCAGGATAGCCCGAACATGGGCGAAATCAGGCGATTCGGATGTCTATGACTGGGACGTCGAATGGACGGTTTCACTTCGGCTAAATTGTCATTAACCGACAATTATTAATGTGGAGACATTCTGTTAGCACGTTGGCACCGTTTACATCCACCCATATCAAAGGCATTCATGTGAAACAATTCTACAACAGGACCAATAACTCCACATGTACCATCTCGAGGCGAAGTTCACAACTGATCCATACACTTTTAAACAATGTGTTGGACATCATGAATATGTAATCAATCAATAATTAACCAATATTTCAACTTTTCTCTTAGAACACTTAGATTCTGAAAAATTAGGATTTTACCAATTTGTGTTTCGTTACTTTTTAGCCGCACTATACACACAAGCACTGTTCAATCACATCGATAGCACTTTATAAAAGCAATGTTACAGTTACAGTTACTGTTACATTGTTCATGGAATAAAATATCATCAAGTAAATACAGTTTGGTTGCCAAATATTATAAAAAGTTTGAAAAAGTGTTGACAGTAAGCTCAGTGTTACGATTCTAGATGTACTCAGTATATAATAAGGAGTTAAACGCACAATATTTGAGTACAGACCACAGGGATTAGGCTCATTGAGTCGAAAATATGCTCATATACTATGGTATAAGACTTATATTATAGTATATGAACATATTTTCGACTCAATGAGCCTAATCCCTGTGTACAGACGGACCAATAGACAAAAATAAATCAATTATAAATGTTACCTTTCGTGAGATATATCTGCTGTCCTAAGACAAGCAACAGAGTTAGTATATTAACCACCGCCATCTCTGCACAATCAGCGTTCACTACTGTTTGTTGTAAACACACGGCTCGTACGACCAGGATTATATATGACAATCAAAAAAGATGAAAATGATAGAATCAATGTTACACCACCGCTTTCTTGCAACACTATACATTCAATACCCGGTGTGTCGTATATACGATCACCAGCACGACCCGGATATACATGTTTTATGACGATCAGAAGTTATGTTCTACTTTATATAATGTTCACAGTTATCGAAGAACTAACAAAGCCAGATTCTCGATCACAATAGCTAACACAACAAAGCTTTAGCCTTTAGGACGGACATCAGCCAAGGATTATAGCGGTTAAAATTGCAGAAAAAAGAGCAGTGGAAGACCGACAGAAACATGCAGGAGCGCAGCGGGTTGAAAGTTGAAAGAAATTGGGCTCACTAAGAAGGAACCAGAGAAGACAGACGGCAGGAAAAGAACGCTAGGTACTGAACACATTAAGCAAAACTGAAATCTGTCTGTTATGTGTCAAAGTACTACGGATAGGAGTAAGTGAGTCATTATTATTATTACTATATAAGCAAGTAACAGAGTAAAGGGTAATTATTTTATTATGCATCAACTATTCTGTCCGTTATGGGTATTAATACATTGGACTGCTGGGGTGTGAAGGTTTAAAAAGAATCCACCCAATATATGCTCAGTTCATCTAGAAACGCAACGTTTTCGTCGTTGATTTTTTTCTTACTTTCATTGTTCATACATCTGTTAATTTTGTGTAACAATATTGTATAATCGTGTAGAAACTTGCTAATGTCCAAATTTAATTGATCGGGTTACGTAACTCCCGTGCGTCAAGAAATCACAAAACGCACGAATTCCATGTGCATCATTTAGGCATGATAAATTTTGGTGTAAATTGCTTCGAATCCTTTGTAACGTTTACCATTTGAAAGAAAATCACAAAAGAAAAGTTCTAGGCTTCGGAATAAAAATGCCAGGATAGCCCGAACATGGGCGAAATCAGGCCATTCGGATGCCTATGACAGGGACGTCGAAAATGAAAGGTTTCATTAACCGACAATTATTAATGTGGAGACACTCTATTAGCATGTTGGCACCGTTTACATACACCGATAACAAAGACATCCATGTGAAACAATTCTACGACAGGACCAGTAACTTCACATGTACCATCTCGAGGCAAAGTTCACAACTGATCTATACACTTCTAAACAACGTGTTGGACGTCATGAATATGTAATCAATTAATAATTAATCAATATTTCAACTATCTCTTAGAACACTTAGATTCTGAAAAATTAGGATTTTACCAATTTGTGTTTAGTTACTCTTTAGCCGCTCTATACACACAAGCACTGTTCAATCGCATCGATAGTACTTTATAAAATCAATGCTAACGTTACAGTTACTGTTACATTGTTCATGGAATAAAATATCATCAAGTAAATACAGTTTGGTTGCCAAATATTATAAAAAGTTTGAAAAAGTGTTGACAGTAAGCCCAGTGTTACGATTCTAGATGTACTCAGTATATAATAAGGAGTTAAACGCACAATATTTGAGTACAGACCACAGGGATTAGGCTCATTGAGTCGAAAATATGCTCATACACTATGGTATAAGACTTATATTATAGTATATGAACATATTTTCGACTCAATGAGCCTAATCCCTGTGTACAGACGGACCAATAGACAAAAATAAATCAATTATAAATGTTACCTTTCGTGAGATATATCTGCTGTCCTAAGACAAGCAACAGAGTTAGTATATTAACCACCGCCATCTCTGCACAATCAGCGTTCACTACTGTTTGTTGTAAACACACGGCTCGTACGACCAGGATTATATATGACAATCAAAAAAGATGAAAATGATAGAATCAATGTTACACCACCGCTTTCTTGCAACACTATACATTCAATACCCGGTGTGTCGTATATACGATCACCAGCACGACCCGGATATACATGTTTTATGACGATCAGAAGTTATGTTCTACTTTATATAATGTTCACAGTTATCGAAGAACTAACAAAGCCAGATTCTCGATCACAATAGCTAACACAACAAAGCTTTAGCCTTTAGGACGGACATCAGCCAAGGATTATAGCGGTTAAAATTGCAGAAAAAAGAGCAGTGGAAGACCGACAGAAACATGCAGGAGCGCAGCGGGTTGAAAGTTGAAAGAAATTGGGCTCACTAAGAAGGAACCAGAGAAGACAGACGGCAGGAAAAGAACGCTAGGTACTGAACACATTAAGCAAAACTGAAATCTGTCTGTTATGTGTCAAAGTACTACGGATAGGAGTAAGTGAGTCATTATTATTATTACTATATAAGCAAGTAACAGAGTAAAGGGTAATTATTTTATTATGCATCAAATATTCTGTCCGTTATGGGTATTAATACATTGGACTGCTGGGGTGTGAAGGTTTAAAAAGAATCCACCCAATATATGCTCAGTACATCTAGAAACGCAACGTTTTCGTCGTTGATTTTTTTCTTACTTTCATTGTTCATACATCTGTTAATTTTGTGTAACAATATTGTATAATCGTGTAGAAACTTGCTAATGTCCAAATTTAATTGATCGGGTTACGTAACTCCCGTGCGTCAAGAAATCACAAAACGCACGAATTCCATGTGCATCATTTAGGCATGATAAATTTTGGTGTAAATTGCTTCGAATCCTTTGTAACGTTTACCATTTGAAAGAAAATCACAAAAGAAAAGTTCTAGGCTTCGGAATAAAAATGCCAGGATAGCCCGAACATGGGCGAAATCAGGCCATTCGGATGCCTATGACAGGGACGTCGAAAATGAAAGGTTTCATTAACCGACAATTATTAATGTGGAGACACTCTATTAGCATGTTGGCACCGTTTACATACACCGATAACAAAGACATCCATGTGAAACAATTCTACGACAGGACCAGTAACTTCACATGTACCATCTCGAGGCAAAGTTCACAACTGATCTATACACTTCTAAACAACGTGTTGGACGTCATGAATATGTAACCAATCAATAATTAATCAATATTTCTACTTTTCTCTTAGAACACTTAGATTTTGAAAAATTAGGATTTTACCAATTTGTGTTTCGTTACTTTTTAGCCGCACCATACACACAAGCACTGTTAAATCCAATCAATAGCACTTTATAAAAGCAATGTTACAGTTACATTGTTCATGGAATAAAATACCATCAAGTAAATACAGTTTGGTAGTCAATTATAAAACGTTTGAAAAGTGTTGACAGTAACACAAGTGTTGCGTTTCTAGATGTACTCAGTACATAATAAGGAGTTGGACATTGTCCAGTCTTCTTCCCCTGTCATGGTCGCCATTGTGTTCATTCCGTGAACTAAATTCTTGGTTTTGCCATAATTTAGTCAACAAACACTAACTATCGACTGAATACATGTAATGCCTCGAAAAAACATAAATAGCAACGTTCACGGAATCAACATAATGGCGGCCATGATATGGGGAAGATGACCGGATATTACCAGGAGTTCAATGCACAATATTTGCGTTACGTACAGACGGACCAATAGACAAAAATAAATAAATTATAAATGTTACCTTTCGTGAGATATATCTGCTGTCCTAACACAAGCATCAGGGTTAGTATATTAACCACCGCCATCTCTGCACAATCAACGTTCACTACTGTTTGTTGTAAACCACACGGCTCGTACGACCAGGATTATATATGACAATCAAAAAAGATGTAAAATGTTACACAACCACTTTCTTGCCACACTAAACATTCACTACCCGGTGTGTCGTATACCCTCACCAGCACGACCCGGATATATACTTTTATGATAAATCACATGGTGGACATACCACATGACCTTTTGGCTAAGTCGACAAGTAAAAATCTAACATTACACATACAAATTTTAAAACAATTTTGTGAGACATCTCACAGTGTATAAGTCTAACGCGATATTCTGCAATGTCAATATAAACAGAAATTACTGACCATTACATCGATTTAGGGAGAGCGGACGTGTATTTTACCTGCTCACTTCTATTCACCAAGTTAATTAAAATAACGGTAAAGCTTGGCCACATTGAGATGAACCTGACCTATTGATTAGCATAATTTAACAGTCGATATATTGTCTACGTTTACAACACCGAGTGTATGTTTTCATAATCGGGGAGTATCAGGAAGACGTTCAAGATGTAATACAAACACAAATCTGAAATACCGATATAGCACGATCTGCTTGCGGAAATTGATATACTCAAAGCAAAAAACTTGTAATATATTCTTGCATAAAGATCAGGTTCAGGTCACAATAGCCAAGCTATACACATTGAAAAAGATAATCCCTTTTCCAATATCCTTATATGTTGTTGTACCTGATCTGCCTGTTTACTTTAAGTGGCACAGGTCCCAATACCGCGTTAGAGTTATATGTCTAAAACGACTCAACTTGAGCATATCGATGGCTTAGAATTAGAAGGTCGCCACTTACGACCTTGAATACATATTTAGAATTGGCATCACAAGGCGCTTCTTATGAGCCTATTTTCATAAAAATCTGAACTTGTCATGTTGACCAAAATGAAGTTTTAAAAACGTGTTTTCCCATAGGTAAAGAGTAAATTACAGACAGTTTTCTCTTGTTTTCTCAAAATATCGATTTTGTAGTTACGACCTTCTTGTTCTAAGCCATCCATATTTCTTGTGAAAATCGGTAAATGAATTAGATATTTACGGTTGTGTTTTATATTTTTTTGTTGAAATATTTTTACTTGTCAACATAGCCAAAAAGTCACTTGGTAAGTCCACCCTGAATCAAAGGCACGAAATTATTGTGCGAGTTTTTGTGTGTAGTTATAATTTGGGCATGGATGAATTGACATACACTCGCTAATGGATTTTGTATATTGAAGATGTTCGGGTAATTGTTTAATTTTATGTAGATTATCTGACAAATCTGAGCAATTTTCACACAGAGTCATTCGTCTATATTGTATGACAAAATTAACACGACCCTCGAACAACCTATTAGAAGATTTTAACAAATACCAATTTTCGAGGGTTGTTTTAGGCATTTCAGCCGTTCGGGATCATTCGCGCTTTGGCATCTCAACTTCCCCTGGACATTGGGCTACATAGGGACCGTGCTTTCGAGTTTCCCCTGTGGAGAATATTTTTCTCCTAGCATTTGTGCACCCAACATCGATCTGTGGCGCCCTGGAATATATACTGTCCTCAAAGGTACCAATTTACACATTGGTGTAGTGGAGCGTATATGGGTTATTCTTGCTCAGAGAAATTAACGAGTGGTCCAGACGGGTTGTATGTTGAACTAGTGGTCCGGACGGGTTGTATGTTGAACCAAGTGGCCCAGACGGGATGTATGTTGAACCAAGTGGTCCGGACGGGTTGTATGTTGAACCAAGTGGTTCAGACGGGTTGTATGTTGAAGCAAGTGGTCCAGACGGGTTGTATGTTGAAGCAAGTGGTCCAGACGGGTTGTATGTTGAAGCAAGTGGTCCAGACGGGTTGTATGTTGAATCAAGTGGTCCAGACGGGTTATATGTTGAACCAAGTGGTCCAGACGGGATGTATGTGGAACCAAGTGGTCTAGACGGGTTGTATGTTGAAGCAAGTGGTTCAGACGGGTTATATGTTGAAACAAGTGGTCCAGACGGGTTGCATGTTGAAGCAAGTGGTCCAGACGGGTTGTATGTTGAACCAAGTGGTCTAGACGGGTTGCATGTTGAACCAAGTGGTCTAGACGGGTTGCATGTTGAACCAAGTGGTCTAGACGGGTTGCATGTTGAAGCAAGTGGTCCAGACGGGTTGCATGTTGAACCAAGTGGTCTAGACGGGTTGCATGTTGAACCAAGTGGTCTAGACGGGTTGCATGTTGAACCAAGTGGTCCAGACGGTTGGATGTTGAACTAAGTGGTCCAGACGGGTTGTACGTGGGTGAATAAAAAAGTTCGTAGAAATTTGCCATAACTTTTTTATTTTCAGAGTTATTGTCGTCATGTTTATACTAAATTAATACATTGGTATTTTCTTTACATACACAGATTTATAGCGACCTCATGATAACCATTTTGAAAATATTTATGTCTTAAATAAGGGCGATTGCATATACCGGAGCACACGGATAATTTGAAACACATTCTATTATATTTTCTAAAATATCTCAATTGTAGGACCTCCAAAACCCGTCAAAATGTTATGTCTGATTACATAATATCATTTATAAAGTCTGTTAAAATTTGAGACGTCATCTCCAATAAATAATGTTTTAATCGACATTTACATAATCGCACTATATAGAAATATCCGCGTAAAACGGGCTTACTTGTATGTTGAACCAAGTTGTCCAGACGGGTTGTATGTTGAAGCAAGTGGTCCAGACGGGTTGTATGTTGAACCAAGTTGTCCAGACGGGTTGTATGTTGAACCAAGTGGTCCAGACGGGTTGTATGTTGAAGCAAACACATCTCAATCCCGAAGCGCACGACTTCCTCTATGCTACTGGGCACTGTTTTACTAACAATGCGTAAATGTCGCGTAAATTTACGCATAGAGATATACCTTACGCAAATCCGTAAGTGAGTGTTACTAAACCATCGCAAGTACTGGCAAACATTTACGCAAACATATTGAAGATTGAACGTAAGTCGGGACACAATATAACCACTATAACGGGTACCAGAATGAATAAATATACATAAACGGTCGCTAAGATTTGATGATTATTCACGTTCTAAAACAACAAGTGACGGTCTAAAAGAACAAACGGCGGTCTAAAATAACATGCGACGGTCAAAAATCAACAGTGCGTGTTGAAAACTCTTCACTTACGTTCATATTTGCCATTTATGGTTGCCCAGCCTTGGCGTAGAATTAAGCTGAAACTTACGACAGAATGTGAACTAAAATATCTTTGTAAAACGCATTTACGCAAATATTATTGACGTACGCAATATTTTAGGAAAACTTAGGTGTACGCCAGCGTAAATGTATTGATCAAAGCGCCGATGGCACTGAAAGAACAGGGATTGTTAAATATTTTTCCAGTCACAAAGCATATGAGGACATATGCCACCCCAACGCCATATGTATGTTCCAGCATCTAGTTGATACATCATTACCTCTACTGCATATGCTACTTGCAGTATTTAAACGTTGACCGGATGGTAACCTAGCTTACGTAACATAATACAGTCGCTTTCTCGATATATTTACCAAGCTTCCTGCAATAAAGTGCTAAGTCATAATGCAACATTATAAACACTGTCTCGGCTAAGATTATGCGATAAAGTCCGAAGTCATCCCGCGGAATGCGCAATTGGAGCTATTTTTAGCTCGTAATCATGTCTAGTGTATTTTTAACGCTAACACAGAACAGGGTTAAGCACCATGTTCAATAAAACAGTGCCCTGCTTCCTACAATTGATTTTTCGTCTAAAATTTAATCTTGGCCCGAGTGTTACGTCTACGTGCCATTATGTACTATAAACACTATCTAAGAAATAAATGAACATGTTTTTCAAACTATAATCGTGTAATATATAATATATTAATATTATGAGTATCAAGGACGAGGATCTCGTTAATTCATTCACACAATAATACAACTGATGTCAATCGGGAAATGAAACGTAACGACGTGTTTTTATTTGATTTTAATTTTAACCCTTTTATTTTAATATCTGTTTCGTGAATTTAAGTCTTAATTTAATGGGTAGTCAATCGTTTTGGTACAAGTTGACTAAAATGAAAAAGGATTTCAAGTGATAAATAGGTAACGTATGTTAATTATAGTGTCACTCCTATTGAAAGTGGTACAGTCAAATTTGACGGATTATGAGACACTTATCTTTTCCGCGTAAATTAGACCTCTCGGACCGCTTCTTGTAGGTAGATATCGATGGCTTAGAACCAGAAGGTCGTAACTCCTACTTACGACCTTATAAGACTCATACATATTTGAAATCTGTTTCACAAGGCGCTTCTTATGAGCCTATTTAATGAAAATCTGAAATTGTCATGTTGACCAAAATGAAGTTTTAAAAACGTGTTTTCCCATAGGTAAAGAGTAAATTACAGAGAGTTTTCTCTTGTTTTCTCAATATATCGATTTGGTAGTAACGACCTTCTTATTCTAAGCCATCGATATGTACCTACTGTACCTACGGTTACTATTATTTAACTAGCTGGCTGATCATCAACCCGTCCCATCAGTTCCAACCCGGCTTCCATCGAGATTTCAACATTCTACCTGATTGGTGGACGCCCTAACAACTGTCCCACGGTTGATGTGATTGGTATATCACGTGTCATACAACTTTCCAGGAATGATCTATATCAGTGTTTCAGTTCGTTTCATCGTTTACGGATATAACTTTTTTCGACGAACCGGATATTTTTTTAATAATTTCAAAACTTTTCGAAATCACGAAAGTAATAATCGTATATAGATCTAAAGCCAGCAGCGCGTTCGATATTCAACTTGATAATATGACGAATACCGAACTGAGTTCGAATCTTCTGACAGCAGCGGGTTCGATATTCAACTGGACCATATGACGAATACCGAACTGGGTTCGAATCTTCTGCCAGCAGCGGGTGCGATATTCAACTCGAAAAGAAGGCAATACCGTACTGGGTTCGAATCTCTGCCAGCAGCGGGTTGGATATTTAACTCGAAAAGAAGGCGAATACCGTACTGGGTTCGAATCTTCTGCCAGCAGCGGATTCGATATTCAACTTGATAATATGACGAATACCGAACTGGCTTCGAATCTTCTGCCAGCAGCGGGTGCGATATTCAACTCGAAAAGAATGCGAATACCGTACTGGGTTCGAATCTTCTGCCAGCAGCGGGTGCGATATTCAACTCGAAAAGAATGCGAATACCGTACTGGGTTCGAATCTTCTGCCAGCAGCGAGTTCGATATTCAACTCGAAAAATAGGCGAATACCGAACTGAGTTCGAATCTTCTGCCAGCAGCTAGTTCGATATTCAACTTGACAATATAACGAATACCGAACTGGGTTCATTTCTTCTGCCAGCTGCGGGTTCGATATTCAACTTGACAATATAACGAATACCGAACTGGGTTCGAATCTTCTGCCAGCAGCGGGTTCGATATTCAACTCGATAATATGACGAATACCGAACTGGGTTCGAGTCTTCTGCCAGCAGCGAGTTATATTCAACTCGAAAAGAATGCGAATACCGAACTGGGTTCGAATCTTCTGCAAGCAGCGGGTTCGATATTCAACTCGAACAGAATGCGAATACCGAACTGGGTTCGATTCTTCTGCCAGCAGCGAGTTCGTTATTCAACTCGAAAAGAATGCGAATACCGAACTGGGTTCGAATCTTCTGCCAGCAGCGGGTTCGATATTCAACTCGATAATATGACGAATACCGAACTGTGTTCGAATCTTCCGCCAGCAGCGAGTTCGATATTCAACTTGAAAAGTAGGCGAATACCGAACTGGTTTCGAATCTTCTGCCAGCAGCGGGTTCGATATTCAACTTGATAATATGACGAATACCGAACTGGGTTCAAATCTTCTGCCAGCAGCGGGTTCGATATTCAACTCGATAATATGACGAATACCGAACTGGGTTCGAATCTTCTGTGATTTGTGGTCGTCCTTGTGATGTGTGGTCGTCCTTGTGATGTGTGTTCGTGTTTGTGGTGTGTGGTCGTGTTTGTGATGTGTGGTCGTCCTTGTGATGTGTGGTCGTCCTTGTGATGTGTGTTCGTGTTTGTGATGTGTGGTCGTGTTTGTGATGTGTGGTTGACATTGTGATGTGTGCTTGTCCTTGTGATGTGTGGTCGTGTTTGTGATGTGTGGTCGTTCTTGTGATGTGTAGTCGTGTTTGTGATGTGTGGTCGTCATTGTGTTGTGTGGTCGTCCTTGTGATGTGTGGTTGACCTTGTGATGTGTGTTCGTGTTTGTGATGTGTGGTTGACCTTGTGATGTGTGGTCGTCATTGTGATGTGTGCTTGTCCTTGTGATGCGTGGTTTGAGCTTGTGATCTGTGGTCGTCCTTGTGATGCGTGGTTTGAGCTTGTGATCTGTGGTCGTCCTTGTTATGTGTGGTCGTCCTTGTGATGTGTGGTCGTCATTGTGATGTGTGCTTGTCCTTGTGATGCGTGGTTTGAGCTTGTGATCTGTGGTCGTCCTTGTGATGCGTGGTTTGAGCTTGTGATCTGTGGTCGTCCTTGTTATGTGTGGTCGTCCTTGTGATGTGTGGTCGTCTTTGTGATGTGTGGTTGACCTTGTGATGTGTGGTTGTCCTTGCGATGTGTGGTTGTCCTTGTGATGTGTGGTCGTCCTTGTGATGTGTGGTCGTCCTTGTGATGTGTGGTTGACCTTGTGATGTGTGGTTGACCTTGTGATGTGTGGTTGACCTTGTGACGTGTGGTTGACCTTGTGATGTGTGGTTGACCTTGTGATGTGTGGTTGACCTTGTGATGTGTGGTCGTCATTGTGATGTGTGCTTGTCCTTGTGATGTGTGGTTGTCCTTGTGATGTGTGCTTGTCCTTGTGATGTGTGCTTGTCCTTGTGATGTGTGGTTGTCCTTGTGATGTGTGGTTGACCTTGTGATGTGTGCTTGTCCTTGTGATGTGTGGTTGTCCTTGTGATGTGTGGTTGTCCTTGTGATGTGTGGTTGTCCTTGTGATGTGTGGTTGTCCTTGTGATGTGTAGTCGTGTTTGTGATGTGTGGTTGACCTTGTGATGTGTGGTCGTCCTTGTGATGTGTGCTTGTCCTTGTGATGCGTGGTTTGAGCTTGTGATCTGTGGTCGTCCTTGTGATGTGTGGTTTGAGCTTGTGATGTGTGGTCGTCCTTGTGTTGTGTGGTCGTCCTTGTGATGTGTGGTCGTCCTTGCTATGTGTGATGGTCTTTGTGATTCATTCTTATTCACTATCTCTTATTCCATTTCGGCAACTGAGGAGGCAGGCTGTTGTAGTAAGATCATGTGTTGATGAAGGTGCTCGATTTTATCAATTTCGTATGCACTTTTGCGACAGTCTTTGTTAAATGTACATTGTGATTTTTTGTAGGCTGATGATTTTGGTCAGTGCTGACTTATATGTCCATGTTACTATTGTATGTAAAATATGTATCTTTTGTATTATTTCAGATGAGCATGAACGATGGTGCCGGGTACAACAGTCAAACCGGGGTATTCACGTGTCCAGAAGCTGGGGTTTATCTATTCTCGTTCTTTCTCCATCTTTGATGAGCAAAATCTTTCTAAAAAGATACATGACCCCTTTTTATTGTATTATTTTAAAGCTCTAATATCCTTCTTTGAGATGAAATGTGTTTGCCAGCTGGCCATAGACTAAAACTTGTTAAAATTTGGGGTCGGCCATTGTCACTTTGCAAAGAACTAAAGATAAAATCTATTTGATGGTTTAAATTTCTTACCTTCAGCAAATATGGGCGGAACTACTCAAGATCTACAGGGAGGTAATACTGCTGTGGTAAGATTGAACCAAGGTGATACCGTCTGGCTTGATTCCTTCCTATCTGGTACTCATCACCTGGCCGGGAAGAGGTCGTTTAGAACGACAACCTTCACTGGGGTATATCTGTATACCTAAATAGATTACCGGGGCAACGTTATGTCATTAACAATAAAAACACTCCAATATTGTTGTTATGCCTGAACTTCAAAGAAAGTTAATAAGTAACCCAATGGAGACAAGAAATGTTTGTAAAAATATGTATGCCCCCTTGGCAGCCCAATAGTCGAAAATGGAAAAGGTCACAGTGACCATGACCCTTGGCCCACTGACCTCATAGGGGCATCTAGTGTTTGTGACCAACCTCAATGACAATCCTAAGGCAAAGCGTTCTTGAGTTTTACTGTTACTGAATGGAAACCATTTAGTCTCAGAATAATGGTAAAGGTCACAGTGATCTTGAGCATTTACCTACTGGCCTCAAATTCAATAGGGGTCATCTAGACTACTGATGCTGAACAACCTTCATGTAAAATTTGAATATCCTAAGGCAAAGCATTTTTGAGTTATTGAACGGAAACCATTTGGTCTACCGACCGACAAATGGACAAGCGGACAAGCGGACCAAGACATGAGCAAAGCAACACATTTTATGCCCCCATCTTGTACTGCCTCACATCTACACACACAAACTCGCACAAACGATACAAATGGTGATACATCTGAAGATAAAAAGTTAATGTCTCCAGTTGCCAATGACCCCTTTCACTTCCCCTGGTCATTGGGCAACCTAATGCAATGTTCATTCGAGTCTCCAAGTTGAAATTGTTTCTCTCCTGCTTTGTATGAATCCAACATAGAGATAACACACCCAGATGTGGGGACACCAACCCTGACTGGTACCAATTCACATCTTGGTTGAGTGGAAAATTCAATTATTCTCGCTCAGAGGAATTAAACAGTGGCTCAGATCAGGGTTGAGTCCAGGACCTCTTGGGCCTTATTCACCAACATTGTAAGTCTAAAACTCGACTTAGACTTAACATTGTCAAATGTTCTATACGCTCTCAAGTTGTTAAAATTGTACTGATTTTGCCCTTAATAGGCATACATGTTCAGTGGATAACATGTAACCAATATTTAGATAAAATTTCACATGGTTAAATTTAATTGCAAAGAAATGGCAGTGGTTATAAAGTTTGACAATTTTTAGTCTAAGCCTGAGTTTCAGTCTTACGATGTCGGTGAATAAGGCCCCTGGATCCAACAGCGAGCATCCTATGTGTAAGCCACCACTACCCAAGAAAGTTCTCCTCAATTTCATCTCAACACGACGAACAAGGCAGCTAACAAAACAAGTTTTTTTTTCAATAAATTTTATAATTGCCATAAAAAGCTAAATTATACATAAAATGAACTTCCATTAAATAACAGACATACATACATATGAACTCACAGTATTCATAAAAGCCACAACTTAAGTACTAACCCAGAAGACACTAAAATCAGAAATGGATTAAAATATTCAAGAATACTAATAAACAATTGGAGTTTAAAAATTTGACGGTGTGTCACAAACAACCAATCAGGTATCAATACATGAGGAGAAGGTCACAACCCATTAAAAACGGCGTGACAAGACCAACCAATCAGTGTTCAATAAATGTTAAGGTGTATTAGAATGTGGCAATCAGACCTTGATCTCCTGAAGTATTTCAGGTTAAAGAGAGATTTTGCTCAAATGAGAATTTTATGATCAGACAAACCTAAAGTCAAAACACTTCAAATTGTAACGTAATGAGTCATTTTATGCAAATATTTGAACCCAGTCCCCCATCAAAATTAAGATAAAGACACATGGCATTATTTGATATGAAATTAAGCTCAATTTAAGATATTTCTGGAGATCGGGCCCAGTTCCAAATGAAAATAGGATAAGGTGTTAACGTGAATTTTCTCGAAGTTGACTTAGAATATCTCAAAAAAAAAATCCAAAATGCTATGCATCCAGGTTTTTTAAAAATTATAATCCTTTTAAAACTAAATTAAACTATCTGCAGGACCATTACTTATGTTGTGGTTTATTTCAATAAAACAATAAATACTTAACAATAAACGTCTCTCATACAATTTTAAATATGTACCGGTATATATAGTTAAATCATTACTATTACTTATACAAACCCCCATATAGTAACACAATTGATCTCCCTCCATAGAATAGTCAGGGTTGTTTAGCTTGGCCATTTTGACCTGAGCCTGACCTATATGCAAGAATATATTACAATGTACTTGCTTTGAATATATCAATTTCCGGAAGCAAATTGTGCAATATCGGTATATAAAATTTGTGTTTGTATTACATCTCAAGCTTCTTTGTGATACTCCCCGATTATGAAAACATACGAGTTAGTGTAGTAAACGTAGACAATTTATCGACTGTTAAATTATGATAAATAAAAGGTCAGGCTCATGTCAAATTAGCCAAGCTATAATTCAATATCAACAATAGACAGTATCGTCAGTCATTAGTTGTTGTACATACTACAGGGTGTTAAAAATGTATGTCCTCTAATTTTATGTTTTAATAGAGTTTACCAGATGGAAATATTTTCAACCAAGATGAATCAAATCCATATTTTAGTTATTGAGGCGAAATTTTGATAGTTCTGGGGTTGTGAAGACTTTTGCTTCAAACAGTCAACTTATTCCTTAGACATTTAAAGAGGCATTCCCTATAACTAGCATATTTTTCTCTTACTATCACATTAAATGAGCTAAATGTACAAAGCACTATCAATAATCATAATTTGTCAGACGAATAAGTGCACAAATATGACTTTATAATGTCAAAAATATATTCAAATCACCAATAATAATTTATCCCTTCCAGCCATTTATTATTGTGGCCAAAGGGAAACAACTCGTGATTATTTTGGCTTGTTACGAAAATATGTTTCATTCTTTTCTTGGTAATTAATGGGAGCCTTTTGTTGAAAATTTGAGGAGTTTTTAAAAAGCAATAAAGATTTAATACATGGTTCACAAATTGTTTTAATTAATAAAAAGTTGGACCTAAGTAATCAATCAATCAATCAATCGATCGATCGATCGATCGATCGATCGATCAATCAATCGATCAATCAATCAATCAATCAATCAATCAACCCCTCCAATATCAATTAACAAAATGTCATCAACATAGTACCAAGCAATAATCTTTCCTTGGAAGAATAAAGTCGAAAGTGGTACTAATGACCTAATTTACTCCTACAGTACATTTTCAAAATATGTAATACAATGCTTACTTAACTATATTTTCATGAGTACATGGAGTTTTCAGACATTTTTTCAAGTTTTCTCAAAAAAGCATTTTTTGCACTTACGACTTTATTCGTCTGCTAGTGGTGAAAATTGCCATTTGAACAAAGGCAGTTGTAGATAAAAATCAGACATTCACATATTCACTTACAAACTATATGCATACTAACTAAATGAATATAAAGACGGCATCTAAAAACATTCATCCGTAACAACAAATTTGCATAAATGGAGTTAAAATGGAATGCACATTGGAATAAAATAAATAAATCAAGCCCCGATCTCCCTAAGCATCTCAAATCTGAGAAAAATCTCATCTCAAGTCTGAATAAAATCTCATCTCAAATATGGTCATGTGTCTTCAATGTGATTTTTCAATGTAACACTGGTCTCAAAATTGTCATTATAAGCCGGAAACATTATTCTGACTTCATAACAGAAACATTTGAAGAGCTAAAACTAGAGAATTAGAGATTGATAATAATAATTTAGGCTCTGGTTTAAGATTTGAGCAAAATCTCTGTTTGAGATGAGATTTCTACTTGAGATGCTTCAGGAGATCGAGGCCTGGACATATGAGGTAACAACTATAGTTGATTCAAAGATCTCTGTCACAACCGCGTAAACAAACATTCAACATGGTCGAATATTACAGGTGTGTCAGGATTAAATTGTACCACCAATAATACAATTAAATGATTAAAAATCTAATGGTCATATAGCATAGTGGTTATAGTTGTTGCAATTAGCTATTCAGAAGGGAACATTATGGCGGTTTTGACAGACATCTTTGAATCGACAATAACAAATGATTCATGCTAACAATACACCTTATCCTTAAGGTGGAACATATAAAGCTACATTTACGGGTTACCACGGGTTACCCCACCCATTCTGGCATGAAGATGAAATTAAAAACTGATTTAAATGATAAAATATCAACTTATCAATTAACTATCATAGATTCAACAAAATAAGGCTTGAACAAGTAACACAGGAGACAATTTGTAAAACATACATGCCCCTTGGTCCTTTTAATGTCAAAGGGTGCTTGAGCGGCTTAACAGCTAAAAAGAGCAATACAAAATTGGTAACTTTTTTTTTTTAACTTTAGGTTGAAGATAAATACAAACTTGGCATTTGACGTAAAACTCAATAAAGGGTATCAACCCAAACTCCCCTTGTAAAGTTTAAGTAGAAGTTATCTCCCTTAACATTTTCCAAAAGTCACATTTTGACCTTCAACAGTTTTGTTCTAAGGGTCATTTTATCTTTTAAATAATGGGTATTTTACTTATTATTATAAAATGGCACCAGTTAGTCAATAGAATCAAAATGACTCTTCAAATTCGGAAGCTAGTGGAAACCTATCTACCGACAAGATAACCCAACTGACACTGTGCAAAGCAATAGCTCGGCTATTTTGACCTGAACCTGACCTTTATGCAAGAATATATTACAAGGTTCTTGCTTAGAATATATCAATTTCCGCGAACAAATCGTGCAATATCGGTATTTCAGATTTGTGTTTGTATTACATCTCGAGGGTCTTTGTTATACTCCCGATCATGAAAACATACAATCTGTGTTGTAAACGTAAGCAATATATCGATTGTTAAATTATGCTAATCAAAAGGTCAGACTCGTGTCAAATTTTCCAAGCTATACCAACCCCCTCACATCATCTGTGGGGGAGTATATAATACACTAATAAACCAGTATAAAAGTCTTCAATATAACGAATTGCTCCTAAATGGTTAAACTATTTAACAATAATCTACAAGGGGCTTCATTAGGGGCTGGATTTCAAGGGACCATTTCGTCTTTGTCTTCCGTAGTTAGGTCAGGAGTCGATTCCGACTGTAAATTTCCCAAATTGATCTGACAGAAAGGTTGGTGTACATGAAATGCAAAGGTCCCATCAAAATTGTCTTTTTTACAAAAACAATGAAATTTTGTCCCATCAAAGTGAAATGAGCTTACAGTATACAGTAACACATTGTTTTGGTAAAAAAGACAATTTTGATGGGACCTTTGCATTTCATGTTATAAAAACAAGGGTCAAATTATTGTTTGATGGGATTCGATTTCGTGGTTAAAGGTGAACCATGAAACCCACAAAATTTAATCCCCCAGAAAAATGAATGATTTTACAGTATATTTAGACTTACAGTTAAATTCTGCCAAGGCATAAAAAATATCAAAATGATCCTTGAGATAGAATCCCTAATAAAACCCCTAACAACAAACAAACAGAAATAGTTGAAAGATGTCAGGTATCAGGTATCTAAATTAAAGTCTTATCACCGCTTTGGTGAAAATTTAGGGTTGTCTGGCCCTTCTGTGAAAGATCGCAGCTCGTAGTTAGCCACATGCGGGTCGAATTCGAATTTATCTCGTGCAAATATTAGCCGTACGTCCGTATGTAGGTAGATCTTCCCGGATTTACTACTTTGGAACCTACAATATAAAATAGGCAAACTTCTAAGTAAACATAAATTTCTTCCCATACACTTAAAAAACACACAATTTTGCTAGCACAAAAAAATGCTAGTCTCAAATCATGAGATAGTTTTATGAGTTTAACAACTGTGAAATCTTAAACACTATCATTATCAAATTTAAACAAGTAGAGGCTCTAATTAGGAATTGCAAGCAATACAGCAGTCACCTACCTGGTTTCCAGGTTGTCAATGATTCTGTTGCCATTGCAGCCATAATTTTTGTTTGAATGATTCAATCCAAAAATAATTAACGTGCATAATTTCCTTATTGGTCCCTATCCAAATACCATGTTTCCTAAACCTAGCTTGAAAACTGTTTTGAGTTATGGACCTAATAAAAAAGACTGCTTTCAGTAAACACATATGCCCTGGTGGATGAAGTCTTGTTAGTTTTGGGACTTGGAAAATTCAAGGAAAATGAATTTTTGTAGACGGACAAGGGAGATAACTAACCTTAGATGGATGAGGTAACGGAGAAATGATGGTTGGGTACTGTTGGTATCTACCGGTGTATACATTGTACGTTGTCGTAGAAACGTCTGACAGTTTGCCGGCATGTCCGACAGGTCATACATCACCACAAACATCTTCACCACGGTTTTATTCGGGTTAAATAAAGTCTGAAAAACAATAATGTAAGAACCATGAAAAACTGATTTTCGTGGTTAATTTTCAGTGATTTTGTGAAATTGAATACCCCTTATCAATCATCCTTCCAAATGCAGAATATAAAATAGAGGACTGGTTTGTGTAGAATTTGTTTTCTCCAACTTTATGTCATAATTTTCTTACCTAACTTTATTATGTTAAACACAAAACATTTGACATTGTCATACATGTTCATCCATTTTTGGTGTATTTTTGGTTTATTTATTATGACATAAATGAACTGCATTGCCAGAGGAACATGGGCATAATAGTGCACTTCCTAAGTGCTTAGGCAACAGAAATATAAAATAGATTTACAGTATACTGTAATACATACCACCTGTACTGTGCCTGTTCTAGGTATATGATATCCTCTCTTACCCAATGGTTCTAGATTTACATACCCCTGTAATATACAAAAATCAAAATGTCAGTATAGCGACAGTTACAACCTGTTATAATATGTGCAAGTACATGCTCACTATGTGTGCAAATATTGTGAATCTGTAATTGGCGAGTGCCACCTCCGTATGTGGTGAGCACTGCCTTTGTACATGGTCAGTATCGCCTCCATACATGTTATTTTGTATGCAAACAAGGTGCAAGAGCAGCATGTGCTGGTACGGCCTATATGGATGTACACATCACTAGTCATGTGTACATCATAGGATTCACCAATGTACCTAAGGCAAAGCGGAAATCATGTGTGTTAGTGTGAGGCAACTCATATAACTCACATGGTACTCCCCACATTTTAGAACAATCAAAGCGACCTTACTCTAGATGTAAATGACAAAAGTGCACATGTTGTGTTCTAACCAGGTTATGAGGTAAGTTACACATTTTTGATGGCTTAGAATGAGAAGGTCATAACAACTACTTAACATTTGAAATCTGCACCAGAAGGCCCTTCTTATGAGCCTATTTTGCCCTTCTTATGAGCCTATTTTGCCCTTCTTATGAGCCTATTTTGCCCTTCTTATGAGCCCATTTTCATGAAAATTGGAACTTGTCATGTTGACCAAAATGAAGTTGTAAAAACTTGTTTTTGCATAAGTAAAGAGTAAATTTCAGACAGTTGCTTCTTGTTTTCTCAAAATATTGATTTTGTACTTATGACCTTCTCATTCTAAGTCATCAATGTGTAAATGTTTTGATGGGTCATAAACAGAGAGAATTTATCTTACCAAATATGGGGAGGGTGCATTATCATCTGATAACTGGAAGAAATAAGCGAGGACGGGAAGTGAGACGTGTTTCGGACAGAATGTTCCGCCAGCACCTATCTCGACAGTAAATCCTTCCACCACACCCACTGGTTCTATCCGTCCATTCAACACCGACTCCTGGGGAGAAAATCAATCTCAACTAATAACATGGTACTCTGCACAAGCCTTGGGAAAATCTTCAGTACAGTTGTAAGGATGTTCTTACTGTGGCCTACATATTTGGCTTATATTTTAAGTCTCCCCTCACATAACATATAATTTGGTATATATTTGCCACAAGATTTCAAAAGTATTTCAATCAAGCTTTTTATTCAAACCAATAAAGTTTTGCAGTTGGTTTTATGAATAAATGACTTGATTTATACTCTTTTAGAAAAATGTTTTTTTTACATTTCTTTCATGAGATAATAAATTTTGATAAAATTTAGCCTACACATCAAGTGAAGATGGTGTTAAAATTGCAGTTTTGCAGGAAAAACAGATGTTGCTATATCCAAGACATGCAGAATGGGACAAAATGTTAAGTTTGTATTATTGACACCGAATCATGATAGAAACTAAACAATTCTAACAAACCAGAGGTAAGATCACCTATTTATATATGCAAAATGCCCACCAGCAAGCTATTCAATTGGATGAATGAAGTTCAATGAACAAAAGAAACCAGTCAATCACCAATAGCTAACTGGTGGGTGAATTTACATGTGAATACCACTATATACAAACAGGATCTCTCATATTGCAGTGTTTGTTTACAAGTTATCTGCCCTTATTTCATACTAATCTATTTATAAGGTCCATTGTGAAACAAACTTTTCCAACTTATATTAATCACTCTTGACACCTCATTCCTGATGTTATTCATCGAGGGTATTAGAGAAGAGAAGCCAGCTTTCCTTTATGCTGAGCGTCTAGCAAGGGAATTTCTCATTTTTATTCCATCTTTGGTATGATGCTGTCTGGGATCAACCGTTGCCTCACAGACTCAAAGCAGACACTCTTCCACTAGCTTTTCGAGGAGGCAGTTATTTGCTCTTGAAACTAGTGGTTTCTTTTACTGATTGGCAAATTCAGGGGCAGATAATTGTACAGTGCGTGTAATACCTCAAAGTTTCCTAGAAGACAATTTGTAGATGCGGGTGCACTTGTACTGAGAACTTTGGGATCTTCTATCGTATCACAATCTTCTGATTGAAGAGTTAACTTGGAGCAAGAAATGGCGCTGAAATAAACACATACATAATATTGTCAAAAATAAAATAAGCAAATACAGCTAAACGGAACCTTCTAAACTATGAAATGTGTCCATAGGACATGTATTCATTTTCAAGATATTCCTTTATTTGCATGTACTTTTTAATAATTAGGAATTTAACATATCACATATATTGTAAGTACTGTATTAAATTTACGTTTCGGCCGAAGCCTTCTTCAGAATAACAATGACAATAACCATCAGTAATGCTTAAGGTCATAGCAACCTCAACCTTTTTTTTATACATGTACTTTTTAAGCATGGACAATCCTATTATTTCAAACGTTGATCATCAACTCTACTGATATGAAAACTGTAAACTAAATCATTTAATTCCAATGGGACAATCTTTTGTCATTTTAGTGAAAAAGACCATTTCATGGGGACATAATTAACACATTTCAAGGATTTACTAAGTCATATACTATGATGATATGATTATTAGCAGTTATCAATATTTGTGGGCATGTAAGATCTATGTTGAAATCATCCACGAAATTAAATCCCCCTTAAAAATTAATGATTTTAAAGTACACAAAGATTTGTACTTACTTTTTGATAGCACGGACGTTTGTTAAGGTACAATCATAGTCAAATCTTGTACTTGAGCTCTTCTTTACAGGTGCCTGAAAAAATAGGGAGGTTTAAATATTTCATTCCTTGGATCCTTTATGACCAGGCCACAAGTAGTTGAATGAATGACAGTTGGGTGCTAACTTTCATTATTGAAATGTTGCAATGCTAGAGAGTTGAGTGAAGTAGCTCAACTGCTGGCCCTCAACTATCCAGCTTAACATAGCAAGCCAACACCTAGCCCTCAACTAACCCTCAACTTATTTTTCTGTATGGCTTAGGTTAAAAATAAGTATAAAACAAGAGATGTTTGTAAAACATGTATGCCCTAATGGCAGCCAAATAGTCGAAAATGGTAAAGGTCATGGTGACCTTGACCTTTGACCTCAAAATCAGTAGGGTTATCTACTGTTGCTGACCAACCTTCGTGCAAAGATCCTAGGGCAAAGCGGTCTTGATGAGTTATTAAACGGAAACCATTTGGTCTACCGACCGACAGACAGACAGACATCATGAGCAAAGCAAAATACCCTAGAGATGGGGGCATAAATATAAGGTTCCCTTAACTCGTCATAACTCAGACAATATTCATATGACAATAACTACTGATAATTTTATGGCTTCATCATAATGCAAATGAACACATAGATTGGGCTACTTGGTGTAACAAACATGATATACTTACTGGACTGGAGCGTGAAGGTAAACCAGTGGTTGTGTTAAACACTGCACTAGCACCACGCCCCATCACAAACTGGAAGTTCTTGATATCATCAGGTGACGGCAAGCTTTTATATGCACGAGTTCCATGTGTAAACATTTCCTGTATCATACACAGACATATATACATGTATACAAACTTATGATAAAACTTTTAATATTAAATGAGGTGGTTTAGTTTAAACATATTTTTATATTATATATGAATAAATATAAATAATCAGTGCTCTCCATAAATTTTAATATAGCAAGTGATTGTTCTAAAGTAGTCAGTGAGACATTTTTTTGTTAATGTGTCATTAGACCACTTTTTTTTAAAAAAAAGAAGCCGGTGGTAAAAGCCCAAATCACTGACAGCCGAGGCTTCTGGAGAACTCCGATTAATTATACAATTTTAATCATACAAATAATACATATGATATGCATGGGTAAAGAGTGGAGCCACATGTTCAAATCTTAGTTAGGGCTCTTTTTTTAGAGAGAGACATTTGATTTCTTTATCTGCGGACAGTTATAATGCTTATCCCAATCGACCTTTAAAAATACATAAATTTTATTATCAAGTCATCAAGGTACATATAATATATCTAATACCAACCCTTGATTTAAGTATGTCTGAAAGTATACTTACATTTTGTACAGTTTGATGAAAATCTCGTTTCAACAGTTGTTTACATAGGGACAGATCCCTGGTGGGACTTTTATCACAGTTTTCAGAACTACTTTCTTGTTCCAATATTCCTACACCATTCTTCGACACATCTTTCAAATGGTTTTCCACTTCGCTATCGACAGATGATGTCATCGTTTCACCCTCGATGTCCATCGTTTCTAGATTTTGCGCTAAAGAATTAATCGCTGTATTCACTCCGCCTATACTACAAGGTATACAGACATTCTTTAATTTCTTAATTTTAGAGGAACTTTTCACAGAATTCTGTTTTAAATTGTCTGATTTAGAATCACAAGTTACTTCCCTTGAAAGACTTATTTGTGTACTGTTGGATTTAAAATCAAGAGTCGCTTCCCTTGAAAGACTATTTCTTGTACTGTCAGTTTTAGAATCAAGAGTTGCTTCCCTTGAAACACTTTTTGAAAGACTATTTTTTGAATTGTCAACTTTTGATTCAAGAGTTTCTTCCCTTGATAAACAGTTTAAACTTGTTTTTGAAAGATCATATTTGGAATCACAAGTTACTTTTACTTCCCTTGATGAAGCATGTTTGGAACTGTCAGAATAAGAAGCAGGAGTTACTCCCCTTGAAAGACTAGATACAGAGAGGTTATTATGGTTATCTCCCCTGATGAAGGTGGAACTGAGGTCACTAGGATCTACGCGAGGTTCTAAATGTTCACATTCTATACTGGTACTTTCGCCAACAGCTGGGTTAGAACTCTTACAATTGTGAGTCAGTTTTTGGGTTAAATTATCACATTCTATACTTTCTCCCACAGTTGGGTTAAAATTCTTACAATCGTGTGTCAATTTCATGTTTGAATTATCGTCATGTGGAACTTGTTTCACCTCCATCTCCGGCGAAGATATTGAACGATTAAACAAAGTACGAACAACATGTTGCTCCTGTTTTGTATTAGGCAGAGTTTTATTTGATTCATTATCAATGCTAATTGAAAGACTCGCGGTTTTTGAAATGTCATTTAAAATAGGTTTATCACTTTCCGATGGTTTCTGTCCATCTGTTTTCACGTTAGTCACTTCAGTGTCGTCACTATCACCAAGAAAGAAACTACAATTTGTTGAAGGAATTTCATCAAGTTTGGCTGCTCCGTGTCGCTTAGGAGCTTTATTTGAAAGACTAGATAGATAAGCTTCTAGTTGACTCGGACTTAGAGGCTTAATGAGATCGTGCAGATCGCTAGAAATCATTTCATCCAGAGGTTTTAGTGAACTAAAGTCGTCGCTCGACTCTTGTAAAGCCTCGGGGGAATTCAGATCTAGGCAACGCTTCTTGTAATCTGTAGGATTCGGTTTTCTACTCCCGGTAACGAGAACCTTAGGACTGGGTAAACGTTTTGATCCTATAAAAGACTGGTTTGTCGAAACAGTTAATGTCGCTGGTTTTCGGTACGGATGAACTTTTAACGAAGGACATTTTTCAGGTGTTTTAAATAAAGTCGGGTCCTGCATGTTCGTTTGATTATAAGACAAAGTACAGCTATACACAAGAGACTGTTTGGGCCCGCATGTCGACACATCGGCATTGGACACAGAGTTTTCTCTCGATGAGACGCAGTCGGTGCTTGTTCTCTGGTCACTAGATGAGCTTGTGCTAGGAAAATCATACGTGTATTTCATAGTCGGCGAAAGTTGATCTACTTTGCGTTTTGGAGTTTTACTAACAGGACAGGGCCCGGCACGTGTTTTAACAGAGACTTCCTGTTTCTTTCGTCCAATTGGTGGCTTTGTGTCCATTTGTTGAGTCTCAGAATTCCCCGCTGTATCACTTTGATGGTGCAAACAAGAATCCGGGTCATCACTAACTGTGTTAGAACTTTTAGATGTAGACGGACCAGGTTCTATTCTGTCTTCATGTAGCGGACTTGTGCGATACTTCCTGTCCTCAGATCCCATTTTCTTACACCTCAGATGTTGTTCTACAGATGGTGACAGTGACCTTGACCTACAGAACAAGGTCATGAACTGTTCCTGTCTCGGTAAATGAGCAACGGTGGACCTCATCACGATGTTAGCCAGTTCAGCAGATGGGAAGTTATGTACCTCCGGAAGACGACTGAACGAGTACCCCACTGCTTCACCCGGAGCATAGATCCTATAATATACAAGAAATGTCTGTAAAACATGTATACACCCATGGCAACAAATCATCAGTCATACTTAAGATCACAGAGTCTTTGACCTAAGAATCCTACATTGTTTGCCTAAAACTGGCTCAACAGATAGAAACTGAAGTCTGAAAAACTAAGTCTATGAATAAATCAGCGTTTTATATCAATCATCGCTTTTTGAGCTCTTATAATGCATTATTGCTTGTTGCCCACATACATAATCCCCCAAATCTTTTGCCTGAATAGTATGTACAGTAAATATAGTGTTAGCCGTTCACATGGTTTAGAATAAATTGTTGTCATCTGTTCTTCAGGTGGATGCATTCACCTCCTGTACACCAAGAACTGTGATTAAACACTATCATATAACCTTATTATGCACCAGTCAGTTGCATCAACAGCCCCCCCCCCAGCGATGGCGGTGGATAGCCGGGAAACGGCCATGTTTTTAACTTCCAGTTTACCCCCGCAAAACCCCAGGGACAATATTTAGCAGCCTGAGACTATGAACATATTAGAGATTTTACCATCTGCTATCCCCCACAGGGTGCGGGGAATGGAGGGGATGTTGACAACCTGAAAGTAAAAATCCCCGCTCATCCACAGGGTGGGGTGGGTTGTGCATGATCATGCAACATTACCATTGATTACTAACCTATAGACCACAGTGAATGGTAGCGAGCCACCTGAGGAGATCAACCAGGAACTGAGCTGTGAGAAATGTAGGTAACTTCTTACAGCCTGTAGATGTACCCTGCCACTAACAAACCCTTCCAGCTTCTCAGGAGACCTGTAAACAAGAACCATTATAATAAGAGATGTTTGTAAAACATTTATGCACCCATGTTAGCCCAATAGTTGAAAAAGGTAAAGGTCGCAGTGACCTAGACTTTTAACTTTAGCATTCTCGAGTTATTGAACGGTAACCAACAGACAGACCTACAGACAGACATGAGCAAAGCATATATCCCCTCATCAAAGATGGGGGCATATTAAGTTTAAACATTTATCTTGAGGGTATATACGGCAATTAGTAACCAAACTAAATTTTACAGAAGATAAATTATTAATATAAAGAGATATTTGCAAAAATTGTATTAAGAAAAGGCCACATATATCAAGGACTTAGTGCAAAACTATGGTTCATTCCTTTACGAATTGATGTAGTCACCTTAGTTTTACACTGAGCCCTCGATATACATTTGTCTTGACCTTTGAATGTATCAAAAGACCCATTCATAATCAAGGGTCAAATGCACAAAAAGGGAACTAATCAATACTAAAAAGTAACAAGACAGTGATCAGTAAACGCTTATGCCTCAGTGGAAGCCTTGTTCATAAAAATTGGCCAAGTCATTCAGGTGAAATAATTCTTTTGAAATATTGGAAGCGTTACAAGACTTTGAAAATGTAATGTGTTAAATTATGATGGTAAATTTATAAGTATACCAAGTTTGAAAGCAATCCATTGATGGACTTATATTTGAGTTTCTACATTTTGTAATGAACAAACAGACAAACGGACAGGTGCATCACTATACTGTAAAATCATTTAATTTGGATCGGACGAAATTTCGTGGTTTGGGCAAAAAAAAGCCATTTCGACGGGACATTAATTTGTGGATGAACCACAAAATCCAGGAAATTTAATCCCCCATGAAAAATATTCATTTTACAGTATACATTTTGATCCGCATCAGTAGATGCTGGGGTATACCTTTTCTTGACCATCTGTACATCCCAACGTTCCAGTAATTCAAACTGATCGACACAGCTGAACGACGCCCCTTCAACAACGGTCTCCTCGAGTTTACCATGACTACAGTATGGAAACAACAATACATCTATTCTCATAGGGATTTTATTCTGCCACAGAATCTCCTGGAAATTCAGCAAATCATCCGCTTTCCGACACTGAAATAGAACAAGTTCTCATAATTATACTCCTTACACATTATTGACACACCTCCAATTTCATCTGTGACTCATAGGTCAATATCAACACACCTCCAATAATATTCTTTACTCATTGGTCAATATTGACACACCTCCAAAAATATTCTGGAAACTATTTTGACCAATCAAATATTGATTCGCATTGTGAAATGTTGATACATAAGAAAAATTGAAAATAGTTGGAACTGCCCAAAATACTTATTATTTTTCTGCACTTAACATTTTTCTTGGCTTTAAATGAAATTGAACAAAGCAAAATTAATTTGAACATATTAAACTTCTTTTAAAAGCAAAATCTGGAAGTCAATGGAAAAAAATTGGAATATCTAAAGGGATTCCAGAAAACTTTATAATTAAATTGTTTACCTGTTCTTTATGTCGATCACATTCATGTAGCTTGGATCCGGTCAATGGTGGACAATGTGGCCCTTCAATGCGACCCTTAGGAGACATATCCGGTGTCCGAGCCTCCATCACCAATAGTCCTATCTCTGCAAACATCTCCCGCGGCTCATACACTTTTTCTTCCATGTCTTCTTGACCTGCAAGATTGAAGACGTATAGCTTGAATAAAGTAGCGAAACAAACTTTTTGTACCTGCCCTACGATCAACGAAAGCTATAACTTCAAACATGTTAAAAGATCACAGGTTTTGGTCACTATAATCCTTTGTTGACCACAATATAGGTGAACCACCTCGGTCTATGGGTAGACAATTTCAATCACATAAAAAACCTGAATAACTGTTACGAAACAGGTATGTATTGTGTCGTCATGCATCAGTCAATATTATGCTGGCCAAGAGTTGGGGATCACAACCCCAAGAACAAAAGCTGATTTGAGCCCCTTACTTAGGGCCCCGTCTACTGGGTTAAGTAGAAGCCCGTCTACTGGGTTAAGTAGAGCCCCGTCTACTGGGTTACGTAGAGCCCCCGCCTACTGGGTTTAGTAGGTCCTACTTTTATATTTTATGTACATTATATACTGTTTTAACCATGTATTAGTCATGATTGTACAGCACTTTTGAATGTGTGTATACATGAAAAAAGGGTTATATAAATATGGTATAAAAAAAAAAAAAATACTTAGAAACCTTGCCCTAGGCAAGGACCCATGCTGAAGAAATAGCCAATTGGACACCTTAAATGAACAAGACAATTGAAACCAATTTACCAAACTTCAACCTCAATGTTGAATGGCAGCGGATAGCGGGACCTTTTTCGGTGTTGTTACCATTCCAATGTCCCAACGCTGCCATTTGAGAGTGGGGCTTTTGATTCGTCCCAAAATAGCATGGCAATATAGCTGTGACAGTAACCGGCCATTTCAATGGTTAAGGATGGGGGCAATTTGTGGGCCGGGTTTACCAAATTACTGTCTGCATGACCCTGTGAATAGGTATGGATTTTAGCCGGTGGTGAAAAAGCAAAAATCCTTGCCCTGCCTGGGGTTGGGATGCGGTTTCAATTGTCTAGTTAACCACTCCCTTTGTAATTAGCATATTGTACTCATTTTAAACATTTTTGTTTAATACCCCAGGCCCTGCCCAAAGTTCCACCAGGAAAATAGTGAACTGGTTGAATCTCCTAAGAATGCACCAGTTAATAGTCTGCCTGGGTTGGAGCAGGCAACCCAGGGAGGATATAAGACATTTTCAATTGTTTGATGTCTAAATTTCCACACCGGAGGCAATACTTACTGCCTTACTCCCGGGGATCAGGACACATAAAATTAATCAAATAGTAATTCAGGAGTCTTGAAACTGGACTAAATTCTATTCCGCGGGACTTGGAGTTGATTATGCACCAGTCAGTTGCAACCACGGTCCCCCGACCCCTGGGGATGGCAGTGGACGCCGAGAAGACGGCTATGTTTTTACCTTCCAGCTTGAAAAAAAATGTCCAAACCAATACCCTGGGGACATATATCTAGTTGCCAGGGGAATACTGGAGATTTTACCATCAGCTGTCCCTGGCAGGACAGTGGAGGGCGGGGATTTTTTACAACCCTAAAGTAAACCCTCTGTATCCCCACCGCCAGCCGCTCCCCTGGACGGGCATATTGACTTGTGCAGATCACTGAACACCAAAAATCAGTATCTGGTTGGATCTTGTATATATTCATACTAGTCCTTACTTGTCATTAACTTGATTAGTAGCTAGGCCTACATGTACTAATCGAAGTTTTCATACATGTATATAATGTGTGACTAAATTTTCCACAGAACCTAATAATAGCAGGTGTCAATAAATCAAAGATCTAAATTAACTTGACCAACAATCTTATGTGAGACAACATGTGTTACAATACACAACAGCTGTTAGGGCTACCCACTGAAGCATATCAACACATGTGTAATCTCGGGTTAATCTCTATGCCGTGTAAGTCGATAGACGACCCGTGTGTAAACACAAAACATAAACATTACACGATATGTCATAATGAAATTAACACACCGATTTACACTGGAATGTTCAATGGGGCGATCCTAAACAATCAAGTGTGTAACAAAATAAGTTCATTTCATCTTACTACGGTCCTCTATAAGGAGTTAAAATCGGTCACACGGCCGGATCGGACCAGCTGTTCCTGACACTCCGAGTTTAACAACAACTCTCGCTCGATAGACGATACAAATATTTACGAATGTCGCGATTTGTAACTCACCTTTATCGGGTTTCATGTTGTAAAAATGAAACAAAATCTATCAGAAATCCTCGTCAAACATCTTGGCTACCTTCTGACACAAATTCGGGACCATTTTCTGCCCTTAATATGTCGATTTTCTAGTTTCTATCGTCGACAAATATTTCCTAAAACAACCAAGTTCCGTTGACTCCCGACAGTGTTTACGGTTCATTCGAGTCTCCGTGATCACGTGATGAAAATATTATTCTTTGGGAAAAAGAATTGTGGCTGAAATATCCATAATGTATGAATTAGAAATCCTAACTATGATAAAAATTAACGGTTTGGCATGTTTTTTGTGTGAAACTAACGTGGGTAGGAAAAATAAAACAGTGATCGGGTCTGTTCGGAATTCACTCAACGACCTTGACCTTAATTCCGTGACCCGGATAAAGAAACGATCAAAGCTTCTAAATTCCACGTGAATTTATTATTGATTCGCCGTAATAAGATAGCTTGTGGGTCGGATTTTGAAGAATATTTTATTAGAATCGCTTGTCGTGTTAAAAAAACCCCGCAGAAACGTGTTGTTAGGACAAAAATAATGTATGTTTACGTTAGAGTGAGATACTTCCGCAAAGGGAAGTCACTCTTGGCACGTGTCATGAATTATTGCGCAATCGGACGTCGAGAGCTGTCAGTGGTGAATTTTGATAGAGACCTTACCGTTTTGATCACTGCTTCGCATGCTCGTTTGTTTTATTTAACGTTACATTATTTTAGACGGATATTTCAATGACGTAGAAGAATAAAATTGCAAGACTTTGGAATATTTTGAAATGTGCACATCGAGGCGCATTTAATTTGTATCTGATCATGCACGCATGCATACTCTATGATCTGATCAGGCACACTATTTGTTAGAGTGTTCCTGATCTGATTATTGAATTATACATCAGTCATTTGCAACCTGACCCCTACCACGGGGACGGGCGGTTGATAGCAGGGGAATGACCGTGCTTTTTACCGCCCAGCTTACCCCGCACTGCCGGTGAAAATGTTGAGGTCAATTGTCTCCGAACCAATGTCCTGGGACAATATTTACATGTACGAGGGGAGTTTCAAAAGTTCCAGGAAAAGTGTTTATAATGTTTATGGTATTCTATAATTACTTCCTACTTTGCATTTAAATAAAATATTTCCTGATACACATTGTACCGTCAATGAATCGAACGCATGGTGGTGTGCCACGTATGAAATTGCACTGCTACCATAGTAACATCAGTAATGGCTACCTGGGGCAACGTTATCTCTGACCGTTCGTTATCACATGTTCTGACTAAATCTTACTCAGTCAGTAAAATGGCACATACAATTCACACAATTCACCTAATACAACACTTACAATGCTTTATATTCTCCAACAATGTCTCGCTTCAAGGCAAGTACCTCCGTGGTCCCTTTTATTTGCAAATGATGCGTAAGTGCAAATACCTAAATTACAGGTAATTTATGTCTTTGGAAAGTGTCACAATATGTGTCATGAATTGTTTTATTTTGAGTTTGAAGTAATTTGAACACACGATACATATATTGTAGAGCAATTTTCCTGGAACTTTTGAAACGCATTTGGTAGTTGTCATGGGCAGTGAAAATACCGAAGACTTTACCATCAGCTGTCCCCCGCATTGGCCGTGGAAGGGCGGGGTTTTTTTATAATGATCCAAAAGTAAAATTCCCGACCATCCCCGGGGGTTAGGGCCGTGGATGCAACTGACTGCATGGTGCATTAGATGTGTATGTATGCACTCTTATGTCCATGATCTGATGAACATATTTTCATGACAATCAGAAATTGTCATCATGTTTACCTAAACAGTAGCAGAAAAAATAGGAGTTTTTTCTCTGCACAAAGAGAAGTTTTCAGTCCGTTCTTTATCTCGAAACTTTATTTTTTCAAGCATGTCAGCTATGTGGATTATCGACGTACGTTATCAAAGGTGGCTCACACAGTTTTGACACCTAATACTTAGTTTTGAATGTTGGTATGTGTAAGTTGAAATTGTTCGAATGACATATTGCAACAAGGAATGCTGCATGTAGTGTATGGGACCAAGTCCCTGTGGGTTATAACAAATATACATCATGAGATGGTCGTAACTACTACTTACGACCTTATAAGACTGCTGCACAAGGCGCCTCTAATGAGCGTATTTTTATGAAAATCGGAACTTGTCATGTTGACCACACTGAAGTTGTAATATCTTGTTTTATCATAAGCAAAGAGTAATTTTCTGCCTGTTTTTCCTTGTTGCCTCAAAATATTGATTTTGTACTTAGGCCTACGACCTTCCCAGCGACATGTACTATAAGCGTATAGTATGTATATAGAATTCTAGTAATATAGTAATATACGAGGGTTGTCCGCGAAAGTCGCGAACATTGTCTCCCATTTAGACGCTACGTATCATTTTCCTTAAATCTTTTAACACATTTTTGGTGAATTCATTTATAACATATATTTAGTTCTTAGAAGTTATTTCCTGATTCATTTTTGCTACAAAACCTGATTAACTGATGCCGGTTGGGTAGGGTCGGCGCACACTCAATTGTTTTGAATAAAAATTAAATATTGGTTATTCAAGACCGTCTTATTCAAAGCAATTTGCATTATTTGTTTTAACAATTATAAAGGCTTCAACGTAAATGTTTTCCGCGTTATTGTGTTAGTTTATACATCGATGATGTCAATAACAACAACGCCGTGAATTTATTCATAGTATCGAAGTTTTAACGTTTTTTGAAAATGGCGACGTCGCAGAAATGTAAGGCGCAGTGAATTATTATAAAATACTGTGTTGATCGCGGTGTAACATCTCGCACAAACATAAAAAGACATAGTCAATGCACATTTTCAAAGTTGCGTGACCTGGACCCTTCGCTTATACATTAAACAAACGTTTTAAAAGGGGTTTAACGAAATATAAATACTGGAAGGCCGAAAAAAAAGGCAAGTCAGCACTAATTAGCGAGTTAAAAACGTCGTCGACAACGACAGGCTTCAGGAAGTTACAGGTGTAGCGACTAAGGTCGGTATATGTAAAACCATTACACATGATACATGTATACATCAGAAAAATATAGACATGCGTTCATGCATATATCTGCGAGATGAGTCCCGTAAGTATTATCTTCCGAAGAAATGTTAAAGCGTGTAGTGGCTTTCGGGAAATCTATATACGAAGTCACAGAGTTGAGCGTAACGTCATTGACGTCGTAGAGTGTGCGCCGACCTGACTTATAGCAGTTACGATAAAATTACATACTCGTTCTATCATTTGAGATATCACGTTCAAACTTTGCAATTGTAGTGTTAACATATCGCTGTATAAGATTGCGTATGCCAATTGCTAATATAGTTTGAAGAAATATAGTAGCAACCAATGTTCGCGACTTTCGCGGACAACCCACGTAGTTGAGTGTTTATAGTTAGTTCCTAGAGAGTTTATAGCTTGGCTATTTTGACATGAGCCTGACCTTTATGCAAGAATATATTACAAGGTTCTTGCATTGAATATATCAATTTCCGCAAGCAAATCGTGCTATATCGGTAATTCAAATTTTTATTTGTATTCCATCTCGAGTGTCTTCGTGATACTCCCCGATTATGAAAACATACACTCGGTGTTATAAACGTAGGTAATATATCGACTGTTAAATGATGCTAATCAAAAGGTCAGGTTCGTGTCAAATTAGCCAAGCTATACCTCGTATATAATAAAGTTTCGTGTATCCTTCAATGGCGTTGTTTAATGTTGTACCTTTAATGGTGATTATTTGTCTATGTTGTATATAGACATGACAAATACTAAACCATTTGGCTCAGTGCGATAATGAAAATCCTGGTTAAACACAGGCCATTTTGCAACAATCAAACATATTTGTCTCCCTTTGACCATATTTATGAGTTTCTGGTCTACTGTCAAAGGGAGGCAACTCTATAGGGTTCTATGTCGTAATGGATAGAATATAGACGAGTGGTCTCTCTTAGCTTAACAGGACATATTAAAGCTGAACAGTCTTGAAAGAATTTTGAATTTTGGTTTTTTGAAAGATAAGTTTTTAGTACAATATCGCTACACGACCTCGACGGACCAGGATACTGTTTAATCAAATCACTAACGTTCTAATTCAAATTCACAGGGGAAAAATAGATATATTATTCGGTTTTCTCACTTTTAGTATTCGTCCAAAGGCCTCCTTCAGAACTGAACTGAAAACATGTACATATAACTTTTAAAAAACACACATACAGAAATAATTCAATTACCAAAAACAAACATATAATACTTCCGATGAAGTTATTCACATAACTAGACGTTAACACAATCAGATCGAAGCAACAACAAATAATTTCGCGTATTAAAAAAATAGCTACAAGTTATCTGCAATACTATTTCATACTATTTAATGATACAGTTAATAGTCTTCTATAAATCATGTTTGTTCCAAATTTGTAGTTATTAAAGAAGCTTTAAAAAAGTGTTGGTGTAGGTTTAAGATTCCCGTAAATGCTTCGATAAAACATAACATAGGAATAGACAATTCCAAAATACCCGGAAGTGTTCCAGTGAATTCTGGAATAGTTTATACCCTTCTAATCAGACTATGAAGTGTGATGCTTTGATAATGTCTCAAAGTAGAAAAAGACATACAGTAAAATCATTTAATTTCGATGGGACGAAATTTCGTGTTTATAGTAAAAAAGACCATTTCAATGGGACCTAAATAAATACAATGGTCAAAATTATTGTTCGATTGGATTTTGTTTCGAGGTTAAAGGTGAACTACCAAATCCACGAAACGTAATCCCCACGAAAATTAATGATTTTACAGCATCTTCTGATTTAAGTTTAACAACATTTGTGCGATGGGCTTTTTATTAAAATAGAATATTCTTGAGGTATTAGTAATAGAAAGAGAACGCAAACGCGAGGTTGCCTTATTTCGTCGAGGGCGGAGCCCGAGACTAAATAAGGAAACCGAGTGTTAAGTTTCTCTTTCTGGCTTATATCATTGGCTGTCAAATTGTATTGGGTGTGGCTAAATATCACATAACGGTACATTGTCCTCGCTGACCGATTAAAATTTCCAATACCACGTAGTGATATTAAGGACACGGAGTACAACTTGGAGATTGTGCATGTTTTTCAAGAAAATTACACCTTTTCTTCTTTCGGTTTGCAAGGTCATTGCAGTTTTGCATGATACAAACTCATGAATGTATTTTATTATCATTTCTTTGTAAGATTTCGGTCCTTATACTACTGACTAAGTCCCCAACAACAAACTTGGACTTTTAATGTCATGTTTACTTTGATTGTGAACATGCAAGATTTGCAATCCAATTGCTGTCATATGCGTCAACAAATTTGAAATTTGTGGCTAACCTCAAGTGCAAATGTAATATGATCATAATACGATGCCTGTTTTATCCGACACAATAAATTTGAAAGAAAAAAAACATTTTTGAAACTTTACTTCACTATAGATTACACTCTATTACCTTAACGTTGTAGACCCCAGTACGTTCTTTTCACGCACGGACATCACGGATTATTTTACAGTTAACGTTTAAACAGTGGTACACTGCAAAATCATTGAATTTCGTTGGGATGAAATTTCGTGGTTTTGGTAAATATGACCATTTTGATGGGACTTTAATTCGTGGATTTTGCATTTCAGGTAATAAATACAAGGGTAAAGTTTATTGTTCGAATGGATTTGATTTCGAGGTTGAAGGTGAACCATAAAGTCCGAGAAATTTAATCGCCCACGAAAATTAATGATTTACAGTATGCGTGCGACAACTTTCAGTGCAGGATAATATTATCATGCACTGCAGTTATTGCACCCATTCCTTTGAAATTTAAGTCCCACCCCCTCGATTATCATTGGATTTAGCGCCACCCCTTCAGTTAACATCACGTAGCCATGATATAAGAATTATTATTAAAGTATTTATTTATAGTTTTATTGAAATTTCGATTAATAATTAAAACATTTAGCCTCGGGGGTTTATTTAACATTTGACTATTTATTGTTGGGTCCAAACATATGCTTATTGACGTGGTTGGTGTATGCTCGTGATCGATGTCCATTTACGGAAATAGACGAATTGTTACGTAAGAAAAGATCGGAAATGTTCGGTCGGTACGTCGGAAGTCTCCGGAAGTGCCCGGATCGATACGATCGACTAAATAACACCGGGAAGTTGATTAAACATTTGTATGAATAGTCACATGACACATAGTGAATAACTGTTGTTATTTGTTCAAATTAACGTCCAGAATAAAACGCTGTCAAAATGTGTGTTTAATTTAAAATAAACATTTGAATTGTAAATATAAACATAAGGCAACTTTCACTTATACATTATGACACATACGGTGTGTTAGACGTTGGTTCACATGCTGGCATTGTGACAGTTATAAGGGTCAATATTCGCACATGTTCATTCATTGACCGAGTCTCTCAATGGATTCCATAAAGTCTTGAAAACTGCGATTGCCTGTAAATGTTTGGAGACAGAAACGTCGCTTTTACGACAGGCTTGCACATTTAGCGTTTTTGTTTAAATACCCATCAAATACACAAACCTTCGATATCAGCTACAAGTCTTTGAATGAAAATGTTGTAATTTGTGTCACTTATAAAACCAATGCATATTTGAAATCTGCTTAATAAGGCGTTTCTTACGAGCCTATTTTCATGAAAATCAAGAGTTTTCATAATTTCATATTGACCAAACTGAAGCCGAAAAAGCTTGTTTAACCATAAGTAAAGAGTGATTGTCAGTCAGTTTTTCTTGTTTTCTCAAAATATTGATTTTGTACTTACGACCTTCTCATTTTTAGCCAACCAAGTATAACATAAGGTGTCACACCGGTAAAATTTCTCCCTATCAAACAATGCAATATGACCCAACTTCGCATTTCTCACTGGATTGCAAGTGGTTTTCTGTTGCATAAAGTGCACTCACTGTCATTCAAAATAAGCTAGATAATTTGCGCTATCGAAGAGTTTCCGGTTAGACGTATTATTTTCCATGCCTCAAAACATGACTCGACGGAAGCAACCATATATTGTCAGTCTCCATTGAAGAAAGGATACACATGAACAATATCAATTAAGCACTCTTAAATGTAGACTTTCATACAATATTTGAACAGCAATCATGAAATTTGGTCAACAGTCAACAGTTTCCGCACCAAAACAGAACTTGAACAGACATTATCAAAATTTTAAAAGGAACTATTTGGACCAGTGTGACACCATAAGCAAACACGGAACACGATAAAAATGTTCCTTGTGAAATAATTGAAGAGTGTCTGAATAGAAGGAACAAATGATATTAATATAATCATGTGTATATCTTTATCCGAGCTTAACACATGATAAAAACGTCTTTGTAGATTTCAATTAATTAATTTAGTTATCATGTGGTCGGTATTACCACACGAATATTGCGACGGCACTTATAACTTCAAGGATCAGAACTTCAGACCATTGGTCTATCAAAAGATGAAACAACATGAGTAGGTCTACCGGGATTTAAGAAAAATACTTAAAACAATATCTTGATTGAAATACAAAGTATAAATCATCATAAATTGTGCGTAACTTGATTTTGTTTCTGCTTAGTTTCCTTATTCGGTTTATGATGATCTTTTGTAAAGCTTATGTACCTGGTTAAATGACGTTGTATCTTAATATTTGATACATAGAATGAGAAGGTCGTAACTACAAAATAAATATTTTGAGAAAACAAGAAAAACTGTCAGACAATCACTCTTTAATTATGGTAAAACAAGCTTTTTTCAACTTCAGTTTGGTCAATGTGACAATTTCCGATTTTTATGAAAATGGATTCATAAGAAGCACATTATGATGCAGATTGCAAACATGTATGAGTCTTAAAAGGTCGTAAGAAGTAGTTACGACCTTCTCATTCTAAGCCAGCGATATGTTAATGTAATAAAGTCTAAAGACAACGTCGAGTATGTGGTGAGTCAATGATCTAATATAGATTCTATATCATAGACTGGAGGATTTATTTCTATGGCAGTTTTATAAACTTCTCAATTATTACCGGTTATCTCGAGTACCCTTACATTGATTATAACTTTAATATAATAAGTATCCGTCAAATATTAGAATGTACAGGGTGCGTGCAAAAGTTCGTTCACGACATTTAAGTTTCAGTTACTGGCAGTTTTTGTAATAATTATTGTTTTTGACATTTTTTGGGGGTTAAATTCCTGATGATTCTACCAGTGTTCGAATATTTCTGGCAAAAAAGCAAGCTACTAGAGCTGGGTTAGAAAATATAGCTAGAGTAAGGAATTAAAATTGCACGTTGTGTAGCTCAGAAAAATATTTATTTTAAATTTGAGAACAAACACCCTGTATATCGATGGCTTAGAATTAAAAGATCGTAACTGCCAAATCGATATTTTGAGAAAACACGGAAAAATTGTGTGACATTTACTCTTTACTTTTGGTAAAACAAACTTTTACAACTTCATTTTGGTCAACATGACAAGTTCAGATTTTTATGTAAATGGGCTCATAAGAAGCGCCTTGTGATGCTTATTCTAAATATGTATGAATCTTAAAAGGTTGTATTAAGTGGCACTTACGACCTTCTAATTCTAAGCCATCGATATGGCATAGAATGTAAGCCGTGTGTATATACAATGCACGAATGATTCATTATATCTGAATACTTCATTGTCACTAATCATACATCGTAGATACGAATAACTGGAGTCCACATTTGAGTTGTAAAATGTCCCAAATTCAAAAAATCACGAATTCTTAATTTCATGAACTAAAAAACGTTGTTGAGATGTGGACGAGTTAAAAGATGACTTGGGTACATGCAATAACTGGCTGAATACAAGTTTTATTTAAACGTTTCTTCGAACATTGCTCCAGATGAGATGTATTGGAACAGAGTCCCAAACAGAGTGCTGTGTTTAAGCAATTGGAAACAAAACGCGGGTGTAGAGTTTGTATCCTTAAATTTACACCCGTTACCGGATAGGTGACGTATATGGACGATGCCCACCGAAGAGTGGTTGGAGGCGGAGGGGGGCGGGGTAGTGCATGACATCGCCATTTTGCCATAGTTCCAGAAGCCTCCCTGATTCTTTACGTGCATATATGGTACCTGGGTTTTTTAAAGTTTCACCCGAAAGACTTTTTAAATAATAGTGAAGTTAGGTGGGAAACACTGAAATACTTTTCTATGTTTGTGATCCGGCTGGACTTATGAGTTTTTTCTATAACGATAAACTCACGTTATCGCAAAGACAATTCAAACATAGTGCAACCCCTAAAACAAATGATACGTTACAGCAATATAATGTATGTTCTCATGACATTAATTGGATACATAGACGAGCTTATAGTGAATGACACGGCGACATTGGACCGCCATCTTGAAGTTTATCTTCTGCAAACACTTGATTTTATCGTCGATTGTAAAATCAAAACTCGCCATTAACTCAGTCCTTGTACGATACGGTATCAGATAATATAGCTGGTCCCTAGTTGGCCCCATCTCATAACAACCCCAGATATTTCAAGTGGTACTTGTACAATGACACTTATGTGATAAACGTCTGTAAATAGGGGTCCAAAGGAATGTGATACTGCTAGCCCCTAAATGTCTGGAGGGGTCGTTAGTCAAGCCCGATCTTCCCAAAGTACAAGAATAAAAAATACAAAGTTGAGAATTTATTCAAACACAGTCTGGGTATAAGAGATGATGTCACATAAATCTCCTCGTCTTCGATAGTATAACAAAACACAGAACGTTGTTCTCAAACGAGTGTTATAACAAATGATGCCACCACTAGCGAAGCTGGTGCGAAAACGTCACGTCTTTGACTCTATTTCGTTTTTTTCTGTGGTACATTTTGTTTTTGATATACGAAAGTCGACACACGTTGTCTTTGTGATCAGCATTTCTAAACTCGCCTGGGAATTGAACCATCAACTCAACCAATGGTTCGCGTAACAACATTAATGGTCTTCGTTGTCAGTTGGTCTATTTTAAGTTTTAGCAGTTTAATTCAAACAGTCAGATGGAAAATAAACCAATGAGTTTCCGATGATAAAAAAGTTTACGAGTAGTAACGCTAGTCAATCAAAATTTATAAAAAAGTAAAGTTACCAATTTTCAAGGGCTGTTTTCAGATGTTCATCCGCTCAACCCCCTTTTGACATTTTGGCGTTCATGGTTCATGTGCCTACCTAATGAAACTTAAATTTGAGTCTCCCTAGGTCCTTTCGTTGCACTCACGTGTACCAATGTACATTGGTTGAGTGGAGCATGTGGGTTATTCTTGCTCAGAGAAATTAACCAGTGGTCCAGATGAGTGTTGAACCTGGTACCTCTTGTTATGCCCTTCGTGCTATGATAGTTTTTTGTTGAGTGCAACATTTCTTGACCCACATAGTTATTGTATTATAAGACTTTAATTTATCCTCGCCACCAGGGCGAGTCCCGCAGAATAGTTTAGTCATTTTTGGGGATAGTGCATGCTACAAGAGATACCTCAGTTCCAGAAGCATCTTTGATTCCTTTACGTGTCTGTTGTATAGCACTATACAATGTACCTATAGGTGTTTAAACTCTCACCCAAACGACTGACAATGAAGTTAGTGTTATGTGGGAAATACTGAAAAGCTTCGTTTTTTTCCTGATCCAGTTGAATGAGGTGTCTGTAGCTCTTTCCACGAGAGCACTTGCCCACCGGATCTAATTAATGTATCTATTTAGTAACGTTACATTTATTATAATTCAGTTGTCTAAGATGCATGCTCGACTACTTAATTTACAGTGACCAACAAAACAAATGCCGTGTCATCCATTGAACGGTGTTAAACATGACGTTTGTATTTTCATTGACAATTCAGAACATAAATTAAAAAGTGTACAAAAGTGCATTTACAATAATTATATAGTAACGCTCGACGCGTCCTTTTTAGTCATGCAATCCGTTGATAAGTGACGCGTAATAAATGGAAAACTTCGTTCTTTTGTCTAAGAATTACACGGGTTTTAAGCACATTCATATCGCCGCTGATTGAAGATAAGATAGTATGAAGTTTCTTTTATTTCTCGATTTTATCATATTTTTTATCTTATGTCATAATTAAGTAAATTTTGATATTCATTCAAAAGACTAAATATAGACTATAAATAAACAGATATACCTTTCATTGAATAGTCAAACAACACATTGGTCAAAATGCATTGTGACGCAAACACTGGATAGTTTTCGTATCACTTATTTACAAGACTAAGTAACGAACACTCATAATGTATGTACGACTTTACAAAATTATATGATGAATGTTTTATTTTCCGACTCCGTATCAATATTAATTACTTGTACGATTTTACGAACCCGTAACTGCTGTTATGAGAAATGTTAATGAAGTTACCCACAAAATAACATTCGTTAAGCATCACATGTTCACGGTCGGCATGACATGTGCTGCTATTTGCTATACTTGTAAAATGGAACGCATGTTTATACAAAAGTGTCAAAAGTTATTGCACAATACTGTGGTCATTAGGTTAAAAACGTATTGGAACACAATATTTGCCACACATCTGTCCTGCACGCAACAAGGGAATGTGGTGTTTTCCATAAAACATTGTGTCTTCCAATCCCACCACAATAATATCATTCGGTTCTTCAAGAACACGATTTGCAACTTATTACACTAGACTAGTAATTGTCGAAGTCTACAAATCGGTAACCCCTACTGTAGCCTTTTGAATCTTAAGGATATTGCAGAGTTAATTACAAACTGAAGTAAAAAACCCAGCGTCCCAACATAAATGTTGATTTTGTTGCTAACTGCTTAGCAAATACATAAATAAAAAAATGACAGTTGTTGAATGGACCGCTTCATGTGCTCATGAAAGATCATGAAACCAGGTGCTCGTAACATTGATGCTCGAGATAATGCAATAAATTCATATACAATATAGAGCAAATTTGTCGGGACTTAGATATTTGCTCAACATAGGCCGTGTGCTCGATTTATCGATGCTCGTCTAACCGAAGTTTTACTTTATAATAAACGCTGATCGAACATGGTTATTGAAACATTAATAGTTGTAATACACAAGGTTTAAAAGAGACATTTCGATAATATATTGCCATGTCATCATGAAAATGTCGGATGTTACAGACTGTTCAAATATTAGTGGGGCACCTCTCGTACTAGTATACATAACGACTAGAATCTTGATACAATTCAAGATAGGCATGTACCTTGTGGTAACATTCACCTAAACCTCTACATGTATACTTGCCCTTGGTTCTAACACTATATTATCAATATATATTCCAAATGATTTTAAGCGCTTTGAATTGTATTAAAACAAAAAGGGAACTAGTTTTACTGTTAACTATTGTTCCTTTGTTATGTTTTCTATTCAAATGTGAACTATATATTCATATTCCTTTGTTACATTCGTGTATGTATTGTCTAAATGGCTATTGTCTTAAGGGCGTGGGTTTGGAATACTTCCATTGATTTTGGCGTCCATCGATACAAAATGTCTTGAAGTCGATATTCGCTTTTCATATTCAAACAAACGAAAACATTTGAGCTGCGTTGGCACAACATTCGGCATGTAATATTTTGCATGAATTTTTACCAGTTCGACTTTCATTCGACATTCGTTCGACATTCACGAAAGTTAAATGTCGACCAGCTCGACATTTGTTCGGCATTCAAAACATAAATTTATGTAGATCTAGTTGAATGCCGAACGAATTTCGTGCAGGTCGATATTGTGATCTTTGTTTTTGCTCAATTGTTGTTGTTCATGTTGTTGTTGTTACGGTGACTACTGTTGTCAGTGTTGTTGTCGTCTCAGTCTGCTACCTACGAGTAAAATATCGTGTGATATCGAAGCATTATTATTCTTTACATCAACCTTGCTTTTAAGCATACAAGTACACAGCATTAATTGTGACGTGTACCACCAACCTATACAAGTCTTATTAATGTACACTCGTATTGATGACGTCATCCTTTCCACGTACACGTGCTACATGTATATTTCTATATTATAGAAAGTACACGCATCTTGATGACATCATCTTTTCCATGTACACGTGCTAAGTTTCTTTACTTATAGAAAGTACACACATCTTGATGACATCATCATTTCCGTATAATCGTTCTAAACGATAATAAAATACACACAAATTGATAATGTCATCCTTTCTACGTACACGTGCTCGTTCGGTACTTGTTAGATATATACACATCTTGATGACGTCATCCTCTGCATATACATGTGCTCTTCGGTAACAGTAGAAAGCACACACATCTTGATTACGTCATCCTTTCCACGTACACGTGCACGTTCTGTACTTGTAGAAAGAGTTAATACGTGCCCGTACACATTGTATACTTGTAGCAAGTACACACGTATTGATGACGTCATGCAATCCTAGCAGGCATGTTGTCCTACTCGTACACGTTCCGTTTCGTACCATACTTGTCAATTACAATATGCTAGGTCAACAGTTACTGTTGAAAGCAACGCTAAACAAACAACAACACAAACAACAAACTTATATTTCAATCTGTTTTATTGTAAAACGGTAAAATAGAAGATGACTGCCTGATGAGGAGACAGTGAGTCATTTAAATACTTAAATAATACAAAATATAAACAAACAAACAAAACGTCTGTAACATACAGACACATGCACACACAAGGGGACGTAACTATAAGGGGTTTATGGGTCATAAAAGGGGGTTTTCCATTGGACGGGAAAGATAAGGGATATGGTATCGTTATGAACGATTTTCCTGCATTTAAACTAATACATTTTACGTGAACAGTATAACGGAGTGACAATAGTAGCAAATATCTTATGATATAAGTGTAGTTTTTGAAATTACAGACAATGAAAACAAATAAAAAATCGTACGGTAACCATTAGCTTCCTTTTTTAAGAAATTAAATTGACTTCCCTTAAAAACAAAATTGAACTGTACGCTATTAACATTCTTATTTTTTTTAAACTTTCTGCATAAAACAGCAGGCGATCTATACGTCAAAGAGTATCCGAACTTTTGTCACTTCCGATTATACGTCTACTTTTCTAATATGAATTATATATTATACTAACTGGTTAATTAAATAATTAGTATAAGTATTACTACTAGCAAATAAACTAGGGCTAATTATTGATAACTGATTATAAGTATTTCTATTTTAGAGGCGTACACGGCCTAAAATAACTTACTTATACGATTTGACTCCTTTAAATAAATTATAAGACGGACAAAATGAGAATTATTGTAAAATGATGATACATGATTGAAAAAAAATATTCTGTTTAATTTGATTTACGTATTTATATGTTTAGGTATGGAAGAGATCACACGTGGCGAATTGAATTTTTATAATTATGATAATAATATAAATAATAATAAATTAATTGATTTATAATTGAAAAAAAAACTGATAATTAATGGTTCTTGTGCATCAGAATACAAAGTGAACAAAATAAATAATAAAATAAATATATGACAAAAATACAACGCTAAATCACAGCAAATCAAACGGGTTAACAATAATTAAAACAACTGACGTCACCGAATAGGTCACAGAACTGGTCTTTAAACCAAACTGCACTTTCCGGGAAATATTCGTCACCGGAAACGTCACCGAGCGGGGTTTTAACCCAAACTGTAATTTCCGGTAGGGTTCTAAACTAAATAATAAATTTAAACTATACACTCTTAACTAACATAGAGGTCAAACAAATATTAAGTATCGTAGTTAAATAAAATCAATAATATAGGAATAACAATTTCTATCAAGAGAGAAATTACATGGAATGTTATACTATACGGAAACAAACGACAATACCGGAAACAAACGACAATTACCGGAAACAATCGAACATATCCGGAAACTGACGTTAAGTACAAGAAAACTTTTGAAGACATCCGGAATTTTTTGAAAATTGCCAGATACAACTTTGCTCCGGAGACATCATGAAACTACAGACAACTGTAGGAACCTGACGAAGACACCCGGAAGCTTATAGAAATATCAATGATCTAACGACAATTCTCGGAAACTATCGAACATATCCGGAAACTATTTATATTTTATAGTTGTTTACACGGTATAATAATAAGAAGGTCTAAACTGCTTTAAGAGACCGGTGAATTCAGAGATTAGATAAAGACAGATGGGTGTTTAATTGAGTTATATCTAGATGTATATTAAATTTTGCTATTAAAACAATGGATGGGATATTGAAATACTAGTAAACGGACGGCTTATAAAAGGGGAACACTTACATATGTTCGAAAACTATTATATAACTATAAAAAAAAACTATTTCAAACGAGCTGAACACTTTCTTGGATAGGCATAAACTAGAAACTGAACACAATGTTTTTATATTGAACACAATATTTGTTTAACAGAAAATACATTTTTCGTTGCCATAGAAACACAAACATACACATTTGTAAACAGGACGGAGCATACGTTTCAATAATACACAATGCAATAAATAGTTCATGATACAGGTACAAATTTGTTCAATAAATAATCGTCAATATGATGATTTCTGTGGTTTTTGTAATAAAACGTAAGATAAACCCATGAACCAAACCTCAAATCCCAAAATTCCCAAATTCCTAAGAAAGTATCATAACTTAAAGAAATTGTATAAAAATCGCATTTTAACCCTCACCCGGTTAGGTGGGATTCGAAACCACGACCCTAACGGTGTCAGTCTGCGAGGCAAAATAGTAGCTATAATTATCAGAGAGTATAGTAATTGTAATTAACTTATGAAGACAAAAATTATTTATTCTGAAAATGAGCCTCAAATCTACTTATTCTACATAAAATTTGCTTATTTCTGTTCGATTGAGTTTAAATAAGGTGGCTTACTTTGGATTCAATAAATAATACTAATGGATGAGCCTTTTCATTCGAAAGAATAGCGGGAATTTTATTCAAATCATTTACATCCAGCTTAAACCTAGATAAGCATAAGTTTATCTAACGGACGAGTGTATGTGTATTACCGTTCTCGTTTAACTTTGAACGGACTGTAGTTTTGAGACTTGGCATTTATCTTACATTTTATAACCACACAATATGAATTGAGCAATAAAATCACATGATTAGCAAGTCATCACGTGGTCAATACACGAATCATGTGATACACAAGTAAATCACGTTAAAACGCTTTTCACGTAATTGAATTGTTATTTCGTGAAAAGGCTCGTCAATAATGTGATTATCAAGTATTAAATATCACGTGGTTAACTTGTGGTATCACGTGATCAGCAAGTAAGTCACGTGATTTACTTGTACTGTCACCTGATTAGCAAGTAACGCGTGTGGTTAACTCGTAATATCACGTGATTAGCAAGGAAAACACGTGGTTAACTGATGAAATCACGTGATTAGCACTTGTGTTCACAGAAGCTTCGGATATTCTTCAAGACTTCCATGGAATCTTTCATAACTTCGTTGGTTTGTATCAGTTCTCGTCTGAATTGTTCAAAGCCTCGTGGTGAGGCGTCGATTCTTCTAACTGACCTATAAGCACTCTCAGCCATTTCTAGAAATTCTCGTTCCATAATTGCGCATGTGCAGTTCGATATTTTTTTCACTTCCGGTTCTGAATGATGAAGTTTATTCCTGATAGCTGTAATATCCGTCTCTAGTTGTTGGAGGTAGCGAAAGCCGACTTTTCTTACCAAATCTGAAATGTACAAATGTTTTTAAGTATAATCATATGTTTTAGTTTAGATTACTGTCAAAGACGTGTTAAAAGCCTCCAGCAGACAAAGGCTACCGTTACAAGACATATACTGTTTCGCGTACTGTCAAATATGTTATGGTATTTCACTTGTTAAAATATACCATATTCTGTCGTCTACAGGAGTGGTCTTTGCAGATTTACTAAGCTTTGAGCCTTTGGTTGAAAGTTGGGTACATAGGACATTGTCTACATAAAGTATACGACAGACGTCATTTTTGTCATACTAATTGAGACAGCCCATATCTCGTGCTCTACATTTAAACCAACAGTCCTCAGTTCACGAGGTCTATGAGATGTATTCACAAACCCCCAAGACCATCTAGGTATCAGTCTAATTGCAATTTATCATAAAATCAAGTAACTAGTATACTATAACTCGCAGCTTGAGAGCGCCATCTTATAGCGAATGATGAAAATATAGTCTTAAAATTGTCATAACATAACGGGACTCGTATCATCATTGTAACAGTTTGAATTTTGAAACCAATTTACACAAATCCCGAAGATCCGTCTGTGTTTACAAATTGATGTTTAAGTGACAAAGATGAGCAATAAATCAACGGGAAGGAATCAACAACTGTACTTGACCGCAACACGATTGCAATTCCCCTAATATTTAGATTTTTGATTGCCCGTCGTCGTAGTGGTTGTACAGTTTCCAAAAGTCTCTATATCAAGACCACCTTCAAAACCAAGTTTAAGGATATAAATTATGGTCTCATTATCAAGGATTTGGCACATTATCGATTAATTCCGACCTGTCGCTCTTATACAAACTTTGCAACATCAAAACATTGTATATACATTAACATTAATTTTAATATTTTTATTAAACAAAAGACAATGAAACCAAAACCTTTATCACTTAGCTCCATCTACACATTAGTACATGCAATTACCATAAACAATTAACATTCATAAGGGAACTAAATTGTACACAATGTACTTGTAAACAAGTGGCTGATCCGAACAATCTATTTATAGTTTGATCAACTTACCGGTCTGTAATCTCTTGGGTGAAGGGACGTCAGTGCATTCACAATCCACGTCTAACCGACGCTTGGCTGTAAGCACTTCCGGTTCATACAAGGTAGTGTTAATATCTCTAAACGCTGGAGAGCGCATAGAATGAGGTACATCCGGTTCATTTTCTTCGTGTATTGAATAATGTCGTGGCGTCATAGGTGACGTCATATGTCTAGGTGATAAATACATGTCTCTATGACGATGAGTTGGTGAATACAGACCGGAACCGGAAGTCATACTGGAACCGGAAACGTCTGATGCTGAAAAGTAGATGTAAACAATGTATTACAAAAGCTTAATTCATTGTGTAAGGAACACATTTTATGTTTAAATGACCATAACTCAAAACACTCTTTTGAAGCTATGTAACAACTTATGTAACGAATATCAGTATCTGTATGTCCATAACTATTTACTTAAATTGGATAACTACCATGTTACGTCTTCATAATGACGTTATACATCGCCTAATTGTAGAAGAAATATTGTGTATGTAAATATTTATCAAAGATGATCCACTTACCATATGAAATTTCCTCAAATAATCTTTTCTTAGCTCTTCTAGTCTCCGCCTCCATTTCTTTATAAATTTCCGTTCTTTCTGGTGAAAAGTTAAATATATTTGTGTTTGTTCTCATAGAAGGTGATCTTGACACCATCGGTGACCTTGACCTTAAGTCAGGTGACATTGAAACCTGAGCTGGTGATGGAGGTGACCTAGAGTTTGACCTTTCGGCTAACATCCAATCAGATTGATCACAGAGTAGGGAATGCTGGGAGTTTTTATGAACATCCGGTGTCAAAGAGCACAGACGCTTTGTGTAGTCATTTTGGAGCTTCTGTGGCGTTTTAAAAGTCATTTCGTGTAGAGTTTCACTAGGTTTCTGAAGTTCAATATTGTCCGAATGAATCCGAATACTAGGTAAATGTGAATTGTTGTTGTTGTTTATCACGTGTGTTTTATGAGCGTTTGATGAACTCAGATCACCATCAGTGTTATCCCGACGCTCGGCTTCTCTTAGATCATCCTCGGATATTATGGTTGCTGGTTCACTCCAAGTCTTCCTGAACGCTTCGTGGGTTGGTATATGTGGTATAACTTTTGTTTCCATTGTCTACTTTCTGAAATACACACAAAACAAGACATAAATACGTATCGTAAAACATCAGGTACATCATACTCGTAAAATAAACATGCACATGCAGCTTCATTGCAGAAATTGTAAGTTATTTGAAAATAAGGTCAATTATATTACTGGTAGCGATGATGATGCCAATTTTGTGTTCAGTTTGACTTACGTCACATCTTTAAAATGACGTGGACAATATGTAGAATAGCTGGCATTTTCAAAAGATAAATCAATAAAAATGCGATTTAGAAATACGACTAAGATAAATGCAATGTATGCATAAAAGTATGTGTTTATCTGGCAATGTTAGCGTTTTAGGAAGGTTAGGATAAAAATATCATATCGAGGTTTAGATAACAAAAACCACTCCATGTTTCAGATAAGGTCTGTAAATAATAAACTACTGGTTCAAGTTTTCATACATTTTGTCAATCAACTGAACTATCGACTGGGTTCTCACGACGTTTCAAGTGAAGCCCCGCGCCCAGCGAGATAAAATACATTGGGAATAAAACATAAACACTTTATGAATATTTTGAAACTTGTACACTTGATAAGTTAAGATTAAACTTAAGTTTAAGATAAGTTTATTTCCAAATTAGCTGTATGACGTAAGCCTCATAAAATTATATTACGTTAAGAGGCCCACAGAGAAGACTTGGCATGCCCAATTGTGATGAATCTATAAATAAAGTGTTTATTATTATTTTTGTTGTTTCACGGCATGACAACATTCTTATTCGAATTTTACGTCTACGTCTATATATGGTTTTACAAGTTAAACATGCACATGTATAATTTAAAATTAAAAACATCGAGTACAAATAGATAATGATAGTAAATATAATATAATACAGGAGAGAGGCGCCTTATTTTAAAAAGTAGGTTTATGCAATTTAGGTCTTTGGTTATATGATCAGTAACTAAACGCATGGATAGCAACAAATCCATCTTTGTAGATACAAGTTTAATATTACATTGCGTATACTCGACGAGCTAAACGTTTGAAGTTATTGTGCTGCAAACCACGTGCATTATCGTAGATAACGCTTTAAGCAAAGATTTAATGCTTATCTGCAAATACACAATATATTGACATATATCGTTATACGTTATATTAAGAAATATGTTAAACAGCGCGGTACAGTAAAGTCTCCGTTATGTTTACTTCCCAGTCTGAGTAAACATGGTTATATCAATTGTTAACACGTTAAACCGACCAGTGTTACATGTTTATATACATAACAATATACAGTATTTATCAGTAAAACAATATTTTCAAACTTTATCTGCAAAACAAACTCAGAAAATCGCACTTTTCTAATCTAGTTACGGAGCTTACATTGTGGTAACGTAGATTACGCATTTCGTTACGTAACGTCCAATATCTTTACCATAAATATGTTTATATCAAGCAATTGTCACAAAATCCCAAGATTAAATAGAAAGATATAACTCGCTTTCATCTTCAATTTGTTCCAGTTTAACAATTGTATGCTAATCAATAGTTTATGTAAGTTTTCTGTGAGAAATCGCGATACACAGCTTAGTTATTGTTAAAACAAACCTTGTGAGATTGTCCTTGTTTATTTTATGGCCTTTTGACCTATGCGATATTGACCATGTTAAATTTATGTCCCTGTAACGTATGCAATATCGATCATGTTAAATTTATTTCCCTGTAACCTATGCAATATGGACTATTTTCATTTTATGTCCCTGTAACCTATGCAATATGGACTATTCTCATTTTATGTCCCTGTAACCTATGCGATATTGGCCTTATTAAATTTATGTCCCTGTAACCTATGTAATATTGACCATGTTTATGTATGTCCCTGTAACCTATGTAATATTGACCATGTTAAATTTATGTCTCTGTAACCTATGTAATATTGACCATGTTTATGTATGTCCCTGTAACCTATGTAATATTGACCATGTTTATGTATGTCCCTGTAACCTATGTAATATTGACCATGTTTATGTATGTCCCTGTAACCGATGTAATATTGACCATGTTTATGTATGTCCCTGTAACCTATGTAATATTGACCATGTTAAATTTATGTCTCTGTAACCTATGTAATATTGACCATGTTTATGTATGTCCCTGTAACCTATGTAATATTGACCATGTTAAATTTATGTCTCTGTAACCTATGTTATATTGACCGTGTTTATTTTATGTCCCTGTAACCTATGTAATATTGACCATGTTTATGTATGTCCCTGTAACCTATGTAATATTGACCATGTTAAATTTATGTCCCTGTAACCTATGTAATATTGACCGTGTTTATTTTATGTCCCTGTAACCTATGCAATATTGACCATGTTAAATTTAAGTCCCTGTAACCTATGCACGATTGACCATTTTCGCTTCATGCCTCTGCATCCTTTTGCATAAAGTCGAGAAATAATACTGATAATGACGATGCTAATTATCATGATGTTTGAGGCATTGATGGTGATAATGATGATGATAATGTTGCTGCTGTTGTTGTTGACTGGTGTGACGACTACGTACGACGATGACGACAAAATGATAATAATGATGATGTTGATATATACTTATAAACTCCAATAACATATAATATTATTTTAATGGATAATGCATTGGTGATGACGTCATAATGTATTGGTTATGATAATGACGATGATGACGTTAACACCACTAAGGCAAACAGCTACCAATCCACCAACAGTGTCAAGACACTGGTTAAACAGTCCTTAAAAACTACACTGATTGCATGTTACATTTTCAACGAAAAGTTAAATATGTCGTTACCAGGTATTAAACCAGGACTCACATCTTGCCAGGTGACTGTACCACTAAACGTGACTGCATATTTATATATGCACAATATTATTAAAGTTAATATTAAGTTAAAAATGTACAATCAAGCGACATTAAATGCTTCGTCAACACTTTGTATAGCCAAGAAACACGTTGCCATGGACGCACAAGATATAACGCGTATAACCACAAACATATAAAAATATAAATGCCCACCATATCTATTGCCTGTATTGCTATTCCCCGACAAGCATATTTTTTATGCATATTGCTTATCTACAAAAATAGCCCCTTTACATAGTTAAACAATGTGGTATAACTCTACAAGATTTTATTCAATCTATCAGACACCCCATTTATGTTCATTTAATCGTGTATGCATTATTGCATTTTTCTCCCCTTCATTGTAACTAAGATGGTATACATCGTTATATAGGGTCCCTATGTGTAGACCAATCCGCTTTTGAAAACCAAATTTGCAATCACCAAAAAAATCATTTTAACAAATTAAACAGTTTTAACAAAACCGCTGTAAATTACTATAAATGCAAATTAATATAGCATACAATAGACAGCTACAAACGCAAAACCAAAAAAGCCCCAAAATAAATAACAATTATAGTATCAAAATTATTGCAAATGACACGTTACTTGTCATCAACTAAAATTCAAAATACGTAAACAAATGCAATTTTAATAACTTAAATATCTACTTTCAGACTTTAGCTCAATAAAAAATAAATAATATGCAATACTTACATTATAAATTAAATAAATTTCAGTTCCAATTTAAGTCCATGTATGTAATGTAATGTATTTTTTTTCATCAAAATTTTAATAAATTCCACATTTTAATAAATCTGTCTAAACTCCAAGCGTACGAAATAGTGTCTGACTTCAAGATTCGACAAGCATTTTTCTTAAGACGATCAGACGGGTTCACGGTTCGCTTGATTTACCGCAAGATTTTGTAACCCGATAACCCGTCTATATCGACTGCGCTCGAGTTTAAACCGTTATTCAAACCGTTATAAAATATGGGACTTTTAGTTAAGCATTTCTATAGTAATAAAATTTCTTTTCTAACATTGGTAAATCATTAATCACCACGACTCTATTCAGAAGGCTAAAACCCTGTCAATTGTGTTATACCCGACGTGGGAATAAATATATCCGCGTGTTTGATTGGTCGAGGATTAGTATTCAATATAAAACGGCCGCTGTGATTGGACGCTTTCAGATGTTAAAGGTTAAGTAGGCGGGATTAAAACTAATCTTGTCACTGGGCGTCATGGACTTATATAGGACCCGGTGAAAACCCCTAAAATTGTGTTCATCCAAAACTTAACGCTTTAATACCATTTTTAAACTTGTACAGACTTGAAAATAAATCGAGGGTAGATTAGTCTAAAAGCGGACACCACGTTTCTGATCACATAGTCTTGTGGGGAATGAGTTTTTATGCAGAAAAACTAAAATTTTGAGTTTTATCAATTGCATAGATTTTCTACCCTTTTCATAAACATACACAATGATAAGCGCCGTATGTGAAAAAACTTATAAATCGTGTAAATGATAAAGATTAAATCTTTTTCTACTTTAAGACAGAGACACGCAAAAATCATATAATTAAAAAGAACATAAAATAGAACATAATTATTATTCAAGGCCATTTCGCTTGTTCGCTCATTATCTAACCTCAATATAAAGTCCACCTTAAAAAAGATCAACATCATACTTATTATATATATATATAAAAAAACATTTGCAAATGCATTGTATCGTGTTTTTGTCTAAATTAAACCCTTAAGATCAACTCCAACTCAAATTTTCAACCATAACATCAAATTATAATTAAAAGCTTAAGTTTGTTCCTAATCATTGTCAATTTTAATGAGTTCATTTACCGAATCATTTTATATTATTGTCTTCTTACCTCATCTGCCTAAAACGACCATCTTACTGAGAAGGTCAGTCTAGTGTCAATGATCGTTACGATGGCCGTATCGTTTAGGGCGATATAATTTTGAATTGCTGAATCGCCGTACAATTTTGTAAATGGTTTTGTTACATGCATAAATTATAATAATAATTAAAAAAAAAACACATTATAATTATATGGCGTTTGCCTTGCAATTTCATGTTGGAAAGCACTTTACAACCCAAAAGTGACCTGGTGAAGACCAATTCAATATTGATATGGTTTACGCATCTTGGTAGGTTCGTTGGCCAGTTGGTCGCAATGATTGACTGGAATATGGTTGCCAAAGGTAAAAATCTCTTTTTTTCATGGGGGCCTACCTGCAGCACACATACTCAACTTTCACCAGAACATGTAATTATTGATTTGATGAGAACATTCGTAGGTCAGCTGGTCACAATGGTTGACTGGAAAGTATTTGGAAAATTGTTCAAGTTCTTTTTTACTTGTGGCTAAGACTGCAAATGTACTTGACAAACTTCAAAAATTTCATCATTTCCATATTTATATAGAATAAATGTTTCAAGTGTTCGCCAGGGTCCCAGGGTCGCGAGGATATTTTATGATTGCATATAGCATAGTCATAAGGAGCTGGTTTACAATCTAGTAAAGTGCAGTATTGAAAAAAGTTTCTGCAAATATTTGAAATTTTATCTATTTTTTCATAACTTGATGTTTAAATTTATCTGATTGCATGTAAAACCTGTTTTATTGATTAAATCTCATGAATCGTCAGACATCTACTTGAAGGGGTCATATTTGCAGATTTATGGAAAACATTCTTTTTCGGATTCATGTAATCATGGAGTTATATATTGCATTTGCTGGCGAAGATTTATCTTTTTCTCATAACCTGGTATTTTTAAACCTACAAAATGCATTTAAAGTGCTAAATCATTATAGCGGCACTTCTAATGAGGGGGCGTTGTATTTTCCTGATGTATTTTCCTATAGCCCGAACTGGTGACGTCATCCTGCGATTGTCCTAATTTATTTTAGGTCGATTGTAATTTTTCCAACTAAAAGTTATCACTCGCAACACCTCATTTCTGATGGTATCAGCCGTCACGAGGCTGCTATGATAGAAGAGAAGCCAGCTTTAGTGCTGAATTAGGGGACTTAGGATTACGTCTTTTGTATGACGCAGCATTGGATCGAGACCGGGACCTGGCGATATTTATTATTATGATTGATTTCATTTCAGGCATCTGATTTAAATGATAATTGTTTGTTTTTTAACAACCCTTGTATTACACAGGTAGCCTGGATTGGCTGAGCTAATGGATCAAGGGTGGAACTGATTTGTGATCTATTCATGTGCATGTAGTTGTCAGTGTTTTTTTGTTTAGCCCAGTGTTCGAACCTACAAAATGTAAGACCTGTCGCTCATAAGATTCAACTCGGGTCCTGGGTACAAGACTAGCATTTTGATGATGATGATATAAGGGAATGGAGTTAAACCAGCTGAAAATCAGAAATTTCGGTTCGCTCACGCCTATTTTCTAGTTTCTGTTCGTCGGTTCGTTTTATGTTTAACTTCCGGTTTCACAAAGTTTAGTCACGTGATAAGACATGATATCTCCCGTACCTTCCGTGCCAGTACGTATCAATCCGTAATATTTAACACACACTTCTGCATCAAAAAGTTCAGCGCGTTAACGACTCGATAATATATGCAATTGCATGTCTTCATACACCCTTCCTATATTGACCCCTATTTCATCTAGCCCTTAAAAATAAATACACTCTATCAGCTACACCCAGATTGAACTTCCCCAAATCTGGGACCATCTTATCCACGCTGAGAAGACCCTTTGTTCTTAAGATAAACGCATCTTTTAATTCTTACGATAAATAAAAGAAATGTGATAGCATGTTCTGAATTAGATTGAGTAAATGATAGCGACTTATATTGAACGAAATTTGATACGAATTTACCGTTAGACAATTTCTATAGATCCGTGGATAGTTGTGGATAAAGTTCTGCATTCATTAACAGATAGTTGTCGGTATTCACGACATGTCATTAGTCGTTATTTATATACCCCCTCTCGTATTATTGTGATGTCAAATTTGAAGTTATTTAAAACCTTAAAAACATCTTTAAGTTAATAACAAGTTTGTGCTGTATGCATTTACCCTACTAAACAACTTAGGTCAGAAGTAATTCAGACTAACAGGGGTGACCTTGATTTTGTACCACTCAGATACATAAGATATGACATAAATTTGAATATTAAAACTATTTCCTGCATGTCTTTGTAGCGATCGATATGGTATGAAATGCGTTGTGGAAAATAAAGCCATTTATAAATTGTAACTAGCTAGCAAATGTTGCAAAACTGCCCGTTCGTAATGCTGCAAGTCAACATGTTTATGCAAGTAGGAAACCGCATGCCAAATGCGGTTAACCCTCACTGGTGCAACAAAAAATGAGAAATTCCTTTACAATTCATTTAGATTTGTTTGCAAATGCGTAAATGTATTTTATAGATTCCATATATTATTATTATTATTATTATTATCATCATCATCATTATTATTATTATTATTATTATTATTATTATTATTATTATTATTATTATTATTGTTATTATTGTTATTATTATTTGTGAATAAAAGCATTCCTTCTATCTATTTATATATTTATAAACCGATTTGCTGAAAATGAATTGTACGTTTCTCACATTACAACCGACACACTTCTGCTGTGTGGATTTCGCAACACACACACATAATTTTAAACCAATACTCACGTTCGCACATACGGACGCACCAACTGGCCACTAGGTGGGTGCCTACACGCAGTTCCAGAACAATTTATTAAAAATAGGAAAATGCACAGAAAACTAATAAAGTACCAGGATGGGTTAATTTCATCAATGTAGACATGGGGCCTTATTCACCAAGGCTGTAAGTCTAAAACTCAGACTTAGACTTTATATTGCCAAATGTTCGCTCTCATGTTGTTATAAATGTACCGATTTTGATATAAATGGGTATACATGTTCAGTGGGTTACAACAAGTATTCAGATCCAATTTCACATGGTTAACTCTAATTGCAAAGAAATGACAGTGATTATAAACTTTGTCAATTTTAAGTCTAAGTCTGATTTTTAGACTTACATCGTTGGTGAATAAGGCCCCTGTCCTTACTTAGTACGCCATATACCAGGATATACATGTCTCAATGGTTTTGGCTTTATTTACGATTATTAGCTTCAAAATGATCGAGCCATTCGGTAACGTTAGCTAATATACAAACCTAATTATCACATATTTCACCACGCGACAAATCTTATAAAATGTACTATAGCAACGCAACTATAGCGTTTATTGTATCACAATTTATGGGCATAATACAACCAATTACATTTGTAATACACAGCCTGTAATTCAATTTTCAATTTACAATAATTGCACTAGATTCTATTGAATGAGACAAATTTATCAAAGGAATGATTTATTGTTTGACCAGACAATTTGCATTTTAATGCACGCATGCTTGATCGCATGTAAATGAAGTATAGCCAGTCAGCGAGCGGTATCAACGTTTGATTAATGTTATCTGTGTAATTTGTCTAATTCAACAATAGAATGATTGTCCGTACAGGTTTAATTTAACTCTACGTTACAATAGATACATATTAAATACATGTTTAACTGTTGTCCACCAAGAACAACAAAGCGGAGGACGTACCACCAACATACACCTAATGAAATTGTACCCTACTTACGTATGTAAAACTATGCATAGAAAACTCATCACTGCTCGGTCCAGGTAGCGGTATCTACTATTCACGATTGCAAAGTAGCTAAATGTAAATGTTCTCACAATGTTAAATCATCAGCCGCAGCCACTTTTATACGCACGCACGTCGCATGGATACGCGCCTATACGCACGCACGTTGCATGGATACACCCTATACGCACGCACGTCGCATGGATGCGCGCCTATATGCACGCACGTTGCATAGATACGCGCCTATACGCACGCACGTTGCATGGATACGCGCCTATACGCACGCACGTTGCATGGATACGCGCCTATACGCACGCACGTTGCATGGATACGCGCCTAAACGCACGCACGTCGCATGGATACGCGACTATACGCACGCACGTCGCATGGATACCTACATAGTGTCCGCCGCGCTTGAGGCGGATAGTGATGTAGTGACCGAACTTATACCGCTAGTGCGAGAACATACACGTACAAACTAGTACTAGCCAACATTCATGTACAAGGATAAATGCGCATTTAATGTACTTGAGCTAATGACCACGCGTACAGACGATCACACGCGCACAATGGAACTCACAATACTTCCTTAATTTCCTTCCATGTTTGTAAGATATGCGTGTACATTACATTAGCAAAGAGGTGGTCAGATATTACCCCATTGTTTTAACTGATAAACTTTCTCAATGAATCGGAGTATAATGATAACGAACACCTATGTCAATTTACTCTTTATGTCAGGTAGTAAATTTCTTAACATGTAAACAGACACATAGGCTTGTAAATTTTTAAAAACAAACATTCATAGGAAATCAAAGACGCACACTGAATAGATCTGTATGGTTAACATGTAATAACCAGTCCATGTCTAGGGACATCAGACGCTTGTGTGTAATAGAAAAATCTTCAAAAGGGTCAATGGCCCTTAAAACAACTAAAACTGTCCCTTTCTGCTGACTCAATCTTATACATACGGGGAATATTTACTTAAACTGGAATAGCAATACGCCCATTATCACAATTCTTTTCATTCAAGACAACTTGCTGGATTATGCTAACATGATAATTCATATTGACTGAGAGCACGTGACTTTGGTACTTGACGCATGCGCAGTGATAATACCCTTGATTGATATTGAAGTTTATAAACTAAAAAGCAAGTTTTATGAATTCTGATAAGCTTAAGTGCTTTTAAAAAATTCAAAACACGAATATTTTCATTCTTATCCTCAATGTATGTAGAAGTTTGCGGACAACTTCATGTTAAGTGCCCCGGATTTCGATAAATTTTAAGTGCTTTTAAGTCAGAACACGAAGTTTTTCATTTCTTCAATTCGTTTTTGATTGTGAAGTTTTTGTACTGAAATAATAATCTATACTTCGATTGAATACTCCAAATGTACACTTCAATTTTATATTGCTTTATTTGTACACTCAGTAGATTTTACCAAAAACGCCATGGATACACATTCAAGTCAACGCAGAAAATAAGTCCATTTAATAAATAATGTAGATCTTTGCTATACCGTTCGCATTGGTTTTTGTACGAACTTAACTGTCATAGGTGGCAGTATCAGTGTTTGGGGGAAAAATGAAAAAAAAAATCCGTCACTGAGCTAATACACTACATGGACCGTATAACGAACGTAACACTGTTTTGCTGTTTCGCAGTTATAAGATACAATTGAACGAGCTTTCGGTAAGAATGAATATCTTATAGTTTATTTGAATGACTTGTAAAGCGATTTTTCTTCAGCGCCCGTATTTTATGCTGAAACAACGAGATGCAATGTTCCACAATCTTTGGCATATAGTCATATAGTACGCTTTATACCTTGATAGTATATTAGCTCAGTGACGGATTTTTTAAAATATATATATTTTTTAATCCTTTGCGGAACAAACACTGATACTGCCACCTGTGATAACTCTTACACTCTCGCAATGCTGAATCTTTCACTCAAAAGTCAATCACAGCACGCCAAGTTTTTAACGTTGGTATATCTGTCACACGAAGCCATCGTAAGATATAGCTCCTTGGGTAGGTGACCCGATGATCGTGCTCACGGATCGAGGAGCCACTGGGTTCGAATCTCATGTTCAGCGTTTCTCTTAAAACCAATTATAAACTGGTTGGTAACCCAGAGATAATATTTGACTATTTATCACGTGTTTATCGGTGATATGCCGCGAATCTTAAAGAACCAATGAGTCGTTTTGGAAAGAGCTAGGGTATCGCACCGAATGTTTTATTATGATGAGTTGATGAAAAACGTGTACTGTTCCAACAACCCTTGTCTGTTACACCCAGTTACGTCAGGTAACATATTGCCATAGAGTTTATTAAATAATCGAGGATAGTTTTTACAAGAACTACTGGTTATATAACAGTGAATCAACGAGTTCTGAAATGGCATGGATTTTTAGAGATACTATTTGTTACACAAAACTATTTCATGTGAACGTGTTAAATTCGTCCGTTCTGCAACGTCCTAAACCATAATAAATAGAGGATCTGTCACGAGTTGCCAAATGATATAAATTTATATTAATCGAGTTTTGGAAATTTTATTAAGCGGGCCTCTTGTGAGCCTTATAATATTTGCTGAACGAGTTTAATATAAATATATTAATTGACAACAAGTGATAGATTCTTGATATCATATGACACTAAAAAATCGCAATTTTCGCATAGATTTATTGGTAAAACTCATCCATGTATTTAAACATTATACTACATGTGTTACGTATAAGACTATGTACATACTCGCTATACTAACCTTGATACAAGGTCATGTGATATACGATGAGTAATAAATTACGTAGTATATTGACTACTTAGTATCTAGAGAATTCTTTGACACGGCAACATTATAAATGACTATTTAATTGATAAATCCGTGTGTGATTTTATCCCCGTATTATGTAGGTGTCATAAAAAGGGCCATAAACAACCCCTTGGTATTAAGTCAGCACCGAAATGATGGATCATGGCAGAATCATAAACAAATACTGCAAAACTGTCACCTTAATTCTTTTAATTCTCAAGTTGATCTTGACGCAGCGTTTTTGTATGGTCACCATTTCAACACATGCTTGTTGTGGACCTCAGCGCGGGGCTGTAAAGTGTTAAGTATTAATGTATGAATACTCAAAGATTATTTAAGTTTGTGTTTGTTGATTTTATGACTCGGCATAACAAATAAATGCGAAATCTCTCACAATTATTGCAACACAATAAAATTGTTTAGAACGTTACCATAACAAAAAAGCCGGTCACATTCCGGACACAACGGTACGGACTTTAACGGATCAATATGACATTTATCCCCTACTAAAGAATTGTGAACAGCTATAATCAACTACACGCATTTTAGTGCGAATGTCACTTTTTAAGAGCTTTTTCAAGATTTGTTAAATATTTCTAAAATATTTGACAGAATCACTTAAGATTATAGTAAATACGAAAAGTTTAATGTTCCGGCCAATTGACCGTCCGAGTGGTTGTAATTGACTGTGTTGGTCATTGAATAGTTTGACCAGTGTTTGCGATACGGACAAACGTCGCACCTGGGTCGCCTTACCTTTAACAATCGACTTTTTACGGTCAATAAATTAAAGCATTAAAAGGGTTCCCTTCACATTTTGAGATAATTATTCAGGGGTCATTGGGCAATTAATCCATAGTGTTAAATGAATGAACGACGCTTAAACGCAGCGCATGACTGTTTGAATTGTTGCAAAATGAGTGAAAACTAACCAAATATTTATTTAACTCACGCCCGATCTTTACTTCTAATTATCAGAGACATTTCAGAAGAGACTTACCTTTCTTGCGCTACAGTATTATGGTTTTCAGAATTGTGTATCTTAATTTAGTTTTTATTGATATCGGCTCCTATATTTATACTCCATGGTTCTTTATTCTCATATGTACGCAGGACAATCCATTGACTCCCAGCATGCTTGAATATTGTTTGTATGATAAAATAGAAAATTTAATATCTTACTGCAACTAAAAGAACCCGACGGTCCAATTGATCTTTCGTAATCATAGCCCCTAATCTCACGTCGAACTTATGACTTTTATAATACAAAGGTCGTGCTGTTTCGGGGCCTTAATTTGGTTCAAACGCCGTTAAGTAAACACACGACCAGAATAATCGCAGTCGCATGCCTCACAGACATCGTTTTCATCTGGACCACAGATTAACAGCAGGGGCTGCAGATTAAACTCTCGCTTATTTAATATAAACAGAAATGCATGCTGGATTAAAACGATAACGTGGGAACCGTTAATACGCAAAGGGACGCCGCGGATTAAACTTTTTTTGGAAAAATATCAATCATTTAAAATAATTTCAAATCACATAATCGCCTTTACACAACCGTAGAAAGTCTATTAACGGAATTTCGTAAAACCAATAGTAACAGAAATCTATAAGCCTTTCACAAACAGACGAAATTTTTCTAAAAACGGGTCTTTGATCTTCTTCAAAGTTAACGGTAAAATAAGAATGGGTTAACTCTCTAATGTGTTTTACATAAACATCGCAAATCCGAGATTTTAAATAAGCAGTTTTCAAAAACGTATTTATTGAGCGGCCGACTTTTTAATTATTCGACAGAGTCGTGTTTGCCTTCGTCTTAAAGGGCCATATTCACATCCTCCACTCGACCTTCCCTCCACTCTCACTCACTAAGATAATCCGATTTTAATGATCGTTTCGTCCGTGCGTTTGAGTGGGCATCCGACCTAACTAGAAATTGGTATTCACAACGGTAAGTGACGCTGGAGTTCACTCGACTGAGTGGGGATTTCTCGAGTGGACAAAAAGGTCACTTGGCAGTGACTCCAGCTACACTCAAGTAGGGTTATGTGAATACCGATTTAGCACACGAATGTTTGACTTAAAAGGTTATTGTATTTTCAAGATAAATTAACCAACGAACCTTAAATACACATTTTGTAATATTAATTTTGTAATATTTTGTGAACCTACAGAATTTGTTTGGAACCATTTAAAGTTAAGTTGCGGAACATGTCTGAAATATGTGGAATTTAAATTTAGAACTTTTAGTGCGAAGTTAATGAATAACATGGTGTATTGTATTCATGTGTATAATATAAGGAACATGAATACAAAAATGCAAACAAGTACATTTATATAATGATTGATATATTTAATAATTGCTTTTTATTGCTTTTAATCCCGTGAAGATAACTAAAATATTTTCATTAAAATAAAAACGTGGCCACTTGTCACACAAACATGTATGTTGTTTCTGTTGCAATCACTAATGTGCAAGAGTTTCGCCAGGATATTGTGTAGAGTGCCCGTGTCGAGTGTTTGGATACGGGTTCGATCCCATATCACGCCACACCGAAGATTATACATAAGTTTTGCCGGACAGAACATCTCTTTTAGTCTTTCTCAATGCACACAAACATGCAAATATGACGTTATGTATAATAGGCAAAAACTTGGAGCTCTTCTCTTTTTGTTTATTGATACAATTTAGACGATGAATATAATTAAGAATTGTGTGTCGAGATTGATTGAAATTAATTGTAAAAAATGTTTGCAATCAACTTTAAATATATTAGTACATGCATAAGCTAGATGTACACTTTTAAAATATGTATTTAATTATTTTTTATACACCATGGTCGCTCTCAAAATGACATTCTAGGAAGTATTGGCGTTCAAGTGACCTGGCTTGGCTGCGTTGTATTTGTAGTAAGTTGCCCAACAAATGGCACAGGAGAGTGAGCTACTGATAAAAAGAGTAACCGATTTTATTCCATATGATTTCTAAATTATTAATCTGAAACTTCCTGCCCATCGGTCTGAGGAAATTCATATTGATATGATATTATTGGGCCTGCTTCCACAACAATGCTGGATTATGGCACGGTATCGTTTAAAACTGGTGTACATTGTCTTACATTTAATTTGATGTTTATTTTATTATTGAAAGCATATTAATAAGTATGCGTTTGATTAACGCTACATGTAATTACAACTAAGTTTAATGTAAATGGGTCCAACTTTTTTTATAAACTTATTATGATTATTATTATTGTGTATTCAAACTAAGGTCTTATTTTTGTGAGTTCAAATAAGTATTCATCTCAAATAACATAAACGTCATCAAAATTAGAATTTGACTTTGTTTATATCATGAAAATGCACCGAAACTAAAAAAACCTATTCAATAATTTATCATGGATTGTTTACACAGTTTACTATCCTACCATGTATTATAACGGTCACTCACTCGAGAAAGTGGAGGTCGATAAATGTATGTGAATACCAAATCTCCACTCGAGCTTCACTAACTCGACCGTCACTCCAGCTACACTCGAGGCTCCCTTAGGTTAGGGTGAGTCGAGTTGGAGTGGAGGAACGACATGTGAATACGGGCCAAAGAATCGTATCAGTATTCTTAATCTTATCACAAATTTCATCTTAATCGTTTGTTGTTCTTTTATTATTCAAAAACTGAAAAAAATGGAATTTCTTTTTATGAAAATTTGTATGAGTCAAAGTTTTGGTAATCCTGGATTTATTTCTGTAATACAAGGCCTTGAAGTGTTTTGTTCAATGTAAAGTCAATATTTTGACGTCTATTATAAAGATTCCATTTATTTTGGAATGTGTGTCCATTTCTTTTCTCACATTGTCAAAGCGACCTGGGGATAATTGAAGTTCATTTTCTCTGTTATTGCTAATGTAAATGTCGCGTACGATGACTTCGCTTTAACTTATATTGACTATTATGATAGTAGCTTTGAAATTCTTTATTACACAATTTTAACCACATGATTAAAAAGTTTTCCTTGCTCGACCTAACTTCAGAACGACACTAGGTTAACAATAAAGCAAATTCAATACTTTCTGGGAAAAAAACTATTAGGCTATATTGAATTTGCTTCATTTAAAACAGTCATGTTTTGTTAATTGGGGCACAATTTACGGTTTGAAACCTTTGTTGAAGTTTTAGCACGAAACTGAATCGATCTTAACACCAAAACATGATTCCAATGCGTTTGATGCACACTATCCAAATGCTATTGAATAAAATATGTGTCTCTAATATGTTTTCATTTTTAATGTTAAGAACAATTCTGTTCTGTATCTTTAAAAATCTTTTGAAGATCATTATGACAGTTTCACGTGTAGAAATTAATTATTGTTGGTAAAGTGTCTGTATGAATATCAACCCGATCGTACGGCCTCAATATAATAAGACAAAGCTTTGACCTCAATAACGACCACCTTGAGACAAAATGACGAAACTAAAATCTAAAGCAAATACTTCTGCAAAAGATGGATCCCCTGAACGGTTGGCGGATTTGCCACATGCATGAAATGTGAAATTAGCCATGACTTTACGATTTCAAACTTTACACCATCGAAAAGTCCATACAGTCATCGAGAGTCAGTTTCATTGTCCACTGGTCAAATGCATCATGAAACTATAAGTATTAATTTATATTGGGTTAATTTGCACTTCAGAGTTTGTCGTCCGTGTGCGATAAAAAGGCCGACATTAAGAGGTGACCGATGTTCGTATAACTTTTAGCATACATCCGACAGTACAAGCCGATTATACTCATCACTGGTTGGTCATCAAGTGACCACAACATGATCGTAGTTAACGGATGTCAAAGATCGACAATAACCGCTTTCAATAGTCATAAGGTGACCGTTCATGTTATAAGTACCATATAGCATTGTACCAATACCTAAATACTGTAAACGAATGTATTTGAGGTCCTTGCTTAAAAGTTAAAATGCATTGTTTTGCAAAATGTATTTTCAATTTCCAAAAAAGCTTTTAAACATTATACTATATTCAAGTTGAATACAATTTGAAAGCATTTTTCATCAACTGAATACAATCATATTTGTAAGGGAAAATCAACCATTGCTTTGCATGGCATGTGTCCTTTCTAACAAGTAGTGTGTATAGATTCAACAGTTATTGCAAATCAAAGTGAAAACTCTATTTCGTACCCAGAACAGTATTTAAACTAAACCTGTTCGCACACTGTCTCAACTACTTGAATTTTGACCCCTTTTATATTTGGTCCCCAATCAAAACGGGGTCCCATCATGTTAATTCTATGGTGCCGTGTTTGCTTACAGTGGGTGGAATAAACACACGGGTTCGGGTATGCATATCAAGTTGCTAGAGTGAAGTGGCTACCCCGCAGACAGAAGTGGCTACCCCGCAGGTTGACTGACACTACCGTCGGCAAATAAACACCCACTTGAAATATTTTAACACTGTGTAATGAAAGTTGAATCAAAGCTGGTTGTTATGAAGCCTGCATTGCAGAGTATAATGCATGCATGTTAGGTGATGCAATAAATATGTTGGACACACGTGCTGAAAAAAGATGACAATACGTTATGTGAATAAAATCCAGTACAAGTATTGACTAGCACACATTGATACAATTCAAAAGCTTTGCAAATATAACGTCAATATGAGTGCGGATGAATCTGGTAGTCCGCTGGACGGGACATCCGACATTCCATTAGACGGGACGTGTTTGGAAATAAATCTGCAATTCCGTTAGTCGGGTCATCGTTGGGTAGAACCTGGTTTGAAAAAGATCCGACAGTTAAATAGACGACCTAAAATGGGAATAACTCTGGCGAACCTCTAATGGAATATTATTGGGATAAATGGGACGAACTGGGAATCTAAGTAATAAAATTAGAATTACTTATGATCACTAAGATATCTCCGTAGCTCAGTGGTTAGTGGACTTTCTGTCTAATCTGGCGATCCGGGTTCAAATCCTGGCGGGGGCACATGTATACACGTATATGCCTGCCTTATTTCATCAGAAATCTGACTGACAAGTAAAGGCTATGCTAATAAATTGTGATATAAAATTGCCCTTCGATCTGCCTATGGTTTGTAGTTCGCTCTTCCTGTATCGCTGACTTGGAATGAAAAGGTCATAACTACAAAATCAATATTTTGAGAAAACAAGAAAAGCTGTCTGACAACATCCTCATGAATCAGTGTATAGTTAAGTCTCCAGTCGCAACGAGAATGTCTGACAATCACTCTTTACTTATGGTAAAACAAGCTTTTTCAACTTCAGTTTGGTCAACATAACAAGTTCCGATTTTCATGACAATAGGCTCATAAGAAGCGCCTTATACGACGTAGACTTCAAATATATATCAATCTAATAAGTTCGTAAGTCGTAGTGCCACTTACGACCTTCTTACTCTATGCCAGCGATATTTCGGGTAATATCGTCAGTATGTGAAACTTCTCTCATTCTATCTTAACACTGACTTGGAGGGTTTCAAAAGTATTAGGTAGAGTTTGAACGACTTGTAAAAACTGAAAACCCAATTAAACTGTGGAGTCACATGTGTTTGTTTATTGAAATCATATGTTGACTCGAGCTATTGTGGAGTGTTTGTGTAAAACCACGGGAATGCGCCAGGCCTTGGTTACCATGGCAAACATTTGATGTTTATATTTACCTATTTGTCAAGGGCGACTTAAATTTGGAAAAAAAACTTGTTTATACATAATTTTTTCGTTTTTACGTTATCAAATTTCATACATTTGTGATTTAGAAATTGTATAACAGAAATATTTAAATACGTGCAGCATAATAATGAAATCATAAAGTTATAGTGTAATTTCGATAAAATCGAGGTTTTTTTTACAATACTACAATACTTGTACGGTGTTATGGTGGCATTGCAAATGCTTTTTAAGGCTAAAATTGTCAAAATCGGTTACTCCGTTTGCAAAACTGATGATAATAAAATTCTAAATATTCTCGTTCTTTGTTTGCAAGTTTGACAAGGCATGTATCAAACAGGTAGTCATATTCTATAAAACGCTTTCAAGAGTTTTAAACGAAAGGCCTATTTTGTTCCGCCTTGCCCCTTTTCATATATTTAATCCTATATGACTCAATGGATACGTATTATCAGCCATGCACGTGGTGTCATTCCGATGGAAATCGCTTCCGGGTCGGAGAATGCTAAAATAGTCTTTTCAAATATTTGATATATACTCGTACGTGTGTTCAAGTACTGTTGTTTTAATGTAAAAACTGCTAATTGTTGACCAAATTACATGAATGTAGCTCAAATATGGCCTGCATGCTAACTTTTAAGAGTGTTTAATTGATATTTTTCTGAATTGTGTTTCCCCGGCTGAAGACTGACAATGTATGTGTGCTTCGGTCAAGTCAGCTTTTGGAGCATGGAAATTATCCTTTAAGAAGACCTGCAGTAGCACCATAGTGCTTGATTTCCGACGTTTTCCCATGAAGGAAATTTCCCTTTTTTTAAAAACCGATGCTTCTTCAATGTTCAGCAGTAATTTGGAGCCATTGCACATGCGCAAATAAGCCTGTTTTATACAGAACTTTGTGCAAGCAATAGCGTGTGGATTTCCATGTACGATTCCATGTACGATTCACAATACATGTACATGTATAAATCGGTAATAAGCTTATCATTGCTATCGCTAACGTTACCTTCGGTTGCTAATCATGGAAGAAAAAAAAGTCTTAAATCTTGGAAATTGGATCAGATCTCCAAAGCAGTGTATGACACCAAAACGAGGATAAAATGAGCGTTATGTCTGCTGTGTATTCGATCCAGGAAGTTTGAAATAATGTCAACTCACTGAATACTAAGGATGGGTGTTGGAATCATAATGCACATGTATCAGGTTACTAACGATATTTGAAGTGTCGTAAAATATGACAATACTTCGGTGTCATTATTGTTAAAATTGAAATAAAAATTGAAGTTCTGACAAGTTTATGAGCCATGCTGAACCCGGATTGGCAAGCCCTTAGCACAGGGTTGTTAAGTTATTAACGACCAACGTTATTATCCTCATTTCAACTTTTCGCATAATCGTCAAACTCGTGTCGTTAATCGCTCAACTTTACGTTAAGCCGTGACTCCGCAAGGTGGCCAGTACTACCCCGGTAATCTACTAGGTCCCATAAATACGCCAATATTCCGCACAACTTCACACTAGCCTGGAGTTCCCTGCCCTTGATTCATTATAAATGCAATAAGACTAACTTCACACAGGATGTTGGCTATTCGGTTAATGCATGTTCGGAATATATTGGTCCACATTGTGGCACAGCATACCGTTCAGCAGCAATGCTGGACTCCTCATAAACACTGCTAAGCCAAATGGCAATTTTACCTTCGCCAAAAAACCTACGTGAATGACTTCGTGTGACCAAACGATATCTCTGCTTTGAAAACAATCCAAAATCCTTGCCACCAATATAAGTACTTTATAACAATGATGTCAGTGGTCCATTGACTGCGATAGAACGTGTTTCAGCCGGGCGAATCAGAAATGCTACAGGCTATGACACTGATACATGGCATATACGTTATAGTGACACCATGACATAACTTAATTGTAGTACTATGCACGTACTTTCTTTTCCATTGCTCCGAGTTCAACTGATGAAATTAAAGAAATTTGCCTTTCTGTTAATAAAACTCATAATGACTTGCGACACAATGTAGTACGGTTTTGGGCCAGGTTATAGGTCACCGTGGGTATTAAATGAGGAAACGAAATGGTTAGAGGCAAAATGTCGCCATTTTCGGCAAAATAAAAAGACGTTTTCACACACTTCCTCTATAAATATTGGAGAAAAAACTTGTTTGTGTTTGCTTAATTATATGCTCGTTTGTTTTATGTTCAAATATCATTCTCAAATTCTCAATAAAACTGCATAAATGTCTGTTTACGGCGCCTAACATTGTCACACACCCTGTTGACAGAGTTGACGAAATTGGTAGCTATCCGATGAGCAGGTAGTCGAATACCCAGGGTGTAGGTGTTCCCTACATGTTATATGCAGGCAGTAATTCACTGATTGGTAACTCAGATAAAGTGTTGCAATAATCGGCGCTCTTCGTCGGACACGTAAACGAACCAATGCGAACAAGATGATTCGCGATTCAAAGAGAGCAACCATTCTGATTACCTTGGCATTCATGCATACGCGGCTATAGTTTGAGGCCCACATGGAAGATCGGGAAACTGAATTTGTCAGCCTCGTTAAATAAAGACGTTACTTACTTAGTATATTTACCGGAAACCAACGGAAATGGCCGAGCTTTCACGATTAATATCAAGTGTCATCGTAGCAGAATCCCTGGAACAAATGTATCAACGTGACAACTGTCTCTCCAAATCGAAAATGTTCGGCCATTTCCGTCTGTCTCCGGTGAATATGAATGAAAGCTCGATAATTCCCGTCTGTCTCCGGTAAATATTCACGAAAGTTCAGTCATGTCCGTCCGCGGCTCCGATAATTATGCATGGAAGCTCGGCCATTTCCGTCTGTCTCCGGTAAATATGCATGGAAGCTCAGTCATTTCCGTCTGTCATCGAAAAATATGCATGAAAGCTCGGTCATTTCCGTACACCTCCGGTAAATATGCAAGAAAGCTCGGCCATTTCCGTCTGTATCCGGTAAATATACATGTAAACCGAAATGATCCGAGTGACTTACTTCCCTTGAATGATGTAGGAGGTCGTTGGCCAAACAAGGATCATATACTTATAACTGAGGCACACAACAACACACGCGTCCCCTATTTTGTACTTTGATCAGTAAGGGTCAAAGGTGAATGACCAGTGTACGGTAGCCGGATCTATTATACTCGGCACGGGCTGATCGTCTTTCATACCAGAAACTCATCAATTTGAATAATTACTCTCAACGAAAAATCTACAATTCTATGTTTAGCATACAGTACTATACATTCGTCATTTCGACCAGGGTCAACGCCCGTACAATGCACTATTCAACAGACCCACACAACTACCGAAAGTAGAAATTTGTTAAGGATGATAGTTTTGCCTATCATAACTTCAAGCATTTGGGTTGTTCAGCTGAACGGAAACTGGTTATTTTTTCATGCAAACTTTGCGCAAATATGCGTAGGTAGGATTTGTATATTTCATTTTTGACCATTTTTTTGCTATTATTTATCATTGTTATTATGCTAACGCTATATCTGATAAAATTATAAGCTATTTGCTGAATGGTAAAAAAAGATAAACTCTTTGTTCTTACAGCAGAGTTATACATGAGTTATAGTTAGACAATAGAAAAATTGCATTTAATTAACATCGTCTTCGAATATTTTGAATTCCGTTAATTTCGAGAAATAATTATTTTGGTATTCTGATGAGATACAAATCAATAACAAAACAGACAAGCTTGTGAATATTTTACCGACATTTTTGTGTATTTGGGTGTTAATTTGGAGGAATAATTAAGATCATATGATACCGCTATATTGTTTACTATTGTTTAAGCGAAGAATGAACGAAAATATTTAAATAATAAACCGTTTACATGGCTAGTCGCTATAGATCCAGATATAAAAAGTAAACAATTATTTCGAATTTAACCATTCATGTTCATTGTGATATTTTCTGTGATAATATCAACAATTAAAATAAAAGAGATACTTTTTGAACACATCATGTAATTTCGTGTTGATTAGCCGATGTAATCCGAGGAGATCCGATTGAAACATTAACGGTACTATCGTGATAATAACTTTGTCGTGGGAATAATATTATCAAATACGGTATATTATGTATCATTTTTTTGTCATACATGTATATCTTTCTTTAGGAATAAAATAAATCTAGATTTTACAGTAAGCGGTTTACCGCATATTTTACAAGCCGTGAACTTTGCAGAAGGTAAATGCTTCACGAATTACGGCGATGTTTAAATACAGGTGCTGTGTGATGAATACAGTGGCGCATAATCTACACCGTTATTTAAAAAATACAAATCTTGGCGTATTAATGACAAAATCTTTCGTCTATTCACCTACCGTGAGAAAGACATCTACTTAGACAATCATTTGCAAATAATTTTGAGCGGATGAATAAAATAGGGATATTGGAGTATTTAGCGATAATTTATGACCCCATTGAGTCGTGTTTTTATTATGAATACATACATTGTGTCAGGGACCCTGTTTTGTGGTAGGGATCGCGTCTCTGACATGGGTCTAAAATTTAATGCACTTAGCTCAAAGTGTCCCACCCAGTTATATTTGTTATAGATAATTTATGTACTAGTAATCATGAATATACGGAGAGAACTAATATAGGCTAAGCCTGATGCCCAATCTAATTTCTATGGAACTAAAATATACATTTAAAAAATCATGTCAACCGGTATATTAATTAATTGAATTTAATTCATTCAATAAAATGTTCTAAAATGATATTTTGATTTCTTTGTGCATTTTGTCGACTTAACTTCAGGCCCAAGAAATTGTATCACAAACTACAGTTTTTACTTCCCCAAATTTTCATCCATTCAATATAGTATTATATATTATTTTATCTAACGAATGAGTGAAATTTTGGGGATGTTAAACTCTCTTTTTTTGTGATTTAAGGTCTTAAGCCTGTGACCTAACCAGGAGCTGTTCTGTGAATATATAAAAAAAGTAAAGTAAAATCCCTGACAATGGTTTTCTTAAAAATGAAGTGATCGTGATAGTTTACGACATCGTAGAGGATACAACAATATAAATGGCCGTGCTAAACAGTCAATATTATTTTTATTATACAGATATCACTGGCTTAGAATGAGAAGGTCGTAACTACTACTTACGACCTTATAAGACTGGTAAATATTTGAAATCTCCAGTACGATGCTCTTCTAATGAGCCTATTTGTATGAAAATCGGAACTTGTCATGTTGACCAAAACGAAGCTGTAAAAACTTGTTTTACCATAAGTAAAGACTAAATTTCAGACAGTTTATTCTTGTTTTCTCAATATATCGATTTGGTACTTACGACCTTCTCATTCTAAGCCAGCGATATGTACATAGTTCTGTTGCATCGGGTCGTTGCCATATTTGTTTTATTTCAAAGTCTCCCTATACAATTACGTATAATGGAGCACGATGCTCCTTTTTGGTAGATTCTTTTATTTCTTGTCGGTCATTTAAGGTCCTTTGTGTTAAATAAAATAGGCATTCACGCCGTTTTCGTAAGATTTGTTGACAAAAAATTCTCCCACGAGCTTGAATAGAAATCATTGGATTTATGTACGCGCTGTAAAAGGAATTTATATGAATTCAACGTATTTATTCAAATATTGAAATTTATTTCATAACGTCCCCGATTTAAGAAAATTAGAAATGAGTTTAATGGAATTTTTGTGGTCGGGTTTTTGGGATAAATCCCGTTATTTAAACAGTCTAACCCCGTTGAAGTTTTCCCGTCTTTATGTATGCATAAAGTATTTAAGGGACTCAAATATGATAGATTAATTTGAACTGACCCCCTATGGTAAACAAACTATTCATAACACGACCCTGTAATTATACCCACTTTGGTGAAAAAGTAATTATACATGGATATGAAAAAATTGCTCATTTTCATCATTATGTGATGACGTTATTTACGATATAATCAGCAAAATTAATGTTCTAGATACCGTATAGTAAACACGTGTAAAAGGTAAAGTTTGTTTATATAGTGTCACCCCTATTGAAAGGGCCAGTCAATTCTGACTTATGAGACACTTACATATATTTCATGCTTACAGTATCTTCCCGCATCTCTTCTCGTAATGCCGGGCGCCTGGCAGAGATGGGCCTACGGTAACCATTAATTTAACTAGCTGGCGGCTGACCAACCGGTCTCATCGGTTCCAACCCGGCTTCCGCCGAGATTCGAACCTTCGACCTCCCGCTTCCTAGGCGGACGGCCTAACCACTCGGCCACGGTTGCGGTGTATGAGTACATCAGACATGCGTTGGTCCCCGATTGTTTTAAACAAATGTCCATCGAAAGCAGTCATTGCTTTTAATTTCAAAATCATTAACACATCAATGCTACAATGGCAAATTTTCGTAAATCTCAAACAGGTTCCTACGATATCTTGTCCAAGTCGCTCCCTGCTTCTGTCCCGACCACACAAATACATTTATCAACCTGAAATAATTATGAACTCATCAATATAAAATGAATAAAATTCAGAACATCACTTGAAACATTAAAAAGAAAAGTTCTGAAGGATAAAGGATAAGGACGGTATTATATGACCTTTAAAGTATACAGTCCGTGTAGTGTGTTTGGTACGGTACAGGTTACCTACCGATCTTTAGTGTCTCCTCAGTCCTCGCCACTTCAAAATGAAGTACTTGTCCGAACGTGCTCAAGTGACTGTTTCCCCGCATTAAAAAAGCAACCAACGTGTTAAGATGTAAACTAATACATTTATAAATTTCAAAAAAGATTTACAAAAATACATGATTTTTGAAATATTCAATTGGTACTTGAAGCGAAGTCATGTTTTAATATGTGGTGTATATTTCAAAAACCTTGGCAATTTCAGACTTACGTTAAATAAACATGAAGGTTACGCCGAAACCGAATCTATAATTAGTTATTTTATCTTATTCAAAATTACAGTTTTTACAAAAAATAACAATTTCATATAAAAAATGAAGAAAGGACGACCCAATCGTTACATCAAAGTATTCCTGGCTTTTTAAAGAGATGTTATTAAACTTATTATTATATAAATGTAATCGCATTGTATTACACTCCCCGGAGGTCAATGTACAGTAAAACTGGCACCAACCGAGGCCAGCGGATTGTTAGATGGGTGTTGGCACTCAGGTTGAATATAACAACTCTTAGCTGAGACATATTATATTAAGCCCTTGAGCGGCAACACCACAGCAGTCATCCTCATGCATCAGTGTTTTATCAATTTCCCAGACTAGCAATTGTGTCAGAAGGAAACATAACCTTGTTGGACGAGAAGGTCAACTGTTTGAAGACTCGAAGCTATATGAGGTGTATTGTACAAAGTCGGCGTTGTTCACCATGGCGTTTGATTTCTGGTGGCTTGACAGTGATATTGTTTGCGCAATATTATTTTGGTGTGTTGCAACTAATCGAGTTCTCTAATATGTTATCCGTACGTACGTCGAAACCCCACTTAAGGTATACATTCTTAAGGACGTAGATTCACGCCGTAACACCAAAATCACTGTATGACCTTTTGCAATTAAAAGCACATGTAACTTCCGATCAATGTATTTGATAACTTAACCAAATACTATACACTCTAACGTGTATGTTCTTTTTTCAATTACTGAAAGTCGAATAGTTTATACATTGTACATTTATACATTTATACAGTGTAATAGAGCGCGATTTTTCCTTAGTAATAGATCAAATTTGACACAAGGATTTCAAATTTGCCCATTTTTTGTAGTTTCGGATTAAAGTTGAAACGTCCAAAACGCGATGCGCTCGCTGTGCAATACTTATGTGACGATATGATAGTGGAACGGGGTCCTCAATTCTACAAAGCTCATTTGTTTAGTTCCTACAATTTCTTATTTTGAAGAATTGAAGGCTTTTGTTGATTTTCGACATAACTCAAATCCGTCAGGTATATCTAGAAGAAAATCTATTCAACTTAAATAGAAATTATTCGTGATCCTTTCACAAAATCTGGACTTTTTAAAGACCGTTTTTTTGTGTAACATTATAAAAGAGAGTTAAATGATGAAAAAGCAGTTAATTAGAACTGAAGGGTTAGTTCATTCCCGTATTGTGTAAGGCACGGATCGTTACCGGTCGTTAGTGTGTTCTCAACTCTTCAAATGGAGGCGGAACAATAAAATAATAACTAGTTATGAAGTATGATAGTACTTAATGTTGATATAAGTTTCAGGTTATTATAAACTGGGCGTGGCTGTTACCAGGGTGGTATAAACCACTTCATATTTAATAGTACCCATTATCACTTCGCGTAAATTTGACGTAACTTCAAACTTCACTTGGTTGACATTTTTATGCGATTCGACGAGACAAGCGTATTGAGACACATTAAATGTAAACTTATGACAAAAATTGTATCAAGATAATAATTTAATAGTAAACAATGCGCTTAAATCTGAGAAATTTTGAGCCGTTACAATATAACGGGTATAAATACACCGGGGTAATATTATGCGCAAGCGACTATATCTATCTTCGGGGCAAATTATCGCTGTCGTCACGTTGGTTCTTGAATCGTGTGATATATGACTATCTTTGTCATTCAACAACGAGATATAATTAACTTGATAAATATCTTCGTGGATTCTTCTCATTGTACCTAGTCGTCTTTGTATAAAAGTACCCGTATTAGAGTGATTTGCACAATTTAGTTAGTTTTACGCCTTCACCGCGATATAATGGTTATTGTAAATTACGGCAATTCTTGCATATTTTATATATGAATAACTTTTATGACGTTTTTCAATTACCATAAAATTAAAATGCGTGTAACCTTAGCTGTACAACTTTATTTCGCATATAATTGTATATATAATTATTTCACGGCGTATTTATTTCCGATACGGTGAAAGAGTTTGCGATATTCCGTCCATGGACGTGGTATGTCGCGAGCCGTGCGCGTGTCAGCGAGTGGAGAAAAACTTGACAAAATGCCCATAAACACGGTAGGTCTGTATCATATATCACAATGGTATATACTTTATCAGCTGATCCGGTAGTATATATATTAAAGATAATGAGTAGAAGCCTCCGGAGCTAAAATACGTCCTCCCTGATTGGTAGCCCAAAGGTAGAGTTTCCGCTTCGAGTCCGGGGCTCCCGGGTTCGGGTCACGTCATATCAAAGACGAAATAAAACATGTGCCAGAAATTCCCTTGCTAGACACTCATCATCAAATGGAAACTGAGGTATCTTCTCTCAAGCGATCGTGGCGATGGATAACATCAGGAATGGGGAGTCGAGAGGGATTAATATAACTTGTTGCACAATCGATTTGCTTCAAATTGGATCCTAAATGCTAACAGGCTATTATATGTTACCTAACATTTCTGTGTAGGTTATCTCTATGCTTATTAATTCCTGGGAACACTACAATACCGACCACAAACTTAATATCCCGACAGCCTGCCAAATCAGTCAGGCTTACTTGAATAGCTCGGGGTTAAGGCAAGCACAAAATAACGACTCCCTAGGACAGCACTCGACAGAAAAGGATATTATTCTGGTTTCTGAACTTGAACAATTTTCTGAACTTTTTAACTATAATTTCAATTTGGACTATACGTACAAACGAGTACATACAATAAATTGTTAAGTGCCAAGCTTCTATCTTATTACGAACAGTGACAAACGTTTCTTCTATGTCCTTGGCGTGAAATGTCTATATCACGAATCACCGTGATGTATTATACGGCCCCTATTTTAAATACTTTGATCGCAGGTGTGTATAATTATAACTTGTCTCAAGAAAAAAACCATGCTTAGCATCTTATTGTCCTGTTTACAAAAGACAAGGTGGTATAAGAGATAAAGTTATATGTTTACACGCTAAACGTCAGGGAAGCATCGGACTGACTGATAAATACCTCTATTATATTATACTATTATTACGATATTTAAATCATGTGACTTTTTTGTCCATTTTTTTTGTAAAGAATGGTAGTCAAGATATTTCTTTCAAATAAACGCGGAAGTTTCAGTTTCCTCTAAAAATAACTTTTAAATCGCTTCGATAACGCTCTATGACATTTTCCTCCAAACGTTACCACAAAACGTTAGGCCTACCACAATGTTTTACCCAACGTGTTAGAGAGCATCTGCAGAAAAAACACGACGCTAAGATATCTACTCGTAGGTCGGTTGTGAAAGGATCGGTTTTCAACTCATCTTCGACAACGCATTTCTGATGTTTTCCATTGATTTAGAAGTAAGGGGATATCATAGAGCCAGCTAGATAGAGGGATAAGCATGACCCATGTTTGTTTCGTCTCTGGCATTAAATATATTGTACGTGTGACTCAGCTCTCCTTATCTGGAGGAACTAAAATTATCTATCTATCATAGTAAATCTTCTTATTAAAAATCCATTCATCTTATCCGAACAACAATGTATTGAATTTATTGTATGTCTTATTGTGGTCACATTGACGGAACAATTTAAATATAAACCCTTGTCATGATTAATTAAACTCGAAAGTTTGCGCATTTATTTATGACCGAATTCAGAGTTAACATTTGAGTTAATTTCTGGCAGATATTAACTCGTATTTTCAAGTTTTGACTTAAATTCTGACGAAAAACGAACAAATTGACTTCACTTCTGAATTTACACCCATCTCCACAGATATTCGTCCTTTCAAATCTTTTGGCCCACCAGCCACCAAAATAGCGGGCCATATATACGGGCCTATATTTCTCTGGTTAAGGGTGGGGGTTTTGCGGGGAGTTTACCTTCTGCACGTTCCTTGTGGCAGTGCTTTTACCTGAGGGTTGAAAAGGCCAAAGTCATAATCCCCACCCTTCCAAAGGCTGGGCCTGGGTCAAATCAACTTGAATTGTCGTAACCAAGCGTGAACACGCGATTCACGCACATGTAGAACCCGGTAAAATTAAATACGTGAAAAACGTGCAGAAATTATAAATGACGTCAAAATAGAGGATCCGGTTTACACGTGATTCACGTAACGTTGATAACATCAAACGACAGTACGTGAAAATAGTATAAACCAATACAAATAATAATGATATGTTATGGAAATGTATAATATTACCAGCTATACCTCGCCATAAATATGCAGAAACAAATGATTGAGAAAGCGGTAGAGTGTCTTCCTCCTCGTAGAGAGTTTACTCTGTTGTAGCGGAAATAGCCGCGCTTTCACGGTTGGTGATTAAAACATTATTAAAAATACAAATAACTTACAAAGTATATAATGAAGTTCACTGTTTGATCCTTACATGCGTAATTTCATGTTTGCCAATTTTTATGCTTTTTGAACAAACACTTTTTCGGTAAAATACATTTTTCAGTTTTTAGGGTTGTCCCCTAAATCTAAGAATATCTTAAAATTAGCCGAGCAAAACTGTTGGGAATTATCCAAAGGATTGGCATTAATCCGATCTTCATAAAAATAATAGGTTTTATATATCTTTTACAGAAAAATTCAAAAGGAACGAATGTCCTTAAAACTATATTGTACGAGTGACTAAGCCATAGCAAATCTTCTTTCTATACAGTCATCCATTTATCTTATCCCAACAAAAATGTGGTAAATTATTGTATGTCTTATTGTGGCACATTGACAGAACTTTTTAAATATAAACCCTTGTCATGATAGATTAAACTAAAAGGTTTGCGAATTATTACCAACATTTCAACAGAATAAACTATTGGTAAATTACTGCGAGAACGCCAAAAAAACTTTGTTTTTTTTCTATATCATTGATGAACGGTGTTCGGTAAAAGCCAAATGCTTGTATAACTCGTTTCTTTGAAATGTTTAAGTCATTTCTCTTTAAGACCCTATCCCACATAACTAATCTATTACATGAGTGATTTTGGGATTTCTGACGAACTCTTTGGGTGGCACTGTGATCGAGCGGATAGCCTGCTTTACAATTGATCGAGAGGTCCATGGTTCGACCCTTGACCGAGGCACTTGGTAATTCCTTAAACGCTTTCAGAGGCCCCCCCCCCTCCAACTAGAGATGAACGGGTTAGTAACCCAGAGGTAGTCTCGCGTGTAACAGTGCTCTACGCCGGGCATGTTAAAAAAACAAGGGGTCTCTTCGGTAGAGCTAGGGCAGCGCGCCCGGACACCTTGCATCACTCCCAGTGTCTCATCTACTTGTTGTCCTTTCTGCCAAAGCATAGGACCCCATTGGAAATAAGTGCTTGCACTTTTATGGGATATCCTTTACCGAAACAAACAAAACTGATTGCAAAGCCCATACACATAAATTACATACGCTAATGAACAAACGCATTTAATGTTCGTTCATATAAAAAATAAACAAAACTACGAAGATATATAATTGTAGGCATGAACCATTGTCATTATACCTTATTTTCTCACATGATCATCCAAACGAGTATATCAAGTTTCAAAGTGCTATAGATTCGGGGTCTAATAAGGACCCATTCTATTTTTAAAAAACTGGCACTGGCGTTCATGAATTTAAAAGCCAACGTGACATCTATTATACGCCAAGTACTACACTTGATTTCCATTATATAAAAGCTTGTATAATATATTACAGTCACTCAGAGTGTATTTTGACGCTTTAATTTCCATAGTGACCGACCTTGAAACTATCAGTGAATGCTATTTAACGAGTGGAGTCCGTCATGCGTGTCTAATTGCATGTATTTTTTGAATGAATAATTATGTTTAAAATTTGTAATTTTTTCTCTAATGACACATAATTTACACAATGAAGTACACAAGCACTCCTATATGTCCTGAATTATGACTCTATTAATATAACGGGTTTGTGCCTATGTGAACACACATAATGGAATCAAGATTTCATAAATAAATTTGCTGAAAATGATAGCAATGAAAACATTAAAATGTACTTTTCCACTATTTTATAACGAGTTCCTCTCACCGATTTATTTTATACAAAGACCTTAATTACACAGATTGGAAACTTGTACCAAATCTCATGATATCTCGTGGCCGGTCTTCTGAAATCTCGCGAAATCCCATCTCTTTTTAATACCTTATATCTCATGTTCTAATTTACTTAGGAAAAAACATGTAAGTCTATGAAATAGATTTTTTTATTCAGCTTTAAAATGATACATCATTTATTGAAAGCAGTCAATGTTTAAAATAGACCACAAAGAGCCAGACCTAATGTGTGTGAAGTTAGCAGCCAGTTGCCAGTTGCCAGTTGCCAATTCAACTTTTTGAATCGGCAACTGGCAACTGTCAGCTAACTTCACACACATTAGGTCTGGCTCTTTGTGGTCTATTTTATACATCGAATCTTTCGGAAAAATCGAATTGGCAACTGGCAACTGTCAGCCAGCTGACGATTCAAATTTCACTGTAGACTCGAATTGGCAACTGGCAACTGTCAGCCAGCTGACGATTCAAATCTTTCGGGAAAATCGAATTGGCAACTGGCAACTGTCAGCCAGCTGACGATTCGAATTTCACTGTAGACTCGAATTGGCAACTGGCAACTGTAAGCCAGCTGACGATTCAAATCTTTCGGGAAAATCGAATTGGCAACTGGCAACTGTCAGCCGGCTGACGATTCAAATCTTTCGGGAAAATCGACAGTTGCCAGTTGCCAATTCGATTTTTCACAATTTTTTTTTTCGAATTGTCAGCTGGCTGACAGTTGCCAGTTGCCAATTCGATTTTTCTGAAAAAAATTTTTTTTTCGAATTGTCAGCTGGCTGACAGTTGCAAGTTGCCAATTCGATTTTTCACAAATTTTTTTTTTCGAATTGTCAGCTGGCTGACAGTTGCCAGTTGCCAATTCGATTTTTCACAAAAAAATATTGTTTTTTCGAATTGTCAGCTGGCTGACAGTTGCCAGTTGCCAATTCGATTTTACATTGAAATTTGAATCGTCAGCTGGCTGACAGTTGCCAGTTGCCAATTCGATTTTACAGTGAAATCTGAATCGTCAGCTGGCTGACAGTTGCCAGTTGCCAATTCGATTTTTCACAAAAAGAATATTTTTTTCGAATTGTCAGCTGGCTGACAGTTGCCAGTTGCCAATTCGATTTTTCACAAAAAAATAATTTTTTTCGAATTGTCAGCTGGCTGACAGTTGCCAGTTGCCAATTCGATTTTTCACAAAAAGAATTTTTTTTTCGAATTGTCAGCTGGCTGACAGTTGCCAGTTGCCAATTCGATTTTTCACAAAAAAAAATATTTTTTTTCGAATTGTCAGCTGGCTGACAGTTGCCAGTTGCCAATTCGATTTTTCACAAACAATTTTTTTTTCGAATTGTCAGCTGGCTGACAGTTGCCAGTTGCCAATTCGATTTTTACAGTGAAGTCTGAATCGTCAGCTGGCTGACAGTTGCCAGTTGCCGATTCGATTTTACATTGAAATTTGAATCGTCAGCTGGCTGACAGTTAACAGTTGCCAATTCGAATTTACAGGGAAATCTGAATCGTCAGCTGGCTGACAGTTGCCAGTTGCCAATTCGATTTTCCCGAAAGATTTGAATCGTCAGCTGGCTGACAGTTGCCAGTTGCCAATTCGTGTCTACAGTAAAAATTTGAATCGTCAGCTGGCTGACGGTTGCTAGTTGCCAATTCGAGTCTACAGTGAAATTTGAATTGTCAGCTGGCTGACAGTTGCCAGTTGCCAATTCGATTTTCCCGAAAGATTTGAATCGTCAGCTGGCTGACAGTTGCCAGTTGCCAATTCGAGTCTACAGTGAAATTTGAATCGTCAGCTGGCTGACAGTTGCCAGTTGCCGATTCAACTTTCGAAATCGACGAATCGGCTGCTGGGTTGTGAAGTTAGCTGACAGTTGCCAGTTGCCGATTAAAAAAGTTGAATTGGCAACTGGCAACTGGCAACTGGCAACTGGCAACTGGCTGCTAACTTAACACACATCCAGACCTACTCTCTTTTTTATAAATGAAGGTCTTTGTTTTATATAATTTGTACAATTCGCTGGTTTAGAATGAGAAGGTCGTAAGTGCTGAAACATAAGTTTACGATGTGCATCACGAGGCGCTTCTTATGAGCCTACTTTTATGAAGATCGAAATTTGTCGTTTTTACCAAACTGAAGTTGAAGCAGCTTTACCATAAGTAAATAGTAATTTTTGGACAGTATTCCTGTTTTCTCAAAATATCGATTTGGTACTTACGACCTTCACATTCTAAGCCAGCGAATTAAGGGGTGAACACATTGAGGTTGTGGATTGCGGTGAAACAACTGAAAGGGGCAGCAAGTGTCAGAACCCTCAAACTTCTCTTCATGATCAACTAAGAGCAACGTCTAAGTACTTTTACGGTGCCACTTTTACCGTTTAGTTTTACGCATTATCCTCTTCACCAAACGCTAAGGATCTCAGTCTCTTCTTAAAACTGTTCAGGGTTGGTGCAGACACGACGTTTTGCGGTAACCCACAGGTGTTTCAAAAACAGAAAAAAATATGTAAACAAAACGTTTTTATTAAAAACACGATAAATTCCTCTAGCAGCTAAACTTCAGAATCTCATATTCATTGTGCATACATGTACACGCAACCAAAGACAAAAACAAAATAGTTACATTTTATCATATTATCATTTAGATAAAAATCTATAAATCATCCAATATCAAAATGATATGAGTCATCAATTTTAAACAATAAACATGTTGAAGGAATTTTATAAATAAACAAATAAATTTGAATATTCGAAAAAAAAAAAACTCCACACCTGTTTAAAAGTCCCTTTATTTTCTGTTTGGGTTTACATTTTATTCTAAAATAATTGAACCTGCATTATTTGTGATTGCGTGCGGCCGAAATAGGAACCGTTTAAGTGACCCAGTCTAACGGTTAAGTTTATACAGGGAATAGACTGGTTGCATTGTTTAAATCAGGCATATCAAATGAACCCCAAAGAATGTAAAATGAACCCAAAAGAAATACAATTAAACCCAAAAATCGATGTGAACAATCTTAATTAATTCGCGATAAAAACGTTTCTGTTAAATTTAAACTGCATCAAATTTAGCACGCTTTTTGTGGCTTCACTCGGAATGAAATCAATATGCAAGAAATTGAAATTAAGATCGATTAAGTCGATCGAGTGGTTGTTCTGCATATCCGGTTACCGGAGTTTTTTCTTTAAAATATTGAATATCTTGCTGGCGACGAGGATTCGATAATAGTGTTCAATGTCTGTGAAAGTATGGGCGTTTATTGTCGACGTGTGCGCGAACATGTGATACATCGGATTGAAAGTGAGAGCCTGTTGTTGTTGTACCTCTAACTTTAAAGGCGTCGTACTCGAGAAGGTGATCAAATAATCTACATTTCCAAAAAAAACCGCATTACTTTTTAAACAAATTTCATACACATATTAAGTGCCTCCATAGCTCAGTGGATAATGCACCTGCCGTCTAATCTGACGACCGGGTTCAAATCCGGGGGGGGGGCATATATATACGCCTGCCACGTTTCAGTAAAAATAAAGTAATAAAGGCTATGCTCGGCATAATATTAAACTATTCTGATGTAGTGTTCCCATTTCCTTGTGGAGTGATCTTACATACAGGCGTTTTAAGGCTCATTGAACAAGAAATCAATTATTTTTTTAACATTCTTCAAAATGTAATAACAAAATGTATTTGCATTGATTAAAAAAAGGTCACATATTGTTGGTCAGTTATAGTCCTGCTAGAGTACCGTTTTATTAAGCAATTACGAAAGCTAATCTTTCGCCCAGAATATGGATACTTATTTCACAACTACAAACAGTTTACTGTGGTAAAGAGTATAACCAATCTTTAAAGTACTAGAAACTGTAACAGTACCTTATTGGTATACGTTTAAGTATTTTCCTTGACTACACGACACAACCTTTTCAACGCACAGAAAAGTCAACGTTAAGATTTTTTAAGGAGGTGAGATGGGGCGAGGGCATCTCAGTACACACCTAACACATTCTGTGTTTAATAAAAGTATTATAAGCAATTTAAATTTGAGCGAAACTAGAAATTTTCCGAATGTGCTTTGATAAAACAGTGAACATGCACCTTTAAAGTTTTTGTTTGTTTTGTTTTGTTGTTGATAACTTGATCCGGGTATGTGGTTTTTGTCGATAAATTGATACATGTAATTAACAATTGTACTCATTCGAACTAAATGTATTCGATTAGAGAAATTGGGTAATACGCTTTTATTCGGTGACTCATGTACGTGTACATCCCGACGAAATGTACCGAATGTAGAGTCGGCAGCTTCGTGGTACCGTTGTCACCATATTTTTTTAGTTTATAACGTTACATAATTATTTTATGTATTGCAGGGGGGTTGTGAAAAAGTAAGCGACATAATCACATTCTTGCATTGGTCGACCGATGACGTTACGGCGTCCCACTCACAGTACCATACACGTTTGGTAGAAACCGGCGAAGGGTGACTAACACAGTGCTGCGACGGTCTAAGACACACGCAAAAATCTTAAAATGATGAGTAAAGGAAACTTCATGTAGTTACTTATACGCGTACATGAAGTAGATGTCCACCAGAGGCACGTATCTAGTGAGCTTAAAGATGGATCGACTACATCAAACCTATGTTATACAAGGATTTTGATAACTTATCTCAACTCGTGAGAAAACAAGGTTACATTGTTGTCGGTAAATAAAATAAGCTTAACCAGACGTGGAACATCAATAAAAGGGATTATTGCGCCGTTGTATCGAATTTTAAAATCTGCGATAGAGGCCGAGACATTCCGATTGTCTTAGCAACGTTTAACACTGATTAGCAACAAATATGCGCGGACATGTCAGACCGTTATTGTCGCTAGCAGACAACAAGTACAGAAGAGACAGTTGTCTGTTTAAATGTAACATGTTCTTTGTTATCCTGTCCATATGAAGAGTGGACAGGATTTAAGATGAGTATGCAAAAATGTAATAGAACTCATGATTGATTAATACAGTAAAGTTCCGCTAATAAGACCATTTTGATTATTTTGAAATCATGCAGATTTTTGCCAATTTAAGGCCCCAAATTTTTAATTTAAAACAAAAAAGCTCCGCTAATGAGACCGATTCGCTATTAAGACCAGCTTTTTGACTGGTCTTATTAGCGGAGCTTCACTACTAAACGATCTTGAGAAATAAATATACGCCTGATGATCGTACCTCAGTATATGCACTGATCTAATACTTTCAGAATTATGTCTGAAGAGTCCAGTAGTCAATTCCAAGTACGAACGCATCGTCGTGTATATATAGGTATATACCTCACATATAAAAACATTACGCTAATAACAGGTTACAAAATTATGAAAACACACTGTTAGGTTAAAGGCCCAAGCGCAAACCATGACCTTGACTTTGAATTGTAGATTTGTCCCGCGCGTGTTAGGGGCCATCAGCCTATATGTAGCGGAATGTCAAAGATTAACTTAACATCTGTAAATTTGAACTATCTTTGTTTTCGGATTACCTCTACGATTATTGTGACTTTAAACGTCAATACGGTAGATCCCTGTATTTGAGTAAAGTTAATTTTTCTTTCAGAATTGTCAAAAATTTGAACCAAAATATGTGACGGCAAATCAATACAGGTTTAGTGGCTTACCATTGGATATGCGGGTAAACATATGTAGTTAACATGTATTATACTCAAAATTTGATAAAGGTCGCCAATTTGTACTTTCAGATACGTTTGCATTTATTCGGGGGCATTCATAGTCTGTCTAAAGTTTAGTCATATGTTGAAGAAGACCACAGTTGCGGCTGGATTGGTAACCCGGCGATCCTGGTTCGATTCCCTAACGTAAACCCTGCCAATAACATTTCGCCGCATTAATATAGGATGTCTCCGCATTTTGAGAAGTTGCTGATTCCCAGCGAAATGGTAAGTTGGTATCGGTTAGATTAATGTTACGAAGTATAGCACAGTTTATAATATCCACATACAATCGGACAAACGCTGATCCCAATGTGGTCAAAATGCTGATAAGTCTACAATCTAAGTAATGTACCCAGGTGTTGAATTAGCAAGGATTATATATCATATTTATTTAGATGTTACGAGAATGATACACAGTTTGGTCCAATCATAGTTGCTGGGGCCTAATTTACAAACAGTGTAAGTCTAAAACTCAGACTTAGACTAACGTTACATTATCAAATATTTTATTCTCTCTGCTTATGTTATTATAAATATACCTAATTTGATAAAAATTGGTAAAAATGGTCAGTGGGTACCAACAATTAATCATTTGAATATTCACATTGTTAAATTTTATTTGCAAAGAAACGGTGGCGATTATAAATGTTGTTAAGTTTAAGTCTGAGTTTCAGTTTTACAATGTTGGTAAAGAAGGCCCGGATTTGGTTAAACTTGATCTATAAAAGTACGATATCGTACGAATTTTGAAAACAATAAAACATGTTGAATGTCAATCTATATTCTGGCTCACAAATCCAATCTTGATTAGGTCCAGTCGAAACGTCGGAACATCAGCCGATCGTCCGGCGGCGGACAGAGTATATAGTATATGACAGTGTGGTAAGAAATACAAGCAGTGTTACTCATTACCTGGCATCCACACGTCGAGCACATCGTCAGCTGCACATTGATGTTGTGTTTGCGATGTATGTTCGAGTTTCATACGAATTTATTCAGCTTTTTATTCTCTGTATATCGTACGGAGCTTCATGATACGAACTGTGACAAGGCAACACAATTGAAAGAGCTGGTAGAGCGTAAGGACCTGGATGCAATCCGCGACCGCGTCGTACCAAAGACGAAATAAAAATGGTACTCGGCATAAGGGAAACTGGCTTCTTTTCTCTCATATCCTCATAAATGAGGCGCTGAGAGGGATTTCTATAATACTGACCACAGTAAATAACAGACACTAACCGAAGTAACCGAAAATCACTGAAAATGACAAAAATAACTGAAAGTAACGCTGGTTAGCATGATAAAAAGTATGCCACAATTTCAATTTATTTGTTAACAGTATTATAAATCTATCATCAGGGTATGATATCACCAAGGTCCACCATGTCACTGGTTACTACGGAAAGGGTTTGGTAACTATGTAAGGTCCCTACTTATCTACCTCAAGTGTTTATTACATGATTATAGTATCACACAATTTGGTGATATATCTCAATCGACCGGTACCGTATCAAACCGAAGATTTACGAATTTGCACAAACAATCTGATTTAGATAAAACCCATGGTTTTACGGTCCCGGTGCTACGGCGCAACGGCACAGTCCGGGTTTTAGCTGGCGCGTGGTCGTACATTATTTATGAGCAAATAATTAGTCCTAAACACGGCAATCAGAGTCCATGTAATACTATCGCGTATACTGTGAAGTTAGCCTGATAACATAGGGGCCACAGGAAATGACCCCTAAATAAGCGGATAGGAATACGTTTTAATTGCTGTTGACGGCGGTTTTGATTTTGTTTTATGGGATTTTGACTGTTATGGTTACACAGTGTAGTTCTGGCACAGAGCGTACTGACTCGCTGTGGCTGGTGGAGCTGATACGGACTCGAACAACGTTAAACTTGTCAACATCAGAATTGTTATCGTTATATATATTATACAGGTAATCTAATCGTTAGACGACGCATTGAAATACTGAGACAATTTTCAATCGAAGCATACTTATGTATATGTTTTGTTTGATTGATTGATTGATTGATTGATTGATTGATTGATTGATTGATTGATTGATTGACCTCTGCTAGTCACAATTATTAAATTCTTTAAATTTTCCGACCGTTCGTTTGTTCATTGGGACGCCATATTCGTCCTAAGTGCATTTACTTTCTGATTATTATCCGTTAACGAGAAACATGATTCGCTTAGAATGAGAAGATCGACCTTAAAACTCTCATACATATTTGAAATCTTCATTACATGGTGCTTCTAATGAGCCTATTGTCAAGAAAATCGGAACTTGTCAAGTTGACTGGGGCTAAAAGGTCGGTTTTACCTGTCGGTACAGGTACTCACTAAAGAGTATTTCCAGACTCCCCCCTCCTACCCGGCCTCGAACTTCCGACCACCATCCTACTGATAGTGTAGTGCAAAAAACATCGTGGGAAAAGTTACTGTTTACCACGAGTACGTCATCCGTATAATGGTGCATAGCTATCTATAAATATCCATGAATAAGGGCCATCCGAAACCCTTTGTTGCGCCCTTTTTAGAAAACATTATGTCAACGTTAGCTATGACACTGCAATATTTCAACAATACAAATATTCCCGTATCGCCCACGTTATTTATGATAGTAGCGTTCAAATTCCGATCCACATTAAAAGCTCGGTAAAAGAACGTGGGTGTTTATGCTGAATAATAATAACAACAATAATAATAATAATAATAATAATAATAATAATAATAATAATAATAATAATAATAATAATAATAATAATTTCTGGTGCAATGTCACATTGATTTCGTCATTTGACCTGCCAGAATCGGAGCGGTCACACACGTAGCCACGGGTGAAAATATAAATTTCTGTGACCATGAATGAAATAAAATAATAACTTTCACTAAAAAATCTTTAATTACATACAATTCCAAGAGCTACATTAACAAGTCAACAATTGACAATGCCATTTAATCACATTTTATAATAAATCATTGTTATTCAAAAATTGACATGCTTCTTAATAGTCGTTTTTATTCCACTTTTTATCATTAATGTCAAATTTGATCGTATATTGAATGTATATAATTATTTGGCGATATAATACGGGCGTATAAAACATCGAATAAAAACAGTTATTTTAAACAAACAATTTTGATATTATGAAACGTTATTCGACCGCTTTTTCGTTTTCTGTTGAATAACTTCAAATTTGGTAAAATTTCAGATTTTTCAAAATACTATTAATCACGTTTAACGTATCGTTAAATCGACACGACCGTTATATTCACATTAGCGACACTCGAGACGACTTCGTTCATGAATCGGTTTATCGGTTACTTAGCAACATATGAAATGGGCGAATATCCGAATATCCATGTCCAAAATTTATTTTTATATTTCGTTTATCACGTGGTACATTTTTTCCACAAGAGTTGTCGTTCTTGGTGCGGATTTGGTTTCGGCGTTATGTAAATAATACGACCATATTATTGACAAGCTTTTAGATTGTACCCCGTTATGCTATCTTTTATGTAAATAATGATTTTAGATATTACACATTAATTCCCATGCATTTAATCTAGGGAACTGGGTGACCCTTTTTTTACCTTTTTGGGGTTTAAAATCGCGTATAAACGTAATGCAGGTACTGTGAAAGGGTGTTCTTTTTTCTAATCATGTATGGAATAAATTATCGTTGTGTCATGTATTTAACTGAATAAAACTCCAGACTGTAATCCAACAATGACTGATAAGGCCAGACGATTCAATACTGAGGTTATAACATTTTGCAATAACTGTTTTTTTTTAAGAAAAATACGCCTCATTATAAACACTTTAAACAGTAACTGAATGAAGATGCTCGGTAGCGCTTTGTTTATGCGACGGGAACCAGGGCATGCTGCCCAAACGTAATTGTGTTAAAATTAAGCGAAACATTCCCCCCCCGTTTTTTATCAATGATACAGTTCCCTGTGATAGTTACTACCATTAATTTAACAAAACATTTAAAAGATATCGCCCCTGTCGTAGATTTTTATATTTTAATTTCCGTGCTCATCCATATGAGGTGGAATTTGATTTTTGCCAAAATCTCTATAATTGTGAAGGAGATATTCAGTGACATTTTTGTATTTTACACAAATTGACAACTTCTGTGACACTGCATAATATGGTTTACCTAATTTACCCTGACATAATTCTAACACCAACCTTCTAGTTCTAATTTTATGTCGAATCAGTAAAAATGGGATTGAAAATTATTAAAGAAGATGCATCTGTATTTTTCATGATCAAATTAAACAAACATTTAAAAACACGTTTGTAAATTATAGATGGCCACAGTTGGTTTCCTGCAATTTGAGAAATACATATTTAAATACACATTAAATGGATACTACATAATCAGCCTAAAGTTTTGCGCGTGGATTGATTCAATCTTTGGATGATGGAGTGTTTTGACTTGGAAATATGCGTCATTTTTGTAATTAATCAGACGACTTTTGTTTTAACATAACCTAATAAAAATGTATTACATAACCTTAGAACTCACTCAGAAAATATTTGTTTTCAGAATAATGAAATTCCATTTTTTCCTCAAAAAGTATATGCTAACAGTCTACAATTAGCGTGTAAATGAATTCACATTTGAATTGTAGCTACATTCTCTTTAATTTAACACGATGCGGAAACTCGTAGAACAATAATTATGTTGCAAGTTTTGTCTACTCAAGATTAAACCTCTGTTAACCAAAACCCCGGGTGATTCACTCATACTTAACAATTGTCAGAAATGGCACATTTCACACTATGAAGTATTATACTCTTAACAGGGGCTGCTAGGCATACGCAAATACGCACATCATGTGTACGCTGTTTGAAGAAATAAGTTGATTTAAAAAGGCAATAAAATGCAATGGTTCACCATGGTTATGCATATGTTCAATGTGATAATAAAACTGTAAATCATATCGAAAACTTGCATGCATCTTAAACGCTACAAATTAAGTTTTAGCCACTTTAATAAAAAAAAGTGTCATAGTCCATGTAATAACACGGTTTCTTCTGCATGAAAATGATCATAATACTATGTTCTGAAACAACTCCAGAATGCATGCATGGCTTCGTAGAAATAACAAAATACCCGGGGGAGCATGCCCACCGCCGATACATAGGCAATTTCGCCACATATGATTCTCATATGAAGGGATCTGCATATGATCCTCATATGATTCTCATATGAAAATGAGATCATATGATTCTCATATGAAAGGTTTTATATGAGAATTATATGTGGCGAAATTGCTTGTGTACAAACTATTATTATTATTATGTGTGTACATTTTGTACATTGAAAGTAAGCGCAGCTACATCCCTGGCATCAATATAGCGACCACATATCTGAAACTATATTTCTCTGGTTTAGGGTGGGGGATTTTGCAGGGATTTGAAAATGCAGACTCAAAATCCCAAACCTTCCCCTGGTGCTGGGTTTAATGACTGGTGTTACAATCAGTGTCGAGGAATTCTAGCTTCAAATCAGATTGTCGTAACCAAGCGTGAACTCGTGATTCATGCACTGTAGAACTATATTCGTAAAATCAAATACGTGAAAAACGTGCAGAAATTACAAATGACGTCAAACATAGAATCTCCGGATTACACGTGACTCACGTAAGAACGTAAAAAACGTGTAAAACCGGTACGAATGACGTTATGGAAATATATATTACAAGCTATACCTCAAAATAAATATGCGCAAAAATCTGGATTGCGATTTCATGCGGTAGATTGTCCTGCTCGTCGAGAGTTTAGCGGAATATCGAAGTCATATAATACTAAGATGGAACAGATGGTTAAGGTATCTTACTATGTGGACTGCTGGTCGTCTCGATAGTGAAACATCATTACTAAGACGTCAAATAAAGAAATAATTGTTGACCCTTTGCTTAACGGCCAATTAGAATCTACTAGTATATAATTATATTTACCGGAGACAAACGGAAATGGTCAAGCTTTCCCGATTGGTAATCGCACTGCGGTAACGTTACGCCCAAAATACTAGTAGTAGGGAGTATAACTGTGGCTATTAAATTCACTGGTTTTTACCTGTACCACGAATTTTACCAGTGGTTTGAAAAGTGAAAATTGCTGCCATTTACCGGGATTTTGACCGTGATTTAAATTGACTGATGGATTACGCTCCAGTGCAGCCCTAGACTAGTCTATATCAATGACTGACCAAGTCTACCAGGGGCCATAATTCTGCTAAAAGTTTGGATAACATGGCGTAGACAATGTAGTGCACCGGGCAATTAAAAGGGGCGGTGGATAGTGTGGGAAAAGTACCGGCGGGGTTAACTTTCCGATTTCCTCGCACTGCCGGGTAAGTTCAGGGATTTTGTACCGCGCAAAACTAGCGGGGACATATTGTCGATCGGGACTACATTTCTCTGATTTGGGATGGAGAAAAGGTTGGTTGGGAATTTGCATTCTGTATGGCCTTTGGGTGCAGGGATTGTACACAGGGGTTGAAAAAGCAAAAGTCAAAATCCCCGCACTTCACTGGTCGGTGCATTACGCCCTAGTGTATCTCCTAGTCTATATTAATATATGACTATGACTATCTAGTGGGGAGCGGTTGCCTAGAGGTAGTGCGCGCGCTTCGAGATCGAGAGGTTCCGGGTTCTATCTCCCTCTTGTCGACTGATTAATTTCTCTGAGCAAGACCGACATGCTCCACTCCTGCATGGAGTAAAATGGTACCTGTGAGGGCAGTGTCTATTCCTGGGCGCCGCAGATCGTTATTGGCTGCCACACCCACAGGAGAGAAATAGTCGGAGACACGAGTGTAGTTTTCCATATGTAGCTAGGGGAGTTAAAATGTTAAAGAGTACTTGAGCGGCCTAACAGCTTAAAAGAGCCCTGGAAAATCGGTAACTTTTTATCACGGGCAATAATTATGCTCAAATGTTTGATAACATGGCGTATGATGTTAGTGATTAGTGAATCAAATATTTGCCCAAAGTACGATTCTCGTCCTTTAATGCATCATTCCCATTGCGTGCCAGAGTCCGGCTTCAGACCAGCTTGACGTTACCAAGCGTGAAATCATGATCCTTGAACTGTTGGTAGAAATCTAAGCGTACAATCAAAATACGTGAACAACGTGCTGAATTTACAAATGATTTCAAAACCAATACGAATTTTCGAAACCCCCGATTTGCACGTGGTTCACGTTACGTTGGTAAGACAATGGGGGCGAATACACTAACACACGAAATGAGAAATCATTTTCCTCTTGTAGAGTTTCGTTTCGTTAGTTATAAAATCTTTGTATCGGCTTGCTTTTCAACAAGGAAAAACTAATCACACCGTGAAAAAGGAAAGACAGTTTGTTCGGTTAGAGAAAAGAACGCCAACTCTGTCTGTTTGGCGCGTTCAAAGCGCGAACGCTCTGTCTGCTTGGTTATTAGAGGAGGATAACCGTGTGCATGCATAAGGATTTCAAGTTGAAACATCATCAAATTTGCTCTTTTATACCAAATGATGACAGCGTAAGAAAGTTAAATTCGCTCAATCATAACAGCAATTTGAATGGTAACAAGACACAAAACATTGCATAAGATGAAACAAATAGATTTATTGAGACAAAATGCACATGTATACACTTTTTACGTCAGTATAAACAATAATATTAATCTAATATATTAAGATAAAAAAACACATCTACTTCAACACTACTTTTTCAATTCAGTGCAATTACATCGATATGGATCAGAACAGAGAGTGGCCTCGTGTTTAGCATTAGACTCATGAACTGTTATAAGTACACCAACACAGTACATAACGTTACGTGCAAATAGTCGGTCGGTCGACATGCCGAATGGTTTTTCAATAAACTCCAAAACGGATGGACCTAGGATTCTAAAATTTTAAGTGGAGATTATTCGTTCGCCACAGACGGTCCGACTCAATTTCAAGGTCATTTGGATCAAAGGTCAAACTCAACATGACCTTTGAACACACAGCAATTACTGGTCCAGACTATAAGAAATGTAGGCTCTTAGATCGTGAGGTTGCTAATGATCAGATGTAGGCTCCTACCAATTTTGAGGTCGATAGGTCAAAGGTCAAGGTCGTGGTGACCTTAGCTACACTAGGCTAATTACTGTCATGAGACGTGCATGTTGCATAAACCTCTCTTGTACGGTCTGTTATCGTAATTCTACCGGTTTTGTGTTTTCCTGGTGTGGGTATTGATGGACAATGTGTATGTAACATTTTGAGACTTCGTGCGATAATCATTTGTTTTGCACGTGCATTTTGCATAATTTGAAATTCACGGTTCACTGCTCGCATTTGGCAAATTATAATTATCTAATTATAGGAAATTGCTGCTGAACTACTCGCATGAAGACATGCACAAATGAACATGATATCGTGTATAATAAAAAAGATATATACGCATTAGATGTTGGTGTTCTTATAACATTTAACTAGTGTAGATCTATATTAATATGAAGAGAAAATGTATATAATTATGTATTAATAAACAATAACAATGAAATAAAATAGAAATAAAATGTTACACAATAAATTATACTCAAATCATAAACAAAACGGGTCTATAAATTAATGAAAACATAATAAAAATAGTGAACACAACCGGTATTAATTGATTATACGGTTCATTGCATGGGGTTCTATAGAGAAAAAATATCTAATATTAAATGTGAAATATCATGTACATTCCCAACAAGGGACCTCACTCTGTAGATAGCGGGTTCCAGTAAATGGATTTACCAAAGTTTTGTGATTACTAGTATAGTTATATAAAAAATATGCTGACGTTACACACATTCTTATAAACGAAACAAATATTCATTCACCGGAAGTCACAACCTAATATTTGGATTCGACAGTAAATAAAACATTAAACACCATGCATGCTTTACACTTGTACATAAAAATAAACATTCTGCAAGACGTTCTGAAAGAGAAACCTCATTCTCGTTAAACCAGTGTATTTTTCACGTGAAATAAAGTCTGGAGAATTGACTTAATACTGATTCATGAAGATGGAGAAACCTTTACAGACAAACTTTCAGCAACTTACGAAACCTTCGGCAATATCAAACAATGTTCAGAAATAGTAACCTTCGAAACTGTCCCAAAGTTTTAAGCAATGTTCATTAACGTTTAGAAATGGTCGAATTTTGTTGAAAAAAAAGTTTTTGCAACATTCAAGGATTTAAAAAGATTCGGGAATGTTCGGCATTGGTCGACAATATGCAACACTAGCTGGTAACACCCAGAATATTTTTTTTCAGTCATATCATTATGCTCGTCTACGGTCGACAAAGATCGACAACCTTCCGTAAACATTATTCTTACTTGAAAAGTCTTAGTAGAGAATAAAAACACCGGCTTAACTACCGATACACATTTTGGTTGGTTTGAAAATTCGACCACAAGTCGGTTCTTATGACGTCACAAATTGTCGGGTTTACTGACTTAGATCTTAGACTGGTTTGAAGGTTTCAAACATTGACTGGTTCAGGCGCATCCAGGTTTTCCTGTTCACGCTGCGATTCTAAAACAAAATGGCGTCGTCTTGGTGACGTCAGAGGACTTCCGGTACCATCATCGACAAACACATTATCTGGTGGAAGCTTTTTGGGCGGAGAGGAAGGTAAGGTGGTGTACTTTTCAGTGTTTCTGAAAATGTAAATATATGTTTATAAAACATGACTTAGTTATAATATTGAAGTGGTCATTACAAAAACATACACAGTTCTGTATGCGAGTACTGAGTGGTAGGGTACTTGTTCTTAAACTGTAAAGAAGTCTGTAACATGAACGTAACTATTCAAAATGTGGAAAATGTTTCAGTTGTTTGACGAAGTACGGAATAAGTACTGGGGCCTTATTCAACAACGATGTAAGACAAAATTCAGATTTAGACTTGATTTTGCCAAATGTTCTAATTTGCTCTCAAGTTTATATTCATGTACTGATTTTGATATAACAGGGTGTACATGTGCAGTGGGTAACACCAACTCATCAGATAAAATTTCACAATTGTTCAATTTAATTGCCAAAAAACTTACAGTGACTATAAATGCCGTCAATTTGAAGTCAAAGTCTGAGTTTTAGTCTAACTGCATTGATGAATAAGGTCCCAGGTTGATAGTTTGTTCCAAAAACAAGTAAATTTACTCGTGGTCACAGGTGTTGCGATGATTCCCCTGAACTGACACATACTCGACCTCTATATTATATCAAATCCCCACAATAAATCGCCCTCCAAAATAAAGCACACTTGCATTTCTTCAACTCAAATTTATCTTACATAGATTAACAAAAGCATATAATGCCTTTAAAATAAACGACTAAGTATACAATCCAATGAGGCTATATGGAACGCCGTGTCTGCCTTAACTTTGGTATTATACCGTGAATAAATGGATGCTATGGCGTTCCATATAAATACATGTAGCACTACGTACATTTCCTGGAAAGCTCTTCGTGGTGACAGTTCTACGTAGGAGTCTGACGAGAACCTTTCTCTGAACGGCGACAGTGTGATGGGCGGTGGTAACAATGCTCGGTTCGCTTGTTTCGATACAGATGCCGGCTCCGAACGGCTTCTCACATGAACAGGTATTAACGGCGACTTCGTTGGTGACGTCATAATGGCGGACTCATGGTGTATTTCTAAAACGCAAAATGATTTTGTTTTGTTTTTGTAACAACATTTTGATAACAACGCCTTTCATAAAAAGTGATTCAAATTTCTGTTATTACACTGAAACCGTGTCATAGAAATGTTGATAAATTCGATAATAATCATTGTCCAAATTATTAGAAACTCCTACATTACAGTGAAGGAGAAGCCAGAAAGAACCAAATACTGTTTATGTCAAGCCTAAAAGAGGGAGGGTACATATAACATTTTCCCGACTCCCTTTTAGCTTAAACAGAACAGAACAGAACAGAACAGAACAGAACAGAACAGAACAGAACAGAACAGAACAGAACAGAACAGAAAGTTTACTATAGAGTAAAGCCAAAGCATGCATAAACTGAGAACTTATAAATAAAAAGGTGGTAATTGAATCTCAAAATATACCCTACCTAGTTCTTTTTTGCAGTCCAGATAATTTCCCCAGTCAAGTTTGACAGCAAGCACTATCTCTGTACAGTCGAATCGTTCCAAGAGTTCTTCACTTATGAATGCGTCATAAAACTGCTTTAACAAGTCACCACTCTTGTATGTATGCCACAGGTCAAGCAGTGCGTCAATGTTGGGACAGTTTAACCTGAACACAATACTCCCAGAGAACATATCCTCTAAGGTTCGTCCATACTTACACATACATTTAATAGCACACAGAACACGCATAGAGTTATACACATTGGTATGTGTTTCATTCAGCTCGGCTTGAAACTGTTCAAATGCATCAGCACTTCTGTCTATACGCCGTATCTTGCTGTACGCGTCCATGGCCATCAACAATATCTCATGTTCAATGTTCGTACATTTACAATCCTTACTATCATGATCCAGTTCTCTCAGTATATCCTCCGTCTTTTTGTCATTCTTCTCCTTAATACTTTCAACGGACAGACGGACATCGATATCACCTTAAAACATAGAAACAAAATACATGATCAAAATTGTACCAATCATTTACCATTTGCGCTCCGAATAAGTATAAAGTAGATACTTTCTACATCCTGGAATTAAACGAAATTTAATCTCCTACGATTATAAATTATTTTATAATGTTCTTATGCATATTTTATAGGGCTTATGTCAGGTTACTGCCAACAAATCAGTTTATTTAAAATGAACTAGAATATCGCAGCCGGGGTCCTTGTATCATACTAAATCGTCGCATCAGTCGAAGTTAGAGATCACTGGCCGATCTGGCAGGTAAAACCCCGAATGACCTACTCCAGGTCAAACGCAAACTGTGAAGATAAGTTTCCAGTACTATTACTGTCGGGGAAAATGTTCTTAAACATTGGAATAGTTTGTGATCTTCCTTTATCACATAACCGGCGATGTGGGAGTGCATTAAAGCCGTGCCGGAAATATCGTAATGCTCCCCCAGCCCGTTACAGAAATATGCACATTAGCTTGGTGCATGGTTGATTGGTTCAGTGTGATGTAACGTAAGCCAATCCGTGCTTTGATTCGACCCGTAAGCCACCCATGAAGTCCGTGCGTCACGCACCAAATACCAATAAATTTGGTTGGAAACCTGATGAACATATGCAGCATACATCGTCATTTTTCTAAGAAATTTAGCATTTACTAAGGTTATATGATAAATAGAATCTTATATTCGCGCTCATTCCTTACCATTTTTATTAAACTCGTAGACAAAAACAACATGACACTCGGCAGAGCCTCGTGCCATATTAGTTTGTCAACTCGTTTAATAAAAATGGTAACGAATGAGCACTCATTCCAGATCCTCTATTTATATATCTACCTGATCGTCTCTCGCGTGGCGAATCTTCATCCAGCATCAAACCGGAAGTGCCTTGATGACGTCGATAATGTAAACCGGAATCGCCGCCATATTGACCGGAAGTTGGTCTAAGATATTGTGATTCTTCATGCGGAGATCCTCCGCGACGTAGGATATCTTTCAAATTTTCTAATTCTTCAGGGTGAAAATTCTTTGAATGTAGAAACTGAAGAACTTCCGCTGGTATTTCCATGGAATCTTGTCTGGACGGTGACGTCATACTTGATGTCATGCTTGAATATTGTCGTCTGATACCTGCAAGGTATAATAACACACTCATGTATGATATACTTTTGTATTATGTATGTGACTTCATATGAAAAAGAGCATCTTCACAGTTGGTATTAATAAAAGGTACACATTTTTATTCACATTTGTTATAAAAACTAACACAATTTGTTGTTATTTAACATCCGACACATACATGTACTTTATGCACAGATTGGAATATTCGGCTTACCTGAGCTGTATCCGGGCTCTCCAGTCATAAACAAGCGTTTACGTACATCTTCTCGGAACAACTCACGGTCCCAAAAACGCTCTTTGCCCTGTAACATAGAAACGCATTTACTGTGCATTACAAATGTACTCGTATGGTTTCTATTAACTACAATGTAGAATTATAATTTCATTTTAAGATTTTAGTTACAAATTTATGAAAAACATGTTTTGCGCGACAAGAAAACTAATAAAAGACTGTGCTAAAAAGTATGCTATAAGCATACAATAGTATATGAGCGCATAACTACAGTTTACTACAATTTTTTTTTTAAATAGTTAAAATTGATGCAAAAAGTGTTAAATGCGCGACAAGAACACTAATTATCAGCAACTCTGAGTTTACAAAAAATACTCAAAATACTTAACAATCCTGGCGGAAAACTATTGGTCTTGTATATAGAATGGTGTAAATATGATAGAATACTTACCGCATTTTCTTGTGAGCTCCCTTCTGTCTGTCCTAATAACGGGCTGGGTTTGGAGACCCTGGTTCTCATCTGTCTGGGACTACAACGAGGATAGGACAAGGACCGTTCATACTGGCATCGTACCTCCTCACTGATTTCCCGAATGTCTTTCTCGTTTGGTGATCTGTCCTGGTAACTCAGACCCCTCCTCACAGATTCAACCACGCGTGAATTAGGGGACAGCTCATTGCTTGAGCAGCCATATATCTCCTTCGCGCGATCGCGTTCTCGTTCGAGCATGCGCAGTCGTGTACTCAACGTCTGCTGCTCTTGGCGCAATATTCTTTCATTACTCGACACGGTTGACTTCCGGCCCGAGGATTCTGATGACGTCACGATTCGTGGACTATATGGTAGCGGGTCAGTGACTGTCACCTTCTCTGGCCATACAAAACCTCTCTCAGACACGTGGCTCTTGTATGACGAGTGTGCATGCGAGCTGCTTACGTCACTTCCGGTTCTAGATTTCCCAGCATGCGTATCATCGTGTTCTTTCTTCTTGTATGGTGAGTCTGACACCAGTCTGCTGCCGTACTCTCTGCTGTATTCACCACGTGATTCCTGCTTTTCCTGGTAATCATCATGCTGTTGATGCTGTTGTGTTTGTTTGTACGGCGATAGTTTCCTAGGAGGGACAGATTCGGGGAAAATGAATATACTGTTTTCACTCGTCTTTGTGTTGCTAGGTGTGGTGTTGGTAAACGGCGAGGTTAAACATATATCGCTAAGGTTGAAATTGCCCGGGCTTGGTTGACAACCGTAATCAGACTCTTCATAGCTGTAAGATATCTCTGGTAGTCCAGCGTGCATTTCCGCCGGATGTCGACGATCAGACATTTCCGGATTACGTAATACACCACGTGTTTCCACCGGAAGTCGCCGATCGGAAATATCTGGTATTCGAACTCCTTCGTGTGTTGCCGGTGAGAGTATGCGGCTGGGTATGTTTCTTGACTTGCAAGCACCATGTCCGCTCGCAGTGACGTGAGTAGACGTGGCAGAATGAGAATCACGTGACAAACTCGAGGTAACGTGTGATGACGTAGCAGTTTGTAGATCACGTGACACCGAACATTCTCCATCAACTTCGTCACGTTGAGTGACCGAGTCCAGATACGATTGACTATCGGTCAGAGCGACTTTCTTCCTGACCCGTAAAGCGTCCGTTCGGTCTGCTGTATCCACGGATAGTTGACGCTTTAGTTTTGCTTTTGGAGGATCTTGTAGTTTTATAGATGAGTGTACACGCAACATTTCTGGTCGGTTCACTGAAATTAAGAGACATTATCTCAATACGATTATCATACAACTCAACATTTAATAAAGGGACCAGTTGGTGGAAGAAAGATGCGCCTGTCGTTTGTGATCAATAAAAATACAAGATTACATACAAGTATAACATTTTACACTGTATCTATACAATGGTCTCATAAAAAATATCACATTTTCAAACCGTAAACGTGCGTCTTATAACCTGATGCATTTTACTGGTTACCCGATGCGTCTAAATAACCATATGCGTCTTATAACCCAATGCGTCTTATAACCGAATACATTTATGTTAGTACATGGACATTTCCTACTGTCGTTTCAAAAAGAAATTCTAATGAGGTAGCTATCCCATTCGAATGAATAGGGGGTCTACCGTTTACTCAGTTACACCCAATTTAACATAGATAAACACAGTGCACCTGACGGACGAACCAATGATTATAACCGTCAGTTAAGTTTGAACGGACTATCTATTGTATTAGGAAACTTGTACATGTATAGTTACAAAAGGTCTACCAAACCGTGTGGGGTTATATACAGTTTACATGTACTGTAAAATCATTTAATTTCGATGGGGCAAAATTTCGTGGTTTTGGTTAAAAAATACTATTTCGATGGGACCTTAATTCGTGGATTTTGCATTTCGGGTGATAAATCTAAGGTCAACATTAGTGTTAGATAGTTTTTAATTTCGTGGTTGAAAGGTGAGCCACGAAATTCACGAACTTTGAATTTGATCCCCACCAAAATTAATGATTTTGCAGTATTTACATTTAGAATCATTGTCCTTATCCATGCTTGAAGTATGTCTGTTACTCCGGCTGTCATCCATCGAGGGTAGTATGACAGGTGCCGTGGCAGGACATGTAAGGTCAAGGTCACGTCTAGGTCTACTGGATTCACTCTCACGTACCAGCCGATCAAACAATGGGAACTGTAAAACATTAAATACATGTAGTATATCATTCGGTTATTTCCGGGAACGTCAGTCAAATCAGTGTTATATGTATAGCTTAAAAAATTTTGTTGCTTTTTTTTTGCTGCTGTTGTTGCTGTGGTTGATGTTGTTGTTGTTGATGCTGCTACGGTTGTTGTTATTGTTGCTCTGGTTGATGTTTTTGTTGCTGCTGTTGATATTGTTGTTTGTTGTAACTGTTGCTGTAGTTGATGCTGCGGCTATTGTTGCTGTTGCTGCTGAGGTGGTTGCGCTACTGTTGTTGTTGTTGTTGCTGCTGCTGCTGCTGCTGTTGCTGCTGCTGCTGTTGCTGTTGCTGCTGCTGATGTGGTTGCTGTTGTTGTTGTTGTTGCTGCTGCTGCTGTTGTTGTTGATGTTGTTGTTTTTTATGATGATGATGTTGTTGTTGCTGCTGCTATTGCTGCTGTTGCTGTTGTTGTTGATGTTGTTGTTGATGTTGTTGTTGTTGATGATGATGATGATGTTGTTGCTGTTGTTTTTGTTGCCACTGTTGTTGTTGGTGCTGTTTTTTTCAACTAGAATATGTTCTTCATATACAAATGTATACAGAAAATAAAAGAATCAATCAATCAATTTTGTTTTAAAACAAATCTTGAATCTGATTGAGTTAGCTTTAGAAAAGAAAATGTTTACTCTTTTTTACAAATATTTGTTTAGAAATAAAAATGAAATTCAAATCAGTGCTGGGCGACTTCCGGCCTGTTATCGAATCAGATACAAAATTCGTTATCTTCAGATTTTATCCCATTCATACAGCTTTAACTATGTTCAAATACTCCAAATATTGATTATCACAAAACTAAGCACACTTTAAAATGTTTCCCATGGTAACACGAATAACTTAAAACCGAACCCATTACAGTCGTATTTTTATGAATGACAAATCTACTTCAATATATGGAACATTGATAAATTACCTAAGGTTCGCGTTTTTCTATGTGGTTTTGTGCATTACAGCTTATAAGCATGTGACATTTTTCAAAAGTATAAGCTTGTTTCCCTGGCGACCACATTGATATGGTTATTTGTATGTGGTTTAACTTATTTTCTATAATAATTACATATATGTAATCATGTATGTTACTTTTTTGCGAATGCAAATATTGCCATCATAATGCAAAAAAGGAAGTTAAGGGTGAAGTCTTGGTATATAAAAGGGAACACATTATAGCGTGTATGCATGTACATGTACAAGTATATGATATTTGAGCAGTCTTGCATGCGTATAACAGAAGGAGTGTTTAGACAGCACATTTCAGATAGTTCTATGTTATTAGGAATACAAGTAATTGTATCAATGATAAAATAAAAACGAATTCAATAAAAAGGAATAATCAATAAGAAAACTTGTGTGTTTTTCTAACTTATATTTATTGCTCTGGACATCTCATTTCTAGTGCTAACCATCTCCACTAGTGTATCAGAGAAGCGAAGCCAGTCTCCCTTTTATGCTGAGCGTTCAGCAAGGGAATTACCTGTACCATTTTTATTTCGTCTTAAGCGGACGCTCTACCACAAGGCTATCGATGCTGTACAATCTACTACTACATATTTATTCGACATCGGAGCACCATAATATATTTCAGATTACACAACATAGGTTTGAAAGTATATCCTTAATATCAACGTGTCAGTTAAATGGTTAACTCGAATGGCATTCAATACGACGTACAAAAAAAATGAAATCACAATTTTTTGTTTCCAGAGCTTTTCAGAGCTCAGTGCTTTCTTGTAGTTCTTATTAATATGTAATTATTATTTTATGCATATGTCTTGGACTATAACTAATGATGACGTTTCACTGGGTCGCATCTCAGCAACACACAATATGTTTTTTGTTGAGTCGCTTTGTAAGTACCAACTAGAGTAGGAAGTAGACTGTTGATGAAGTCAACCCTTTGCTCATGTTGGGCTATTCATTTTTTCACGTTATTTCCTGTATTATATTATTAATATGCATTCTATTTCTTTATATACTAAGTATACTTTGTATACAGGCAACTCTCGTTATTTCGAGATTTAGGTCTATATTAAATATCGATATTTACTATGTACGGTATTGTTATTGTTCCCGTTGTTCAGAAAATGAAAGTTTGCATCAATGTAAAGGTGGAATAAAGTCGTATATATAATTAGAGTGGTAGACTTACTTGTCTCGCCCTGGCTGGTGTAGATGATGACGTCACTGTCGGTGAAGATACCATAGATGGTCACGTGATTCCTGGTGAAATATATGTCCGGAAACTTGGCACAGTGTGTACGGAAACTGGTCACAGAGCGTTCGAAAACTGGTCACAGGGCGTCCGGAAACTGGTCACAGGGCGTCCGAAAACTGACCAGTGTTCCAAAGACGGTCAATGTCCTACAACAGCTCAGCTAACTTTATAAAAAAATCCAACGTCCCGTTATACCGTTAAATACACTTTGTTCACTAAACGTTCTATATCGCATAGCAACAGTTTTAATATGTACACTGAAGGATCACATCCACGAAATTCTAGACGTCTATTGTTTCCATTGAGTTCGTGGTTTTATTCGTAATGAAGTGGGTGGGATATATTTCACAAAGAATCGCTGAAAACATATCGGGTAGGCAATCAATTAAACGAACAAAACATTTTTTTTTAATTCAACCAAAAAAAACGTGCGATGAATGTAATATAAATCATAATGTATATAATCTACATTAAAAAGTTTGCTGTTTTAAAACAGAAGCAAAATATTTGACAGTTATTAAATGGTGCTCAATTAATTTTTTTTTAAATCGGATTGAAATTTGAGGAACAAACCCTGAAATCCATGCAGCAATATCAATCAAAAGCCTACCACAATTTAGATAAATAAACACAGACTTAGTTAATTAGAGATACAAGCAATTCAAAATTATTTTCCCAACACTGTAATCGTTTTAACATCGCCGTTTCACTTACAATAGAAATAATATCCAGCACAACGAATTGTTTTCACCAACAATTGAATAAAAATTATATAAATATATTTATTTATTTCAAAATATTTTGAAAAAGTCACATACATAGAACGGTCCAATGTTTAGTGACTGTTTGAATACGTTGTAAACACATGTCAGAAATTTGAAATTACCGGTAAAATTTAAAACGCTAGATAATGCAGGTTATATTTCCGGTGAATCGTGTGATAACGGCAGTTATTACAACTTGATCTGAGTTAAAGGTACCCCACTCAAGATTGCAATATTTGACTCAATCGATAATACATTAGAGTCAATACTACACTAGAGTCAATACTACACTACTGTAACACTAGAGTCAAAATACTAGAGCTTATAATCATATTTGACTCCGTCAGTACTACACTAGAGTCAATACGAGTTTTAATATCATGATAGTTGACTTGAGTCAATACTATTTATAGCTTTATTTCCTCCAAAGTTTTGGACGAAAACAAACGCTGGTTGAACGAGAATACAACCAATACCAAAATCATCAACAAAAAAAACAGCAACCATCAAAGAAAATATCATCATCATCATCAACAACAACAACAACAACAATATACACATTTAGTGTCATCACTATTATCACACAACAACAACGTCCAGCTCATAAAACATTATCATTGAATGTCAGATGTCAATATAACGTATATGGTGTTGCTTCAGATGACGTTGAGAATGTTAATTTATTTTTGATGATGCGGATATTGCTGCTGATAATTTGATTTATTAAGCCTCTTGGTTTTGCTGGTGTTACTTGTGACCGATTCAAGTTTTTTGTTTTGACTGCATTTTTGTGTTGTTATTGTACATTTTTTGCGGTTGTTGTTTATTTCATTTCCAAAGAAATTGGATTAGGCAACGGGATTAGCTTTTATTAGCACTCTGCTTCGGTTGCTTGCTGCTGCTGCTGCTGCTGTTGTTGTTGTCAATGGTTTTGTCGCTGCTATATGTATAACACAGGTTAGTTTCGAACAACATATATCATAAACTTGCAAGTTACCTAACTTCCTCGGATTAACTCCATACTAAGGCTATACACCTTTAAAATTTCAATTGGGCCTTTATCGGTGCAAAATCTGTATTCAAAGCCCCTATTTCATAATTTATAATACCCTGCGTATTCAAATGTGTGCGTATTTACAAAACTTCTTTGGCCATATTTGAATAAACGTAAACTTTTTAATTCACCGTCTTAGTTTTGAACGATTGACGAATTGCCGTTATCATGACAGCCCTAGTAACGGGATATTTTTGAATTTTAATATTTTAAGTACCGTATTTTTTACAAATATAATCAGAATTAATTATAACGGCGGATATCAGCTTTCAGCGTATGGAGGGGTATTTGAAATGTCTTAAGTGTTAAAATGATATACTGTTCAAAGCGCATTTTGGTTCATTTTTCACTTTGACAAATAATATAATTTATTTTTTCTTGCATATAAACACACTATTGAAAAAAATGTGAATTTTCAAAAAAGAAAATATTACTTTAATGTAAACCTTCCTACTACTAGTTTTCGAAACAGATATTATACGTGTATGATTAGTCTGGCCACCCGACTAGATAATATAATTTATCAATCAAATAGCATATCTTTTTTCAATTTTATATATTTTATTTTGGGCTTGATTATCTATGTTTGTTGGTGCAAAGGGAAATACTTTCATGAGAAAAGAGTAGATTGTGGAGTGGTCTTTCTAAGCAAAGGGTATGTTAGACAGACTAGGGTATGGTAACAACAAGAACAATCTGGCAAGTGTATTAGCAAATATTGTGTCTTGTTAGTTATGCGACGTAGTAACACGGCGTAGATTGAAGCCTTAGGTTAGTCTGGCTACCCGACAAGATAAAATATTTTATCAATCAAATATCATAAACTTGTTTTCACTGATTGTTGCTGTACTTCAATTCTGCCAACGCCGTTCACAAGCCCGGATGAAAAAAAGAGGAGGGTTGTGCGCAGGGCCAGCGACACTGCCGCGTGAAAAAGAGCTAGCTACAGAAATACTAAATGGTCATAGGAAAAAACCCGCCGGAAGATGATAAGGTTGGTAGGTACTTCAATTTCGGTTTGATAACCTACGATTTTCAAGAAATGGTATGGAGACCGTACTTGCATGTACTGATTATTTCTGTTGTCCTTGCGTTGTAAGTTGACAGTAGAAGTACGCACGTTGCCCGCGCGTCGATCGCACGGGGCCGAATACGTAGAAAGAACGCAGATACCACGCAGCGATAGTTCCTCATACACGAAAAGTGCTGTGTCGTGTCTGCGTATTCCGAAAAAAGGATATCGGCCGTACCGACTATGTGTCGCATGCGTTTTTGCACACAGACACCACGTACTTGCACGTCACGATGTCCAGTTGTGACTGCCGCTTTATTTGTATACACAAGTCTCATTCTGAAGCTAGCGAAGTATAGTGTCTATGTAGATAAGACAGTTTAAAGATGTACATATCAGTTGCATTTTCATTACACTCGTTCTAATAACAGATGGTTTAGCCATTTGTGTTTTAAAGGGTTAATTTATTTAACATGTTGATATAAGCTATTTTGGTTTGGTCATGTTTATTGAATCTGTTCACCAGACATATCTTAAAATGAGTAAATTGATGTCCGAAGAAATTCAAGCAATGTTCACTGTCATTATGACGAATATGTCGGTGAATTTGCATTTGGCCTGCGGTCTGAGCACTGCGTTTAGGACCCACTTTGACATTTGACTCGAAAATTTGAAAAAAGTAAACCATTGCTGAGAAATCTATTAATTAACAACCGGGGATAGTGCACACTTTTCGCCTTAGCATAGACCATAATTCGTCAAAATCGAGTGGAAAATAAGGTACTTACAGGTCTTTTTAACGCCGAGTCGAAGCTGCCAGTCTGACCACAAAATGATGTCACATACCACGTGGTACGGCCACAATGTGTTGGCTCCAATGTCAATAGACCAAATACACCACTAGAATATCCTGAGGTTCTGATTTTGTTTTGGTCAGCACTTGTGCATTTATTATTTACTTACGGGGAAGTAAAAAATTACATTACTGCACATACGCAATGAATATGCAGACTTGTCTTGTAAGATTTGTTAAGTGTAGTATTGTCATGGCTCGTCTTCTGCTGTTGAATATTTGTATGGCACTTTTGCTTCCGCCTTTGGATTGGAATATCAAAAGCTGGAATTCATATTAAAGGGACTCAACTCCTGTTGGTAAATTGCAAAATCTATAAAATAGCTCTCTTAAAATCGCATTTTTTTGCTTGACCTACCTAATACATTTATATATGCATCTGGACTTATTCATCTAGAAGAAAAATAATCGCATAACATCGATTTATTAAATTTAAAACCAGAAAATATATTGCGTGACTAACGCATTGAAATACATGTATTTAATACACTTGTTACTAAATATAGGAACAAAAATGAGCCAATTTCAGGCTGATTATGACCATCACGTGATTGATTATCGCCTATCGGCCCGGTCCGCAATCTCATAATCGTAATCGGCCCGTTGAACAGACGCACGTTACGTTATCCAGGTTAACATGACGTCACGTTGGAGTCATAATGACGTCACGTTTGAGCTAAAGGGATCTTACGTTGAAATTGCTTCGACAATTTTATGAATGTACAAGATTTCATCATAAAGGACTGTAGATATCCATGAACTTCACTAAACGTGAGTTGTTGTTACTCCCATTGAGTTTTTAAATTGAACAATTGTATTAAAGACTTTAATACACTTCAGAGCCTGGCCGGAAGTTGATAATCGGCCCGGCATGAATAATCACCCTCGGACTAAAGCCCTCGCGGTGATTATTAATTTTCCGGGCCGATTATCGCCTTCCGACCCGGCTGTGTCGTGTATTAACCTCTTAATATTCAACGTTGTGTACCGCATTGTGGTGTTTAAATGCCGAACAAGCCGTTACCTATAATTAACGGACTGTAAAACATGTTCTGTAGTTTTCATCAATAGCGCCTCTGATCGCAATGTAAATTGTAAACATACTTTACGTATTCTTTAATTTAAAACGTCAACAAAAACGAGTTTATCAAATAAAGTTAAGTCCCTTTAATATAGAGTCCGTCTATAGTTTCTGATAAGGTCGATTTGTGAGTATACATGTAGCTAGTAAGTTAAATGTAATGGTTACCGATTGTCTTCCTGGCGTTCAATGAAATATGATGCACCAGTCAATTGAAAACACACCCCATATAATCTGGCGAACAGGTTGGTGTTTATTCCTTTCCGAAGTATCCACACTGTCGTGTACAGGGTCCGTATTTCGCCCCAAAATAGCAGGGAAATATAGCCGCGATCACAGGTACATGATTTTGTCGATCTAACTAGTATGGGGTTTTTTCCGACTATGATTTTTACGAAAGTGAAATCATACACGTTGCTAAAATCGACGAAACCGTGATCATGTCACTTGTTTTGGACGAAGCAATCTGTGTTTAGGGATTTGACCCGGTGTTTGACAAAGCAAAAGTAAGGATAACCGATATGTCTCGGTGCTGGGCGAGCTTTCATATAAACTTCATCTGCATACTAGTAATCGGATGTCCCTTCGACCACACACCCAATGACATACTCTCAACTGTCAACATATCGCTGACTTAGAATGAGAAGTTCGTAAGTGCCACTTACAACCTTATAAGTCTATTGCATATTTGAAATCTATACCATAAGGCGCTTCTTACGAACATGTTTTCATGAAAATCGGAACTTATCATGTTGATCAAACTGAAGATGAAGAAGCTTGTTTTATCATAAGCAAAGAGTGATTGTCAGGCAGATCTTCTTGTTTTCTCAAAATATTGATTTTGTAGTTACGGCCTTCTCATTTTAAGTCAGCGAGAAAGTGATACCATTCTACGTCATAATAAACAGTTTAACACCTCGGATATCCAAGGAATATTTCGGCTATTATCGGAACTCCTCGACCATTGATGGAATACCTAACGTGCATGAAGTTTTACTTCTTGAAATAAGATACTTGTAAATAGATGTATAAGCAAGGCAAATAAAAGAACAAAGGCTTATAGCCTAAGAGTTGAGGGCGATTTATTCAACATTTCTGTCCAAATCTGAAACTTTCACCAAAGTTAGTCATATGACCGAATTTTAAGAAAGCAATACATTTCAGGCTTAAATAAGTGTTTAGTATCAATTTGCAAACAAATGGTAGCCATATTGGACGCCAGCTTGGATTTCTGAAGCGTTGTGAAAGCAGACTTTTGTAAGAAATGGATTTTCTTAAAGTTCGGTCATATTGGCCTTTTTTTGATAAATCGCCCTCAGCTCTTAGGCTATTACTTAAACATCATTTTACATTTTGTGTGTGTTCAACACTGTTCACATGGAGTGGGGTACAATGTAGTTTTATGTACAATGGGAGATTACTCGACTTTGAAAAACACCACACCCAGAATAGTTACTCCCCTTACAAATTGAAGTTGTTTTCAGATAATAATTTTTTGTATTACAGACGAAAAAGAAACGCCAAAGTCAATCTTTGACAAATTGCTTAAATCAACAAAAGTTGGTAAGTTCACAATCTCGGTCGATGTCCACAATATTTGATGGATGATATAATTATGTAACCTCGCACGTACTTCCATAAAGCACATATACATCGGATGGGTGTTCAAGTTCGGAGGGGGTCATGTTCAGAATTACTACTGCTTGAAACAGTGTCACTAGATTCCTGTTCAAAATGATCGGGAACAGTTAATTGCTTAACTTGCGTTTTTTACCACAAATCGGCTCGTAAATTCTGTTTTTGGGAAAAGTTCGTTGTTGCTACAACTAGTCCAGAATTCTTTAATTTTAATGTTAATTATAAGCACATGGTCCAATGGACTAACTTGAAAATCTTCGCCGAACAACCTTCGACAAACAAGCAGGAGGAGCGATCTATTCTCTGGCGTAATTTCAATTCTGGCAGAACAACGGAGGTCTTTTGAAGTTCCGAACAGTCTATAGACCGCTATTGACAGACAGCTTGCTGTTTTCTACGATAAGTTTTCCTTCGTTATCTAGATAGGCTTTTCTTCTTTGATAATATATTTTTTTATTGTATGACCCAATAATGAATTTGGATTAAATAAAAGTTAACCATGATACCAAATTTTTTTAAGGATCATGAACTCTTCTAAACTTGTGTATTAACCTTAAATACGCATGCGTGGTCGACATTATTTTATTCAACATGCTGACACGATTCGGAGAGGGCGCTTCAACATAGCGGTTATTTTTAAAATTTCTCAGACAAAATGGATATAAACAGTGATTGATTCAGCGCAAGCTGTGCCGTCATACGTATTTGAAGCAGCATTAAAATATTTTGCGACAGGAAGTGGAGCCGGTTTCGTGGACACAATATCGTTCGATGGAAAGTTTGAACTCCGAATCAGGAATTTTCGCGCTACAGCCTCCGATAAATGCTGTTTAAGTCCGAAAGTTTTGAATAAATTAACCGGTCATAAGAAGAAAAGGAAACGAAGGAAAACTTAACAAGCGTGAACTAGACCATACAACACATTTTCATGCTTGATTGGATTCCATTAACAAATAGGTGTCATTACATCGCCTTAGTAACCACCGGTCATGATATGCCGTTTTGCTGCTCCAATTCACAATTTGTAGCTAGAAAATCATAATTTATACCTATATTCACAAAATCGTGCCTTTGTTTTCCCAAATATGGAGGCGGCGGTTGCCGCTCCTGCCGCCCCAGTTAAGACGCCGCTGCATGAGTGTTATTAAACTGACATGATTATACGAGTTGCTTCCCTTGAATTTAGTGACCCTGCAGTTTAAACAAACTGGCCGCCGGATAAACGTTTGCCGATTTAAAACATTGTTTTGTATTGGTGAAAACGCACTTAATAATAATAATTTCTTGTAAAAATGATACATTTTAATACTTTATTGTTTGCATATAACAATATACGGCGGTACAATTATTATCTGCGCCAAAATAGAACATGGCACTAGTGAAAAGGCACAGTGTAGTAACATCTACAATTTTAAGCATATTTTTTAGAAAAACTGCAAAAAATATTATTCATCGTAATAGAGACATAGTTATTTTTTGTTTTATTTTGAGTTCCCATCTGCAGAGAAATGTGTAATGAAGCACTATCGCGGAACTATTTCTTTGTATGTAAGCTTATGTTGTGTGTGTGCTAAAAACACGATTATTTATTTGTTTGAGGGGCGTTCAAAAGATCACCGAGATAGGGTCGAAAGCTTCAGTATACATGTACATGTTGTTGTAAGTCTTGAACTTCAGCTCCCTATATCACACTGATTCACATACAGTAAAACTTCGTTATCTCGAAGAGTTATCGGGACAGGTAAAATGGTCGAGATAAACAGGGTGCTCGAAATAAACAAAGGTCATATATTGGTAATACAAACAGATACTATATTTAAACTTGCTCCAGATAGGCCGAGTGTTCGTGATGATAGGTGCTCGACATAATGAAGTTTTACTGTATATCGTTGTCAATGAAACCAACCTGGAATTCTATCATTAGACGGCACATCGCATGATCAAAGGTTTTAGTTTAAATTCACCGTATAAAGTTTTGAACACCCCACACACGTACATTCAATGATTAATCAGGCTATAAAATAGAAAGTATGTAAAAGTCAAAGGTAAAACATCTTATGGCGACGAGAATTAAGACAGAACGTATCACGTGATGAAACCACGTGACTGAATTAAGCACGACGCTTCCGGCAGAGACAACAAATGACGATGATGAGTATAATCAGGAATACTACTCCACCAATAGCGGCTCCGATGATGATATTCCTCGTCTTGGGCGACTTTACTGAAATACAAGTGAAGTATATGTATACTGTATAATACAATAGAATTATAAATGAGGACAGGGATTACATCGATGGCTTAGAATGTAAAGGTCGTAACTACAAAATCAATATTTTGAGAAAACAAGAAAAACTGTCTGACAATCACTCTTTACTTATGGTAAAACAGGCTAATTCCACTTTAGTTTGGTCAACATGACAAGTTCCGATTTTCATGAAAATAGGCTCATAAAAAGCGCCCGAAGATGTAGATTTCAAATATACATAAGTTTTATAAAGTCGTAAGTGGCAATTAGGACCGTCTCATTCTAAGCCAGTGGTATGTTTAAGACACTTGACATTTCCCACTCTCCACACAACAGTTATGTAGTCAACATATTGGGCTATGTATTCAGTCATTTTAGGGATAAAGTTTTGATTTTTTCTAACAAAAGGTTGGTATGAACTATCAATAGGTCAAAGGGAGTTAATCTGTCCTGTACACAGTAGTTATTTGATCAATATATTGGACAATATATGGAGTCATTTTGGGTCACAATTTGAAATTTATCTAGCAAAAGGTTGTTATTTACTATCAATAGGTCAAAGGGAAGTAATCAACTCATCACACAATAGTTATGTGGTCTATATATTGGGCTATGTTTTGAGTCATGTTTTGGACCAATTTTGGAGTTTTTCTGACAAAAGGTTGGTATTTGTTATCAATGGGGCAAAGGGAGGTTATCAATTCTCTACACGATAGTTATGTGGTCGATATTTTGGACAATGTACGGATTTAATTTGTGGACCAATGTTGGAGTTTTTCTGACGAAAGGTCGGTATTTACTATCAATAGGACAAAGGGAGGCAATCAATCTATTACTTACATTCCTCCATACATTTGGGACCTTCATAGTCATCTATACATCCACCCAGACAGTCACCAGTGTCAAACGCACATTTCTTATTCACACATGTTGTACTACATGTGTTGGTACAGTTAGCTCCCCAGTGCGTGTTATTGACACACCCTCTCAGACACGTGGCATTCTGTACGTCACACACTGCGTCCACGATATTGTCGGGTTCCACGCAATTCTTTGAACATTTATAACTACAGTCGGTACCCCAATAACCTTGCTGACAGCCGGAAGTAGCACAGGTACCCGACTGATCACATTCCCTTTTCTTGCAGCCTTCACTACACGCCTCCTGACACATGGGGCCAGTAAGGACCGGAAGTATACATCCGGATGAACAGGAACCTGGAATAACAATGTATGCATATCCGGTAAAACAGAGTATCAGGTAAAAGTATATCCGGTAAAAACTGTGTATATGGTAAAAGTATATCCGGTAATAATTGTGCATCAGATAAAAGTACATGCGGTAAAAACATGTGTATTAGGTAAAGGATTACCGTTAAAAACAATGAATATGGTAAAAATATATCCGGTAAAAACTGTGCATCAGGTAAAAGTTTACTTGGTAAAAACATGTGTATAAGGTAAACAAATATCCGGTTAAACTGTGTATCAGATAAACGTATATCCGGTAAAACTGTGTATCAGGTAAAAGTATATCCAGTAAAACTGTATATGGTGAAAGTATATCCGGTAAAAACTGTGTATCAGATAAACGTATATCCGGTAAAACTGTGTATCAGGTAAAAGTATATCCAGTAAAACTGTATATGGTGAAAGTATATCCGGTAAAAACTGTATATAGTAAAAGTATATACGGTAAAAATTGTGTATTAGGTAAAAGTATATCCGGTAAAAACTGTGAATCAGGTAAAAGTATATCCGGTAAAAACTGTGTATATGGTAAAACTATATCCAGTATAAACTGTGTATCAGGTAAAAACTGTGTATCAGGTAAAATAAGTGTACTAGGTAAAACGTGTACACGTATCAGGTAAAATTGGTATCAGGTAAAATAGCATAGCAGGTAAAAGTTTAATCGGTAAAACTACTAAATACCTGAAGTCTGTTCACAGTCACCATCCTTGCATGTTTTACTACATATCTGATCACACATGGTCCCGTATAGACCAGCCTGACATCCAAACTCACACAAACCATCGCCAGGTCGACATGTTGGTAACGTGGAACTGGCATTCACTGCGCATGTTCTACCACAGGGATAACATTGGCCAGATGCCAAGTAAAACCCATCATGACAAGCGTCACATGTTATCCTGAATAGAAAAATATGTATACAATGCATATAGATCTACAACAATCGTCAAGGCGTTACTAGTAAGCACTTAGTGTTCTATCACAATATAGGTCACGCCTCGAAGAGTGTTGTACATCTATACATGTATAGGTTTATCATTTAAAAAAACAGACACTACATGACAGCGCAGTCTTAAGAAATCATATCACAAAACGCATGCCGAACCGAGCAAAACCTTTATTTGCCAGTCAGCATTATGTTGAAATATGGAAGACATGAGTGTCTGCACTCGGATAAGGCTGCAAGCGCGCTAACCACTAACCTACTGATGCACACAGTTTAATGAGTTTTGACAGTCCAAATTATTCACTCATTTCCCCAGCGTTTGAAGAGTGAAACACAGCCCGTTCCATTGAACAACGACCTCTGTTGAGCCAAAACTTCCCTTTAGCACTATAATATGTATGTGTTCCAACAGTACTACATTGTATTTACTAATACTTTAACTAAACCGGAATAACAACCTCTGTACAAAAATCAGACATGAAGTTTCTCAAATTGTCTTGCTATACAGAGGTTGAAGAGCATACAAAAATAAATATTCTTTCAGGTATAGTATTTTAGTATTTGAAGGCTTGATCTTCTGAAAGCCAAACAGATGGGGAAAATAAACGATGAAACACATTCGTTCTTTTAGTTGCTAAGTTCCACATATTGTTTACTGTATTAATATATCGATGGCTTAGAACCAGAAGAACGTAACCTCTTACGACCTTATAAGACTCATACATATTTGAAATCTGCTTCACAAGGCGCTTCTTATGAGCATATTTTCATGAAAATCTGAAAACGTGTTTTCCTATAGGTAAAGAGTAAATTACAGACTGTTTTCACTTGTTTTCTCAATATATCGATTTGGTAGTTACGACCTTCTTGTTCTAAGCCAGCGATATGATAAAAACAAACAAGCTATACTTACTGTGTGTTGGCCTCAGTGCAAGTTTTACATCCACCACAACATTGTATGTTACATAGATCTCCAGCATAGCCATCAACACAACCTTCTAAACAGTCACCCCTCACAGCATCACATGTAACACCTCCACCCTGGGGGATTTTACAGTACTGACTGCATACTGGAACTATAATATATAGTATAACCATGTAAACAGTGTCCTCTCACAGCGTCACATGTAACACCTCCACCCTGGGGGACTTTACAGTACTAACTACATACTGGAACTATAATATATAGTATAACCATGTAAACAGTCTCCCCTCACAGCGTCACATGTAACACCTCCACCCTGGGGTACTTTACAGTACTGACTACACACTAGAACTATAATATATAGTATAACCATGTAAACAGTCTCCTCTCACAGCGTCACATGTAACACCTCCACCCTGGGGGACTTTACAGTACTGACTACATACTGGAACTATAATATATAGTATAACCATGTAAACAGTCTCCCCTCACAGCGTCACATGTAACACCTCCACCCTGGGGTACTTTACAGTACTGACTACATACTGGAACTATAATATATAGTATAACCATGTAAACAGTCTCCCCTCACAGCGTCACATGTAACACCTCCATCCTGGGGTACTTTACAGTACTGACTACATACTGGAACTATAATATATAGTATAACCATGTAAACAGTGTCCTCTCACAGCATCACATATAACACCTCCACCCTGGGGGACTTTACAGTACTGACTACATACTGGAACTATAATATATAGTATAACCATGTAAACAGTCTCCTCTCACAGCATCACATGTAACATCTCCACCCTGGGGGACTTTACAGTACTGACTACATACTGGAACTATAATATATAGTATAACCATGTAAACAGTGTCCCCTCACAGCGTCACATGTAACACCTCCACCCTGGGGGACTTTACAGTACTGACTACATACTGGAACTATAATATATAGTATAACCATGTAAACAGTGTCCTCTCACAGTATCACATGTAACACCTCCATCCTGGGGTACTTTACAGTACTGACTACATACTGGAACTATAATATATAGTATAACCATGTAAACAGTCTCCCCTCACAGCGTCACATGTAACACCTCCACCCTGGGGGACTTTACAGTACTGACTACATACTGGAACTATAATATATAGTATAACCATGTAAACAGTGTCCTCTCACAGCATCACATGTAACACTTCCACCCTGGGGTACTTTACAGTACTGACTACATACTGGAACTATAATATATAGTATAACCATGTAAACAGTCTCCCCTCACAGCGTCACATGTAACACCTCCACCCTGGGGGACTTTACAGTACTAACTACATACTGGAACTATAATATATAGTATAACCATGTAAACAGTCTCCCCTCACAGCGTCACATGTAACACCTCCACCCTGGGGTACTTTACAGTACTGACTACACACTAGAACTATAATATATAGTATAACCATGTAAACAGTGTCCTCTCACAGCGTCACATGTAACACCTCCATCCTGGGGGACTTTACAGTACTGACTACATACTGGAACTATAATATATAGTATAACCATGTAAACAGTCTCCCCTTACAGCATCACATGTAACACCTCCACCCTGGGGGACTTTACAGTACTGACTATATACTGGAACTATAATATATAGTATAACCATGTAAACAGTGTCCTCTCACAGCGTCACATGTAACACCTCCATCCTGGGGGACTTTACAGTACTGACTACATACTGGAACTATAATATATAGTATAACCATGTAAACAGTGTCCTCTCACAGCGTCACATGTAACATCTCCACCCTGGGGTACTTTACAGTACTGACTACATACTGGAACTATAATATATAGTATAACCATGTAAACAGTCTCCTCTCACAGCGTCACATGTAACATCTCCACCCTGGGGGACTTTACAGTACTGACTACATACTGGAACTATAATATATAGTATAACCATGTAAACAGTGTCCTCTCACAGCGTCACATGTAACACCTCCACCCTGGGGTACTTTACAGTACTGACTACATACTGGAACTATAATATATAGTATAACCATGTAAACAGTCTCCTCTCACAGCGTCAAATGTAACATCTCCACCCTGGAGTACTTTACAGTACTGACTACATACTGGAACTATAATATATAGTATAACCATGTAAACAGTGTCCCCTCACAGCGTCACATGTAACACCTCCACCCTGGGGTACTTTACAGTACTGACTACATACTGGAACTATAATATATAGTATAACCATGTAAACAGTCTCCCCTCACAGCGTCACATGTAACACCTCCACCCTGGGGGACTTTACAGTACTAACTACATACTGGAACTATAATATATAGTATAACCATGTAAACAGTGTCCCCTCACAGCGTCACATGTAACACCTCCACCCTGGGGGACTTTACAGTACTGACTACACACTGGAACTATAATATATAGTATAACCATGTAAACAGTGTCCCCTCACAGCGTCACATGTAACACCTCCACCCTGGTGGACTTTACAGTACTGACTACATACCGGAACTATAATATACATGTATAAATATAGTACACATATCACTATAAGGATCCAACATGAGCTTCTATGTAGGACAAGAAAGCTCATGTTGGATCCTTATATTCTTCCATTAGCAACGCGCCCATCTTACATTAGCAACGTCGAAGAAATAATGATCCCCATTTATGAAGTTATGCTAACTGAGGTTAAAATTCACTCATAACACATTATTAAAGAAATCGGACAGTGAAGGCAGCATTCAACTTAACCGGTCGGGCTGTGTTTTCATACCACCTAGGCAAAGACTTGTTAAACATTACACTCCCAAACTGGGCAAGTTTTTCTTCGACACTTGTATATAGCGATCTACGAACCACCTAACTACATCAAGCGGGACCCCTCGGACGTTACTAACGCAACAATTATGAGTATATGAAACGTCGCCATTATGCAAACGGTTCTTAACGTCTTTAGTGCAGTCAGAACGGTTTAGTAAACAGGATAAAAATGGATCTTGCGGCACTGATGTAACATCTTCGACATAAATATACTCTTAGCTTGGTATGCACTATATGTATGCTCTTTTAAACGTCATGCATCTGCTGGGTACATTTTGATCTATTTTCTTGTAAACCGCGTCACGTACTTAATGTTAAAACCTTTTGTTGTACGAATTCCTACCCTACATGACCTACATCCAAGGGACCTTCCGGGTTCATCACGGAAAGACCCGAGTAGTTACGATTGTAGGCATCAGTGACATATAGATTGTCTCCCTTTAAGATTATGTTGGTTAGGGGAAGTAACTCACTGTCAATGAATCCGTTTAATCCTATCATGAATGTGTAGGATTTATCACATGCTAGTATATAAATTATTGATCTAACGTTCCATACAAGGCTAAGTCAGGTAACAGCTCGCACGTTCAGGCATTCTTCATTCTTTGTACTATAAAGTTTACATCGATTGATTTAATAGCCTTACATGAATACATTTAATGTCTGGATGCATTCTATGATTTCTTAATGAAGGATTAGGCTCTTACATAAAACATGACATTTACATTTTATTACCGGTCGCGTCATACTCAAGAAGAAGTCAACAAGAGCACCACCGCCGCTCGACTTTCTCGAACCAATCGTTACTACTCGGGCATTTCCGTAACTGAAAAATACGCTTTCGTTAGATAAACGCCGAGGAGTTCCGATTGTTTCGTACTTGATTAGTAGCTCTGTATATCGGTGATCACGGATATTCTTTCCGGCTACAAGTGAAGTCTAAGAATAACAAGGGCAGATAACTCATAAACATAGCTCACAGAATTTTATCCACCTTGTCAGTATGGACTTCCCATGTGATGATGAATAACTACATGATTGCTTTCATGACAATACACGTACCTTTGATAGTATTTGTGCTCTTAAAAACGTCTTAGCCTTAAAGGGGGAATAACTCCAAAATAAAATGCAGGATATATTTTGTTTCCTCTTGTCATTATTTGTAGATCGTCACAATTGTGTTGACCATCAAGTTGAAAGCTTCGTTTGTCTAAGAAACATTTCTGTCTGTAGTAAAGTCGAAACAAGGGCAGATAATTCCAAAACAATATTGGTTACAGGCATAACAGACTTGTCGGTATGAACTTCCCTTAAATAACCTTATGCCACACAGTTCAACACTATAATACGAAATGAGTTGGTAGCGCGAAGTCAGTTAGCAGTGTGCATACGTGCAGATGTAGCGAAAATAAGGTTTACTTATATCATAATCTATATTCATTTGGTCAGGATCCGAACAAAACAAAGTGTTCACTCGTACTCGCAGTTGTAAGAGGTATAAATTAATATAGACAACAACTAAGTTGGAATAACACAGGTGACACAGCAAATCATGTCATGTACATGTTTTAAATACGCTCAGATGACTGAAATATTATACATGACAGTATCGATCAATGTGTTGAAGACCGTGTAAAAGGTATGAGTTCACTAACCGCTCTGTAATAGTCACCTTTTATTCATACTTCTCATTTAATGGCTTCTAAAGTTTTATAGTAATAGGTCAATGCTCATTCGATCAATGCAATTGAAATAGCTTGTTAATCTCTTGAAAATTACTGAAGCTGAGTCGAAATACTGAGAAATGGTTTCAGTGACTATTTTACTTCAGATACTTTAATATACTACATGTAGTTAGTTATTTCTAGCGAACGCTGAACGGCATGGTTTACATAGACACACATTTCATTTAAGGAAGTTATAACTTTGTAAAGATATATATCCATTTCAACGTTGGAGACCGTGTTCGGCTTCAAAAACTTATTACTTCCGGTTTCATTTTTGCATAATACTTTGCTTTAATAAACATTCTTTTGAAAAAGAACAATAGTCGAAGGTCTATTTTCTTGTCAAATGGTATGTGTAAGTTGACGGCATTTCACGCACCGTTTAAGCATTGTTACTTAGTATTGTGCGAAGTTATTTACCGTCCAATTAAGGGTGGTATTACACATTGATCTCATATAATTTGAGCCAATCATATTGTCTGTTACTGACAGTAATTATTATGTAAACCTTTCGGTCAAGGATAACCCATGAAAGTGCAAGCACTTATTTCCAATAGGGTCCTGTGTTTTGCTGAAGGGACAGCAGGTGGAAGAGACAGTGGTGTGATACAAGGTATCTGGGCGCGATGCCCTATCTCTTTCCGAAGAGACACATTGGTTATTTAACGTGCCCGATGTATAGCACCGATACACGGGAGACTACCTCTCCGTTGCTAACCAGTTCATCTTTAGTTGGGTGGGAAACACCGAATAGCGTTTCAGAAATGATCAAGGGCCCCGGCCGAGGATCGAACCCGGGACCTCTCGATCAGCGGTCAAGCAGGCTATCTGCTCGACCACCGTACCACCTATACAGATAGTTAAAAATGGTGCGATCTGATTGGTTGTCCTTATCCGTAAGTCAACTAGGATTAAGCCTGAATCAGGTTTATAGTTAGTATTGTCGCACATTAGGATTTTTACTTATAACTTTGAAGAAGACAGACCGTCTCAATTTTGTGTTTAACTGAGAAAGTCGTTAGGTGTGGTCATCCTATCTTATCCTTGCCTGATTGGTCAATTACGTTTCGGCTTCAATGGAAGAAACAGCTAGCTTGTGTGATACACGGAATCTGCGCGTACTGTCCTAGATTGTTCCAAACAGGCTCCTTGTTACTTTAACCATACACAGGGTACAGCGCCGATACAAATCAAAGCGCCGATGGCACTGGAAGAACAAGGATTGTTCCTGTCGTCAGAAAGATAGTTTTCCAGTCACAAAGCATAATTATGAGGGCATATGCCACCCCAACGCCATATGTATGTTCCAGCATCTAGTTAATACATTATTACCTCTACTGCCTATACTACTCGCAGTATTTAAACGTTGAGCGTTTATCACTGACCGGATGGTAACCTAGCTTACGTAACATAATACAGTCGCTGTCTCGATATATTTACCAAGCTTTCTGCAATAAAGTGCTAAGTTATCATGCAACATTATAAACACTGTCTCGGCTAAAGATTAGGCGATAAAGTCCGAAGTCATCCCGCGGAATGCGCGATTGGACCTATTTTTAGCTCGCAATCACATCTAGTATATTTTAACGCTTACACAGACCAGGAAGCAAAGCTCCTTGTTCAACAAAACTACATCTCCCAATTAATTCGACGAAGTTCATCTGTAGTTAGTAGGGTGGTAAAAACTGAAATTGTTTTCTAAATATTCCAGTGGACCGGCAGAGATTTGAACCAGGGACCTCAGGATTGGTTGTCGAGAGCTTTAACCACTCGTTCGTGGTAAAACCGTATGTGGTAACGTTAGTCAATAAAAATATGTTTTATTATATTGATTCAGTCTCGCCTAATACATGTAGTATGCGAGTAGAAGTCACAGGCCGTTATGCATTAAGTATAAAACATTTATGGTTAACCCGTTATTTGAGCGTGAAATATTTTATTACAAAATTTTTTTAGAAAAGTTCAAAATTTAACCCGTTGTTACATCATAAGAGCCTAAATTTCTTCAACGTTTATTCACGGGGCGTATCCGTCGTTTAATAAAATAGTTTTCAAATGAGTTTCAAAGAACAGGTTTGGGAAAGGTAATGGTGACATTTCAACACGTCTGAGATTTTAAAGTAAATATTCATAAATTTGAAACCGCGAATTATAATAAAGCTGAACTAGCAATTTGTATTTCGTAATGTGTATGTATAAATGATAATATTTTGAAAGTCTGTAAATAAATTACAATTGCAATCGAACCATTCAATATCGCTATATTTATTTATTAAAATGTAAGAATCGATTTTCATTCGTAATCCCGCTTAGCTCAGTTGGTAGAGCACGAGACTTTTGATGTTGGGGGTAGTAAGTTCGAGTCCAAGGCCGACCAACTAAAATATATTACTAGTCTTAAGGATGAGACTTTAAACCTAGGGCCCATGGCATGTTAAAGAACCTGTATTTTCTCTGGAACGAGTACACCTACTGTATCTGCACTTTCCCCGAAACCTAAAATGACTGAACTCTTCTGAGGGCCTGGCCCATATGGAATATCCGGTGGCGAGGATAAATAAAATCATACAAACGATTCTCAAGTCCCTGATATCCGAATGGGCGAGTCTGATATTGAGGTTTAATATACCGTAAACTAACTTCTTGATTTCGTAGGTTATAAATTTCTTAAATGTTCGTAAAAATACGTTCTTGTGGACGGATTACGAAACATGGGGACGGGCAACCGATCGTTCCGTATTTAAAATGTCATTGAATCGTAGTGCTTATATTTCCAGTTCCAGATAAACCGATTAACTCATCACGGAAACTAACAAATTTACAGTTAATACGTACGGCTATAACTGGGTTAATTAAATGTATGCGATTTTAGATTATATCTTACAACTGACAATACACAGCTTGAATAAAACATTACATGATCATGGGTTATAGAACCACACGTCGTACATTCAAATTCCGGTGATTTCTGATTTTCCAAAAAACTTATTTTTATCCGCTTAAGTCATCAAATAATAACGATTTGATTTTTAAAAAGTTTCAGTCAAAAGTTAATGTGTAGGTTGTCGCTTAAGTTCAGGTGACTATCTAAACTGGGCTTATTGTATCGAGACAACATTAAGTGTCTCTAATAAGGAAGTGGGTGAAATAACTACATGTACACTGTATTAATTTATACTACTTTTCCCTTGGCCCCTCATATACGACCACGTACTGCCCTAAGCTGCCCTTACACATATTTTCGACATCCAGCTATCGGAGAAAATAATTAATATGCAAATTACCCATCGGCAATCTATTGGCTGAAAGAACAATAAAACCCAGGTTTTCGCAAGTACATGTAGCTAGTTGGTAGGCACATCACATATGAATACTCATTTATGCAAACGCAAATTCTCTGATTACAGTTGTTTTATGGTTGTCTTTCTGGTAACATATTAAGGGGGTTATAGGGCGTTGCCGGAAGCACTTGACTCACTTTTGAACAATACGTGACACTACTTTACAATTAACTCCCATATTTGATTAATTAAATCAACGAAAGCACCACACGCTCATAAATATTGTACAGAATCAACTCGATTTTACATGTCTTACCTTGAGTACGAATAAATCCAATACAAACAACACTAAAAAGCAACCAAGTCGACACCAAATTGAAGGCTTTCATTGCCATTTCGAAATTCTTGGAGTTTTAGTCTCAAAATTTAAAAATCTTCCTTAAAGTTCCTCCTCACTGTTCAACTATGTGACAGAAATGATCATAATTATGTTTATACCTCTTACATCATGTTATACAGTCTATACGAGGTCGGGTAAAGTAGAGTCATAATTATTTACTATGTGTTTTGAAATGTATGAATAGTTAACCATGAAACCCGATATTACGACATTTACGCATACTTGCCGATCAACCCTGGGTTTATATATAGAGCATGACAGAATTACACACTATAGAGAGATGATGTATGGCTAGGTATGGTGGTGTACAGGTAACTGTATCGTTAAAAACGAAAAAAAAGGAACATTTTTTATATATATTTTTCTATAAAAAAGAAAGAAAAATATAAATTTTCAAAAATAAAATAAAATTTCTTTCGTTTTTTTTTCGTTTTCAAAGATACAGTTACCTGTGAGGTGTAGTACCCGTTAATGACACGCATACAGATTGCATTCAGATTTTTCGAAAAACGCATGTTTTTTAATGCACATCATACACATGCATGTATCTATTTAATGTGCACGTTTGTTAAAGTGCATAATACATAAAAGTACATGACGTATTTTCAGTATATCGCTGGCTTGGAATGAGACGGTCGTAAGTACAAATTCAATATTTTGAGACATCAAAAAAAAACTGAGTGAAAATTACTCTTTACTTATGAAAAACAAGCTTTTTAAACTTCAGTTTGGTCAACATGACAAGTTCCGATTGTCTTGAAAATAGGGTATTCAGATTCTGAAGCGCCTTACGATGCAGGAATCCATTTTTATGTATCAGTAGTATAAGGTCGTAAGTAGTAGTATGTGTCATTTCTTGGTGTCGATGACTTCTTCGGAACAATGTCAAAACGCGTTTTCCGTGGTAACTTCACGACGTCATAGTAACGTGATTATACGCACATCATTATATGCTTTCAATGGTTTATGGTGATTTTCAGTGAAAATAACATTGTCACAAATAACAGTGAAAAACAACATTTTGATAATTCACTGTTTTTGACGGAACTACTTTCTTCAATGAAAATATAAATTACCTCCCTGTATTGTTTGTTTTATTACGAACTTACCTCCTTGATTATGTCTGCTACTTGACAGCTGTCAAAAATGGAATATTTTGCTGAATCTGATATCAATGGCTTTGCCTGTTTTGGCATTTATGCGAGCCTTATTTACATGTAACTGTATCGTTGAAAACGAAAAAAAAAAACCGAAAAAAGTACTTTAAGAAAATTTCCTACACAGTACGGTACGGTACAATCGGAACGGTCCGTACGGCATTTATCTTTTTGATAAAATACATATGATTCGATCTGAGAATTGTACGAGGTGTTCCGATTGGGTACGGTACGGTACGGTACGGTACGGTACGGTACGGTACATAAATGAATATAAGTTTTCCAAAAAAGGCTTCGTTTTCAACGATACAGTTACCTGTGGCCTCATTTAATATGGTGAGGAATAAAATGAACCTAGATCTACTTCAAAAAAGTATGAGAAAATCCAAAAGGGTAGCACTCAAATCAAGAATCTCAACATGAGACAGGTGAAAGAACCTTCTTATTTTTAAACAGGGTTGCTATTATTAAACAGGGTTGCTATTAGCAACCGCTGTTTTGAGTAGACAGACGGAACTTTTGACTCTGGCAACCTGATTTTTGGCACACACACAAAATAAGCTTACAAACAAAGAAATAGTTCCGCGATAGTGCTTCATTGCAAATTTCTCTGCAGATGAGAATTCATAATAAAACCAAAAATAACTATGTCTGTATTAAGATGAATAATACTTTTGCAGTTATTCAAAACACTATGCTTATAATTGTAAATATTACTACACTGTGCCTTTTCACTAGTTCTATGTTCTATTTATAGCACAGTTAATATTTATTAAAGGGGAATAACTAGTACAGCATAATATTATGTACAGAGTGTGGTTACTTTCCTTGATACTTTAATAGCGTCATTTGGACGTTACAGGAAATTAAATTGAATAAAGTAAAACTGAGTATTATATCTGCAGTTTGTAAAAGGCGTGCTATATACATGTCACTTGATGATCTTTTTGTGCGAAAGGTCCCAGTTGTTGCATGAAACGGACTTGACTGCTACAGTATGATCTAGTTCACACTTGTTAATTGAATGACCTTCTGTATAATATACATTTTTGTCAATTTTACCAGTATGTGAAGGATTATATTCTTCATGTAGGTGTCAAATCCGTTACGATATTCTATGTATTTTCTTTTAAAACTTTTTATAACTTTACTCACAATAAATATCTCGAGGTTATCAATATAAAAAAATATAGAATATCTATGTCACAATTAAGAATGTCTTCTCATCGGCTATATGTAGAAACTGGAAGATGGAAAAAACCTCAACCGGTACCTTTTAATGAAAGATTATGTATTGCTTGCAACTTGTTAGAGGACGAATATCATTTTATCATTCAATGCCCAATTTATACTGAAATCCGGAGAAAATTTATTAAACCGTATTACTTGAGAAATCCCAATATGTCCAAATTTGTACTGTTAATTACTAGTGAAAATATATCTGAAATAAGAAATCTGGCCACATTCATTCATCATGCTTTTATAGAACGAAGACAACTACATAATGTGGTATCGTAAAATTAATGTATTTTATAATTGCCTTCTATGTTTGATAGACATTTAAACCAACTCTTTAAAAATGTTTGTATATTGTAGTACACTTATTGTCATTTGTCATACATAGCAGTACAAGTATTGAAATTGTTTCTTTTTCTTAATTTGCTTTTCAAATCATTTATGAATCTAACAACATGCCATTAAGCTTGCCTTGTATTTCGTTTCGACAAGGTAGGCTTAATAATGGAAACATTATATATTTTGTATACTTTCCAATTTTGTAATTCCTCTAAATAAAGAGTAGTTTTGTGCAATCATATCATAAGTGATGCACTATCTCTCAAATAATACGAGAGATAGTACCTAACATATGATAGTACCATTACAAAACTACCACACCCGTATATTTTAAAATAACATAACTAAATGTTATCTTTTTTCTCATTCACTAGTTATACCTTGTAAACTTCTTGTGTTTCGTTTTCGGCAAGAAGATTTACGCGGGTTAGAAATAATTCTAGCTATCATGATATCAGTAGATCTCCCCCATTTCATAGTCCCTGTTGAACATTTGTATATATATATGTATGTCTTGTCTTTGCACGTATGTCTTTTTCATGCATGTATACTTGTTTGTTCTTCTTGCATTGAATTTTCGCACTAATTCTGTTATAAATGTATATGTATGGTATGTGTGCTCTTCGGTTCCACTTCCATGGTGATATACAATTGTATATCGCCGTGGGGGTGGAATTGAAGAGCATATATACCACATCCGTCAAGTTATAATAACATAACTGAGTGACATAACTAAATGTTATGTTATAATGTTGTGTTATATTTTATAATAAAGATGTCTCTCCCGAACCCGGGCCAAAATTTGTCTGACGTGTTACACACATAAACGATTTCTCTATGTTTGATATCATGTATTTTGAATACTTTCTCGCCATTCTATCACCATGCTTTTTAATCAGTTGTAATAATGTTGTTTTGTAAAAAGTCCTTTTCAGGACTATATATGCAAATAAAATCTATGTAATAGAAAAGTTCTACTTTATGGTTGAAATACTTTGTGTACAAAATATTAAGGGTATACTCTAGTATATTGTTAATTATTTTTATCCTACATATTGGAAGCCTTAAAAACGTGTTTTCGTAGAGCAGCGCTTTGATTAAACTTATTTTTAGACGGAACTCGCAACTTGATTTTTAGCACGCACACAAAATAAGCTTACATACAAAGAAATAGTTCCACGATAGTGCTTCATTGCACATTTCTCTGTAGAGGGGAACTCAAAATATAACCAAATATAACTATATCTGTATTACGATGAATAATATTTTTGCAGTTATTCAAAAAAATATGCTTTCCGCGATAGTGCTTCATTGCAAATTTCTGTGTAATCGGGTTCCCTGGTGTAATCCGTACTCGCCCGTACTTCTTCGCTTCGCTTCGCTTGGGTAGTTCCCCACTCTATTAATAGTGGCACCTGTCTTTAGACAGTAGAGTTGATTCTTGTAGAATCCGATGAATAATAAACAGTTTAAACACTGAACGGTCGAACACAATAACGGTATAACAAGTTAATTCATTCATTCGTATTGATCAATATATATAAATCAAGTCTTAATCACTATGTACATGTTAGTATGGTCCGTACTATACACTTCCGCACTAAAAATATGGTCCGTTTCTTATTCATTTTAATATAGCAGGGTTTACAAGTGTGACTTAATTTTATTTACTGCAGTATAGTTTATTATTTATTAGGAGAACTAGTGAGCTTTATATTGTAAGTTTGAGCACTCGTTCTGTATGAAGGTGGAAACAATAGCATTGTGAGGCTCGTTCCACAGCTTTCATTTGGTCTGCAGTCATCTTTACTAAATCCTGCACCTCTGTATGTGTGCAATCCATTAATAGTTGAATTATTTTTCCTGCTTTCAGAATGTGGTTCAATCCGCTTGGATGTATCTGGCTCATTGTCTTTTCTATGGTACACATACCTCGCTGCCTGGTTTCTTCTAGGCTTGAACAAGTCAGGAGGAAATGTTCTAGGGTTTCATCCTCAACTTTGCACAACTGACAAATTCCTGTGATGCCGACTTTACTAAACTTCTGCAATTTAGTTTGAAGCATGTATGTTCCTGTCAATAGTCTGGCCTTGACTTCGCCCCGCTTAACTTCATGTTCGGCTGGATTCACTGCAGTCCAGAGGTTATGTACTCCTTTTATAGGATCCTTAGGTATCTGCAGGTATTGTAAGCTGGATAGCACAGGGAGTTGACACGACCATTCTTGAAACCAGTACTCTGAAACTGCCCGATCAACCATGGATTTCCACATAGCCTTTTTCGGTGGGTGCTTCATCAGGGACCTTGCACTGGGAAGACCATATTTTTCTGTTATGGCGATGATATCAGATGAGAATCCTTTTTCTTCCCTTGAAGTAAATGCCATCTGTCTATCTAGGATTCTATTTTCTGTAGATTTAGGTTGTCTGCATATGTTCATGAATAGAGAGAGCTTGTTTTTCTCCAGAAGTGAGGTTATTGGTTCAGTACCAAGAAGGACATAGGTGCCAAGGTTTGATGTTCTGTCAGGTAGGCATTGTATATGTCTCAGAAATCTTCTCTGTTGTTTATCTAACTTATTTATTCTCTCTTGCATGACTGTGTGTACCTCCATGCCATAGAGAGACCTTGGTAGCACATATGTCTTCCATATCTTCTTTGCAACTTTTGGTGAAAAGCCACGTCGAGCATGGAGGCCTGCACCTAGAAGGGCATATGAGGTTCTCAAGGCAGTCTTCACACGATCCTCAGCATTTGGTCGATTTCTTGCCGTCCTAACTATGCCCAAATGTTTCAACTGATCAGTCTGTCTAACCTCATTGTCATTAAGATACACAGGACTATACATCTTTGTCTTGATAGGTAAGATTTCTGATTTCCCAGGGTGAATTGTCACTTTGTCACGGTTTGAGCAAAATTCCACAATGTTCATCATGGCTTGCAGATTCTCGTGGGAGTTTGCAAGTAGTGCCACATCGTCAGCACATGTTGGAGCGGCAATAGGGATGTAACCAATATACGCACCTAGGTCACTGTTAACTAAGCAGTCTATGGTGCTGTTGTTATAGCATTTGTATAGAGTAGTAGACAGCTTGGCTCCCTGTTTCGTTCCTTGTCCTAGGACAAAATGCCCAGAAAGTTCTCCAGCCCACTTCACACTGACTGTGGTGTTTCTGTAAAGGTTCCGTAGTAGGATCCAAAGGTTCCCAGTGACGCCAAGATGAAATAGTTTATTAAAAAGAACTTCATGATCTACTGTATCAAACGCCTTTTGGGCATCAAGACTTGCCATGATTAGTGGTTCTTTTGTTGTTGTCTGAGAGATGGCCTCCGAGATGATGTAAGCCGCATTTATCGACGAGCTTTTTGTAGTGAAGCCCCTTTGAAGTGGATTTTGTACAGGATTGAATATCGTGTCTATTCTATTTTTCAGTATGGTTTCTAGAATTTTCATGACAGTGTCTGTAACAACAATACCTCTATAGTTGCCAGGCAGAGTGCTGTCTTTGTTTTTCTTCAACACGGGTGTGAGAACTCCTCCTTTCATTTCTCCAGGGACATCACATTCAGCGAATATTGAGTTTATTATCTCTGTGATGGCTGGCGTGAGTCCTTTCTCGGCTGTCTTCAGATGTTCTGAGGACACACCGTTCATGTCTGCTGCTTTACCGGTATTCAAGTCTCTGATAGCCTGTCTAATTTCTTCACTTGTGGCCTCCTCTAATGGCTTTGCCTGTTCTAGTTCTCTTTCCTCTATTAGATTATTTTGGAGTTTGATGAGTTTCATGCTCTCATTCTCATCCGTGGAAGGCGTGGCTAGTTTCTCAAAGTGACTCTTCCAGACTTTCAATATGTCATCAGTATTACAATACTCTTTTTCTTCCCACTTAAGTGTGATACCATTTTCACCATGTTGTCGTCCTTCTCTCTGTGTTTTAAGGAGTTTGTGAAAGGTTTTGTCATCAGACCCTGAGGACATCATGATATTTTGTATGTAATGCTTCTTTGAATTAGCACAAGCCTGATTCTGTAGGCTTCTAAGTCTTCTTTTCTCTTGTTTCAACAAAATTCTTGTATCTTCACACTTTCGATCAGTCCTTTTCCATTTCCAGAAAAGGTCTTTCGATTTTCTCATGGCTTCAGCTATGTCTCTGTTCCATATTTTCCTTCCTACAGGTTTCAGTGTCTTTATTTTTCTGTAATTTGGGATGGAGTTAGCACCTGCTTCATGGAGTGTCTTAGTTAGGTGACTCAGCTTTTGTTTGGTAGTCTGTATATCAGTGGTGTTTAGTTTACTTCTCACTGTTGCCCTGTATTCATCTTTATCACATTTTTCCCAGTTGGGCTTGATTCTGATTTGCTTGTATCGCTTTGATGTGTTTCTCTTGATGTTGAGCTTGAGTGAAGTTCTAATCAGTGTGTGATCAGAGGTGTTCATGGGGTGCATCTCATCAATGTACGTTTCATAGTAGAATTTGGGTGAGTTTGACTTGACTATGAAGTAATCAATTTGGGATCTGGATTTCCCATTGTGGTTAAAGAAAGTATTTCTGTTTTGCTTGAGTCTGGTTTCAAGACAATGATCTTTTAGAAATGTCTGAAACAAGATGTCTCGTGTATTATTTCTGACAATTGATGCATTCATGTCACCAGCTATCAGGATTTTACAGGTAGGTTCATACTTGTTCAAAAGCTCTTCTAGTTGTGCCAGCATTTCCTTGTATTCATCAATGTCTGAATTACTAGATGGCATGTATACATTCAGGAGCAATAGAGTTCCATTGTGTGTGTTTATTTTCATAGCCTGTAACCTACTATTGGAGATATCAATTATCTGTATGCTTGTGGCGATACTTGCCCTATAGAAGATGCAGGTTCCACCATATCCTCTTCTGCCTTTAAGGTCATACCTTGGAAATTCGTCATCTATGGATTTAGCTGTTACTAAGAAGTTTGGATCTATGTCGTAAAGAAAGCCTTTGTCGAAAGACAGCAACCAGTGTTCCTGGATGCAGAGAATGTCAACAGTGTTTAACGTGTACTTCATGTAGTTGACATTCCCCTTTATATATTGTGTGTTCAGGCTACCTACATTGAGGGTATCCAAGCTGATGTTGCGGCCTGGTCCTGGTACAAAAAAGGATTCGATGCGGGTGTCACTTTGTCAAGACATACTGTTGGAGCTGCTATCATCTTTCTATCTTTGTTTTCTGAATCAATTAGCTTTGAATTTGTTCTATGTCTTTTCGGTATTACGCCACCATGAGTATTATTGACAGTATGTGTCAACTTGTCATTTTGTGATACATCTTGTGGTAACTCGTTACATCTGTCAACAGTCTTCAGTTGATTTCCGTCAGCTTGGTTTTCATGTGTCTGGTCTGTGTTTGAGACTGTTTGATTTCTCTCATATCTTGTCAAAGCCTGCTTCTCTGCAATCATATCAGACCAAGTACTGGTAGTATGCTTGGTAATACACTTGTGTTGTTCATTGATAACTGGAATTGCTGTAGTATTAGTGCTAGCACAATTAGTTCTGTCTGAGCTTGTGTGTGATGAACAGGGTATATCACTACTAGCTGGTACATTGGCTTGCTGGGGATCATCAAGTGTGCTGTCTTCGTCATTCCTTTGACTTTTTGCTTGTGCACTACTGTATGGTGGAGGAGGTATATTTGGCTTTTTCCTGTCATGTAGGAAGGGATTTTCCTTCATTCCACTTGGATTTACATCTATTTGTTCTTGGGGGTTATGATTTGATATTTTGGTGTTTTGCGGGTGGTTGGCATGCATCATGTATGTGCTATGCTGGTTCATCATTTTTGGTACAGCAGATCTGTTAGGTGCAGTAGTGTTCATACCTACAAATTGAGTTCGCATGGCCGTAGGTACTTGGTTTACACCTGCTATGGTGGGTGCTATATAGGGCATGTATGTGCTGGTTTCCGGGATTTCTGTTCGTAATGGGACAATGACAGGATTAGCCACATTGAGGTGTGCTGGGACTGTATGAACATAGTTCTGAGGTCCATTGAATGAGGCAGGCTGCTGGTGATAAAGCATCATAGGACCATGTTTAGGTATCATTCGTTGGGCTTCATATATTTGGTTTGGCTGTATTGTTGAATTACAGTGCGTAGAAACAAATTGCATTCCACAGTTTGGATTGAGTTTTTGTATCTCAAATTGCAGTTTTAGGTTGCTGGTTTCAATATGGTGTTGTAGTCTTATCTCAAGTGTTTCTATTTTTTGTAGAATTTCTGATTGAGACCGCTCCCGGTAAGTATATTGTGGGGTTTCATTTGGTTCAGTTGGGTTGACCATCACTGGCTTTTCACTATTCAGTTCTGCTATCGCCTTTTCTGCATTCATCCGCTCCATCTTCTCAGCCATAAGTTTTATAGTATTAAGGTAATCCTTACTCTGTACCTCAAGCATCACGATTCTAGCTTTACAATCTGATAGTTCCTGGCTAGTAGTGTCCAACTTCTTGGGTCTCTTGTTCTTCTTGGCGTCTAGATTCTCTGGTTTCAACCCTTCAAGTCCAGAATCTGTTACCATACTCACGGCATTTGAGGTAGAATGGGTGGTATTGCCTAGTTCGTTTGATATAACTTTTCTAGTACCAGAATGCAAGTTTTTGTTGGTTTGTTGTGGAATTATGACAACTTCAGTATCACCACTGCTACTCAGCATTTGATGTCCTTGCCTGGAGATATTATGTGTTTGGGTTTCATCAGCCATACTTTCTGTAGTTACATCATCAGTTTCCGATGGGTACTGAGGTGCTTCCAAATTATCTTGATTTAGCATACGACACGAACAGCACTCATAATTATCAGGATCAGCTTCTTCAACATTTATTTTCTCACAGGAGATGTGTTTATACAGTTCACAGTCCACACATTGTATGAAATCGGATTCTCGGATGTCCTTCTCACATGTTGCACACACCATTCTGTCAGTGCTATTGGGTTCGTCTTCATCCTTATCATCGGTATGCTCAATAGAATAAACCTCTGTATTGCCAGCTACCAATAATCTATCACCATGTGGTAATAAGGCCGTCACACTATCAGCTTCAGTTTTGGATCTAATTGGACTTGCTTGATGGTATCTGGTTTTGAGTGAAACCATGGCCCGCAGTTTGAGTTCCTTTTGGCTCGCAGGACTGGATGATTGTATGGATTCAAGAGCCGATTGACAGACTGTGGATATTTGTTGGTTCAGACGGCGCAAGTCAATTATCTTGTTGTATCTAGATCTGATCAGTTAACATATTTCAGGTAAATCTTCTTTGATAAATTTCTGGTGTAATCGTCCATTTACATCTATTTTTGATGTGGTAGGGAAAAAGTTCACCCTGTATAATTGTTTACCTCCTGATTTTAGATAGACAGAGAGAGATTGTTCAACCAAGAGTTTATTCTCTGAGTGGGTGGTCTTGCTTATTTTTCCATGTTTTGGTATTTTCAATTCAGAGTGTGATTTATAAAAGTCAAAAGCACATTCTGTGAATATTTCATATGCAGGCGCTGATAGAGTGAGAACAATGGTACCACTTTTTTCCTCAATCTTCATGTCCTGTAGTCTGCTGGCACCGGCTATCTTCTTCTGGAGAGTTTTTTGGGGATTGAGGTCATAGTTCATCACTTGTATTGTCGGGGCAGCCACTCTCTTGATCGGGGTGTCATTTGGAGTGAATGGGAGATTTGGTATTCTGGCTCTTTTGGATCTACATGTAGTCGATCTAGTCTGCCTCGTCATCATGGCCATTACGGGTAGGCTATGTGCTCAAACTTAAGAAAGCTATAAGTTAAAACCCCTATAAATACTACTTACGAAATTTCTGTAACGAATAACTTTGTGTGCACGCACTGTCTTTGCTAACTTCTTTTAAACAAAACCAAAACAAACCACGCGTCCTTGAACTTTGTGATATACAGATTAATGTAGGTCAGTTAACTCCGCCTCTTGTCGCGCCAACTGTCAAATATTTTCCAAGTCGTCGGATTTGTTGAATTCTTCAGAATAACTTATGATTTACACACCAAAATGTTCCGCTTGATATTTTATATCGATTTGTACAGATTATGTTAGAATCGGTTGTAATTCCATTCATTTATTATTAAAAAAACCTATTCTATTAACGGTCTGCAATAAAACAAAACATCATGACGTCACATCAAGGCAAGATCTCAAAATTACCCCAGGTAACGCCAGCAGCTTCGGCTATACTCGGACCTCATCGCTTACCAGTTGAAAAATGGCGGCCGACGCTTCAAAATTGGCTGAAATTGAAGGTAAATTTGAGATTTCTTCAAATCTACGTGATGCTAAATTGCTCATTTTTGAAGTTAAGTTCTTTGATAATATTTACGCTCGATTAAAGTATTTTTAGTGGAAAAATCGTTACCAAACAAAATGAGCAAGGTTTTTAGTGAGTGCCTGTCTGGCTATCAATTTTCAGTTTCGCTTTCGTTTTATAGTTTGTGTAAGTCAATAAACGAGTTTTTGTGCAATAAAATGATTTGAAATATATGAGGTTAGGATTGATAGTGCGTTTTGTAGAAATATAGAATCTAGATCGCAAAGGAATGTTTTCAATTAAACTAACTAAGGACTATTCGCACCAACTCCACTTCTTACCCTAGGTCATTTGCAATATATTCCTTGGTTCTTTAACGTAGATGTGAGCTGCACATACTCGTGTAAGCCTTAAAAAATATTGAGTCTCTTTTCTTGAAGTTGGAACAACAAATCCACGTTACTGTCAGTAAATAATGTACCAGTCAAATTGAAATGAACCGCCCCAGGGATAATGCACAGGTCAGTTGTAACCGCGCTCAAGGTCCACCCCGAGGATGGGAATACGGCTGAGTTTTTACCTGCCAGCTTCCCCTTTGATGGGGAAATCTTCCGCATTGCCCTGGAAATGCAAAGGAATTTTTTTTTAATCAATACCCTGGGGACAATAATTAGTTGTCAGGGGCAAAGGTTACCATCAGCTTTCTCCTACAGGACACATTCATATTTCAATGCCATCCGGTGGGATTTTACCCAGGGTTTAAAAAGGAAAAATATATCTGCCTTTCCCCGGGGTCTGGGAGGTCAACTGACTGCCAATGACTGGTGTCAACACAATTAGCTTAATTTTTATTGAGTCAACAGAAAGCCTATACATGTATGTAGAGATCTATAAACATCACAGTGTATAAACTAGTCCACTTGCAATTATCGCAATAAGGCATACTGTACATGATGACATGACTAGATAAGTATCCTAATACAGTGATTGGGAGTTACATGTGCTTTAATCACAGTAAGTCATACAAGTTGAATGCATAGTATCACAATAAGTCATACAGTGAATTGGCTTATAACTTATAAGCTGTGAACAACATAATTAAACATTATAACCCCTCGGGAGCGACCCTCTTTAGAGCAATAACCTCTCTATAACAATACCTTCAAATACCCATAAGCTGATAATTACTCCAATTTAACCTCTGTAGAGCAACAACTTCTGTCCATTGCATTTGTTTATATTAATAGCTTTTATCCATTATTCTATAGTGCATATGTATAGACACTTTTTATGCCCCCGTATCGATAGATCGGGAGGCATAAAGTAATTCACCTGTCCGTCCGTCCGTCTGTCCGTCCGTCCTTCCGTCCGTCCGTTCGTCCGTCCGGCCTGGTTAACCCAAATTGACCGTTTCTTCTAGCATTAAAATGGCTTGCTACAAAGTTTTCAAACTTGCATGGATGTTGTATATGACCACTCTCCACGCGCCTGTATCACCTGACTCCATTTTGACCTTCACCTTGACCTAATTTTGGACTTAGACTTATTGAAAGGTAAAATTCTTGGTTAACCCAAATTGACCGTTTCTTCTAGCATTAAAATGGCTTGCTACAAAGTTTTCAAACTTGCATGGATGTTGTATATGACCACTCTCCATGCGCCTGTATCACCTGACTCCATTTTGACCTTCACCTTGACCTAATTTTGGACTTAGACTTATTGAAAGGTAAAATTCTTGGTTAACCCAAATTGACCGTTTCTTCTAGCATTAAAATGGCTTGCTACAAAGTTTTCAAACTTGCATGGATGTTGTATATGACCACTCTCCACACGCCTGTATCACCTGACTCCATTTTGACCTTCACCTTGACCTAATTTTGGACTTAGACTTATTGAAAGGTAAAATTCTTGGTTAACCCAAATTGACCGTTTCTTCTAGCATTAAAATGGCTTGCTATAAAGCTTTCATACTTGCATGGATGTTGTATATGACCACTCTCCACACGCCTGTATCACCTGACTCCATTTTGACCTTCACCTTGACCTAATTTTGGACTAAGACTTATCTCCCCTTTAGTATTTTTACAATAAAATTTTGTCTGGAGCTATCTTCAAAACTATTTAACATATTGACTTGAAACTTGAAATATAAATAGATGGCAACATTGACAAAGAACCATAACTCTGTCTGTCTTAAATTTTGAATTATCTCCCCTTTTGTGTTTTTTTATTGTCAAATTTTGCTCTGAGTATATCTTCAAAACTATTTAACATATTGACTTGAAACTTGGAATATAAATAGATGACAACTTGGAGAAGTGCAATGACCAAGAACCATAACTCTGTCTGTCTTAAATTTTGAATTATCTCCCCTTTAGTATTTTCAGAATCAAATTTTGACAGGAGTGTATCTTTAAAATTGTTTAAGATATTGACTTGAAACTTGGTATATGAATAGATGGCAACTTGGAGAAGTGCAGTGACAAAGAACGATAACATCTGTATCACCAGATCACACATGAAGTCGATCAAGGCACTGCTTTCAAATGTGGCATATTCGTTTACCATCATAAGCCCCTTATAGTTCAAAGCCATGTAACACTATCAAACATTTTAACTGAATAATGACCCCTGATTGACTTAGCTTTTTATGGAGATGGCTTCCACGGGGGCATAAGCGTTTATTGAACGCAGTCTTGTTTTTCTTACAGTTTACCCTATTACTGAAATGATGGAGTGCAAGAGTACTGGTAGTAAGGAAAGAAAAGAAGATATTATGAGGTATTTGATTTGTGTGTGATGTCTAGATTTCATTAAGTCATCTTAATCATTTCAGAGATAAAGTTTTTTAGTATGTACGGTAAATCAGGGAATTATTTCACACAATTTAATTTCATGGAGTTTCGCAAGTGGTAGAAACTCTCTAAATTAAGTAACTAATAATCTATGAATGTGTTCAAAACATTAATGCACCTGTCAGTTGCATCCAGGGACCCACCCCTGGGGAAACAGCCATGATTTTACCTTATAGGGAAATCTTGGAATTTTTTTCTCCCAACCAATACTTGGGGACATTATTTAGTTGTCAGGGGCTGGGCAAATACCTGAGATTTTACCATCAGCTGTCCCCAACAGGGCGATGGAAGGGCAGGGGATTTGACAACCCAAAAGTAAAAATTCCGGCCCATCCCTGGAGGTGGGTGCTTGGAAGCAATTGACTGGTGCATAATATAGACATCAAGGAATTTCAGATGCGCAGAAACCATAAATCGGTATTGCATTTATTTGGAGTTATGCCTCTTTGTAATGTTTCATACTTAATTCTTATCCAGGCTGTAACTCATACAGCACTGCATGTATTAATTTGAATATCCTTGATGGGAAGTGTAGTTTCCAAGGACCATGACTCTTTATTGCATACTATTGAAGTTATTCCCCTTTTGTAATTATTGATTCATACTTAATTCTTGTCCATGGCATAACTCATACAATATTGGAGACTTCAATGATGAAACTTCATAGTTGTGAATACATTTCATTAGAGTGCAGTGACTGTCTTTTGCACATTTTTAGTTGTTTTTCTAAGACAAACAACACATATGAAGCAGACTCTGACAGCTCTACTTGTTAATGTTGCAAAAATGTTTCTGATGTACACTTCAAAATGTCTGACAATTGTAGGAATAATTTGGTAATAAAATACTGATTAGATGCTACAATCAGGGTTATACACATATTTCTGTCATTACAAGTATACCATTAAGGTTTTTCATTTGATTTCAGCACACTAGGTAGACAGACTTTGAGAAAAAGTTACATAGGAGAAGAAACTGTTGATTTGTAAAGATTGCCATTGATTGGAGCAATGCTCTGAACACTAAATAATCTGGTATGTATTATAAATATTTTACTTGTAATACATGTTTTTGATGGACATGTGCCATTTGTTTGGTTAACCAGTTTATTTGAGCTCAACCAAAAATATGAGGCAATGGCAATCATAGTTCATACTGAATTCTCGCAACAAAATTCCAGGACATTTCAAGGACTTTTCAAGCAATAATTTGTATTTTCAAGGCATTTTCCGAACAAACAGTCCACTTGAAATTGTATGGATATGACTATTTGTGTTGGGACAAACAAGAATATTATGCACCATTTTTTAATTATAATATTTGTAACACTAACAGTGTAACAGAACCTTTACAATAATAACTCATTTGGGCCTATTCAAATATGCACTTTTAATTTACGATGAAACAACGTGTTTCTGTTTTATTTTTTCCAACATACACATATTTAAGACTGTTTGTCAAATTCCAAGGGTTTTTACCATTTTGTCATTTTTTTTCAAGGTAGCAAGTACTTTTCAAGGTTGAAACCGAATTCAAGGTCTTTGCAAGGCCTATATGAACCCTTAGCATTGCAATTTTTGTCGCGCCCGCTTGTGGAGCAAGACTTATAGACTTCTTTGTTTTCGCCACTTTTGGTGTATGTACATGCATACGTCCAAGCGATTTGTGCTCAGGAGTGCTGAATGTTTTTAATAAAAAACTTAGAAGTCATATTTATAGTTGAACTGATATGTATCTATTTGAGAGGTTATGCATTGTTATGCTTTAATGCAATAGCACATTGGGGCATATGATCCAGGATATAATCCCACAAATTAAAGCTATAACATCTAGGTCAGGTAATAATAATAATGTATATAGTACAACCTCTTGAAATCAAATACCCCTCTAAGAAATACTTAAGTCCTTCAAATTTTCACTTAACTTCGTCCATAAATTTTAACCTCTGATGAGCGAAACCTCTAAATAGTGGTCAACATATGCAATTTCAAAAGGTTGACTGTATGTAGGCATACATAATTTAAAAAAATGAATTTTATGCGTTGTTTTGTAGATGCTGTAGTCAAGATTATTCCCAGCAGACAAGTGTTGGAGAAAATGATCAACATGATGTCTCCCTTTGACAATTCTAGCTGGACAGTAACTGATTATGGATGACCTTGATGATGCTCTGACTCAATGGATCAAGGACTGATACAGTTCAAGAAGAACACTGCATATAAGTACTGGACGCTCGACTTTCTGGTGCTTGATAGTACTCTTGCTAATCTATTTATAGAGTGTCAAGGGCAGATAACTTCAAATATATAAGGTCACAGAGTTACCAGCCATGGTCAGGATGGACTCATTTTGGATGGTGAAAGATGATGTTCAATTTCAAATTGTCTTTGAGAAAATGACTCTTGACAATAAAGTGACAACAATAGCTGCATGAACTTGTACATATATGTTAACATCTGTGAGCATGTACCCTCTCCATTTGTGTGGTAGTCCAGCAACTTTAACAGATCTCCATTAAATATCAAGATCGTCAGACACTATTGCTGAAGGAGATTGCTGACAAATGACAATTATCCAGAAAAACATGAATTCAACTTTTATTGATACTCATTTTTATTTATAACATGCATCTGCCATACAGATCTTTATGCCAGAAATTATTACCATGTGATATAAGTTTGTCAATAAAAAGCTGATTCCTATGCATTAACAAGTGCCTTACCTTTAAACAAACAGTAAAACTTCACTTAAAGACCACCTCAAAATTAAGACTACATTCTCAAATCAAATTAAGACTACATTCTCAAATCATTACCGTGATTTGACTTGCGCTCTTTATTTAGCATTAATATTATAACCAACTTGTTATAACATTTTCAAATATGATAAGTTTTTATGAAAGCAAATGATAATATTATCACATTTTCAAATAATCAAGGGTGGTCTTATTAGTGAGTTTTCATTGTAGTATTTGTTATATGAATACAGTATTATATGCCATTTATGAGCAGCTGATGTGGTCAATGCACTGGATTTGTAACCTTGAAATCCAGGTTTGATTGATGGTAGCAGCAGGTTGATTCCCATACAGGAAAAACTAACAATGCTGGTTTTCCTCCACATGTGGAGAAGTTGTATATATATTTCCTAAGTGGACCTTGGCATTTATGTGCACACATTCATGGAGCAGTAATTTCATGAACATCCAATACATCTGAGTAATAACTAATAAGAGGATGGTGTGTGTTCCAGATATATTTGATTCCAAATCCTTTAAACTTGGAAGTGGTCAGCAGGCTAGACAGCAGCACACTTTAGAACAAGTTCATATGAGTACCATCAGATCAACGGAATTGTCATTCCATGTATATATAAATAAAAAGAGCATACAATTATAAAAACAATATTGAAGGTAACAATAACTGACAGATCATTAGCACATTGACCATAGATAATCACTTAAAATCACTTGAAATAAGGCTACTTCACAATTTGAAAGAGGCTACTTCACAATTCCAAAATGCCAGCTTCATAAACCTAAGAAATGTCACTTGCCCAGGACCCAAATTTTGAAATTGATAAAACCAGAGTAGCTTAAACATTCAATGATGAAATATTACAAGCCTTTATTGATTTTCTTTAGAAAATAAAGGGAAATATTAGTTTCACAAAGTTAATTTAAGTCAATATCGCACTTCCACTTTCACAATTCAAAAGCAAAACAACGCTTGAATTTCACAATTTTAAGATAAATCGCGCTTTACGTTTCACAAATCTTACAGGCTAGGAAATCTTCACAATGAGTGCTAACAAAGCCACAGCTAGTCTATTGCTGGTATTGATGAGCAACCTGTGCAGATCTATAAAATATAGTTAATATTAAACTTCTTGTTTTAATCTAAAGAGCAACTTTATATATACATCTTATTTAACACATGAATTGAGTCAATCACAGGGTAAATATTTGTTTGTTTCCAAGAATCAACCTGTATTAGTCTGATATTTTGCACATCTTTGGTGACTGAAAAAGAAAAAGTCCCAGGCAGGTGGTGTTGCCCAGTTAGACATGATTGCTGTCTCCATGTTGTTTCCCACATACTGCTGTGTTAACTTTATAGCGTTATCTTGGTTTGACTTGAACATCACTGGTTCCAGTTATCAAGGGCATGGTATAAGATAGCCATTCTATGTAAAGGGGTATTCTCAGCATCAAGTTTTGGCTCTCCGTCAGACGATCAACCTGAGAAATACAGACAGAATTATTTCTGTGTAAGCAGTCAATGTGATTGACTAGATAAAAAAGTGTTGAATGATCACAGCATATAATATTGTTCCACACGGAACTTAACTGAATTTATGTCCGAATTTATGACTTTCCGAAATCGTGTGGACTTTAAATAAAATGCGACAATTCGCCCAATAATCAAAGCAATCACTATAAAATATGATACTCTGTAACTTTTATTCATAATATTACTATACATGTAACAAAACAAATACTTAATCACCATTTGCAGCATTCGAAGGCTGTTTTAAAAATCGCATCTCATTACAGACGGCACAATTTTACCTTGATTTGTACGAGTTGTCTCTCTTTATGGCCTGTACGGTCATTTTATGACTAGAAAAGTTGTCACTCAACTGTGGAATGTGGCCAACATCAACTAAAGCATCGCTATTTTGCGTAATTTGACGGTCGACATTGTCTTTCACGATGAAATCTAATTGTTGTCATTCGAACGACCTTGACCGGAGTTTCCAAGATGGCGGGGGGGCGTTACATGTTCTAATATTAGCTGTGCTATAAATAGAACATGGAACACGTTCAATTTCTGTGCAGATAAGAATTCAAAATGAAACCAAACCAAAAATAACTATGTCTGCATTAAGATGAATAATATTTTTGCAGTTATTCAAAACATTATGCTTATAATTGTAAATATTACTACACTGTGTCTTTTTACTAGTTCCATGTTCTATTAATAGCACAGCTAATATTTGTACCGCCGCATATTGTAATACATCAGAAAAAATAATTCGAACAACAAAGTATTGAAAATGTAGCATTTTTACAAGAAATTATAATTATTCAGTTCGTTTTCACCAAAACAATGTTTTAAATCGGCAAACGTTTATCCGGTGGCCAGTTTGTTTAAACTGCAGGGTCACTAAATTCAAGGGAAGCAACTCGTATAATCATGTCAGTTAAATAACCCTCACGTAGCGGCGTCGAAACTGGGGCGACAGGAGTGGCAATGGCCGCCACAATATCTGGGAAAACAAAGGCAAGATTTTGTGAAAATAGGTACAAATTATGATTTTCTAGCTATGGTAGTCAGCAACGGTTAACCACAGATTGTCCTTGTGAAAGCACGTTGTTTCAGAGTGTGGTAAGGGGAGACAATTAACGGGTGTTTCTCATTAACAAATATGAACAGGATATACTTTGAATGCATGTACAAAACAAACTCATGATATTCTCTATAATTTATTGCGGTTATGAATACATCTTTGTTCTTCTTCGAAAAGTACAAGCACATCCCCCACCAGGTGTATCGGTGCCACACACGGGTACAATGCTCGCCATTCTTTCACATTCTGAAAAGTAAAGTTAAGCGTGAAAATACTTCCTTTTTATTTGTCCATCTGGGTTAGAAGACACACATTCAGTTTCATTTTTATCTTCTCTTCATTGTTACTCTAGGCTTTGTGACTGATGCTTGACATATGTGAGTTTTCTCAGTGTGCATGCGTGCCGTTGGGTGGGTGTACGAAGGGCGTTTGACTTATCTGTTTGATTTCGTGACATTTTCGAATGCTTTGAAACCGACCCTGGAAGTGCATACCTTAAAGCGAGGCATTGGTTTAGAACGTAACGCATTGTTGTTATTGTAACATGTGAATTGTGTGTGCCCTTTGACTGACTGAGTGAGATTTAGTCAGAATATGTTAATAAGTACGGTCATCTAATGTTGCTTTTGATAGAATCATACCTTCCCTCTATAATTTATTATTATATGTGTATCATTGGTTGGCTGCTACTTACCACTTACTACACTTCAATGTCACAGAGCGTGCCAGTCCAACCATTATTACATATGCATTCTAAACCATTGACACCCGTGGTACATAATCCTTGATTACATCCACCTTGCCCATTACAAATTTTAGGTACTGTAAACGGTAAGATAGGTATTCATGTACATGTATGTATGAAATATATAACGTAAAAAGCGTAACATTCTATTGAAACTGTCGTGAGTTCAGGGGCTACTTGTTATGATTACGTAGTAAATTGTTCTTCTTGACGTATAGCTCAAGATGTACATGTATATACACCAAAATGAACCACATCTATACACACATTTAAGGTGCGTATTACGGTGTTGTTTTGCAAGTTTTGGAGTAAAGTCGAGGATGTATATTTTACAATAAGCACACCAGGACCATACATTTTCCTAATACCGTTTGGTAATAATCTTGAATAATGTATGGTAGACGCAACTACACTGTACATCTTGACTCATAGGTCAAAATGTATACATCAAAACTCACAGTGCAAAATACTGTATTACTGCATTTGAAAATCGTGCAAGAACAGCAGTACCATTCTTTAAAATCATCTAATTACTGCAATATTGCTAGAAAAGGCGTTCAATTACTGCAATATTGCTAGAATAGGCGTCCAATTACTTCAATATTGCCAGAAAAGGCGTCTAGTTACTGCACGCGTCCAATTACTGCAATATTGCTAGAAAAGGCGTCCAATTACTGCAATATTGCTAGAATAGGCGTCCAATTACTTCAATATTGCCAGAAAAGGCGTCTAGTTACTGCACGCGTCCAATTACTGCAATATTGCTAGAAAAGGCGTCCAATTACTGCAATATTGCTAGAATAGGCGTCCAATTACTTCAATATTGCCAGAAAAGGCGTCTAGTTACTACACGCGTCCAATTACTGCAATATTGCTAGAAAAGGCGTCTAATTACTGCAATATTGCTAGAATAGGCGTCCAATTACTTCAATATTGCCAGAAAAGGCGTCTAGTTACTGCACGCGTCCAATTACTGCAATATTGCTAGAAAAGGCGTCCAAATACTGCAATATTGCTAGAATAGGCGTCCAATTACTTCAATATTGCCAGAAAAGGCGTCTAGTTACTGCACGCGTCCAATTACTACAATATTGCTAGAAAAGGCGTCCAATTACTGCAATATTGCTAGAATAGGCGTCCAATTACTGCAATATTACCAGAAAATGCGTCTAGTTACTGCACGCGTCCAATTACTGCAATATTGCTAGAAAAGGCGTCCAATTACTGCAATATTGCTAGAATAGGCGTCCAATTACTTCAATATTGCCAGAAAAGGCGTCTAGTTACTGCACGCGTCCAATTACTGCAATATTGCTAGAAAAGGCGTCCAATTACTGCAATATTGCTAGAAAAGGCGTCCAATTACTGCAATATTGCTAGAAAATGCGTCCAATCACTGCAATATTGCAAGAAAATGTGTCCAATTATTGCAATATTGCTAGAAAAGGCGTCCAATTACTGCAACATTGCAATGAAAAGCGTGCTATAATGGCATTACTTCACTTCAAAAGCATGTTGTAACTTTAATACTGCACTTGAAATACGTGCCGCAACTGTACTACAGCATCGGGTGTGGTACATCTATACTAAACGGATTTAAAAACGCGACACTGGGGTATGTTGTATTATAGCAGACGGTTCAAGTTAATCCCTATATTTGAATAATGCAAGTTAAGGATCAATTTATTGCTGTCATTTTGGTACCAAAATAATAAAAATCAGATGAGTATTAATAAATATATTGTACAATCAATAAGTCGATCCAGAAAACGAAAGTCGCATTCTTACCATTTGGCAATAGATATTGCGCCGATCGATGTATTCAAATTGCGCGGGCTTATGTTTGACGGAAGCACCATGGCTAAATTTAGTTCGATGTTTTTGTAGCGCTTATTATGTCATTAGGACACATTTAAAACCTACGAGGTCGAATGGATCCATTTATGGTACTATCTGAAGCCACGAATTCGGCTAAGTCATCTTAACACAGTACATGAAATCCAAGTTGCACTACAGATGGAATAGCGACAGATCCCTTTGGCATTTATTCGAACATTGTGCAGTTCTATGAGACAGCGATGTGTTGCTGTTATGAACGCTGGTGGAGGACACTGCCTACTTTAACACTTTGATGAACTGTATTAAATACTCATAATGTTGTGACATGTTAGTGTTACACATGTGTTAATCAGGGATCATTTCAGTGAAATCAAATGTATTCATTTTTATGGAATAAAATCAATGTAATCACACCATGTGTGCTTAAGCATCCTTAATAACCAATTGCAACGTTAGGAGATTTCTATTTCTAGGAATATGGTTTGCGTTCTGGTACGATATAGGCCTAGACACATTTTAAATAATTGGATACACGTATGTCATTTATTCCAATTAATTTTGAATATTTGTATAAAGTTAAGACTACCCTTACGTAGCCTAAACATTGGACTTTGTTATTCAGCAGTGCACTCGATACGCCAATAAAGATGTTACTTTCGATTTCTGGGCCAATGTCTTATTCACGCTATAATTTATGTAATACCTGTTGGATTTTAATACATTTGGTATCAAAATGACGACATTGAATTCACCTTTACGGAAGTATCAAGATATTTGATATAGGAACTCGCTTTCCTAAAATATATCAACATACCCAAGTGTCGCGTTTTTAAATCCGTTAACCATACAACGATCTCCGTTAAATTATAAAACAAATTATATTCAGAACTAACACTAGATCGACCTCTTTACAGTACTGTATCTATAGCGTGGCGGCTCATCACCTTAGACCATGAAATGACGCCATTGTCGGATTTTATTGAAATTTGGTACATATGTTAAATGAAACATTCGCTTTCATTTGCCGACGTTACAACGTGATGACGTTCCAAACAATGACGTCATCAACGTCACAATTTGTCCCGCCAATTCTGTCAGATTGAACACAAATACAACGATAACTATTTTGTTTTTAAAGATATTCAAGTCATGTTTTCAGCTAATTACTGTTAATATATAACCCTCGTGTTCGTTTGATCGTTAGCTTTTTACGAACCATACTTGCGTTGGAAAATATGCTATTCGCTGTATAATTGGTAAAACGCGGACGCATTTTTTCTCTCAGCGTGCTTTGAATTTTGTAATAAATCACCACTTTCCTTACTTAATCTTAATAATCTGTTGAAATTTCCGTACTCTACGGGAGAATCCCTTTCATTTAGATCAATAAAAAAAGAACAAAAACAGTTTAGCTTTTTTGCGACAGCGCGATGAAATAAAAATATCGCTCTAAAAATCGACGACATTACAACGTCAACATGGAGATTTCGACGTCATCTGTTGTTAGTTTATGAGTTTATGTGTGTTCAGAATTTATACCCTTGTCACATTTACCCTTTAAGCTTCACAACTCGTAGAGGACTCGGCGACTTGGTGAAAATGTTAACTTTATGGTATATTGAAATTTCGACAAATGTTTCTACATTGAACTTTTATATAATTAAATGTGTATGAATGCTGCCTAGCTATATCCAAGATCCTTTAAAAGATTAAAAGAAAATTAGTTACTGAAAAACAAGCTTCAAATAATTATAATAATGACTATCAATTGTAAAATATGCTTGTTTGACTTTCTAATTTTCGCTCAAAAGCGTTTTCAGTTAAAGTTTACAGACAGACAGACAGACTGGTGTATTTGTTTGGGTATATCACAGCGATCATGTTCAAGTGGTTAGGGCTCAAAACATAATATGTACATTGGTGAACTTCATTGATTTCATTTGCGTAGTGATAATACACTAGTATATGTTATATAGGTGTACGCAAAATGCATGCTGTCCTAGTATAAACGAGCCGATTTCCGGCAATTGCAATAATGAGTTCATGTCAAATTATAGAATACGACAATAATGAGTACAGTGATCAGATTTCACATACATGTGCATTCAATAGCAATAAATGATACAAGTTGGATTTTATAGGATTCCGATAAGTCATACAGTGATTTGGTTTATACGCTGTGATACAATGTACTATCCAAAATGATATAGCGATGGACCCTTATATGCATTTTGTCTTGTATATACAGTCAACTCTCGTTATCTCGGCCTCGCTTATCTCGAATTTTCTGTTATGTCGAAGTTTTTTTTAAGTCCCGAGTTTTTTTCCTTCTTTGTCTATATGAAAACCCAAGTTCTATTTTGAAGTTTCGGCTCGAAGTTTTTCGTTATCTCGAATTATTTGTAGGTCCCGATTAACTAATTTTCACCTTAAATCTATTGTTCGTCTCGAATTCGGGTTGAAGTTTGAACGCATCCGACTAGCTTCGAGCTTTGTACATGTATATTCTATAAATATTACGGTGATAAGATGTACTATGCTTAAGCCAAATACACTTCTCTTAATTCTGTATTCAGTATAGCGATAGGCATTGAATCTTTTGTCAAGGTCCATGTGTAGGTTCGAATCCTACTGGCATAATTTTTTCTCAAATATATCTAAATGGAACGTTTTTATTTCGCAAAACTTGTGCACGAACCAAAGAAATACCAGAAGATTCCCTGCAATACGCACATGTGTCCATGCTCAAACTAAAATGAAGCTAATTTCAAATGATCACGATGTCAATATATTCGTATTAATTACACAAGACGGATGAGTAATGAATTATGTTGGTTGTAAGAACGTCAGGAATAGAGATTCTAATCAGAACAACGTTCAGATATTACACTGGTCAAGTTTCTATTAAAGGTAAAGAGTCTTAAACAGCATCTCAAACACAAAGTATGTTTTCAAACATTATTGTGACTACCGCATCTAAAAACATCGGATAAATTATAAAATTTAATAATAGAATAATTAATGTAATAAAAAATTATAACCCTTTCAATTCAATTCATTTTCAATTCACAAATTCTAAAAAAGTTTTGGTATTCGAACCAACGACCTTCGGAGTGAAATTTCTGAACGTTACTTACTGCGCTAATCTGTCAATCGAAAACTTACACACATTAGCAAGCATCATAGCTTTAAATAATGACTATTAAAATCAATAAATCACGGGTTATCCGTCCATATAGACTCGTCTGAAAGGTCATGACTCAGGGTTCAAAATAGAACTATACTTCAAAAATATTTACGTGCTTGTAGAGCACACGGTATAACCGGATGCGTGGTCGGCCGAGTGATGCGTTACGGCCGAGGTAAATACTGATGACGGGTAAGTAGTGGGGTTATGTTTCTTACCAGAACTTATCGATTTCGATATTTCTTTTGGATCTAGCGATTTGTGAATGACCACGAAGGTTTAAATGTATTATTCACACAGCCTCGCATGCTACCTTGGCGGAATAAATCTGAAAGAGTCTGATTATACACGGCACGCAGAAAATAATGCTCATTTCTCACATACATTGTCCGAAATTAAACAGTTTGCGCTAGTATTGAACTATTTAACATCACAGATCTAAGGAAAATTCATCTATGAACAATTCTGTAAAGTTACAACTCTGTCCGCGCCCTGAAACCAACGATTGACCCCTTCAAAGAGACCCTAGTATGCACAAAAAGGATGACGTTTACAGCCGAGGAGATTTTGTGATGATGACGTTTACGGCCGAGGACGAAATATTTGGATGACGTTTACGGCCGAGGAAATACTTACTAAAAGCTGTGATTTTTCGCAGTTTCAATGGTTTTCTCACCGGGAAAGTATGGAATATTCTCCAGTGTACATTCCTATGAACATTTCTTTACCAGATAATGTTGAAAAGATTGTCTTACACTTATTTTGTTCCTATACATTTGATTAAAAAACGTCATGTTAGAGATCCATGACTTTACAAGACAGGTATTTGTTTGTTTGAAACAGAATTTAACGGTCTACGAAGAACAGTCAACGAAGAACGTCAGTCAGCATACAGAAAATGATACTTTACTGAACCGGTCAATACCGTCGTGCTCCCTGTCTTCACCGGGACGTGTCTTGTACACATTCTTGTGTTTATCGTATTTTACAGAGTTGTGCACCAGTCAGTTGCAACCACGGCCCATATCCCCGGGGATGGGTAGTGGATAGGCGAGAAAAGCCATGTTTTACCTTCCAGCTTTCCTCGCCGGAGAAATGTGGAGGAGTAAATGTCCGAACCAATATCACGGGGACAATGTTTAGCTGTCATAGGTCGGGGAATACTAGAGATTTTACCATCAGCTATTTCCTGCAGGGTGGGGGAATTGCAGTGGTTTTGACAACCCGAAAGTAAAATTCCACACCCATACCCAAGGGTGGAGACCGTGGAAGCAACTGACTGAATGCTTTATTTTAATGTTCGTATTTTCCTTTATTTGTTTTGGCGGTTTTTTTATGCTTGGAGTAGGGAAAGAAAAATGTTCATTCTGAACTGATGGTAAACGTTTTTTAACCCTGTGGGTTAATGGGTATGCAGAAGGAAATGTTTTAAATACCGTCATCGTCTGTTCCTATCACGAGCTTGGACCGTTTCTGCTGTTAACAGTGCCTGTGTCGTAGATGTAGGACTCCTTCTGCTGTTAACAGTGGCCATGTCGTAGGTCTAGGACCGCTTTTGCTGTCAACGCACAATTGTTTGATGTCTAAATCCCCGGCCTACAGCCAGAGCTGACTGTACAAATCTCCGGGGTCGGTACACGTAATCACGGAGTTAATCGCAAGTTTGGAACCGAACCAAAGTATATTCACCGGGACCAGGAGTCGATTAGGTTGTCTTATTGCCGCATATTGTGAAGATGTGTCGGTCTAATTCTCCCTGTACTCTCACCGGCGGTACCGGGACCTGCACCGGGACAGTGAGACCGGGGCTAAAGTTATTCTCGATTTCTCACGTGTAAATTCCAATAATCTAAAAATAGTTTTTTCCTAAAAAAATATTTTTCTCCAAATTACGCTATGAAGTCATGATTTGAAGCCAAAATATATTTCTTAAAACTAAAAATCTAATTAAAAAAATGTCGGCTCCAGTGGGGTTTGAACCCACGATATATAGGAAATTCGAATACCTTTGTTATGAATTCTTTTATGAAAAATGTTCATCACACAAGGACAAATTACATCACATGACAAACGGGCATCATAATAATGACACATGTTCATCATATAATGACAAATGCACATCAAATGATATTATGGCAAACAGACGTCTTAAAATGACAAAACATTGTCATATTATGACAAATGGACATGATGATTTTTTATATCACGGTATAATAACATAATGCAACAGTTCTGCTTATCTTAAGACAGCTGTGGCGTTCCATATAGCTAGTCTGAGTTCCATATGACCATATTTCACGATCTTAGTATTTACTTTCAAATAAACAAAAATCTGTCTTATAAATAACATAGATCTCCAAAATGACGTTTTATATTGAAGATATAAGAATAATATAAGTGTAAGACAGTTCTTTTCAACCTTTTTTCTGGCAAAGGGCAAATAAGTGTTCGTTGAATTGTACACTTGCGAATAGTCCATACTTTCCCGGTGAGAAAACCATTGAAACTGCAAAAAATCACAGCTTTTAGTAAGTATTTCCTCGGCCGTAAACGTCATCCATATTTTTCGTCCTCTGCCGTAAACGTCATCATCACAAAATCTCCTCGGCTGTAAACGTCATCCTTTTTGCGCATACTAGGGTCTCTTTGAAGGGGTCAATCGTTGGTTTCAGGGCGCGGACAGAGTTGTAACTTTACAGAGTTGTTCATAGATGAATTTTTCTTAGATCTGTGAGGTCAAATAGTTCAATACTAGCGCAAACTGTTTAATTTCGGGCAATGTATGTGAGAATTGAGCATTATTTTCTGCGTGCCGTGTTTAAACAGGCTCTATCAGATTTATTCCGCAAAGATAGCATGCGAGGCTGAGTGAATAGTACATTTAAACCTTCGTGGTCATTCACAAATCGTTAGATCCAAAAGAAATATCGAAATCGATAAGTTCTGGTAAGAAACATAACCCCACTACTTACCCGTCATCAGTATTTACCTCGGCCGTAACGCATCACTCGGCCGACCACGCATCCGGTTATACCGTGTGTAGAGGGCTCTACGAATTACAAACATCCGTACAATGCTCGTACGAGTTTACGAGGTATATTCAGACTTTGTATGGGCTTGCTAAAACACGACTCGCATAGATCAAAGAAAATTGAAATGTGACTTACGATTGACCTACGAGTATCGTGCGATGAATGTCGAGGCTCCGTGTGAGCTCCGTACGATGTCCGTACTGATACGATACGCTTCGCCGTATATACCAATTATTTACGAAAGGGTTGTCTTTTAAGAAATAATTACAGATTTATACAATTTTATGTATCATGAAATACAGTTATCACTAGTGTTTTACTTATTTTGTCTACAATTTTATGTCAGTTCGAATAAACAGGCTATAGGTTTAATATTTGAGCTGTTTTAAAGTTATTTATTCAATCAGATTTTATAAGGTATATTTTTACTAATTCTGATTAATTAAACTTGTAAAACCTACAAGCTCAACTGACGTAACTCATACACTACGGTAACGTCGAAATATACATTTTGACGTTGTAATTTACGTCGATTTTTAGTGCGATATTTTGATTTCATCGAGCTGTAGAAAAAAAACTAAACTGTTTATGTTCTTTTTTTATTGATCTAAATGAAAGGGATTTTACTGTAGAATACGGAAATTTCAACAGATTATTAACATTAAGTAAGGAAAGTGGTGATTTATTACAAAATTCAAAGCACGCTGAGAGAAAAAATGCGTCCGCGTTTTACCAATTATACAGCGAATAGCATATTTTTCAACTCAAGTATGGTTCGTAAAAGGCTAACGATCAAACAAACACGAGGGCTATATTTTAACGGTAATTAACTGAAAACATAACTGGAATATCATTAAAAACAAAATAGTTATCGCTGTATTTGTGTTCAATCTGACAAAATTGGCGGGACAAATTGTGACGTTGATGACGTCATTGTTTGGAACGTCATCACGTTGTAACGTCGGCAAATGAAAGCGAATGTTTTATTTAACATATGTACCAAATTTCAATAAAATCCGACAATGGCGTCATTTCATGGTCTAAGGTGATGAGCCGCCTTAAGTACATATAGAAGATACAATACAGTAAACCTCGTTATCTCGAGGACTAATCGAGATAAGCCAAATGATCGATATAAACCGGGAGCTTGACATAGCGGTGTGATATAAGTATGCAACATATATTTAGCAAATTCGCCGGGACTTTGAAATTTCCTCGAAATAAGCCGGGTGCTCGTAATATCGATGCTCGTCTTAACGAAGTTTTACTGTACTTACAAATTTCACGGCCCAACACTTCTACCTCACACAAAGTCAGTGGGTCGCTAACATCGGAGGTACGTGTAATTCTAACCCAGCGACCATATACTGGTGGATCTATTTGAATCGTGTCTATTGGCGGGAATTGGCCGGGATAATCTTCTCGTTGGATGTAGTCACTCTGGCTCGTACCAATTAACACCAACACGTTTCTTAGTCGATCAGCTGAAAGCCCAACGTTAAAACATCACCATTTGTAACAAGTGTATACGAAGAATTTGACACTACTCATTGGCCTTGAACCCACAAGTAGCAATAATACAGCCAAACCAACCAGGCCATGGAAAATTCTCAACACAGATCTCCATAGATGCCATTGAGAAAGGTCAAACAGACTGCACAAGATCTTGTCCGATGGCGAGCTCTGGTTCCATGTCCCTGCCGGGATGAAAAGGACTTAGTCAAGTTAGTAAGCTGGTAAAATACTTTGGCTATAATAGATCGCTAAGGCGAACCAGCTTGATTGGACCAATGATGTTTTTTTAGAGAGAGAGAGGGGGAGAGAGAGAGAGAGAGAGAGAGAGAGAGAGAGAGAGAGAGAGAGAGAGAGAGAGAGAGAGAGGGGAGGGTAGGAGAGGGAGTGAGGGAGGGAGGGAGGCAGAGACAAAGATCAGGAGAAGATTACATACCACAGCAGTCTTCTCTATTGTAGATCGTTACATTTGTTAGTTCGTATATTTCACCCAAGTCCACTTCCCAATATGCATTCGCCATGTTACGCCTAGTATGTGTACACGTACCGGCATTATAACTAGAGTCATAATTGCCATCAACGCCTCTACCTGGCTGACCATTAACGGCTAAACTCGACTGGAACGTGGCTTTGCCGCGTGAAAGGAGTTCCGGAGCTGTTGACAAATAAAAACATGTTTAACAATATTATTCCCATCTATAACGAAGCACACTATATTTCTCCCTGCGATACCTATGTATGCCTTTAAGGGACTTAACTCAAGTTGGTAAATTGCAAAGTTGATAAAAAAGATCATTCATATACGAATCAGGACTTATTCATATAGAAGAAAAATTACCGCATAACGTCGATTTATTATCTTTTAATCTATTGAGTGACTTACTCAGTAAAATGTATTATTTAACGTTGTTATAGCAAAGTAGTGTATAAATGGCGAGAAAAATCCTATCTGACGGTAAAAGATATTCGGGAGTTTTCATCAATAGCACCTTCGATCGTAATGTAAGTTGTAAGAATACTTAGTGTATTCGCAATACATAGTTGCGTTTTTATCATCGAAATGGAGTTTCTAGTCGCTTTAACATTTCTAAATGACATACAAATGTACTGAAAAATCAATTAATTTCGACGCGACGAAATTTCGTGGTTAAAAGAACATTTCGATGGGACGTTAATTCGTGGATTTTACATTTTAGGGAATAAATACAAGGGTCAACATTATTGTTCGATAAGATTTAATTTGTGGAAGAAGTTGAAATCCACGAAATTTAATCCCTCACGAAAATTAATGATTTTACTGTACCTTTTAGACAAGGCCGCCGCTTATAATCTGCGCACAAAGCAACACTTGCTAAAACAAACAGTACCTGAAAAAGTAGTTACACATATAAGATCATTTATACTCAGTCTAATTCATTTAAAGTGTTCAGAGCTATATCAGACGATATTTTTTAAAACGGTTTCAAAAACTGAAAAACAGTTATGCTTTCATATCCATTAGATCATTTTTCGCTTCAACTTTACCAGAAACTCTCTCTGTGATTTAATGGACATGCAAACTGTCCGTTTTCATACGAAAGTGTTCTAGAAACGTCTATTTTTCGACGATTGAAACAAAGTAGACGGACCCCATCCAAAGTTTTAATTTGCAATTAAGGTAGTCTAGTATCATACTAAAAACGATGCAAGTAATTATTTTGATATTAAATGACTGTTAGAATATAGCTCTATACACTTTAAGGTCAACTGTGAAGCAATTTTTTCCAAATTATCTTAATCACTCTCACCACCTTATTTATGATGGTATGCATTGTCATAAAGGTATGAAGCGAAGAGCAGCCAATTTTCCTTTTTTGCTGAGCGTCCAGCAATGGGTATTTCTGATGCCATTTTTATTTCGACTTTGCTATGACGCGGTCTAGGGCTCCGAAACCAGTAAAGCCCGAAGAGGACATACACATTTTTTTCTTTTTTTTCTTTCTCAGTTTTTAAGCTAAATTTAATTTTATTGCATATTTTAATTCATCGATTAACAAGGATGTTTCAGTTTTATACTTATATTACGTGTGCAATGTATACGTTTGTGTAAAGTTATTGGAATTCATTGATATGTGTATACTGTTACAAGTATATAATGTCTCTTGAAATTCTAAATAGAATGGCCATGTGCATGTTTTAACTGTGATTAAAGGTTTTATATGTAATGAACATTGGTATCATATATGGATGAGACAGAAATAAATAAAACGCTGGCTTAGAACCAGAAGGTCGTAACTACAAAATCCATATATTGCGAAAATAAGAGAAACTGTCAGTAGTTTACTCTTTACCTATCGAAAAACAGGTTTTAAAACTTCATTTTGATCAACATGACAGTTTCCGATTTTCTTGAAAATAGGCTAATAAGAATCGCCTTGTGAAGCAGATTTCATATATGTATGAGTCTTATAAGGTCGTAAGTAGTAGTTACGACCTTCTCATTCTTAGCCATCGAAATATACCCATATAAGGTAATCTATCTGCAAATAATTGAGCTAAAGATATAGGGAACGTGTTTATTACATTAACTCCGAAATATTCTATGTGAGAACAAATCGAAGAACTTTGTTCTCCAACACGTGTGATAACAAAAATTTGCATAATCTCGTCCTATATTCATACGCACTATTCACTGATTTAGTTATGAACTATATTCTTTATGATTTCAAAATAATATGTTGAAACATTTCAAATATTTCATTATACATGTATGACTAAATGGAAATTGTTTGTAGCTCTAAGCATTGTTTTAGGGTCTACATCAATAGTATACAGAAAGCAAATTGGGACTCCTTTTTATGAGGAAGCGATCGAAGGTGTACTTCGGCGCATAATTTAGCCGAATTCCGTATCGAGTCGTCTACATTTGGTAAAAACATATTTTTAATGTGATAAAAAGAATTTACCACGAGTTTTCTTTTGATATCAACATTTCTTAAATTCGTCACGGAAAAGAAAGTTATTAAGCTCGATAGAGGCTCGTTTAATAACTTTTCGTTTTCTAAACTCATTTAAGAAAACTCGTGGTATATATATCCCACACATCTCCGTCTACATAAAATACATGTTTTTTTCTATGTGATAAAGCTGGTCTGCGATAGAAAAAAATCGTGTTTTTTTATAATTTTCTGAAAATCTATTCATCAGATTTTGGTAAAAAAATACACTGAATTACAATAATTTCCTACCTACTCCCATTCCGAATTTCATAGGTGTAGATGTACCACGTGACCCTAAAATTGGCTGTTGCAAGTACCAAGTCCTCTAACTTGATATTTAATACCAAACTACAAATATTTTACATAGAACTTATGAACAAAACTTTTTTAACTCACTTCTGATGTTGCTGAAAAGTCAGCGTGTATAAGGTAGATATATTTCATTTATTCGTGCAAAATTTCCAGTTGTAGATGAAGTATTTACAGAGAAATATTTAAAAAAACACACATTTTTTTCTATCGCAAACTAGCTATACACATAAACATTCCAGCTCCGTGAAGTTGGCAGCGGGTTACAAGTTCGTAGTTCGATATTCAATTTCTAACTGATAGCCAATACCGAACTAGCACAAAGTTCGTTATTCGACACCCTTTGGCCAATACCGAACTGGTGTCCAATCTGCTGCCAGCACCAAGTTCGATATTCAACCCAAACAAAAGCCGAATACCGAACTGGTGTCCAATCTGCTGCCAGCACCAAGTTCGATATTCAACCCAAAAAAAGCCGAATACCGAACTGGGGTCGAATCTGCTGCCAGCACCAAGTTCGATATTCAACCCCAAAAAAGGCGAATACCGAACTGGGGTCGAATCTGCTGCCAGCACCAAGTTCGATATTCAACCCAAAAAAAGGCGAATACCGAACTGGGGTCGAATCTTCTGCCAGCAGCGGGTTCGATATTGAACTTGATAATATTGCGAACACCGATCTGGGTTCGAATCTCCTGCCAGCAGCGGGTTCGATATTCAACCCGACTAGATGGCGAATACCGTACTGGGTTCGAATCTGCTTCTATCATCTGGTTCGATAATCAACATGAAAATAAAAGTCACTGGAAACTAACTTTAACATACTTGCGGCCTTATTATACAGACCACACAGAGTATCTCCTAGGACGATCATTTGTGAAGCGGCGTTTTTGACATCAGTTGTGAAGCGGCGTTTTTTGGTGTCTATGATCCTTTGATGTCCACTACACACGCTCTTTGCGCATGCGCACGCCTTTTGGAAGCGTAGTTACGACCCGCAGATATTTTAATTTGAAGACACCAACCAGAGACTGAAGTCAATGAACGACCGTTATGAGTTTTAAGGTTTTTTTTATAATTACGTTGATATGTAACGTAGCGATTACATAGAAGCAGGGAAGTGCGCGTTTCCAATTTAACAGTCTATCTTGTGGAAGCATGTACATCTGGTCAGCATAATGAAGTTATAGCAGTTGGATATTCGCCTTTTTTTAGTTGAATATCGAACCCACAGCTGGCAGCAGATTCGAACCCAGGTCGGTATTCGCAATATTATCAAGTTGAATACCAAACCCGCTGCTGGCAGGAGATTGACCTCAGTACGGTATTCGCCTTTTTTTGGGTTGAATATCGAACTTGGTGCTGGCAGCAGATTCGACCCCAGTTCGGTATTCGCCTTTTTTTCGGGTTGAATATCGAACTTGGTGCTGGCAACAGATTCGACCCCAGTTCGGTATTCGGCTTTTGTTTGGGTTGAATATCGATCTTGGTGCTGGCAGCAGATTCGACCCCAGTTCGGTATTCACCTTTTTTTGGTTGAATATCGAACTTGGTGCTGGCAGCAGATTCGACCCCAGTTCGGTATTCGGCTTTTTTTTTATTGAATATCGAACTTGGTGCTGGCAGCAGATTCGACCCCAATTCAGTATTCGCCCTTTTTTCGCGTTGAATATCGAACTTGGTGCAGGCAGCAGATTCGACACCAGTTCGGTATTCGCCCTTTTTTCTGGTTGAATATCGAACTTGGTGCTGGCAGCAGATTCGACCCCAGTTCGGTATTCGCCCTTTTTTCTGGTTGAATATCGAACTTGGTGCTGGCAGCAGATTCGACCCCAGTTCGGTATTTGCCCTTTTTTCGGGTTGAATATCGAACTTGGTGCTGGCAGCAGATTCGACCCCAGTTCGGTATTCGCCTTTTTTCGGGTTGAATATCGAACTTGGTGCTGGCAGCAGATTCGACCCCAGTTCAGTATTCGCCTTTTTTTGGGGTTGAGTATCGAACTTGGTGCTGGCAGCAGAGTCGACCCCAGTTCGGTATTCGCCTTTTTTGGGGTTGAATATCGAACTTGGTGCTGGCAGCAGATTCGACCCAAGTTCGGTATTCGGCTTTTTTTGGGTTGAATATCGAACTTGGTGCTGGCAGCAGATTCGACCCCAGTTCGGTATTCGGCTTTTTTGGGGTTGAATATCGAACTTCGTGCTGGCAACAGATTCGACCCCAGTTCGGTATTCGGCTTTTGTTTGGGTTGAATATCGAACTTGGTGCTGGCGGCAGATTCGATCCCAGTTCGGTATTCACCTTATTTTTGGTTGAATATCGAACTTGGTGCTGGCAGCAGATTCGACCCCAGTTCGGTATTCGGCTTTTGTTTGGGTTGAATATCGAACTTGGTGCTGGCAGCAGATTGGACACCAGTTCGGTATTGGCCAAAAGGTGTCGAATAACGAACTTTGTGCTAGTTCGGTATTGGCTATCAGTTAGAAATTGAATATCGAACTACGAACTTGTAACCCGCTGCCAACTTCACGGATCTAAACATTCCACTCATAGCATAGTCGCTTACGACATCGAATCCCAGCATGTTCATCTGAACTTGTTTAAAGCTTTGTGTCCAACACTGATACATCAAAGCAATAGCATTTTAACAATTCGCTGACTCAGAATGAGAAGGTCGTAAGTACAAAATCGATATTTTGAGGAAACGAGAAAAAACTGTGAGAAAATTACTCTTTACTTATGGTAAACAAGTTATTTCACGTTCAATTCGATCAACATGACTTATTTTGATTTTCATGAAAATTGGCTCATAAGAAATGGCTTGTGATGTTGATTTGAAATATATATCAGTCTTATAAGTAATACTTACGACTTCCCCATTCTTAGCCAGCGAATTATTTGCAATTTGCTGATATTAACGTATTTCCAATATTTTAGCGAGTATTCACTAGTCATTACCAAATAACTAAAAAAGTGCCAAAATTACAAACACATCAAGTGTAAAATAGTAGTAACTTACGATTTTCGCCAACATTATCTTCATGGTTTAGCGATGTTGTTCGATATGATCAGCTATAGTCAGTACAGGGTGTTGTAGACGTCCACGTTCACCGTGTGTTTGGTGTCCCTACCGGCGCGCAGTGTTTTATACCAACCGACACGTGTCTATAAGCTGAGTCACCGGACCACGATAGCAAGTTAGCAACAGCCTGTAGCCATATTTGATATCGCTCCAGATACCATCAGCTACGACCTGTTTCCAAAATGTTCATAAACTCATTTTATAAACGAACAAAGTTTAAAAATACAATAGCACTAAAACCGCATGCAAGGCACTGTTGTACAAAACAGCAATCGTAGGTTTAAATATACCAATGACTAGTGGTTATCATTTTCAAACTTTCTTTCACTACCATTTACATGTACAATCTTAAACAGCACTAGTCAAGACGTCAATATCGACCACAGCGTCATTTGAATTCAAAATAAGTTTCTCAAAACGTTGTGCTTTTAATTAATAGTGGCAAATACAAATACATGTCATTTATATAGCGCAAAAATTATGAAATGTACATGCAAACATACACTGCCTCCAAAGATTCCTTCATACTCCTAGAATTTTATGATTTTTGAATTGACAGTTATATCATATTTCACCTGTGTTAAGTTTAGAAATGTTATCCCAGACAAATTCCTCACACTGTGTCTGTTAAATAAGAAAATAACACAATGCAATTTTTAATATAGAGTTTGATAAAAAAAACACATGGCATTTCACTGATGTTTGTCAGTTTAGATAAATTGTATAATTTTAGGAACGTGAAGGAACATTTGGAGGGCAGTGTACATTGTGGCACTTGTTCCGGTATGTCGTGCCAGGCTACGTATAATTGTGCGCATTCATGTATTTAAGTTTAATATTGTTAATACATATCGATCCCACGGCTTCATCTAGACCTTTCATTGAATTCGTTAGGCTTCCTAAGGAAACATGTGCTCGAATCTCCCTGGGGAGACTATTGCTCTCCTATTGGTGTGTGCAGCCAACATCGATCTACGGTGCCCAGGAATAGCAAATATGTGTAGGAGCAACCTTCAAATTAACAAAATGTACAAATTGGTCGAGTGAAGCATGTGTCAATATCATTGCCATTAAAAATTAACCCGTTATCCAGATGTGGTTTGAACGAGATACCGCTCGATCCAGAAATACGCACCCTACCTCTAGGTCAGCGCTCTATGTAAGACGCCATCCAGTCCGTTCTTTGAATATATCGATGGCTTAGAATGAGAATGTCGTAACTACTACTTGCGACCTTATAAGACTCATACGTATTTGAAATCTGCTTCAAAAGGTGCTTCTTATGAGTCTATTTTCATAAAAATCAGAACTTGTCATGTTGACTAAACTGACATGTAAACACTTTGTTTTGCTATAGGTAAAGAGTAATTTTCAGACATTTTTCTCATGTTTTCTCAATATATCGATTTTGTTGTTACGACCTTCTCATTCTAAGCCAGCGATATGAGAACTCATACAATGTACTAGTTTTATATGGGCTCCCCGTTAATGTCCTTGACGTTACCAGTATTACATTTCCCGCCAACATTGTTTGTTATTTGTGCGTCTAGAAATGGCTTAGAAAGAAACATAAATAGTCACGATGAAACGGAAAGCTAACACACAAACAGCAACACGGACAGGACAGAAAGGCTAACCCGCGAACAGATCGAAATAAAGGCAACCCATCCATTGCCCTGTTCTCTACGTGAAGAGGCGAAGTTTGTCAAATAACTATCCCATCATTTTGAATAAAAACAATTATCACTCAATGCTTTCAAATTAAACCTTCAAGTATTCTCGATGTTATGAACCAGTGAGTTGAGTTGCATTCACGCCTCCAACCCCGGGGTGGGACCGGGGAAGATGGAAGGTAAAAACACGGCCGTTTCCTCGGCTATCTACCGCCTATCCCCGGAGGTGGCGGCCGAGAAAGCTACTGACTGGTTCATTACGTGAAATGCTAAGTTCGCTAATATCATGCCCATTGACTTGTGAATATTTTATACATGTACATATCGAAGTTTATATATCAGTAGTACTGTGTGCAGTTCTGGCCCGGTGATTATAAACATTTCTCATTCTCATACTCGAACTCCATAATTCATGCTCCAACTTGAAAAACAGCTTTTTATAGAATTTTGTGTCAAAACCAACTCCAACTTGTAGCTAAAGATCCAATTAAGAAAATGAGCCCCCATTTTATATGTTTCCATTCAGTAATAAAGAAGTTACGGCAGATTTTGTAACTAAGAAATATTCCAATTGGAGTACGGAGTATGAGTTGGAGCATGGAGTACGTACTCAACAACTGCAACATACTACCCGATATTACAATTGCCACTTTTTAAAAAGCGAAACTGTGTTATAAAATGTTGTTTTTATTTAGAAAAACGTGAAAACTAATTGGTTAGTAATTAACCAGAAGTTGAAACTCGATATCTTAATCAGAATATACAAAAAATAACCTTCAAATATATTTAGAATGATATTTTCGTCTTGAGTTATATAGATACGAGTAGGCAGGCTGTAAAAATATCTAAATTAAAAATCTGTAAACAATTTTTTTAATCGAAACTGTTGTGGTCACATACGGCTAGTTAATACAGCTCTCAAATCAGTAAACGAACTTATCTTAATAACAATCGACATATAAGTATGAACGGCTGTTCGTGTACGTGGATATACAGTGCCAACCAAACATACATATACAGAGGTTTTTTCCCCATGTGCATGCCAGTATACCACTATTTTCAGAAGAGAGAATCAACAATGATTCTGAACACAAGGAATTGTTTTAATTATCACCTTTAAAGACAATATATTGATTGCTACCCTAGATGTTAAAGGTTTTTTTTACCTGGCTAGAAAGGCAGCTCGGTCATAAAAGGATGGACAACGCAGCCAATTTGACCCCATCGTTATTTGAATTCAGAACATTTTCATCTTTATTCTAATTTTTAATTGTTTGGTAACTGTAGGTTCAGGAATAACAATGATTGTGACCATCTGATAAACCGATATTGAGTAATTTAGCAAATTTAATTTCAGTGTCATCGGTGTTTACGGCGGAATAACGGTGGATTATTCTCCAGTAATTTCACTGTCGATAATTTCACAGGAACGGACTATTTTTTTTAGAAAAATATCCCTCCTTCAAAAAAGTAAAATAATGAAGCAGTTCAACTTTTTTTCTTAATCAGACAAAGTAACAGAACACTAAATGTACATAAATCTAAAACCATGGACGAAATTGAAGCCATTGCAGAAGAATTACTTGATGGCAACGCGGCGCGTGCATGGCAGGAAAAAGACGTCATGCAAAACATTTGAGGGAGGCATTTCAATTTATTAATTGGGGACATAAAACTAATTAGGCCTATTTGAAGCATGAAATAAATAGAATATTAGTACTTTACGATGTATGATCGGTTGGTAATTCAGCTTGTGAACAGCTGACTTATACGTGGGGTGTTCCACAATTAATAGGACTTTTTTCATAGCAGTGCGGAAAATCAGAAATTTAGAAAACTAGTTTGCTATAAATAATTTTCCATCTTTCACTGATTATTATTCGAAATATCAAAGCAATTGGTTGAAAAATAACAAATATATTATACATTGAATATACTAAGTACCACGGAGGCGGGTCGCGCTGTGACGTTATGATGACGTCGCCTTTTACACACAATTATTTTAACAGAAATACACACTTCGTAGTGTTTATATATAGTCACCCTGGCATTCAAAAAAGATCTGATGTCGCTGTTCTCATTGCTAAAGGGTCTCAGTACCCCTGAATACAAAACGTGGCAACAGCGATGTAAGAAATGGCTTTGACATTGATGCATATGTCAATGTACGAACGGTTTCTATTAATGCCAAACTACCTTTCCCGTGACCTGACATGTGTTCACTTGTTAGCTCACATCTCTGCTGTCTGTAAACATTTTGAGTAAACGTAGCACGAATAGCTTCTTGACGTCACTACCTTCTGCTTATTTGATCATATCAATGGTTTGCATTGTTGGTTTTCCAAATGTTTACCACTATTTAACAATTGCACTGTTTCTAGTTTTTGACGTAGACGTCGTTTCATTCATGACGCACATTGGTACTTATAACTGTATACTCACTTATGATCATATACAAGGACCGATTGCTTCCTAAGTTTGCATGCACACGTCAGGGGTATCCATGTAATACCACATAGTTAGGCGCTATTATTTATGAATATGTTACTGAGATATTAACATTTTTAATAAGGATGGTAATAATGTGAAATAGCACTGCAACCCGCCTTGGCGTTACATGGTTTCTATGACAACGCTTTGTACGAGTATCACAAATAACATCGACAACCTGTTGCTACCAGTATATAGAGCAAGAATTGCCTAGCATACGAGAGAAATTTCACTAAAATGTAAGTGTTGAGTAAGAAGTTATGAGAAAAGTCCTATTATTTCTGGAACACCCCTCGTACTTGTCATTCTGGGCGTTCTAAGATACCTTATTTCATTTGGTATCAAAAAGAACCTGATTTATCTCTTAATTAAGAACTTTAAGTTCTAAGATTAATCCTAAGTAAGTGTTGGCACAATTAAATTGCCCTATTCAAGCTTAATGTGAAGACGATTGTTTTAAGCAGGGCATTATATTATATTATATAATTGACAACCATTCATATTTATATAGGAGGTGAGGAACGTTTATGTCACAATTTATCTCACAAGTGTATTTTGCTTTGCAAACACAATTTTTTTTATACGTTTTCACTAAAAACTGAAGGCGAATTACCTATGATATAATATAATTTTGTCTGAATTATTGGGGGGGGAGATATGTCGGCCCCCTGTCCATATACTGGGGGTCCTGGCCCCTGGCTCCAACGCCTATGTTGTATGCAAACATTACCATGCCCATTTATGGAGTAATGAGAGTGATTAGACAAACTTGTATAGATAAAATAAAAGTGAATTTATGAGGGTGTGCGGATCTAGTTTTTCATGTTTGGAATAAGCCAAAATTGTCCTATAAACATATTTACTTAATAGCTATTATGCTATTGCAAAATTAATAAGTACGTGGTCCAATGATTTGAACATCCATGGCTTTTTGATTGGACAATGAAGTAGGAGGAACTTTAAACAGTATTTGAGTTAAAGTGCGCCCAGGATAATGTGATATTTACAAACATTGACTGGATTGGTCTACTGTTGCAAAATTGGTTAACTTGAATAAACACATACGGCCAATTATATGCTGAAAACACGGATAAATCGTGCACGCTTGATCTGTCAAACTATGTGGGTTATTCCAATTTTTCCCGCCTTTCTCGATATCCTGGATGCACTATAGTTGCAGTGGTTTAAATACATTTCTTATTGTGATGACCAGGGATTATTTGTCAATCATTACAGCGGGAACATACAATTACAATATCTCATATATTGTATCTATAGTTAGTCCGTTACAAGATATCATATCAAAGTAATATCACTGTAAGATAGGAGCTTTCTGATAGAATTATCTTCTGTTTGTACTCAAATTGACCTTATAATGTAAATAATTCACATTTTAGAACAATAACACGAGGTAGCAAAAAGGGTTAGATGCCTTAACTTTGTCATTTTAAATTCAAGCTATACAATGCTACTTTTCCACTAATTACTTGAATTACAAGACAAAGTTAATGATTAATTTATAATTATGCGCGAACTTCAAATTACACAGTGGAGCGTTTATCGCACGGTGAGTGTAAATGCTTGCTTCACTATCGCTCATGCGGTAGAGTACGAAACTTCTGATCTCGGGGTTGTGGGTTCGAATCCCGCGCTAACCAACTGAAATTTATTAATAGTATTTCGGATGAGACTTTTAACGTACGTCACATGTATGGGCGCTCTACACCTGGTATGTGAAAAAACAGTGGTGTCTCTGAAAAGACTGAAAAGAGTGCACCTCCTGTATCTGCACTATCCCCCGAAAACTAAAATGAGTAAACTCTTTTGGGGGCCTCGCCCATATGGAATATCCTGTGGCGAGGATAGATTAAAACATTCCAACTAACTACACGCACATGCGGGAAACGTACCGCGCATGCGCACTGAGGGATCTACATAACACTAAATAAATGTAATTTCTAGTTCATAGTTCACTTAACATTTAAAAGTACATTAAAAATAACTGCGAGTCCACATAATGCGGTCAGAAAAAATTGATAAGCGCAAACAAAACGACTTGAAATTTCCAACAGGTGAACAAGTCCAATTGAGTACGCGACGTCATCCAATTTTTAACAAGACATATAACATATGATTTAGACAGTAAGCGTTGTATCCAGGGTGGGAATTTAGACTAAGACATCAAAATATCCAAAAGGTCTAATTCCCCCGGGTCGCCCGTCGTACCTGACTGGTGCAACGCGGATGGGATCGAACCTAATACCTCAGGTTTCCAAAGCACACTCTCTACCTTTGAACCATCGATCTTTCTTTTTAGAATGCAACACTGCAATTTCTTCCACATATTGAGATGGGTTTTTTTAAAGAGAAGCTTGGTATTGTTCGGTACAGTTGATTCAATAAGTAATACTAATGAGGGAATAATCCCCTTCGAAAGAATAGTGGTGAATACCGTAAACTCAGGTATTAGTCCGGCAGAACTTGCATGGGACCGTGCAATATCTTCTATACAAAATGTTTTTGCATTTTCTTGTTCTCTGGACCATACAATAACAGAATCCGAGTGATGCCACCTTGTCATCATTGAGCAATTCTCAGAATGAGGCCCTAAAGGGGTATATGAATTTTCATGAATTAATTAGTATAAATACATTATTATTTCAACAAATACACAGAAAACACAATAAATGCCGTTCATATTATGCCAAATTATGTGTTTATTCAATTTATAAACATTTTTAATATGAAATTGGGAAATGAGGCCACACTCGTTGTTTACACCTGAAATGAGGCCCGTTATTAGACAAACAAATTCCTTACATTAGAAAATGATGCGTGTTTCCTTATATATTATATTATTCGAATTGAATTCAGTGACATTGGCAAGTATGAACATAGCTTAATACTTTAATTGAGGTCATGTCGTCATTTAACAAATGAGGCCCCATAGGGGTACATTAGCTTTTTATCAAAATGATATATTATGTTCAGTCAAATATAACGCAAAACACTTGAAATGTAGCTCATGTTGTATTAAGTATTGCATCACAAAACATACTAAATGTTGTTTATATTTTGCAAATAATGTGTTAATTCAATTTATAAATGCTTATAATAGTAAATTGTTAAAATGAGGCCCACTTGTGGTTTACACCTGAAACGAGGCATGCTATTAGACAAACTTATAAGGTTAATTAGTAAATGATGCATGGTCAACACATTTTTAATTTCTGAATTGTGTAGTATTGGCAAGTGTAGACACGAATCAACAATTTAATTAATGGTTATGAGGCCCTGCTAGGGGTAAGTTTAAATAAAAAAAACCTTTATTAAATTCGTCCAACTACTCGTAATTGTACTATTTTTGTTAGAAAAGTGTTACGTATTTAAATATTCATGCTCTACATTTTGAAAAAGATAAACGAGGCAATGAGGGCGACTGTGCGTCTGTTAAAAAAGAGGAACTGATAAATATGCAATATTCAATTAAACATTTTATTATGTTAATTATGAGACTTAAAATTACCAATAAAATTTCAGTAAATTATTTGTATTCGATTAAACAACTAAATTATAGATTGGAAATCAAATGATGAGTTGAGGCCCGTAATGGGTCGTTACACTCTTATATTTTCTTATACATAAGATGTTATACCTTGATATTACCACTATGGGATAATCGTTATCGTACCTATCAATATGATTAAGAGGATCTCCGATCAGGGAATGGTGCAGAATGATTCCCCAGAAATGGACCTTTGCCTGATTTTTTATTTAAACCAATAACGATGACCGACATGCACCCAAGACCATTTAAAACAAGAACATCTCCTATGTGTGGAGTCAGACCACATTTTGACCCTAGGGTGTGGAATTAGACCTCCAAACAGATTTTAAAAAACACAATGTTTAATACTACCACCCCTTTGTCTTGGGCTAAATATTGAAAGGTGTATCGGCGCCAATGACCCGGTATTATCCCTATAACAATAGAGCACAGTCATTCTGTACATAACGGTACTCATTGCTATCAAGAACAGACATTTCGAAGCGATTGAAGTCTCACCAAAATGTAGAACATCCCTATGAATTATTCGCTGCCATCGAGTTTGGACATTTCAACTCAATATAAATTATAATATGGAATTGTCAACCTCTATTGGTTAGATTCAGGAGCGACTGTGACCATTCCGGTCCCTTATGAGTACATGTGACACTCGAAGACATGGGAAAATCTTCATTAAAGAGTAAAACTATCAAATGCACAAACGTGTACTCACTACCATCATTTACTGTAATTATAGGCTGAACAAGGTACTTGGGTCCTTCAGATCTCCCTACTGGGTCCTTCAGATCCTCCATCAACGAGTTATGCCATGCCAACAATGATTATTATGTACTCACTTTTCTAGAAACTAAATATATACACCATCCCCATATAGTGCTCACCACCACATATTATTGCAATTATTGAATACCCATAAGGCTACTTGCAATACATACATGGTGAGGTTTATATATCGGGGATAAAGAGTAAGCTTTAATTTTATGTCATGGAATGGTTGGTGGTAGTGTTGCCTATTAGAGTCTGTTGATGCTTTCCTTATAAGGCTCTGCGAGGCTGTGAGAAACCCAAAGCGATCGGAATCACATAAGCCAGTGGTCATGCATCAATACATGTAGGGTCAGAAATGATTTGTTTGGTAGGGGTTAATACCAGCAAAGTGACACAAATGCCGGTAGTTAGTGATTATATGAATATCACATTCACGATGGAAGGGCTGTATGTTGGGTGATAGAAATAGAAATATAAAAACCACCCACAGTTCATACACAGTGATTCTTCCTATGCAGTAAGATAACAAATATCTGAATAAATAATTCCTAATAAAACAATAAGGTATTTATTGTGTTAGCAAATATGCATACAAAACGCTGTTAGTAATAGTATATACATAAATCATGTGTAATATTATGTTTCATATAATGAAATGAGTTGCTAATTGGTCAAACATCACCAGTATTCCACTTCCAACAAGCAGTTTGTTATTGTTCTTTTTTGCATATTGTGTTCTGCTGTTTCAGTTGAGGGTTGCTTTCCCTGTCAGATTTATATAACCATCTGATCGAATATTACATATTTAGTATCACTAACAGAGACCAAGATCCCAGTTTTTCTATTTCCAAATGTGGTGTTTTATCTTATTTAAAATTGTTTATACGTTATTCACAGGTGAATTTACCCTTACAAAGGTCTCAAATGTATGGAATACCATATTTATCAGTGTAATCGAGGCTATTAATACTTATCGACGCTACTGAATTCATCTTAATAGCTTATAGACTACGTGAGTAATGAATAATCGCTATGTTCCCAGTACAGGTTTTATTAATAGTATTTTACTCAAGCTGGGCCTCATTTCCTGAATTTATTACGGGTATTTCAAAATTTGATACCTGTATATTTCATTCACACTTTCATAACTTCGACCTATTGCCAGGTTCTCTCCTATACTTACTATATTGTTTCATGAACAATTGATTTTTAAACGATTATAAACATTTTCAAATTTTCTTTTACCCTTGTTCGGGCCTTAATGCAATTAACTAAATCATTACACCACCTAATCAAAGCTGTTTGTGTATTTGTACGTAAGTTAGTGTTATTCGCAAATGAAATATGTGTTTTACACGTATTCGTTTACTTATTTAATTAATATCCGGTGTAGGCCTATACTGCCGGGACACATATTAGATGTCGACCACAAGCGGGGCCTCAATATAATAATTTACTATAGGTTAAGGTATATTTTGCAACGCAATACTTAACATAACAAGAACTACATTCCATGTGTTTTGCGTTACTTTTGATTGAATATAATAAATTGTATGTGTTTAAGATAATATTTTTGATAAAAAATGTACCCCTATGGGGCCTCGTTTGCTGAATGATGACAGGGCCTCAAGTGATTTAATTAAAAATTAGTTATATTTGTACTGACCAATGTCACTGAATTCAATTCGAATAATAGATATAATAAAACATTTGTTAAACATCATTTTCTAATGTAATGCATTTGTTTGTCTAATAACGGGCCTCGTTTTAGGTGTAAACCACGAGTGGGCCTCATTTTCACAATTTACTATTACAATGTTTATAAATTGAATAAAAACATTATTTACAAAATATAAACAACATTTAGCATGTTTTGTAACGCAATACTTAATACAACATGAACTACATTTCAAGTTTTTTGTGTTATATTTGACTGAACATAATAAATTATTATGATAAAAAGCTAATGCCCTATGGGGCCTTTATTTGCTTAGTGATGACCTGGCCCCAATTAAAGTATTAAGCTATGTTCGTACTTGCCAATGTCACTGAATTCAATTTGAATGATAGATATAATGATGCATTTGTTTAACATGCATCATTTACTAATGTAATGTATTAAAAAATTTGTTTTCTAATAACGGGCCTCGTTTTTGGTGTAAACCACGAGTTGGGCCTCATTTTCATAATTTACTATTAATATGTTCATTAATGCAATGAACACATAATTTGGCAAAATAAAACAAAACATTTAGTAAGTTTTTCTGTGTATTTGATAAAATATAATGTATTTATACTGATGAATTCTTGAAAATTCATATACCCCCTTTGGGGCCTCATTCTGAGAATTGCTCAATGATGACAAGATGGCATCACTCGGATTCTGTTATGGCATGGTTCAGAGAACAAGAAAATGCAAAAACATTTTGTATAGAAGACATTGCACGGTTACCCCAAAATATGCTGTTTATCTGCCGGACTATATATAGCTTATGCCCAGTTAAACCTAGATTAACATAGCTTATCTGTCGGACGATAGTATATTTACACCCGTTCTCGATTGACTTGAAAGTAATGTACATACAGTTTTGCGCGGACATACACAAGCACAACAAATAGGTGTCCTCACGCTGCACTTAACAAACTTTGTGTCAATATCAAGTGTCAAGCAAAGTTTATCGTCATGTAATCAGAAAACATTTATTCGCGCATGCGCAATGTACCAAATATGGAAACACTTGAACTCCGGAAGTTGTGATAGCACGGAACAACCAAATAGATTCGAGCATCTAACAATCAGGTCATGAAAACAAACAAAAGATAAAATTAAGGTCCGATATCATTCGAGGGTACAGGTAAAGGGCTGGACAAATATTGTGGATTTTTTTTCTGATAAAAAACTGAGTACAGTGAATATGAGATGGCCGGGTCACATTCACATCGTCTTCAAATTCAGTAAGAAAACTTCATTATAACGTCCCTTCTGACAGAAACAACCTCTCTTCAACAATAAAAACAATCCATCAACGCGATCATCTTTCCATCACTAACCTCCCCATAGCAACTACCTTTAACACATCGACCCTCTCTAAGAGCGAATTTAACTTCACTGCGCACGTTTACGTCGCTAGAAATTTTAAATACCGAGCATATATATAGCCTTCATTTGTCGGGCAGCTTTCTGATTAGATGACAAACACACAAACCATTAAGCTACGGACAAAAACACTAACCACTGACCTACGGACAAACACACAAACCACTGAGCTACGGACAAACACACAAACCACTGACCTACGGAGGCACACGAAGTAGCTAGATGTTAAATTTCATGGATGTGTTCATTATCGCAGTCGCCATATTTACTTGTGTTTCCTAACCCATTCCTTCAATACCATACCCAATGCAGGTCCAACTATATTTGTTAACCAGTATTTAAAATACACCCAGGGGATTAACCAATATATAAACTCTCCATTATTTTTCAGGAATGGAGAGTTGTCTTAACAATAACTCTCCATTATTTCGTATACACATTACATTAAATGTGTATACGAAATATTGGAGAGTTATTGTTAAGACAACTCTCTATGCCTGAAAAACATAACACACATATGGAGTTATTTGTATTAAATGTGTTAACAGGTAATGGAGAATTATTGTAAATAATGTATAATTATACACCAGTGAGTTGCATTCAATGCCTGCCGTCCCAAATAGATGGGTCAGTAACTTTACTTTTGGGTTACATTGTCCCAAAGGTATTAGTTCGGTGAAAACAATTTCCCAACATTTCCCCGGCAGTGCGGGGGCAGTGCGGGGGCAGTGCGGGGGAAGATGGAGGGTAAAACACCGCAGCCATACGCGGGGTTGGGGCCTTGGATGCAACTGACTGGTACATAACAAAATGTATGTGTTCACAAAAAGGGCATTACAATTTACAGGAAAAGCGTCACTCAACTGAAAGAGCCGAACACATAAACAATAAAACAAAACACAGATAAAAATGCTCAAACCACATCGAAACTAGAAAATGAAATCAACCCACTGTTATTAAATAGCTTTTAACATTATTATAATTTCAGCTATTAAGGTGGTATGTGCGCAAGAAATAAAGAAATCAAGATGATGCTAGTGTGATATGATATTAAGTACTGTTAATAATTTGCAATTGCACTTTCGCGTGATCATGACCATTCAATAAGTTCCAATTACAGCTTTTATACATTCAAAGGGTCAACATTATCTCTAAATCATGACACCCGTCTTTAGCATGATACTGAAAATGAAATAATCGACCTTGGCCTACATAAAAATGTCCATAAACATTGCAACTTAGGTTTTGAGATGATCAGATGAAAACTGTTTGAATATAATAGTACGTACTAAGACAATTTCTAATTGTTTTTGGTCATACAAGGCTTATAATCCAGGAAGAGATGTGTCGATTGGACTTGGTTTGAATTAAAGAACAGGCAAAGTTTGTATTAATTTTGGAGTGTAAGAATAAAGTTCCCAATTTACGAAGGCTGTTTTCAGTTGTTCAGCCGCTAAATCACTTTTTGACATTAACTTCCCCTGCACATTGGACTTCCCAATGAAACATTCGAGTCTCACGGGGAGACTTTTTCTCTTTTGCGGGCGTGGCAGCCAACATCGAACTGCGGCGCCTAGGAATAGACACTGCCCTCTCAAGTATATATACCAATTTTTTAGTACATTAATTATACAGAGCTAGGCTTAAAAACAACATGTTAAAAACATTGTAGTTATGTCCATCAAGTTGCATATCAATTATAAATATCCATGTATATAGTTTATACACGGAAGTATATCCTCTGACTGAAACAAAATCTTAATAATGTCCACCGTGTTGTAACAACAAGTGAATATGGGTAAATGACCATTGATTGATCGTGTAACACATAACTCACAACATGTGTTTGCATGAACTACACACCATTATAAAGTAATGGAGAGTTATTGTATTAGTTCACTGGTTTCATGAAAAAAACATGCTCTTCTCGCTCGGTCATGTTCATATTTTTAATCTTCTATTTATAAGAGGTACATCAGGGAGACTTTTTTTGGAAAAATGCGTTTTCTATCAATTTTGACATTTACAGCATCTTTTCAGAAAATCAAATTTACATTTGACAGTATTGGTGTATTTTAAGTCAGAGAAAATCCGCGTATCTGTCCATTCCTGAAAAATAATGAATACTCGGCCCCTTCGGGGCCTCGTCTCCATTATTTCTCAGGAATGGACAGTTACTTGGACTTTCTCCTTAACGTAATAATCACTTACCGGTCCTATTAGTCACAAGTACTCGCTGCCATGATTTTTACTAGCGACATTTTGCTTCCAAGACAGGACAACTCGGTAATAAGATACTGCCAAATACTCGCACAAACAAACCATAACAGTACATGAACTTATGCGTTACATTTTGACCTCACCAATAATTATGGAATTCAAAGCTATGAACTGACCATTGCCACACACAGCTGCACTCCATCGACCTATTATTCGTGTATTATCCCCTAAACAGACCCTTTGACACCGGTAAGTGATATCACTATCTAGGGGCTGATAAGTCAATACCACGAGCGGTATATAAAAAGGGGACACTTGCCGCGTGTTCACCATATTTACATGTTATTGTTCACTGAGTGATTCTGTTTATAATGGAACTTCTGGCGATATTTGTTTCCGTCTTCGTGATGACCAGTAAGTGATGATTTTACTTATAATGTTATATGACGTATTTGTACACCCACCATATTCGTATGACGAAAATAATACTTAGGCCTTTTGAAAAGTTCCGGTTGAAATCATTATGAAAAAATGCGTTATCGGTCTTAGATGTGGTTCATTTTTGTTCTATACGTATAACAAAGACTTTGTTTCTTTAAAAATGACCCACATCCACATTATTAGCTTGAAATATTTTAGGCACAAACCGTACGTTGTATTTCCATGAGGAGCATTGCATACATGCATCGTTTACTATCTTATGATTTATACGTGTTAACACACAATCTTGGAAACAATCTACATCACGTGTCTGAATTTATGGCAATTTACTAAATTCAAATGACATTACCTAAGCAAAACTTATTTTTTTGTGGATTTTTGGGGCAACATGGTGCAACTATTTTATTTGAAAAATCATCTACTGTTCATTTGTATAAGTTTGATATGCAATGTTCATTATATGAATTGCCTATGGTTTTAGTTCTGACTCTGATCTCAAAATATGTATATTGTTTTGGTATTTGACTCACAAAATGTGTTTTAGGCATACAATAAGATTTTCCAAATGGTTAAGATTTTTTAATCAAGTGAAAAGTGTTTTAACCTTACTTATAACATGTTCACATATGTAATGAAGCATTTTTGTTCAATATACATTGAGTTAGCCCAAATAATATTGCCATAATTGGCAATGTTTTTGACGACCAAACAGGGGATCTTCGTGACCTTTCGCACAAAAATCTGTCAATCATAACTTACTAATTATAATATGTTTTATGAATAGTCAAAGTTTGATTCTCAATAATTTCTGGGAACACTACATTTAACAGGGACTTAAAGTAGTAGTAGTAATAGTATATTATTTTTACTTGTAGTACAGCTTGGCTATTTTGACCTGAGCCTGACTTTTATGCAAGAATATATTACAAGGTTCTTGCGTTGAATATATCAATTTCCGCAAGTAAATCGTGCGATATTGGTATTTCAAATTTGTGTTTCTATAACATCTCGAGCATCTTCGTGATACTCCCCGATTATGAAAACATACAATCGGTGTTGTAAACGTAGGTAATAAATCGACTGTTAAATTATGCTAATCAAAAGGTCAGGCTCGTGTCAAATTAGCCAAGCTATACAGCTCCTGATTTTTAGGAATATGTACTTCCGATTTTTTTCCAGAGTTAACTCTATAAATGAATTTACAATTTGTAACCCACAATCCTAAGAAAACAAAGTTAAAATCTAAAGTCTTGTTGCGATTTTTGATCAACAATGAAATGTGATATAACTGTACTTCAATCTTATAAAAGAGTGTTATAGCTGTTAGTTGATTGACCACTTGGTTTCAGTTCAGATTGAAATGTACTTAGTATGCATCAAAACTAACCATGCACAAGATTGAACGAAAATGGACGTAGATACTGCAATATATTTCAATGGTAATTTGCAAACAAGCTGGAAGGCTAGTGTTTTCACCGGCATTCTAAGCGAGTGCAATCTATAAAAAAGAATAGTCGATTCAATAAGTAATACTAATGCGGGAACTATCCCATTCGAAAGAATAACGGTGAATACAGTTAACTCAGGTATATAGTTTAAACCCAATTAAACCTAGATCAACATAGCTTACCTGCCGGACGATAGTATATTTACATCCGTTCTCGGTTGACTTTGAAAGTATAGTGCGCCAAGGATATCGTGATACATTGTTTTGTATTTACAAACATTGACCGGACTTTTGATTTTTTGGTTTCTTTAGTAAACAGATACGGTCCTTTTTTACACTAAAATGATACGGACAAAATCGTGAACCTTGAACCACCAGTCCTATATAGATTATTAAAAAATTATCCGTTTTTCACGTTATCCTGGGTGCACTATACTGTACTATTAATATTGATGTATATTTTAGATGCTGTCGTAACGGACTGGAATAATTACCATCCAATGAGTCATTGTACAGACATAGATGCTCAGGGATGCTATACATGTCAGATGTGCATGACTAAAGGTACGCTCAAACTTATTACTAGTATATGCATTATAGATTCCTCTACCAAACGAATTTGCGAGCAACATTTTGCGTACACATACTCAAGACATGTTTTAATCTCACTATAATATCAGAATTTGCACGTCTCAGACGTGGGTAAAAGTGCGTACACACAGTAACGTTTGGTGTAGTTACATGTAGTACGCCTCTATAGACCATACATTTTCTCAAGATGTACACCTTCATTGTTACCAAGTGATATGAGGGAAATGTATGGGCATGATGTACACGAGGCAAAATATACATCCTCGACTTATACACCAAATCGTTCTGTGTGTACGCACCTTTAAGTTGTTTACAAACAGTACATTTTGACTTATAAGATGATTAGTCAAGTTCTAATGTTTAGCTGAGTGTAGTACGCTTCTATCACACATAGAGATGTACAACTCCATTGAGTATGGGGGAAATGTATGCAATTAAAAATGTACATTCTAGACGTATACACCAAAACGTTCGGCATGTACGCACTTTGTACTTCATAAATGTTGGAATTAGAATTCGGAAATATTTTGGTGTTGAAATTTCAATTGGTATCAAATTTCGTTGTTGACGTTCTTTTTTCTGTATATAACGTTAACGTTAAATGTATCATCCTGTCATATTGTTGTATGGTATTATAGTGAATAAACCGGCGACAACATGTGCCCCACCCGTCACCCCACCACCGGAAGTGAAGATCATACATCAACCATGTGATTGTGGCAACCATCAGACTACAACAACAACAACGGCTGCTCCTACAACAACTACAACAACAACCAAGAAGCCGACGACGACAACAACAACAACAAAAGCGCCGACAACCACGACTTCAACGACAGGTTGTTAATTATATTGAATACAATTTATCAACAACTCAATATTTTATCTGAATATAGCCCTACTGTAGACTGACACTTTTGAACACACATACGGACACTTGTAGTGAATCGAAAAGCATCTGTCTTTAATTTGGAACACTTGCAAGTGTCTTTTTAATAATGTTATTTGATGGTATCCAGTTATGCAAAAGCATAAAATATCTGAAAGTATAATGCAGATAATCGAAGACCAAGTCACATACATTCGATTTTGAGTGTGAGATTTGGTCCGCGTATGAATACATGCACTATTTTCTTCCTCAGCGAAACCAACAACAACAACAACCACTACAACAACAACAACAACTAAAAGAACTACAACGCATGCGCAACAGGCATCATCAACTGCAGCCAGTAATGGTAAGAAATCTTTTTTTTTTGTATTTCTAAGAAGTCTTTATAATCTTGTATGTGTTGACAGAAAAATCTCTTACTGACCAAACAAGTAACAGAAGGTACATAGCCAGTATATGAACATACCTGAACACGTGTATGGCCAGTTTCAACTACCCTACATAAGAAGTTCCATTGCAAGAAGGATGACCTCAAGAAGACTGCTTCATTGGTCGTTTTGACCTATAATGTAGGAATAACCTGTTGCAGCATATTTCGCCTGTAAATGTCCAACAAAAACATATTGTAAAGGTGGAACATTGAAAAGATGCTAATGTAACCAAGACTTCAGGCATTGGGTACACCGTCTATATTTAGAACTGGAAAAAACTGTTACTTAAGACTTATGGGTTATAAGTAGTTTAATCGAAAATCAAATATTGACCTCGTCCAAACCTAAAGTGACCCGTCCGAAGTAACGGGTATTCCAGTTCTAAAAATAGAGTGTTAGGTTTTTTAAACCCGTCGTTGGTGAACTCGAACAGGCCCCATGAAGGATGACGTCATACATAAATTCTTATGTTTTCTGGTTCCAGCTTCACAAGGAAAATCTCAAACCGGAAGCCAGGCAGGATCACAGAACTCGTCATCCAAGTGAGTGAAAAATATTATAAAATTATTTATGTTGCTTAGAGGGACTAAACTCCATTTCGATGATAAAACACGTTTTGTCGATATTTCAATCTGAAATGACAAAAATTCTTTCAAAAACAGTTTTAAACATCACTTTGTTCCGTTTTTCAACGTATAAGTACATTTTAAAACATATTTGTGAATAACTATACAATACGGGTCCGTATAAGTGCACAGAATCATTTTCGCAGAAACATGGCGGCCATCTTGGACGCCATCTTGGATACAGAGCGGTTGTGAAAGAGAAAATTTGTAAGAAATGGATTTTCTTAATGTTCGGTCATATGACCAACTGTGGTGCAAGTTTAATCGATGGGCTCAAATTTTGAATAAATCGCCCTCAGCTCTTAGGCTATATGTTTTACGAAGGATCAACGGCGCTATTAATGAAAACTGTCGAACATGTTTTACCGTCATATGGCGTTCTCGGAATTTATACTCTCCAATGTTAAATTAGCATCTTACTGCATTAGTCACGCAATATATTTTAGGGATTGAAAAGGTAAAAAACCGACGTTATGAGATTATTTTTTCTTCTAGACGAATAAGTTCTGATTCTTATATAAATGTATTAGGTCGGTCAAGCCAAAAACTGCGATTTTAAGAGAACTCAAATTGATATTTTTTGCAATTTGGAGTTGAGTCCCTTTTAAACAAGCAATTAGATTGGTTGAATTGAATTAATCACAAAATGCACAGTTTAAATTTTATTTTACATAATCTGTGATTTTGTAATGTTCCTATGATTAAAATGTGGACTATGATTGGTCGAATTTATTGAAACATGGAATGTGATTGGTTGAATTTGTTAAATTTGGAATGCGCTTGGTTGAATGTATTGAAACATGGAATGTGATTGGTTGAAATTTATATGACGTGTGTTTTGATTGGTTGAATTTATTATGACGTATATTTTAAATGATTAATTATTCTTTCAGCTGGCAGCAAGGTCCACTATTTGAATATGAATCTTCATCTACAGTGACAACAGAAGGTAACAAGGAGACGACGGTCACTACAAACATCACTAAAGCTGACGGTGTAGAGGTTAATAGAACGATAGAAACCACCGTAACACGACAGGGACATACTGTAGACCATAATGTGAAAGGTAATAGTCAAAGGGAGACAATCCTAGTTGTTTATTTGTTTGTTGTAGATCTGGGCCGGTATTTTAAAGGCATCTTAAGTGAAAATAAGATTTTTCTTAAAATCTCATTCCTTAAATCTGTGTATCGGTTAAACAGGAAAACTAATGTTAACAATTATTTACAATGTTTAGAAGCATTATGTAAAGAACTGCAGTAATCATATAGAACATAAGCTATTTTTTCATTTCTAGTGAAATATGGGCAGCTCAATATTTTAAATTAAACTATTTAAGTTTTCACTTAAGATGCTTTATAAATGCTGAAGGTTGATTTATTAAGAACAACGCTTTGCAGCGCTCTCCAAGGAAATAAGTCATGCCTAGTTTGAACATAATAAGCGCTTCGTAGTTTGTCAATGGACCCCTTTAATTGTGCGTGATTGTTTTTGTCATTGCTTTCAAAGACGATCACTTAAATTGAACAATTTACTGTCCAGGGAGAACAGGCAATATTGCTGTTGATTTAATCTAGAGTATTGCATTGTTTGTGAATAATGCAGATGTGAATATTGTTAAATGTAAACACAATCGCCCGTCAGTATGTTTAACTTTCATTCATTCAGCTGAATACAGTAGTAACATAAATATGTTAATAAGGTCGATAATTCGGTGATATTGTGTGGTGTATATTCGCACTAGAATGAAACTGTTCCCGATATTGTATCTGGCTTTGGACATTATTCTCCTAAGCTCTTAGTTTGGTGAGAAAAAAGTAACTACGAGAGGTGCCCCACTTATATTTGAACAGTGCTGAATGTCCGATATGCTTCAACAAGGGAGGTCACTCAAATACGTCGCATCTTGAGAGTGGACAGTGAACATGCTGTATAGGTAACATATGACCTCTGACCATGATCTCAGCGTATTCACTATATTACGTCTACTTCTGGTGTCAGTTGCCTAAGCAAAGCGCTACCGAGCGCTTTAATTCAATTACTCCCCGATCAATAACATATAGAAGGCATGGGTTACCTCCCGTGGAAAGTGCTATGTAGCACTTTGCTTAGGCAACGGACACCTGATAGAGTGCAGTCACAGCTCAATGTCCTGGTTCATTCCAATAGTTACGTTTGCAATTATTTTAATTTAAGTTGCAAGGGAGGGTACTCCATCAATACGCGTATGTACCGTTTTGTGTTACTAAGGTGATATAATGTATACATATATTGTGATGACTATTACAGTTATTGAGAATAACGCCTCACATGCTGGCTGGCATGGTGGACACAACAGTTCGTCCTCGTCATACGGAGGTAACAATTCCTCGTCTAGTTCATCAACAACACATACAGGTGGACATGGTGGTTCAGGTATTTTATATATAATATTGTACAGCACAACTCTCTCCAGAACAGCCCTCTGTGGAGCAACAACCTCTGTATATTAACCTTTTCTCAATTTGCCTGGGTCGATTTTACTATAATTTAATCTCTGTAGAGCAATACTCTCTTTAACATTGACCACTTTTTGCAGCTCTTAATGGGTGTTGATTTTCATAGGTTGTATCGCATTCTACATTTTAATCTACATAGTACATACACTTAGCCGAATTTCTAAATGGCCATCTTATTAAAACTGATCTGACTCCATATAGTGTTGAAGTTCTATCAAATTATTCTATTTTGAAGAGTCACACATGCGCAGAGGGATGCGCAGAAATTTCTATCCTGACTTGAATTTAGATGTTATACAATATACGGAGATAGTTATTGATCAGCAACTGATCACTTTTGCTCTTTAAATTTAAGACCAAAAATAATAGATTGTAACAACTATATAATCTCCTATTTAATAATTATAATAATGTTGTATTTCTACACACTAGGTCATCATACTAACAACAACAGTAGTTCCAGTAACACAGGAAGTAATTCTACCAGTAGCACAAACACTTCCGGTTCTAAGAGTTCTGGATCGAACTCAACAAGTGGTGCGAATAACACGGGTACGAATGGTTCTGGAACGAATTCGAGTACAAGCCATTCCTCTTCCTCCTCATCTCAATCAGGTAAGTGTCAGTGTGTGCGTGGATGGGTGCGTGTTTTCCTCATTGCGTTTGTGAATGTGTGCGTGTTTCCGTCAGTGTGATGCTTGGGCGATTGAGTGTTACGGTAAGTGCGTGCGTGGGTGCTTGCGTGATTCCGTCAGTGTGTGCGTTGGTGCTTGCATGTTTCCGTGGTGTGTGTGCGTGTTTCCGTCAATGTGTGCGTGAGTGATTGTGTGTTTCCGTCAGTGGATGCGTGTGTGTGTTTCTTTCAGTGTGTGTGGGGGTGCTTTTGTATTTTCGTCAGTTCGTGGGTGTGTGCGTGTTTCCGTCATTGCTTGCGTTAGTGTTTGTGTGTTTTGCCCATTGCGTGCGCAGCCCATATGTGTGTGCGCCAGTCAGTTTATCGTATTAATACGGTATATAATTTTGGATGTAATCATATTAAAAAATTACAAAATCCTCATATTTCACGATTTATTTTTATTATCAGTGTGCATTTGTGTATGATATACATGCATCCATACAAAATTAAGTGAATATTTGATAATTTTATTTATTTTTCCTACACGCCTAAACTTGAGACAGTCCCTTTAAGCTGTCAACACTATATTGAGCAGATGATTATGTGATTTAAGGGAGATCAACCCAGTATGATTTAGATATTAAATATGACTGGTTAGCGAACTTGTGTTGAATGTGAAAATAATGTACAGTCTTTACCTTAAATTCGACATAATTATCACTTAATCTTAGTGTTATGGGGTTTCATTCAAACATATTTTAAAATGGACATAATTCCTGTCTTTTGATTATCAAAATTGAGTGCTCCGACAGTGATCCCCACAGTCTTTCTAGCATCCAACACTCCCTTTTCACGTTTTATGCTCTTGTACAGTGTACATACGTATGTCATCATGTAATTATATATACATCCGTGAGGTCGGGTCCATATTTGGAAATAAATTGAGCTGCTTACATGAGTGTATTTTCATATTGAATTTATCAAAAGACTCTGTCAAGTATTTATAACTTTTATCCAACGAGTTTAATAAACTCTATACGAATCGTGTAATGTGTTTTTATTAAATGGGTTTATTAAACTCTCGTACCTGGTTTATGTGATAAATGTATTCTATTCTGCTCTCAGGTTCAGGATCGAACCAGTCTGGATCACAGTTAGTGAGTAGTAAGGCTGCTTCACACACCACCAAGGCTGCTTCACACACCACCAAGGCTGCTTCACACACCACCAAGGCTGCTTCACACACCACCAAGGCGGCACATCATAATAATCACCACAACCATGCAGGTAAAGATACATTTTACATTTATTCCCCTCCACCTTTGGGATCGAGAGGTCCCGGGTTTGACCCCCCCCCCCTCTGGACCACTGGTTAATTTCTCTGAGCAAGACCCACAGCTCCACTCCACCATGGTGTAAAATGGTACCTGTGAGGACAGTGTCTATTCCTGGGCGCCGCAGATCGATGTTGGCTGCCACACCACAGGAGAGAAATAGTCTCCCCAGGGAGACACGAGTGTAGGTTTCCGTATGTAGCCCAATAACCAGGGGAAGTTGAAATGTCAAAGGGTGCTTGAGCGGCCAAAAAACTGAAAAGAGTCCTAGAAAATTGGTAACTTTTTAACGTGACTTGCGGATGGGAAATTCGTCTCATGAAACTAAAAGAGAGGGGTTTTCTTCACATGACATTTAAATAGAGCGTGTGTTATTGCTACATGTATCAATGTTTGACGTCACATATGACGTCACGCCTTCTTGTCCTGTATTATTATAAGTATTCATATATAATTTCATACGTTTTTCTCCCGTTTGTTTGTTTCAGCAACAACAAAGAGCGCAGCAACAACTACTAAAGCAACAACAACTAAAGCGACAACCACAACAACAAAGAAACCAACAACAACTACAACTAAGGCAACAACCACAACCACAACAACAAAGAAACCAACAACCACAACAACTAAGGCAACAACCACAACCACAACAACAAAGAGACCGACTACAACAACAACAACGAAAGCAACAACCACAACAACCACAAAGAAACCGACTACTACAACAACAAAAGCGACAACAACAACAACCAAGGCTACAACAACCAAGGCTACAACGACGGCCAAGAGCTCCTCCCACTCCTCGCATTCTGGCTCCTCCCATCAATCAGGATCAAGCTCCGCCCAGCAGTCCGGTACAAACACTGGAAATACCACAGGAACACAAGCCAACAAGACAAGTTCTACCTCACACACCAGTAGTAGTAGTACACATGGCTCCCATCAATCTGGTTCCGGATCACAGTCAAACAATAATCACGCCGCCGCAACCAATCAAAGGTACCAGTATTATAATTCTATAATTACATGAAGTAATACTGTCTGGTTAGGCGTGCGATGTCGCCAGACCTATTACAATGCCAAAAAAAAATGAAATCCACTAAGATGCATTTACTCCAGAAACTGACAACACAGAATCTATACACTCAATGAAAATAGTTCCTCCTCGTTAATCAGTTTTGCAAGATTAAAACATTAAACTTTTCTTGTTTCATTTAATCTGTTCGATTGTAATATATTAGTTTCTTCTTGAAATGGAAGAGAATTGTATGAAATTAAAATAAAAGGTGTTTGAAGGCGTTGATAATTATTACTACGCGTTACGAACATCAATGATTTTATTATGTTAAATTATTTAGTTCAGTATTCTCTAACGGTATCGTGGCCGAGTGGTTAAGCAACTTGCTTAGTAATTTTCTGAAGATCGAATCACGGCGGCTCCAATTTTTTTATATTTTTTAAAATTTTATTTTTCGTCCAGCACTAACCACTAGATGTTATATTACTTGAAAAGCTATTGTCCTTTTGCAGTTCGCCAGCCTGTCAGTTCTTCAGTACTTTGATTTTTTTGAAGCAAACTATGGCCACAGGTAACTGTATTGTAAAAAATGATAAAAAAAACGATACATTTGTGTTGATGGCACCATAAGAATCGGCTGTGAACAGTATCTACATTTTATAGTATAACTTTTTAACTGTTTGATCAATTTTGATAAGATCTGGCATATAAGTACTTTAAACATTGTTGTATATTAATATAATCAGTTTATGGAGATATTGATAGTCAAATTTTGTTTTTGATTGATTAAAATTATGGTTCTTTTAGAACAAATAAACCTTTATAGAAAAATTTAAATTTTTAATAAGATTTTTTTCGTTTTCAACGATACAGTTACCTGTGACGATGGCCTGAATTGGTTAAATGATCTTATCGTGCCTGATGTCTATAGCTGCCAAACCCAATGTTAGACTAGTTTCAAGATGGCCCAGTATAAACATAAACAAACGCGAACTGGTGGTAATTCGGTTGTTTTCGCGGTGTCTAGTTGATCTATGCTATAACCACATTTTGTACCAAAACCCAGCCACAATTATAACTTATTTATCAAACATTACTTTGCCACGGTTCTTCTTAAATGCAAACAGCTGTCCTACAAAGTCCTTCCGAAAGCAGGAACGGCATGGTTGTCAATTTCTGGTTCAGTCCAAATAGAGCCAGAATTTATGAAAAATCACCGAATTCAAGTTTTATTATAATCGGAATACCAAAGCCAGAAATCAAAGAAAGTTATGTAAAATTTCTTTTTCCGGTTTGTCTATAATACATTTTTGGTCCAGAGTATTTTTTGTTCATTTATTTATGGTTTTAAAGTTCCAGTCAAAGCTCAATGACCAAACCGACAGCACCTGGTATGACCAAGCCTACAGCCCCTGGGATGACAAAGCCGACGGCACCTCATGGTATGACTAAACCGACGGCACCACAAAAGATCACCATGCCCACAGCACCACATGGAATCACCAAGCCGACGGCACCTAATGGTATGACCAAACCAACTACACCACAACCAGATCACGTAAGTTACAAACCCCGAGATGATGGGGATTGGTTTGGTTTAATTATATGTTATTTCACATTAAAATCCAATATACAGAAGTAGACTAAAGGGGGCTTCCGTTTGGAGACAATTTTCATTATCATTCTGTCAAAAAATAGTGTTCAGTTGATATCACAGGCTTTCTTGGTATTAGTAATTGATAAATTCATACTACATGTAGTGATTCAAGAAACAAGTGACAATTTCTTTAGCTCAGCAGATCTTTCTATAAATTCATTGACGTGCTTGTATTGGCTAAAACAAAGTGCGTCGTTATGATCTCCATCGTTCTAGGGAAGCTACTCCGATTGTACTTTCATTGTAGTACTGTTAGTTTTAGGTATTTAATATTCGGCATATATTAGTCAGGGGAGGCAAGTTAAAATGTATATTCGTTTGAAAACATTTTATTGCTTTCAAATAAACATGTGTTTTTGGCTGAAACGATGTTTAATGAAGTAACTCGGAAATCGACGATAAGTACGTTTACCTATCATATAGTTCATATAAGTCATTTGGTGTACAATCGATAAACAGCTTTGTGCTGAAAAAAGCCTCACATTTCGACCCATGTTTCTTAATTTTTACTTTAAAACTTAATTTCATTGGACACTTGTTCGTCCATGTTACATTTGAATATATCGTCAGAACTTGGTACTACATGTGTTGTAGTATTTTGAGGGCGGGGGGTCGGACATAGAACATTAAACATAACAAACTATAATGCTAGAATAAGCAACATAACAGGGTACATACAGTTTTGCAGGAACAATAAAGTAGATATTAGCTACATGATCCTCCTTCGCTAGAGGTCGGTTTTAACCAATTAAAAGGCAATATCCCTTCCCGAAACTAGGTATATATAACCTCCCTTGAAAAAATTTGTCTTCCCTTGCCGCATGTGCTTATGTGTCAGATAAATCAACATCCGAGGTAAACAAACAAATGTTATTGACCTCTGTGTTCACTGTTTTTGTGTGACGTAGGCACACAATGATATTACCGTTTTTCAGCTTACTACCAAGTTAACGCATTTAGGCCTACGCCAATAAATAGTTCTATGATTTGAACAATATTACAAGCATGTTACACAGGTTACACGTATCATTGAACCCGATTTGTTTATATTACCAACATTTATTAATATTAAGACTAACAATTATATCAGACTTTTATTTTTAGAGGATATTTATAGCAAATCATTCCGCATGGACTATATTCCTACTACCAAAGGCCTGTTAACCGTCACTGGTGGCGGGAAGCTGAAATAGTTCTACGTAGATTTCAAGCATGAGAACGGCTACTTGTGAAGAAAAAAATATAGTGCTAAAAACCCGTACCGTACCGGGACGTATATTATATTGCTAAAAACCTGTCCCATGCTGGGACGTACATACATTCTGAAAACGGTACACACGGTACTTACATAAAAGTATTTATCTTGCAACTAATATGTATTTATGTATGCTCCGCGGTAATCACTTTATGAGCTCTGTTTGATCATACAAGTAATAACAAACACATGGTTATGATTGAAATTTGTAAAATAGGGTGGTAACTTTTCATTTACGCTGAGTATGATCCAAAAGTCTGTTCGTAGGTTTAGTTATGTTACTCCGAAAAATATTTCTGCTCTTGATCCGGCGGGAGTATGGACAACCTTCATATCAGTAGCCACTAGACAACTTTTTCTCCTAAATTCAATTGATCGACTTTAAATATACATGTTTATGTATATGGCATCTAGGAGAAGTGCTGTGACATGAAAACATAATTCTTTCTGGTTCCATTCTTGAATTATTTCCTTCAACCAAAAGAAGTCATGATATAACTATTGATATAATTTTCTTATATTTTCCTTCTATTGAACTCTGGTTCTATTTTATTAATTACCTTCCTTTATTTTATTTTCCTAACATATTTCTACCTAGTCCTGTTTCTATATCAGGGGGATGGCCATCTCGTTTGTTATGTTTTAATTTCCACTGTATTCAGTTGTATGGAGACTACTCAGTCACTCATCTTGATACCGGCGCTTGGTGTCTTGAGAGCAGCACAAACATTCGAGTGAGTCTTGGCTTATCAGAGCTCTGACACAGCATGTTGATGCAGCCTTTATTTGATTGGTTATAATGACATCAGTACGCCACACATCAGTACTTTCAGTGCTTTGATTATTAATGCTGTCGCACCATAATATTCAAGCCAAATATTTCATACTTTCAGACTACAACAGCCGCTACCCAGGGAACAACTACGCCTTGGAATGGTAAGTACACTTATGACGTCATTATTAAATTTACCGTAACGTCGCTTCCGGTAGTGAAAATTTAACGTCAATACTTAAATTGCATACAGTCAAATAACCACCAAGCATTATTAAATTTACCGTAACGTCGCTTCCGGTAGTGAAAATTTAACGTCAATACTTAAATTGCATACAGTCAAATAACCACCAAGCATGGGTTAAACTAAAATGTACTGTTACTTTATTAATCCACAACGTTTCACTTGAACGGCTTTATCATTTTGTAACAATAAGAATCAGTCATTAGTAACACACAAAAAGTATATTATATAGGTCTACTAACGTTATTTATAATGATGAATTTGGATGTACTTTTACATTTGACATTTTGAGGGATGTGAAGCCAGTAGTGTCTTTTTAAAAAATATGTTGCATCGATAAGGCAGTGGCGACAAGTTCCGGATGGTTGTGCGCATGACGTGTTTGACTACGTCACATACTGATATTGAGATGATCTAACCTGTCCCCGATCACCCGAAGCATCTCAATCTGAGCAAGATCTCATCTCAAATATTGACATGTTTCTTTGGGTTAATTAAAATGCATGGCTTGACTGGAAATTGGCACCACTATACAGAAATTATATTCCGAGTTTTTACAGCATCATATCAAAAGCCTGGAACTTCAGATTTATCTATTATTCTGACTTTCATTTTGGCAAAATCTCAATTTCAGTTGAGATTTCTGTTTGATATTTTTCGGGAGATCTGTGCCTGGTCTTACCTAGTAAAGTATTCTATCATCATTTTTGTACTACAATCTCAAACTGGCTACGAGTTTTTCTTTACTGAAATGTAATTGGCTATAATGGCGCAGATTCGATCCTTTCAAGCGAGTCTTGACTCAAAATCAAGACGGCAAAACTAAAGAATGGTATAATCATTTAATGTAAAGTGAAATCTCAAAGTATTTTAAGACTCAGGTTTTATCTAACAACATTGTCCTAAATCAAGCCCAGACCTTTGATAAAAAAGCATCCATATAATTTGATCGTAGTTCGATATTTTGTTGGATTATACCTAGTGATAGAAAAGGCTGTTACTCGAACATGAAGTTGGTCATTTGTGAGAAATCTCTGACCGGAAGTACATTGGGTTATTGTTGTCCTAGATCACGTGACTTTATCAATGTGTCACGTGCTTGCATGGTTTTGTTTTCTATTGCAGGAATATGTCCTGACTTCGACTTTAACTGTCCGGCAGATCCTAATTGTGTCTCCTTCGATGTACATTCCTGTCCAATATGTGTTTGTCCAAGTAAGTATTCATACACTGCATAGAAACTCACTAACCGAACTACCTGATGTAAAGTAGTTCATATTTATCTATTTGATCCATCCATCCATCTATCTATCTTTCTATCGTTCTATCTATTTATTGCATCATTTTCAGTGTTTGGGTTTGCTTCAGCAAGTGAAGTTTAATTTAGTTTAATATTTATTTTATTTCCCAATAGATTGGATTTGGCAACAGACTTAGTCTATATAACTCTCTACTAAAAGTAGTTAAGCAAGTAGTCTTGGTGGTGACAAAATGACATATCCAACGCAGATACTGATTTTCCCAGTATACTAGTGCTTCTTAAAATTGCTGAGCAAAGAATTTGTGTGCCAGTTAATACTCTGCTGAAACATGGCCGGCGAGTGTCCGAGTGTCTCTATGCGTATTTAAAACTGTGTCAAAGGAAGGCGACATGCCCGCTTACCACTGAAGTAAGGAGAACTGTTTCCTAGTGTAGTATACAAGTAAACACCTTTATTGGTGTTTCCAGTTTGCCATCGGGGTTACAATACCCTTTTCCAGTGCAGTTTATAGATAGAACACAATTTCTCCGAGGAATATTGCAAATAGAGCACTTTTAGCAAGTGCTGTATTGAAGACAGTGTAATACAACTCTTTTGCAAGGGTTTATTGCACAAATATCACAGAAACTAGGATGCAGATCCGGTCAATTAATTAACTCTCCATTCGTCTTTCTTTTCAGTTGGCTAGAAATGAACGAACAAACGAACAAACGACCGCCTGCCAACAACCTCAAACTATCAGCTACCGTCCTCCGAGATCTGATTCACCACTCATGTATATCATAACCAAACATATATATCCTATCATTCATGTACTCGTATATATCTAATAAAATGTATCCTTTCATTCAATCATCTTGTGGTTTTGTTTTATTGAGAGAAATGATGATTGAATTATTAATTAGTTTGGTGTCATCGTCTAGCGATGCGACGTAATGATGCATTCGACCATTCGGCTTTCGCACACCTACCCTTATGCAATTGTTGCATACATAATGATAACCAATGTAAGATTCTTTACGTCACAAGAAAAACTGTAAAGCGCTGATATTGAAAACAAAACGAACAATATACTATACTATGTTATAATGTACGTGTTGACTTTTCCGACTGCCAAACGTTGCAAATAGCGCTGTTCAGCAATAGTAATAATCTCCTGTACAGAATGCCTCTGATGACGTTTCTACACAAATACTGGTGTTTTTGTTTGTGTTAGACAGAGATATAGTGTTGTTTATTCTGAGTACAATGGTGTCATGTCGATTAAAATGGTCATGGAACTATTTTCTTCAATGTGTAGGTATAACCACATCATGGATTGAGTGTTAGGTGTATTCATACACTTTTATTTCCCTGGTCAATTTTTAAATGGGCACATATAGTGCTAAGATTGCATCGATTAGACACGGGGTTTTATTTAAAAAAGGTCCGAGGAAATCAGACAGGGAAGGTAGCACTCAAACTAACCAGCCGAAACCGCATCACTTATTTACATTATCTATATTCATACACCTGTCGGGAAGATTCCGAACTTTGACGGAAATTGCCGAGCTGTTGCGGCGGAGAAACTTCAAAGTAATTGCATACATACATCACGACATAAAATTTGACCAATGTTTCTTTCATGTTGAGATCACTCAGTGCATGCTCATTATGTGAACTTGTCTCGTACTTCCCGTATATTGACAACAGTAAATATACGTATTGTTCAATGATGTTACTTTTTTGTTTCGATTGTTAAATGATATAATTCGTGAATCTATTATGCTGTCAATAGGAACACGACTTTTACTTCACTTAAAAATTGGGTCAAATATTTCATTTTCGTTCCAAATGGTTTTCTATGGCCAGTTTCATTATTATGCTTTGAGACCACATCATATATGGTACAGGATGGTATATTTTATCTTGATCTTATACAATAGCTACACTATATATTATACAGAACAACTTCGTTATGACGAGCATCAATATCACGAGCACCCGGCCTATCCCGAGCAAGTTTTAGCATAGCTACTGTTTGCATTATCAATACACGCCCTTTGGTTATTTCAAGCACCCGATTTAGCTCGAGCATTTTACATGTCTCAATCACTCGTCGAGATAACGAAGTTTTATTGTATGTATATATACGAACCATGATTCTGGTCCCGGATTCGACAATTCAAAACAACCATACAGGTTCAAATTTTTGTGCGTTTGATCTTCTATTCTGGGACCATCCACTACATGCGTTATGATAATGCAATATGAATTGTTTCGTAGTCTTAAATCATCTACGATAGAAAAATATAAAAATGAACCAAGAAATGCTGTGTTACTTTCACATTAGGTAAAGAACGTTCTAAAGTTAATGTTTTTCAGTAATCATGATGATTTATAAGCTTCAGAATTTTAATCGACAGAACAAAAAACCCCAGTTTGATTGATAAACGATTCCCGCTGTAATACAGGACATAATTTTAATTCAATTATAAACGATCTAATTAAGAATTCGGAAGAAGGCCGGAAGTACATTACAATGATGGATAAACTATTTCAATATTTGTGACATTTCTTTTAAACATTGACAATGGAACATGAAAACACTGTTATTCGAATCTATTTGATTTATTTATTAACATAATGAAGTTGATCGATTTGAAAGATAACTCCGTACGCTTATCTTTGTTAACATAATAATTTTGACTTTTTTGTCTACAAAAAATGCATCATTGATAAAGATAAAAGATTAAAGTAATCGAATTATGTTGTAAGTGTACTTGTCAAGGTGAGGTGACGTCATCATTCCGTCATGTACGGAAAATACGGCTTTTATCCATATCAAACAAAAATCAATTATGACAAATATGTGAAGTAAGAAAAAATCGGCAAAGCTTACTTTTTATTCCTATATTTTACATGAAATTAAATTTGTGATAATTTACTGATTTGACAGCACAGAGCGGCGTGTATAAAGTGCTCTATTATTATATTTTACTTCAAAGGAGATGCATATTCAGTATATTTTCATTCTTTGAAACGTGTGGTTAGATTTGTTTTATATTTCCCATTAAGAAAGCATAATGGAGAAGTTCATATTGTCATAACTCAGGCAGTACCAATCGGTTTTTAAGTTTAGCGTTGTCGTGCGCCTAGGTTTTGAGGTCAGTTTTCAACATTAAAAAAAACATTCGAAAAACAAATAATTTCTCGATTTTCATGTTGTAGAGGTATTTTGCTCTGGTAAAGTTGTATTTCATTTGAATTTTCAAACTGACACCAACAGTTATGTTGCTAAGAATGTCTTTTCGGACTTGTTCTATGTCTGAACACCCTTTTGGGCAGAATTTGTGACCCGGGTGTGTGAATGCAACTACACTGATCCAAGTGAAACAATGTTTTTTGAATGTGCTTTGTTTGTTTTTGTGGATAGGTAGCTAGGTTTCAGAAAGTCAGACCTGACGCTTAACATTAGAAAGTTTTGGTATGGCCTTATTTAGACCCGGATACGGTTTATTACACTGATGTCACCAGGCAATATCACGTTTCTACTTAATAGATAATTAATTAATTTAATTTTATACGATGCACATAAAATAGTTATATAATTAGACACGACTGCGTTTTATAAAATATCATTTAGTTATAAAACCATTAAATGTAAATGATATAAATATAAATGGATGGGCTATAATTGTATGTAATTTGTTACACTTAAAGGCATTGCATTCATTATAGGAACACGTATACAATGTGTTACACATAAAGACATTGTATTCATTATAGGAACACGTATACAATGTGTTACACATAAAGACATTGTATTCATTATAGGAACACGTATACAATGTGTTACACATAAAGACATTGCATTCATTATAGGAACACGTATACAATGTGTTACACATAAAGACATAGCATTCATTATAGGAACACGTATATAATGTGTTACACATAAAGACATTGCATTCATTATAGGAACACGTCTACAATGTGTTACACTTAAAGACATGCATTCATTATAGGAACACTTCTACATTGTGTTACACATAAAGACATTGCATTCATTATAGGAACACTTCTACATTGTGTTACACATAAAGACATTGCATTCATTATAGGAACACGTATATAATGTTTTACACATAAAGTCATTGCATTCTGCATTGTCATGCAAAATGGCACAACAAATTAACCCAATAAAATATATGACTATGATTAATATGTAACGTGGACAGAACAAACTGTAACATTGATAGTGAGATAAGAACTATCAACCTTCTTATAAACGTATTGCTGATAGCCTGATTTCCACTTTTGTGTGTCAATGTAAAATAGTGTCAAAAACAATCTTGTTAAATAGATAGAGGATAGCAAGGATAAATAATGCACGTGTCAGTTGCATCTACGGCCATACCTCCGCGGGGATGGGCGGTAGATAGCCGGGAAAGGGTCGTGTTTGTACCTTCCAGCTTGACTCGCACTGCTGGGGAAATGTTGTGACTTTTGTCTCCATACCAATACACCAAAGGCAATATCTAGTGTGGACAATATTTAGTTGTCAATGGACGGCGAAATACCGGAGATTTTACCATCAGCGCCCCTGCAGGAGGCCAACCCAAAGGTAAACTCCCGGCCCATCCCCGGGGACGGGTGGTCGTGGATGCAACTAACTGGTGCATAAAAACATAGAAACAAAAATAACTTTCAAATTGGCACTTTGCATTAGCAGTTACAATACTCATAATTATATAAACAACTGGCAGCCAATACAACAAAAGCGAACACTACAACAAGAACACGAAAAACAACAACAACAACAATTAAAAGCATCAGAAACAACATTTACTACAACAGTGCCATCCATCATCAGTAGCAGCAATTAACACCAACATGCACATTATAACTCGTGAATTTCTTGCTTCATAAAAATGTTATTGCATTGTTGTAAATATGGCAGTGAGTGCATAGTTATACGCGTACTATGTTTTCATGGAACAATATATCGCTGGCTTAGAATGAGAAAGTCGTACGTGTCACTTACGACCTTATAAGACCAATGCATATTTGAAATCAACATAATAAGACGTTTCTTATGAGCCTATTTTCATGAAAATCGGAACTTGTCATGTTGACCAAACTGAAGTTGTAAAAGCTTGTTTTTTCATAAGTAAAGAGTAAATTTCAGAGTTTCTTTTCTTGTTTTCTCAAACTATTAATTTTGTACTTACGACCTTCTCATTCTAAGCCAGAGATATACTGGGCATGTATAAAGTAAGATATATTACCGAGCGTCATATTTATATTTTCACACTTTTATTGGCAATTATTGCAGGGAGCGGGGAGACATTATGAATGGTGCGAAACAATGAGGCATTATAGGTTAATAGTCAATTATAATGGAATAAAAACAGCAGAAAACAGTAAACTCATTTTTTAAAACTGTTCTTTTTACATTTTATTCGAAATATTGCGAGAAATCCGTCACCTTTTACGGCATTTGACCAAATAGACTAAAATAAATTATTATTTTTATGTCCATAAATAGCGCTTAAAAACATGTCTGTGCCCGATTGTGGCTTGATCGACCGAGGCAACTTGATGAATTGTCTTCTACATGCATAATGATTATTACAATAGACTAAAAGAGTGAAGAAACGTTTGTGTGTTTGTCTTTCATATAACACAGTTACAATGTTTTCTATACTTTGGTTGTTTCCCTATTTATTTATACCTGACACTCCCTGTGGCTGAACACTTTCAAATAAGCGTATACTGGTATTTGTATTTAAAATTGAACAAGAGCTGGATGCCTGTCACAAGTCTTCTCTATCCAGTTAGTAATATACACTATGTAAACTGCTTCTCAAAATACTAAAAAACGCACACAAAACGCCGATTTTTATAATGACCAACATTGATCTCAGATTCACAAGCATCGTTTTCCAACTCACAAGACCTCCATCTTCAATAAAAAAGCAGGTTGTGAAATGTTCTACCATGGGGATGGGCATCCGACAAAAAAGCACCCTTGGCCACTAGCTTACTAGTCTAGTGAATCGTATCTCAGATGACGTCACATCATGCAAGGGCAAACAACAACAACAAACATGGCGACGAAAACAGTAAGACAAAGTTTTGTAAAAAGCAAAGTTCGGCGATAAAGGTTGTATTTTATTGTAATTTGGTTTCCAAAAGCTTTCTTGTTGACTGCACCAAAACCACGTTTTCAACTGCTAGGACCGCCTTATTGATGGCCTAGTGATTGAGCTTAGAAGGAAGGGTCCAGAACATCATATACCGCGTCATTCCAAAGACGAAAAAAATGGTACAAGAAAATCCCTTCATAGGAGCTCTGCATATAAAGGAAACTGGCTTCTCTTCTCTCATACCCTGGAGGCGATGGATAACATCAGGAATGAGGTGTCGAGATGAGCGTGGTTATAAGTTGGAAAAGTGTTTCACTTTAATAAATCATGTGTCCGTTGCCTAAGCTACGTAGCGCTTTCCACGGGAGATAATATACGCCTTTTATATTTAATTTAACGGGGGTAACTGAATAAGCGCTCGGTAGCGCTAAGCTTAGGCAACGGGTACCATTTCTGAAATCGTCGTGTATGAAGTAAAAACAGACAGCAGACAATTTCAATACAAATACAAAACGAGCCGTCTAGTAAAAATAACTACGCGGTGTTTTTTCTTGCAGCGCACTAAAATGACCAGTTTTTACTGTGTTAAAGGCGTCCTTGATGCATCCGGGGTTTGTATGTTGAACGTCCACATTGGATGTTGAGAGATGAGTTATGTAGTTACTATGATATGACAGTTTGACTGATCTACTGTATATATACATGTCAGACTGTCAGTGGATTATATAAAACATTCCCATCATCATTATTATACCCCTTGTACACACATTACTGGGAGACAGCTAGCAAAACATGTACATATATACCAGCTAGTTCCCATCTTAATCCTGTCATAGTTATTACAGTTTTATGTATTTAATAACTTTTTATATTTATTATTTACCCATATAGGCAGTGCCTTAGTTCATATTAATTTAATGTATCATCTTTGTATATTTATAAAAAATATAGGAAATCGGTCTGGGAAGGCAGCACTTTTCTTAACCAACCGAGCACTTTTCTTAACCAACCGAGCACAGAAAACAGTAACAACACAACTACATGGAGTAATGCTCACACGGAGCTAAAATAAATGATTAAAAATCTCAAGGCCACGCCGCAACAATGCAGGATGACCCAATTAACAAAGAAATAACAGATGTTGTTAGCTGTGCGTATAGATCGAGTATAAACGAGTCAACTCCGGTTACAAACATCGCAGTAGGCAACATATTGAATTATATATATTCTCCCAATAAGCCATACAGTGACCGGAAATCACATATATTTTGCTCGCTATAACTCATACAAGTTTTATTGAATAGTATCACAATTAGTCATACAGTGATTAAGTTTATATGCCGTGTTAAAAAATCACAGCGTTTCGCAGTAAAAATTGAAAACAAATTTACAACAATACAATTCAGAAACAAAGTACTTTTGTTGAACAACTAAAATGTTATTAGGGGTCTTTCAAATAAAGTAAATAATTATACCATCTACATTTTGTATATCTTTCTAGCTGCCAAACATGTATAAATTATACATAAATGAGCATTTTGAACGTAAGTGGAAGACTCCCGTTAGTGCTTTGGGAAAACAGTACATATTACATGTGTATACGTAGTTGGTACCAGGCTCGCCGAGATGTTCCAAACACCGTCACTTAAATCAACGTGCTGCCACTACAACAGGAGGTCTGCCATTACACCAGCAGGTCTGCCATTACATCAGCAGGTCTGCCATTACATCAGCAGGTCTGCCATTACACCAGCAGGTCTGCCATTACATCAGCAGGTCTGCCATTACATCAGCAGGTCTGCCATTACATCAGCAGGTCTGCCATTACATCAGCAGGTCTGCCATTACATCAGCAGGTCTGCCATTACATCAGCAGGTCTGCCATTACATCAGCAGGTCTGCCATTACATCAGCAGGTCTGCCATTACATCAGCAGGTCTGCCATTACATCAGCAGGTCTGCCATTACAACAGCAGGTCTGCCATTACATCAGCAGGTCTGCCATTACATCAGCAGGTCTGCCATTACATCAGCAGGTCTGCCATTACATCAGCAGGTCTGCCATTACATCAGCAGGTCTGCCATTACAACAGGAGGTCTGCCATTACATCAGCAGGTCTGCCATTACAACAGGAGGTCTGCCATTACATCAGCAGGTCTGCCATTACATCAGCAGGTCTGCCATTACATCAGCAGGTCTGCCATTACATCAGCAGGTCTGCCATTACATCAGCAGGTCTGCCATTACATCAGCAGGTCTGCCATTACATCAGCAGGTCTGCCATTACAACAGGAGGTCTGTCATTACAACAGCAGGTCTGCCATTACAACAGGAGGTCTGTCATTACATCAGCAGGTCTGCCATTACAACAGGAGGTCTGTCATTACATCAGCAGGTCTGCCATTACACCCACAAGCTTGTATCCGGGAGCTACGATATTCACGGTATGAATCGTGTTACACTACTTTGCAGTTCCGTCAGAGAATTGTTCTGTTTTCATATGTCTCTGACGGAACTGAACACCGACGTAACGCTCTGACGGAACTCAGGATACATGACATTTGAGTTCCGTCCGAACGTTACATCAGTTTCAAGTTCCATCAGAGACATATGAAAACAGAACAATTCTCTGACGGAACTGAAAAGTAGTGTAACACGATTCATACCGTGATATTGATGGGTTCCATGCAGCCTCCCGCTATCACCTCGCTCCTGACGTTGGCCAATCTTTCTATATGCAGGGCGCACATCACATACATGCAGGTGACAAACTTCAAACGTCAAACTGTTTGAAACAACTTGTTTGTATCTTGTCAGCGTATATGAACTTCAAAGTATGTTATGATTTATACATTGTTTGACCAGATAGGTCACATACACGGGGGTCTGTGCGTTTTAATATCTTACCATTTGGTTTCTCGAATTGTATTTGTGCTTTTATTCAGCTTCACTCCGGGCCATCTTATTATAGTGACATTATCACAGCTTTCGGGCTCCTTTAAGGTAGGGTTACCCTGCTTAGTTCAAATACTAGACTAGTATGTAATATACATTCATAGTTTAATATAGGATAACCGAACCCAACTGGATTCGTTATAATCAAGAGTATATGCACAATCGTTCTCATTTGACTTTGAAAGGACTATACTTGTAAACAAGGAAGGTAATATGAAAAACAAGGGAGGTCATATGAAAAACAAGGGCGGTCATATGAAAAACAAGGGAGGTCATATTAAAAAGAAGGGAGGTAATATTATAAATATATGGACAGAAGCTTCTCCCTACGAACTGTTTTAACATGTCATCTATAATATATCTGTTAGTTAGATATGTACGACAGGCTGGTGTGCGTGTATATAGTCCAAGTATATCATTATATACTAAAGTAGCCTAAAACGTAACACCATTATCTACACTGTGACAGGTTCATTACAATGTGTAAGTGTATAATTAACCGCCGATCTCTGACTGTGTATTCGCTCATTCAATACACTGCCCGGTGGAGCGATCGTTGCCTATAGCGCTTTCCACGGGAGATAATCCATGCCTTCTATATTTTATTGAACGACAACGGAAACCCGGTATGGGTTGGTTTGTTCGGTTGAGTTTTTACCGTCAATGGTCTACTTCCACGTTGTATGAAACCCTGTCAATGGAGTCATGGTCCAATACTATGTTTGGTTGTGTATTTAAGGTATATGGTCTACTTCCACGTTGTATGAAACCCTGTCAATGGAGTCATGGTTGAATATTATGTTTGGTTGTCACTAGCCGATGTAAAATGGTCTACAATCAAAGACTAGGAGAATCAACACGATGCACAACATCTAACCACTCGTGTTGATACAAACAGAGTTTTGAGCCATGATTTCAGTGTTATTTCTTGCCATATAATTTTCTTCTTCTTCCGATATTGTACAGCCACCTATTTGTGTGTAATCGTACAGGTGCGCATGGTGGAGAGAGTAAGATTTAAAAATCGAAATTTATTTACAAGTCTAGTGGTTTAAAATTGTCTATTTACATTGCAGTTAAAAACAGTCATATCCACATCTAACGGAGATGGGTCTTCTGGACTTCCCTCTTGAAGCTGTCGATGGTTTGACAGCTTGCCACTGACTGGAGTAGTCCATTACAGAGCCGTCTGTTATATAAGGGCCATGTGAATTATTTTGAATGTGGTTCCGTATCTAATATTAATTATACAAAGTTTCATGCCCACACTATACTTAAACGCTGCACCAAACTGACTACACAATCGTGACTACTCGGGCATTTCCGCAGCTGAGAAACATGACTCATACATAAGTGTAGGGTAACAAATTTTGGTTATGCGTTTTCGGGTAACGACCAATCATCAATTTTCCAATGCTATCAAGAAGCCTTTCAATTACCGGTCTCCTTTTAGGAGTTGATACCTTCCCTGGAGTAAGTAACCTTTTAGTTCTCTTCAATTCCATCGTTTGATTCTCATGAGCCATGTTGTAAAGTAGCCCGTGATAATGGTGTCTTCCCTATTAAGTCCGAGGCACTTTTGTTAGTTAAACGCCGAGTAATTCCTATTGCAAACTAGAAAGTGAATGCCCTGCAATGACCAAGAGGTCAGATTCTACCTAGAAGTTCCATCGAGATTATTGTCATGTGGCCTATACGTGCGTCATGTATGAGTTGTCAGTGTCAGATTCGGGTTGGGTATCATATAAAGGTCTGCCCAGATACGACGAATGTGTATCCTCTGTCTTCGCTTAACGAGAGCATTTAAAACATTTGAACTGCTACGACCAAGCATGCAGATTAAATCGATTGAATTAATGGTTTCATTTTGTTCTGAACCTATTATTTAAGTTATTTACTTATCCGGTCTGGTCTGGTCTGAGCCCCCCCCCCCCCCCGTTTTATACAGTAGGTAATTATATTCTGACATAATATGTATTTTATTGTCCTACCGAGCGCTAAAAATAGACTAACGTAAAGATAGTTCGTGTCGTTTGTCAGAATACCGGGGAACGTCGAGCTGAAATCATTATTTCCGTAACGTAACGTGTGCGCAGGGAACGGAATACTGGACGCTTTGGGTGTGTTGGTCGGTCGGTCAATTTCAGAAAGGTTTATTGAAAAACAACACTTAGCACGAGAACTTTGTGATTTTTAAAAAAAATAGTTGAATGAAAAAATGTGAGTTGTTAACTAAATTTGATAAAGCTAAGTGATGTAAGACGAAAAATACGTAACAAGTGATTTAATACTGAATAATTTATTCATTAATAACGGAATTATAAATATTCGAGGATAATAAATATCGACCGTGTCACGTGACGTCACGTTCTACAAGGATTTGAGCTGTGGAGTAGAATTCGTAGTTAATTGGATATTTTTACGACTTTATTTCGATTAAGACGAGTAGACCTCTCCAAACAGACATGTGGGTCCACTTGTTAACTCTCTCCTTGTTTTTCTGGAATTATTTTCTTTCGGTGGATGGAAATGCTATGCTGAACCCAAAACATCGCGGAATGATATGGGCTCGCAATGCGTATAACTCGGGTGGATATAATTACATGGGAATTAACTGCGGAGGAACACATGTAAGTATAAAAAGAAGTTCCTATCATTAATCTCCTGTGTCCTCGGGAATGGTTAACATCCAATGGATTCTCTGGTAACGAGGGTGAACAGTGTCTGGTGTTTAGTTTTAACTTATTAAATCAAATAATGAGGTGACCATTAATTCAAGTTACATAATTTGCTGTACGATCGGAATATAATTAGTTTATATAAATTTAGTCAATTTTTGTGTATACAGGCCCCTATGCATCAAGAAATATACCAGGGTATGAAATATGCACGCATACAATTTGCGACATAATTTTGTAATATTGTATACACTTTACCGGAAGCCTTATAAAACTAAATAAAACATTAAATTCTCTAATGTGCAGTTCTGCAGAAGAAAAACTCGATTGTTCTACAACGCGGCATAAAACCTAATATACGTACATGTATTTCTTAACAGCGTACAGTTTACAAGTTACAACTATTTAGACATTTATTGTACAAAAACCTCTCATGTCACTGTCTAGAAACTTCAGCATTTATTGTCATGGTCTGGTTCATTGTTTCCTATTTCAACATAAAATATTAGAACATTGTGTAAGATCTGATTGTAAGATTCAACTCACAACCAGTGATACTTTAAAACTTTAATAATCAATTAAATGAAAACAATTATCCCCTAATCGCAATAGTCACCATCTTCTCAATGCGACTTTCATGTAGAGCTAGGTTTTTTGTTCGTACACTGTTCTTTATGTACCTTCCGCGATATTTTCACTCCTGTCGTATTCGTTATTTTAGTTTTTGTTGACAATCATTCTTCAAGATAGTGTTTGAAGCTACGAGGCTGTATAATAGTAGGACTCGCATATGCTACGGTCACGATGCTCGTACGATGTCCGTACGGATTTACCAACCCGTACGTGTCTGAAATATTTTAATCGTAACGGTGTTTGTACGTTCTAAGCATCTGGTCACAGCTCGTACGGATCTCGTGCGAGTTGTACAGAATGTATAGTTTTCACCAGATCACCAAGTCCTCTACGAGTTGTGAAAATCCGTACGATGCTTGTGCGAGTCTCGATATCCGTACGGGCTCCGTGCGGGCTCCGTACGGACGTCGTGCGAGTTCAGAAAAATCAACTCGTACGGAGCTCGTACGGAGTTCGTAGGGCAAATGTGACTAGGGTATTTATTTTGCCAAACTGACTCAAAAAAGTAGAAAGTTTGTAGCTGTTAAATTTCATGTTTTTTTGGTTCATTTTTCTGCTTGTCATTATGACAGGGGTTTGTCTGTTTTTGACAGTTCCTTTCTATTAATTTTTGTGCATTTTGTCCCTGTTTGTTATGTTGGGGAGCGGTTGTACCTGTCCAATTTATTATTACCCATATGACCACGAAGTTAACAGTAACATCAATAGTATGATCCAAAATATTAAATAGATATATGTATTTGGCCTGAAAATAATCCGAAAGATATTTCGTATAGTTACAACAAGAACGAATAGGTATATTCAAGCATAAACCATAACTGTTTGTAGTTATTTCTTGTCGAAAAATGGAAGTTTATACATAATATTATATTCATTTTTGGTACATGTATTACAATACCATATTGTCGAGCATTTCAAGTTGTCGATAAAATTAGTTGAAGTTGAACCATGCATCAGTATCAATTTGCATAAATAATTACATATAAAGGTTGTTTGGTGTAATTGCCCATATTTTAATTAACACTCGACCTAAGGTTTTCATACACATGTTATATGATTAACAGGTCCACGACCACGTTTTACGAGTTCGGTGCAAAACGTATGTACGAAATCGTAAACGGTGCGATCACTTGTCAATAAAATCATTAAATCTATATGTTAATATATTTTCTTACACGACATATGACAGTGATTGATATGTGTATCAATTCTGATATACACCGGGACAGACCGGATCATATGGGTGTTAGCCCTGTCTGGCTTTTGGTTAATATTTATATACAAAAAAAATGAATTATGCCGAGCATAGCCTTTATTTGCTTTATTTCTACTGAAACATGGCAGGCATATATATGTACCTCCACCCGGATTTGAACCCGGGTCGCCAGATTAGACGGCAAGCGCGGTAACCATTGAGCTACAGAGGCACAGGTTTAAAATATGGCCGTTGTTTTAAAAACAACAACATAGTTTAAAAAGATAGTGTCATCCTTTGTAGAAAAAGTCAATTGGATTCAAAAGAGACAACCCCTTTCCTAAAGTTTCTGTGTTGAATGTCTCTACAGCTCCACGTTTAGCATTGTCTTTAAATACATGGATCTGTAATAGATTCGTTTAACGTTCTAACGTTACTAAATTCTTGATTTATATAAATTGGTGTTTATCATGTTATTAAAAATAAAATGTTGTTTAAACTAAAGAGAATTGTCATATGACTGTCTTATAATTATACACATGCACCATATTTATACACACCCTATCATGTTAATCACATGCTATAACATCTCGAAGTTGTCATAATTCTTTTATCTACTGTAAAACTTCGTTATCTCGAGGAGTACTCGAGCCAGTTAAAATGCTCGAGTTAAACAGGGTAGTCGAAATAACCAAAAGGACATGTATTGATAATACAAACGGGTACTATTTTAAGATTTGCTCGAGCTAGACTTGTGCTCGTGATATCGATGCTCGTCATAACGAAGTTTTACTGTATTTGCAACAGTGAACTAATTACTATCAGGTCGATCTTTTAAATTCTTAAAAAATGGCCTACACTATTATTGAAAACAATACAGTTAATATTAATGATAGGTGGACTTGGTATTGAGGACACTATTATAATACTAGTAGCATACATTATTTGACAACGTAATATGCAATTATGCAAATGAGCACCAATAACACAAATAATGATACTTAATATCTATGTAATAACGATTCACTAATGATAATAATGCGTACCGATATGATATGTTGACATCACCAATAATTTTTTTTATTGAATGCCTATTAATTATTAGCCCTTATAACACAGCATTGCCCTAGTCTAATAATATGCATGCTTCCACTATATCAGGGCCGAAAATCTATATCAGTTTTCGTCCCCTGGCCGGAAAAGAGTTATAAAATCTGATTGGCTAATAGACAGGCCCGAAAAGTGATATTGATATTGACCCTCCTTTTAAGCAATCTGATTGGCTCATAGACAGGGCCAAAAAGTGATATAGATTCTCAGCTGAAATTACGGAGAATCGATTCTTACTCACTAAATTGTATATAACTTATTATTACTGAACGGAAACATGTCATATGGGTATTCATTTTCCTAGTTAGATCATTTGCTACAATTTGGACTATATTTGGTTGCAAAAATCTTAAAATAATTGATACTTATTTAATAAAATTGTCAATGAATGGGTGATTTGATATTAACCCTGTTATTTGTCCTCGGGACAGATGTATTGTCCCTCGGCCTTCGGCCTCTGGCAATACGACTGCCCTCGAACAAATAACAGGACTAATACCAAATCACCCATTTGTTAACATATAATATTGATAATATATTCAATAAGTTCAATAGCATGTGCTGTATCATTAATTTTGTACACGAAGACGGTAAATAGTACGATTGGCGTTTGACAATCGGTGCACCTCGGAAAATTCTAAGGCAAATCATTGTTGGAGCTTCTGAATTAATTACGGAAAGACCCGAGTAGTTACGATCGGGGTGATTGAATGTTAATATTTTCTTATGCCTACTTGTAACAGAACTATCTAGAGCATTATTACTAGTTACTATGATTTTAATAATTCTGATATTAACTTCACTTAGTCAGTAATACTAAGTAGGTGTATTGTGTGTCTTGCTACAGATGCAGTTACACTAAATCAGGATGTCTACGATTTCCATGATAAGTTAGGATTGTCGGATCGACGCGGAGTTCAAAGGAATCCTGGTCTCATTAAACACGTCATAACCCTGGTAACATAACGCTATCAACTACTCAATCACATGTCATTTTTCCAATTTTGGTAATTTTGCAACTTCAGCATTTATTTAACATAAAGTAATTGAACAATATTGTTGACGTTTCGGTGTTGTATCCTTTTATTCTGTGGAACTAAATCTTTAGACTTGTGTTTTAACCGTTTCATTACGATGTCCTCGTTTCTCGTTGTTGTTATTGTCAACTAATTATACGCCTACTGATGATAACAAGTTTGATGTCATCTTACACTTTGCTGTTTTAAGATTGATTGCTAAATATTTTGAATACTAATTTAAATACAATACATACTAATGTCATACTAACTTGATATGTGAGACTGTTATTGCACAGTTTAAAGTAACGCTGTATTATTTCTGACTATTATAAGTCACACGTTATTGTTCCGCTGGATGATTTCATAAATAGTTTGCACATTTTAAATTTCAAGTTGACAGGTGCTTCCAAATGTTTGGGGTTAATTGAATGACGTGTGACGTCATAATTTATGACATGTTACTTGATAATGTTATTAATAATGCTACTCTTAGTATTAGATTGGTTGAACCATTCACTGACCCTGCTACCGGTATCAATATGTTAGTGTTTTTTGACGTGGTCACCAATCTTATTAGTATGACTATGACGTTTTGCAGTTTCTAAGGCATGTGACGTCATTTTGATAATTGATGGTATGTGACGTCGTTATGGTAATTGCAGGGTGTCGGATCGTAGGGGTACTGCCACCAGCAAATTGGAACTTTTACAAGGAAGTTGTTTTTTTTTTAAAAACACGCATATCAGAACAGATATGTTTGTGCTTGTTACATAACTACGAGTCCGTCTTTGTCCCTCTGTTTACTTCAGAATCTTAGCTATCCATCTCACACCTGTTCTGTCAGATATCATAGATCTTAGTGTTCTCATTCCAGTCGATATACATACCAGCCAACCTAATCCGCTTCCGACTGTTTTGTCATCGGGCCATTAATTTTGGCCAAATTATTCTATTTCTACTACCCATCTTTTCACTTTCGTCCATTTCCTACTTCCCTAACCTTATTCCCACACCCCCCCTGTCCGTCTACAGACCCCCCTCTGTCCGTCTATAGATCCCAACTTTACCAAATTAAGGTTTAAAGTGATACATAACTAAATAAATTATATTGCGACCTCTACTTAAAACCACATTTTGCAGTTTGCATACTTTCAAATTAAAGTGACACATTTGTCATCCTTGCATAAGATGATGGTAAAAGTCGGAAATGACAATTGTCACTAAGACAAATTGTGACTATTTTATGTCACTTACATAATAACAGTACATAAACACGTTTAGTTTAAAGGGACTAAACTCCATTTCGATAATAAAACACGTTTGTAGACGTTTAACCACAAAACTATGTTTTACGAAGTATTCTTACAACTTACATTACAATCAATGGCGCTAGATGTATTAGGTCGGTAAGACAAAAATGCGATTTTAAGAGAGCTTTTTGATAAATTTTGCAATTTACTCACTGAAGTATAGCCCCTTTAAAGACATTACATCGTCCAAGGTTTTAATTATGTCGTTTATTCAAATATCTTGTTTGTTCAGTATTTAAATTATAATTATTGTGTAATCACTCGCATAAAACGAGTCAACTTCCGGTTATCGCAATAAATCATACAGGTTGAATAATATTGTATATAGCCTTAAAATGGGACATACTGTGATTGTAACTTGCGCTTTAGCGTGCAATAAGGTATACATATTGGTTTTTTAGGTTACCAAGTGTCCGGTTAAGAAAGAGATCAATATAAATAGACACCTTTTGATACAATCGTCCGAAAATGACGAAAAGGGCAAAAATAGTATACATGCACTTTAATAACGCGTCAGTCCGTTAAATTGGAATTATGTTATTTATTTGCTGATGGGTAAAACAAACTTCCAAAATAAATTTACCAAACAGTAAATATCACGTTTAAATAAAGCAGGGAATTATCATGGAGCACGAGCAGTTAGTCCGTGCTTTCGTCTCTATCGGCATATTACAAGAAGCACGGGCTTCGTGACACGGTGCTTGCACGTAATTCTAATATTCAGGAAATATCAGCATTTGAGCTGCTTCAGCATGGCGTGTTTTCACCTTTGGTTTACGTGTATAAGTCTAACGCGATATTCTGCAATGTCAATATAAACAGAAATCACTGACCATTACATCGATTTAGGGATAGTGGAAGTGTATTTTACCTGCTCACTTCTATTCACCAAGTAAATTAAAATAACGGTTAAGCTTGGCCACATTGAGATGAGCCTGACCTATTGATTAGCATAATTTAACAGTCGATATATTGTCTACGTTTACAACACCGAGTGTAGGTTTTCATAATCGGGGAGTACACGAAGACGCTCAAGATGTAATACAAACACAAATCTGAAATACCGATATTGCACGATTTGCTTACGGAAATTGATATAATCAAAGCAAAAATCTTGTAATATATTCTTGCATAAAGGTCAGGTTCAGGTCACAATAGCCAAGCTATACACATTGAAAAAGATAATCCCTTTTCCAATATCCTTATATGTTTTTGTACCTGATCTGCCTGTTTATAACTCTAACGCATTATTGGGACCTGAGCCACTTAAAGTAAACAGGCAAAGCAGGTATGCCACATAAGGATATTGGAAAAGGGATTATCTTTTCAATGTGTATAGCTTGGCTGTTTTGACCTGAGCCTGATCTCTATGCAATAATATATTAATTTATCAATTTCCGCAAGCAAATCGTGCAATATCGGTATTTCAAATTTGTGTTTGTATTACATCTCGAGCGTCTCCGTGATACTCCCCGATTATTAAAACATACACTCGGTGTTGTAAAGGTAGACAATATATCGACTGTTAAATTATGCTACTCGGTCAGGCTCATGTCAATGTGGTCAAGCTTTACCGTTATTTTAACTTACTGGGTGAATAGAAGTGAGCAGGTAAAATAAACTTCCGCTCTCCCTAAATCGATGTAATGATCAGTGATTTCTGTTTATATTGACATTGCAGAATATCGCGTTGGGGTTATACTTTAAGTGGCACAGGTCCCAATACCGCGTTGGAGTTATACATCTTTAAATAAACAAATAAACAATACAGCGTTGTTGAATAACATACTATGTTAAGAATACAAATTTGAATAATGAAGGATAGCTTAAATGTCAAATAAATAATTCTGACAGTTGCTTACCAACAACTATCAACTATGTTACTATTTATAGATGTTGTTGTGCTACAATGTCCAACATTCTCCACATCTCTCAGTTTCCCAATTAATCACATACAAAGCAGTTGTCTAATTTCTAGATATGTCTTTACTTTTTTCATTGTGTTTTGTCTGTATATAAATACATTTGTGGACACAAGTTCAGAAGATATTTGCCATATGACGACGCTAAACATTGACATGCTATGCAATATTAATGGATAAACCTGTGTCACATTTTTTTGGTGACACAAATTATTACTCCCGAGAATGAAATATTAAGCAATGCTGTTCATACCGCAGACATAACCTAACTAGATCACAAAATTATACGATGTCGCATGGCCATCCAACGCAATGAATGCTTGAAGTAGAAATATAGTTGAAATTACGATCACTCGCAGGTTAAATGCAGAATAAGTCGACATGACGAGAATTTGGTTTGCGACGTTGGGACCATCATGTGGTGCTGATATTTCGCACGGTGGTCGTAAGATTAAAACATTCGATTTTCCCTCCGTGCCTCTAATTGTGATCGTATTAGATAGGTGCACGGCTATCAACACGCTGATCTGACACGAACATCTGGCTTTACTTGGCACTGGTCTGGGAGTAGTCAGGCTTATGCCTAATATTTTCAACAGTACCAGTTGGATTTGTTAGCATTTCATTGAATATACGGCCAATGGAATCTGATATGACTGGTTTCGATCTGTCAAAGTGCAGGTAGTTTTACTTGGCTCTCGGCCTTCTGTTAACATATTTTAGCCGCTGATATAGTTTTTATGTTCAAAATTCCGGATGTACGATATTATACTATTAATGGATCAAATGTTTTTGACGGAAGAAAAACGGTTTTGACGATGTACTTTGGTCAGAAGCCATTTTTTAGGAATATATGATCATTTTAACACTAGGGATGGACACTTTAAGCATCAATAATCGACATTGACACACAATATTACGAAAAAGTCTGATCACAGTAATGAGAGCACAGATGTTATATATCGACGGTGCCGAACCAAAACCCCGTAACTCAATTTTGGCGCGAAAACTTTTTTTGCAGCATCCGCATCTGCCAGACGTCCCGCGCATTTCTGTCTTGTCGCCATTTAAATAGCCAATCGCGTTACTTAGATGGCGACAAGACAGAAATGCGCGGGACGTCTAGCAGATGCGGATGCTGCAAAAAAAGTTTTCGCGCCAAAATTGAGTTACGGGGTTTTGGTTCGGCACCGGCGATATATTAAGGTTAAACACAGGCTATCAGTATAACGACCGGACTTAAAGATTCGTTTCGGTACATATCGATGGCTTAGAATTAGAAGGTCGTAAGTGCCCCTTACGACCTTTTAAGATTCATACATATTTAGAATAAGCATCCCAAGGTGCTTCTTATGAGCCCATTTTCATAAAAATCTGAACTTGTCATGTTGACCAAAATGAAGTTGTAAAAGTTTTGTTTTACCATAAGTAAAGAGCAAATGTCAGAAAGATTTTCCGTGTTTTCTCAAAATATTGAATTTGTAGTTACGACCTTCTAATTCTAAGCCATCGATATACACTGCTAAGACTGAAGACTAGTCAGTCCATATAATGTCACAGCCACCCCAGTAAAGTGAATTCTTTCTTAAATACTATTATTTTATTATGCATGCATGTAATAGTTTGATGAAAATCAATTGGTTTACTGCCATCTATATATAATAATACATTTTAGACCAAAATCGTGACAAGGTCTCGTTTAGTCCATTTTTTACATGACACGTTTCATTGTATTTCTAGTCAGGCACATCGCCTTCACGTGTATGTTCATATATTTACGGAACAGTAATTATCACGAAGCACACGTTATAAATTATGGACGAATGTAGCTTTTGTCTGCAAGTTTTATTGAAATGATGGCACCCACTTCCTTATAACATAGAACCTATATAACAATGGTTATAGTGTAGCATATATAAATTCCTTATTTAAATTGCAATTTAAAACAGGTGCATTGTCTCTATAGCATTATGGATGTACATTATTATGTAATTAAACATGATGACATCAAGGCTTTATGAGGAACTGGTTGGTTCCAGATTTTAATTTTTTCTTTCATTTTGGACAGATTTATTGAAGTTTAATATCTGTCCTTAACCATTAGTTATATGTGTAACATAACGACCATCTATTCATTTACCATAATGGCGTACATTAACACCGAAAACGTGCATCTAGATTACACCCATCAACTCACATGTCTAAGAAATGGTATCACAAACTACAGTTCGATTCAATACTGGTCGGCGACCAGTTTCCGACATTTTTTGCATGTTTTTCGGCATTATCTCGAAAACTAAATGGGTTAAAACAAAATAACTTACATTTTTGTAATCCTGAGCTCAAGACCGATATTATAATCACAATTTGACATTAGTGACGCCATACAGTGCGTAGAATTCGGGGCGAAGATGTGGTCACTATTTCAGGCCGTAAATTAGATGTAGCGTATCAGTATCCGACATTTCACATTTAATTAGGTTTAATTTCCCCCTTTCCCCCGTTTTGACACTCTCAACTAAAAGGAAATTATCTCCCGTTGACAGAACATAGCTTTTTAGAGTTGTCTCTCTTTGTTTGTTTACACATCGGTAATGGAATTGAGGCCTAATGGTCAGTGCTTTTTCCAATTAGTAAAAATCGCTGACGTCATTCATAATGACGTCAATGATGACGTTTTTGTCAATATTTATCTAACATCGAGTTTTGTATGGATCGCCGATACTGCTCATGCTAAACCTTGCTTTGTCAAAGACTCTGGCAAACCCGTGGATATTTATATAGATGAACTCGTTTGTTTCATCGCACATGCACATTTTTCGTTAACAGATGATCCACAAGGGAAACAGGTGACGACTATCATTTCATTGCATGTATTTCTTGATATTTTCTTTTTATTTCCGTGAATTGTAACTTTTCGGACTCACAAATGTTGCTTTGTTCAAGTTCTTTAATTATACCCAATATCTTAATTTTAGAGCTACGCTAAATACGAAACAATATCAAATGTCGGATACTGGTAGCCATCGGGAACTGATCGCTGACCAGTATACTGACGTTACTATGGCAGCAGTGTCATTTGGTACGACACACCCTCATGTATTTGATTTACGGTGCAATATGTATCATGAATTGTTCTATTTAAATGCAAAGTTTGATGAAGTAATTTGAACATACGATAAACATTATATCGATGGCTTAGAATTAGAAGGTCGTAACTACCAAATCGATATTTTGAGAAAACACGGAAAAACTGTCTGACATTTACACTTTACTTATGTTAAAAAAACTTTTACAACTTCATTTTGGTCAACATGACATGTTCAGATTTTTAGAAAAATGGGCTCATAAGAAGCACCTTGTGATGCTTATTCTAAATATGTATGAATCTTAAAAGGTCGTAAGTGGCACTTATACGACCTTCTCATTCTAAGCCATCGATATTGCGCTTTTCATGGAACTGTTGAAACGCCCCTCGTATATTGTAGATCGAGACACCGGAACAAACACATATTTACTTACAAATAGTGAGACATACATATTGTTACAAATAACCTGTCATAATTGTTGATATACATCTTTCTCATATTATGTTTATTATAGTAACTCACGTGATTACCGCAAACTTCGTGATATATGAACACTCTACACCACGTTCCTGCACGGGTAATAAATGTTCACATTTCCTCTACAGTGGCCTTTCATCTTATAAACTATTATACTATAATAAAAATTATGAATTGTGTAATAATTTTGGATGTTTAACCATTGGACTGGAAGATGCGTGGTGTTAATTTATGCAGAATAGAAGATAATATACCAGGTACATTATTCACATGACCAATTAAAACATTGTCTCAGTTGATGTCAGAGGTTTGTTAGATGATTCACAATTTAAGGTCATTTAGTATCCGCGATGGAAATGCCTTAAAGGACGAGAATCATACTACGGTCAAATATTTGATCTACTACCATCATAAACACGTTTAAATATAATGACTACGCCATGTTATTCAACATTTGAGCATAAGTATGGCCCCTGATTGACTGAGCCACTTATTAATATAGACTAGGGGATACACTGGCGCGTAATGAACCAATAAACAAAAACTTCGGGAAGGGCGGTGATTTTGACGTTTGCATTTTCAAACCCATGTAAAATCCCTTCACCCCAAGGCCAGACAGAAGGTAAAAAACCAATCAAATTTCCCCCGCCATAAACCAGAGAAATATAGTCCCGACCGACTTTACTGACATTCGTATCGATTTTACACGTTTTTCACGTACTGGTCGTTTTATGTTTTATTGGAGAGCGGTGGCCTAGAGGTAGGGCGCGCGCTTCGGGATCGAGAGGTCCCGGGTTCGATCCCCCTCTGGACCACTGGTTAAAATCTCTGAGCAAGACCCACAGCTCCACTCCACCATGGTGTAAAATGGTACCTGTGAGGGCAGTGTCTATTCCTGGGCGCCGCAGATCGATGTTGGCTGCCACACCACAGGAGAGAAATAGTCTCCCCAGGGAGACATGAGTGTAGGTTTCAATATGTAGCCCAATGACCAGGGGAGTTAAAATGTCAAAGGGTGCTTGAGCGGCCTAACAGCTGAAAAGAGCCCTAGAAAATTGGTAACTTAACTTAACTTAACTTATGCCAAACGTTACGTGAGGCACGTGCAATCCGGAAATTTTATTTTTGACGTCATTTGTAACTTCTACACGTTTTTCACGTATTTGATTTTACGGATAGAGTTCTACAGTGCATGAGTCACGAGTTCACGCTTGGTTACGCCAATCTGATTTGCAGCTAGAATTCCTCGACACTGAATGTAGCACCAGTAATAAACCCAGCCCTAGGGGAAGGGTGGGGATTTGATTATTCAAACCCCGGGTAAGTCCATGCCTCATGGTCGTGCAGAAGGTAAACTCCACGCATAACCCCCAACCCTAACCCAGAGAAATATAGGCCCGGATATATGCCCCGCTATTTTGGTATCAGGCCTTACTTAAAGTGTACTTACATGATTATCCAGGGTTGCTAGGGGGCGGGGCATGCTCTTCCGGGATTTACTTCTACGGAGTCATACATGCATTGTGGAGTAGTTTCAGACCATAGAATCATGATCATTTTCATGTAGAAAAACCAGTGTTATTGCATGCCACCAAAAAGGACATTATAATGACACTTTTTTATAAAAGTGGCCAAAGCATAATTTGAATCTAGTTTTCGATATAAATTACAGGTTAATTATCACATGGAAAATATACATAACCCGTGTTAGGCATTGCATTTTTAGATCACTTTAATGTTGTCAGTTTTTCAAACAGCGTATGCACGTGCCTACCGACGCCCCTGATTGACGATATCTGTTGATGAGGGTACACTCTAAATTATGACGAACCACTGATGAAGTGTTAGCGGACATTTTTTTAAAATACTCCTTTTACTATTAGCAAAAATAGCCCATGTATTCATGTATTCTTCTTGCTTTTTAACGGAAATCACCGATTTCACGAAGCGGAAAATGTCGAAGAGTTCTGTCGAACATGACGAAAATGACCGGAAATAACCGGAAATGACCGAGATGTTTTGCCTGTATTTCGAAATAATGAAGTTAAGGAAATTAAACATACGGGTTATTTAATGTTGCGGTTAAATTAATAGATCACATACCAATATAATGGCCCATTATCTAATATCATTATTGTTACAAACATTGAAATGTATTTCCAAGAATGATATTCTTACTCATGATTGATAATATACATGTATTATCATTCAATGTCATATGTTCATAGATATAGATACATTAGTGATAGTAATGATTAAACACAATAAAGCTGACTCATTTAAATACTTAGAGGCATTCAAGCATTCAAATTATTATTACTGTGTTAACGTCAACATGTCCCGTAACTTAAACAATATGACCTTAACATTAATTGTTAGATGAAATTCATATGTGCCATTTTCTTTATATTATGCTTTACCTTACACCGTGTATAAACGAGTCGATTGACGGTAATTGCAATAAGGCATATACATTGAATTATATAGTACGGTATTAATGAGTACAATGATCGGATTTTACATGAGTATTGTGCCGCTTCAATAGCAATAAATGATACAGGTTGAATTTTAGAGTAATCCGATAATGAGTACAGTGATTTGGTTTATACGCTGGACTTTAATTTTATTGACCCTGATGTCAGTTATAAACAGTCTGATCTATCTTAAATAATCATTCAAAATATTCATCAATCATGACATTGGTATATCGAGTGAATGTTGAACATTGGCTTGGAGTTGTTGCCTTTATTTTGTGCCACAGTATTTATATGAACAACAACATCGCCTACGAATGTTGGACGCTCGTTCTTGACAGCACCCTTACTTATCTGCGAGGGAACATTTTGGAATGAATTTCAAGGGCATATAACTCAGGGCTATCATCCTTGTCAGTATGGACTCTCCTTGTGATGGTCGAATAACTATGTTGAGTTTGAAATGGATACCATTAGAAATATTTGAGAAAAATAAACTTAACCAATGCAGACGCACTCAATCCGTTTTAGCAACAACAAATGTAGACGTTTTTATTTCAAAGATGTGTTAGCGAATATAGTGTATAAGTTACGAGTAGATGTTAATTAAGTTATTTCTAACAAAAATACTTTACAAATACTCATAATATCAGATCCGTGAAGTTGGCAGCGGGTTACAAGTTCGTAGTTCGATATTCAATTTCTAACTGATAGACAATACCGAACTAGCACAAAGTTCGTTATTCGACACCCATTGGCCAATACCGAACTGGTGTCCAATCTGCTGCCAGCACCAAGTTCGATATTCAACCCCACAAAAGGCGAATACCGAACTGGGGTCGAATCTGCTGCCAGCACCAAGTTCGATATTCAACCCAAAAAAAAGCCGAATACCGAACTGGGGTCGAATCTGCTGCCAGCACCAAGTTCGATATTCAACCCGAAAAAAAGCCGAATACCGAACTGGGGTCGAATCTACTGCCAGCACCAAGTTCGATATTCAACCCCCAAAAAAGGCGAATACCGAACTGGGGTCGAATCTGCTGCCAGCACCAAGTTCGATATTCAACCCAAAAAGAAGGCGAATACAGAACTGGGGTCGAATCTGCTGCCAGCACCAAGTTCGATATTCAACCCCCAAAAAAGGCGAATACCGAACTGGGGTCGAATCTGCTGCCAGCACCAAGTTCGATATTCAACCCCAAAAAAGGCGAATACCGAACTGGGGTCGACTCTGCTGCCAGCACCAAGTTCGATATTCAACCCCCCAAAAAGGCGAATACCGAACTGGGGTCGAATCTGCTGCCAGCACCAAGTTCGATATTCAACCCCAAAAAAAGCCGAATACCGAACTGGGGTCGAATCTGCTGCCAGCACCAAGTTCGATATTCAACCCGAAAAAAAGCCGAATACCGAACTGGGGTCGAATCTGCTGCCAGCACCAAGTACGATATTTAACCCACAAAAAAGGCGAATACCGAACTGGGGTCGAATCTGCTGCCAGCACCAAGTTCGATATTCAACCCAAAAAGAAGGCGAATACTGAACTGGGGTCGAATCTGCTGCCAGCACCAAGTTCGATATTCAACCCCCAAAAAAGGCGGATACCGAACTGGGGTCGAATCTGCTGCCAGCACCAAGTTCGAAATTCAACCCAAAAAAAGCCGAATACCGAACTGGGGTCGAATCTGCTGCCAGCACCAAGTTCGATATTCAACCCAAAAAAAAGCCGAATACCGAACTGGGGTCGAATCTGCTGCCAGCACCAAGTTCGATATTCAACCCCAAAAAAAGCCGAATACCGAGCTGGGGTCGAATCTGCTGCCAGCACCAAGTTCGATATTCAACCCCCAAAAAAGCCGAATACCGAACTGGGGTCGAATCTGCTGCCAGCAGCGGGTTCGATATTCAACCCAAAAAGAAGGCGAATACCGAACTGGGGTCGAATCTGCTGCCAGCACCAAGTTCGATATTCAACCAAAAAAGGCGAATACCGAACTGGGGTCGAATCTGCTGCCAGCACCAAGTTCGATATTCAACCCAAAAAAAGGCGAATACCGAACTGGGGTCGAATCTGCTGCCAGCACCAAATTCGATATTCAACCCGAAAAGAAGGCGAATATCGAACTGGGGTCGAATCTGCTGCCAGCACCAAGTTCGATATTCAACCCAAAAAAAGGCGAATACCGAACTGGGGTCGAATCTGCTGCCAGCACCAAGTTCGATATTCAACCCAAAAAAAGGCGAATACCGAACTGGAGTCGAATCTGCTGCCAGCACCAAGTTCGATATTCAACCCCAAAAAAAGCCGAATACCGTACTGAGGTCAATCTCCTGCCAGCCGCGGGTTTGGTATTCAACTTGATAATATTGCGAATACCGACCTGGGTTCGAATCTGCTGCCAGCTGTGGGTTCGAAATTCAATTAAAAAAAGGCGAATATCGAACTGGGTTGGATTCGTCTGCCAGTAGCGGGATTGATATTCAACTTAAAAAGATGACGAATACCGAATAAGGGTCGAATCTCTTCTGCCAGTGCAATTTGATGTTTCAGTCGTACTGGTTATGTGTAATTGATCTACTTCTTCAGTTATGTTACTGATCTGATCTACGAGTCGAACAGTCGATAAAGCAATGTATTATCATTTGTATAAAGCATGACATAAGAATACTTTCGTCTTTATATTCCATTCTTGACTTATATTTCATGTATTGCTTTCAATCACTTATTGTAAGGTTCTCAAGTAATAAACCAATTTACTGTTATCCATATTTTTTTCATTTACTTGTTATATCCATAGGGTCAGTAAATTCAGTTGAACCTGGACTATTATCTACCCAGTAAACAGTACGATTGGTGAATCAAACAGGTAGTCCTTGACCAGTTCGACTCGTAGATCAGATCAGTAACATAACTGAAGAAGTAGATCAATTACACATAACCAGTACGACTGAAACATCAAATTGCACTGGCAGAAGAGATTCGACCCTTATTCGGTATTCGTCATCTTTTCAAGTTGAATATCAATCCCGCTACTGGCAGACGAATCCAACCCAGTTCGATATTCGCCTTTTTTTAGTTGAATATCGAACCCACAGCTGGCAGCAGATTCGAACCCAGGTCGGTATTCGCAATATTATCAAGTTGAATACCAAACCCGCTGCTGGCAGCAGATTGACCTCAGTACGGTATTCGCCTTTTTTTGGGTTGAATATCGAACTTGGTGCTGGCAGCAGATTCGACCCCAGTTCGGTATTCGCCTTTTTTTTGGTTGAATATCGAACTTGGTGCTGGCAGCAGATTGGACCCCAGTTCGGTATCCGCCTTTTTTGGGGTTGAATATCGAACTTGGTGCTGGCAGCAGATTCGACCCCAGTTCGGTATTCGCCTTTTTTTGGTTGAATATCGAACTTGGTGCTGGCAGCAGATTCGACCCCGGTTCGGTATTCGCCTTTTTTTGGTTGAATATCGAACTTGGTGCTGGCAGCAGATTCGACCCCGGTTCGGTATTCGCCTTTTTTTGGGTTGAATATCGAACTTGGTGCTGGCAGCAGATTCGACCTCAGTTCGGTATTCGCCTTTTTTGGGGGTTGTATATCGAACTTGGTGCTGGCAGCAGATTCGACCCCAGTTCGGTATTCGCCTTTTTTTGGGTTGAATATCGAACTTGGTGCTGGCAGCAGATTCGACCCCAGTTCAGTATTCGCCTTCTTTTTGGGTTGAATATCGAACTTGGTGCTGGCAGCAGATTCGACCCCAGTTCGGTATTCGCCTTTTTTTGGGTTGAATATCGAACTTGGTGCTGGCAGCAGATTCGACCCCAGTTCGGTATTCGCCTTCTTTTTGGGTTGAATATCGAACCCGCTGCTGGCAGAAGATTCGACCCCAGTTCGGTATTCGCCTTTTTTTGGGTTGAATATCGAACTTGGTGCTGGCAGCAGATTCGACCCCAGTTCGGTATTCGGCTTTTTTGGGGGTTGAATATCGAACTTGGTGCTGGCAGCAGATTCGGCCCCAGTTCGGTATTCGGCTTTTTTTGGGTTGAATTTCGAACTTGGTGCTGGCAGCAGATTCGACCCCAGTTCGGTATTCGGATTTTTTTGGGTTGAATATCGAACTTGGTGCTGGCAGCAGATTCGACCCCAGTTCGGTATTCGCCTTTTGTTTGGGTTGAATATCGAACTTGGTGCTGGCAGCAGATTGGACACCAGTTCGGTATTGGCCAAAGGGTGTCGAATAACGAACTTTGTGCTAGTTCGGTATTGGCTATCAGTTAGAAATTGAATATCGAACTACGAACTTGTAACCCGCTGCCAACTTCACGGAGCTCATAATATCGCTGTTTCCACGCGTTATATAAGATATATACCGATTTTTCTTTTTTATAGGTCATCTTTAAAAATGGCTGCCATGATGAAAAAAATGCTCAGATATATTTCCCCAGTGTATATACCGCGATTGGTAACTTTCTCCAACTATTAATGATTATTCGATTTTTGGAGATATTATTGCTGAACTAGTAAGAAAGAGAACTAGTCCAGTCATTTTAACTTTTAACCCTAAACTAATTGCAAAACAAACAGTTTTGTGTTTATATGGTGCGTAAAGCTATCCTTAGCAATGTACAAAATGTCCTAATTGAATATTTGTGGGACTTTTTGAGATATTTACAAATATATTCAATTGTCACATGTTTTCGCGATATTTGTCACTTTTGATGTAAATAAATCTTGACTTGTACCAGTAACTTATTTTTACATCGTGCTTAGAGGTCGCAATTTTGGTCTGATTTTTATGAAACTTGGCAGCAATGATCATCGTAAGCTAATCTAGGCAAAATAAAATTTTGAGTTAATCGGAGCCAAAATCTAGGTCACTAGGTCAAAACATAGAAAAAACAATATATAGTCACCAGGGGTCGCAATTTCGACCTTACACTTGTGAAGTTTAGTCACAATGATCCCCATACAAAAATCAAGGTCATGTATGAAATTTGATTAACCTGAGTTAAAAACTAGGTCACTAGGCCAAATTATAGAACAAATCTTTAGAATGTACCCTTTTTACATAATCTTTATGAAACTATGTCACATGGATCATGAAGACAAAATGTAGGTCAAATTCAATATTTACTTATCATGAGTTAAAACTAGGTCACTAGGTCAAATAATAGAAAAACCTTCATGCGCCAAAAAGTCGCATCAATTATTTTAACCTATTGACCTTATTTTGACCCAAATAACTCAATAACATACTTGTCTTAGATGTTTTGATATGAGCATTGTGACCAAGTTGCATAAATATTAGACCAAAATTGTGAATTTTGTACCTACACAACGTTTACCTTTTATTTTAACTAGCGACCTACTTTTTGACCCCGGATGACCCAATTTATAACTTTGACCTATATTTTGTTGATATTATTATTGTGACCAAGTTTCATAAATATAGGGTCAACATTATGACCTCTAGCGACTACACAAGGTTTTGCAGCAATTTGACCTAGTGACCTAGTTTTTTACCCTTGATCATCCATATTCTACCTTGGCCTAAATTTTGTTCAGATGATCACTCTGACCAAGTTTCGTAATCATAGAGTCAAAATTGTGAATACAAATGCAATTGTGGACGAACAGACAAAGAGAACAATCGCTATTTCTCAAGAATCGATAGATTCGTGTACATTTTGTATATTTTCTGTATTGTATACTGTCCAAACACAAATATCCTTTTTTCATAAGACACACATGTATACAACACATGATATGTGTAAATTTTAAACAAATTGGATAAATATTAAAGAAATGAATAAAACTTTTGTTTCCCCTTCCAAGTGCTATTTTGAGTCATTTTGTCGACATTTTTATGGGTAGTATACCAACACGTAGACCTTTCAAATATACGAAAAGTAAATTGTCTGATGATAAAATCAATATTTGTATTCGACAGAAGAAGGTTGTATCTTTCAGAAAATATAAGCGTTAAGGTGCAATTAGTAAATATTTAACGACTTACACGGGAATTATTAGAACTTAAAATTACCCATGTAGTATGAAATAAGGAAAATGCTGAAATTGCTACCAAAAGTGACCTTTAACATATCGATTTTTTTGTATTTTCCCCACTGAACTCGCATATTTGACGTTTTGTCTGTAATCGATAATAGTCTGTAGATGATGAAAATGCAAAGAAACTCTGTTTTGCAATTTGTTTGAGGTTGACCATATTTTTTAGCTTCAACGACTGGACTAAACAGTTTCGAACGAATGCAATGTTTCTGTATAAATTTGGAGTAGCCTATGCTACATTCCACGTTGCCCGGTACATGTATCTACCGTCGGTACATAAGTGACATATTAACGATACGATCACTGGACCGGCCAATAGGTATCGTAAATATACGATATAATAGTCGTAACGTTGGTCTATATGCGCCAGCAATAAAAAAAGCTACTTCCAATAAAGACACACATAAGGTAATAGTACACATGTAATAACACAATTCATTCAGACAGCATAGTTAACAAGACTGTACCAAAGCTCACAATACTCGAGTTATTTTTAATAAGTTTAACAAATTTCCTATTTATATCACATGACTTTCCCTGTGTCCAGGTTAATATAGCGAGTACGTTTTATCCTATACATAACACGTGTAGTATAAAGTTTTAATACATGGGTGTGGTTTTTTTTCTCAATAAAACGGTGCGTATTTTGCGTTTTTAACGTCATATGATATAAAGAATCTATGACTTGTTGTCAATTGATATATTTATATTATACACGTTCAGGAAATGATATTAAGCTCGCCAGATGCTCGCTTAATAAAATTTCCAAAAGTCGTTTAATATAAATTTATATCAATTGACAACTCGTGATAGATACTCTATGTATTTGATTATTTATCATTACTTTCATATATTCGTTACTATGGCTACGAATCCACGTAAAATAGTTGCTATATTGTCTAAATGTGATAGGACTACTTACAATAAATTCACAAATTATAAGTCCACTATAAAGACCCATATAATTTGAACTGGTCTAATATCTAAGTGGGTCTTATTTGTTTAAGTTAAAATGCAGAGCAAAGCAGTTTTTGGATTACTTTCAGACGTGCGACTATTCGGCTGACCCCCTTATAAGCCTACTGTGTCACCATGAACTTGGCTTTATAAGGTACAACTCTACACTCAGTTATGGTGTCAATTTTTATTGTTTACGTGAACCTACAGTAGATGTAAGGTACGTCTTAAATGTGACCTAAATACAATATTGAAGGATATGTTCACAATCATTCAAACTCACTATTAGAACCATCGAAAAATGAATTAGATTTCAAGGATTACAAATGTGGAGGTGTGTCTGTATCAGCCAATCAGTGAGCTATAGAACTGAAGGTTTGTCTAAATCAACCAATCAGTGAGCTATAGAACTGAAGGTGTGTCTGTATCAACCAATCAGTGAGCTATAGAACTGAAGGTTTGTCTAAATCAACCAATCAGTGAGATATAGAACTAGAGGTGTGTCTGTATCAACCCATCAGTGAGCTATAGAACTGAAGGTGTGTCTAAATCAACCAATCAGTGAGTCATAGAACTGAAGGTGTGTCTAAATCAACCAATCAGTGAGCTATAGAACTGAAGGTGTGTCTGTATCAACCAATCAGTGAGATATAGAACTAGAGGTGTGACTGTATCAACCAATCTGTGAGCTATAGAACTAAAGGTGTGTCTGTAACAACCAATCAGTGAGCTATAGATCTGGAGGTGTGCTTATATCAACCAATCAGTGAGTTATAGATCTGGAGGTGTGTCTGTATCAACCAATCAGTTAGCTATATAACTAGAGGTGTGTTTGTATCAACCAATCAGTGACCTATATCACTGGGTTTTGTCTGTATCAGCCAATCAGTGAACTATAGAACGAGGTGTGTCTGTATCAACCAATCAGTGACCTATATCACTGGGTTTTGTCTGTATCAACCAATCAGTGAGCTATAGAACGAGGTGTGTCTGTATCAACCAATCAGTGAGCTATAGAACGAGGTGTGTGTCTGTATCAACCAATCAGAGTGAACTATAGAACTGGGTTGTGTCTGTATTGACCAATCAGTGAGCGCTAGAGTTGAATGTGTTTCTGGATTAACAAAAACCGCGATCAAACAGTCACGTCCAATATGATCAGTACTAATTAACCATGCATATAACATTGTATAATTTATGTAGAAGAATGAAAACTGTCCTCTGAATGAGCCTTTTATCCTTTGAAGTTATATGCACGGTATGATAAATGTACGAGACGGGCATATAGTGTCGAATTAACATTTATAGTATAGAGCCTTGCTATAATATTACTAGTATCATATTATATGGGTACACATGAGGTCAAAATACATCAAAATGACATACTTTATGTTAGAACAATACTCTATATGATTGCCCCGTTTTAATTCCCTGACCGGATGTACGGGCATACCTGTTTGACCAGATACCGAGGTGTTCATGGTTACAGAATCCCCTACCCCCGTAGAAAGGAACAGGTAACCAAACTTACCACGTCTTCTAGTAGATGCCGAAGTCGCTCATTATAATCAAAGGCCATAGTTACAAAGGGAAAGCTAGTGCATTTTGTATTTGAATAAACTTGTCGGTCAGTTGGGCTTACCTGTAATTCCTAAATATTATTGCTGAAATATTGTTATTATTTTGAACTTTGATAATGGCATAGAACGATTGAGTTAAATCCAAATACATGCAGTCTTTGTTTTGTGGAAGGCTGTTAGTTGTCCAAACTTGATCAACGGTAGATGCCGATGTTCTGTTAGTGTGAGCCTCAATTGGGGTCAAATTTCATGCTACCCACTGTCACTTTACTTGGTGATCGGACAGTCTGTAAAATGTGTACACTTACTGTAGAAAAGGCATTTGGTACCTCTCTATACACCGGATACGTGTAAGTATAACTTTGGATCTGAACGCATTGTCCAAAATGTCCCAGTTTAAGAACCTATCTGTATCGATGAAACGCGTCAGACCAGGGGCTTGTGTAAAAAGTCTCGTCCAATAACTATCTGTCGGAGCATTTAATTTAAGCGGTGTACTGGGAATCGAACCCATAATATCTGTCTATAGACATACATTCACGTTGTCAATATTCCATGGCGTCATTGACATCATTTCTATTTACATGCTAGTTCTCATATGCATAATGCTAATGTTTATCGAATGACATTTTACAGCAGTGTTTTATAGTATATACATTTTTATCACCCCTCACTTTTTTCGTAATGTTAATTTCCCATAGACAAACAGGTAGTATTCTTACTGTTACGATCAACCGGATCAATACACCACGTGATTGAATATTTTTTTACTGTCAGCAGGGTGATAGTACTTTTTTGACAGTACTTTTCGTGTCACGTGGTATATTAATAAATGCAAAAACAAACATGGCGGCGTATTTCACCCGCCTAACGATGGTTTTAGTTCGAGTTCTCTATACACAGCCACGTATTGGGTTTCGAAAAATATTGCAAGAATTAGGCGTATCTATGCTTTCTTAGAAAGACATTAATACTTTTCGCTACATATTTTCCTTTGGGTAGATTGGAGTTGTTAATTTTACGGTCAGCAGCCGGACTAAGATGTTGGATGTTGAATCCTTTAAATAATCAGGTAATTAACTAATTACACTCGATTTGAGTACTTGGGGAAACAAGGAACAGAGTCTTTAACTCCTATTAATAATACATTCTGCCATGAAATCGACTCCTGTAGAGTTCACTGTAAATTATACCTTGCGAAATTGAAAGTAAGTTCATTCGTACCCGTAACGATTCGTACCTATATCTACCAAAAATAGATTGTGGACGAAAAAAGTTCGGGGTAATAAAATAAATAACACATAGCTTTGAGGGTGACAGTAAAAATGTCAGCCCTCGGAAAGTACTGTTACCCGCGGGCTTCGCCCTTGGGTAACAGTACTTTCCTCAGGCTGACATTTTTACTGTCACCCTCAAAGCTATGTGTTATTTATATAATAACATTTGATTACGAAATCTTGAAGTTAATGTATCGAGGGATGCAAATATATTTATACATCAAAGATGACTGTAAAATGTAAATAATTGAAGGAATTTAATGTATGTCATACCTGTCCAATAGTACTAGTAATTTGAATAAAACATAGCAATCGGACACAGTTCCTAACTCCGAATGTCAAGGACTTGCTTCTTGTGTATTTAAGATATTATAATAAAAGTTTAGAATTATGTTATTTGTAAGATGAAAAGTCGATACTGCTCGATTTTATAAAAAAAAAAAATATCACGATTTCAGGTATACGCGTGCTATTATGCATACTACAGGACCTGTATTAAAAGAGAGGGCATTGATGCTGGTTGAAGTGTTTTGTTGACACTGCTAGTATCTGTTTTCCGAATGTGACCCTTACCATTTCTTTAGCATACTTAGCACCATACACACAGGCATTTACACCGGTAAGGTTGATAACCATGTGACCTATATTTACCGTCCGAAAAAACTTCAATTCGACAGTTGACCTCCAACTGTGACCTTGACATTAGAGGTAGGAACCCAAGGGTTGAACATGACACTCAAGCTCATGGAGGTGAACATTTATTGCAAATATAAGAACTATCGATCAATGCATGACAACGTCGTGGTATGGATAAGCATTATTTTGACGGTTGACCTCTCACTGTGACCTTGACATTTGAGATAGGAACATGAGGGTTGGTCATGACTATCTGCTTGTGAAGGTAAATATTCTTGCGGAAAACATTTTTGTATAGGAAGATTGGTCGATGTATGACAAAATTATGGTCTTGACAGGCATACATTTGGCCTCCAATTCTGACCTTGACCTTGAACATTCAACACTTTGAACCATTGGTTAATGTATGCAGACGGATGGACTGACATAACAGTCACCATATGCCTCTTGCATCAGTAGATGCCGGGGGCATAAAAAAGATGTCCAAATAGTTGCCCACTCAGGCTCGTCCTAAAAGACATTTTGATTCAGTGCCGAGAAGGTCAAGCTTCGAACAAGATTTACGCCACGAAGCGTGAACTCGTGATTCACGTACTTTTTAATTAGCAGAACAAGGCGTCAGACCCAAACTCGAATAATCGTGCAGAAATTACGAATGACGTCAAAACCAAATATGAAAATTAAAAACCTCGTGATTCATATAACGTTTGAAAAACTCTATTCAACTTTCGCCCAATTTGAATACCGCATCTGTGATGGTGGTGTATATTGCTTTGCTCGTCGGGACCTGCCATAAATGTTGGTCAGCAATAGAACACAATGTAAAACATCTATTCATAGCAGATAGTCATATAAATACATCTTTAGCCATTTTTTAAAATTAAATCTGAAAAAAAGCGAAGTTCGTTTTTTCTGGCCATCTGGTGTTCTTCACTCTTTTTTACAAATGTATATAATTGTAACTTTACTTCTGATGACATAACTTATCTTTTAAAAAACATTATAACATAATCAATCAATTGTTCAAAACGTATGGTTTATGTTAGTTATAAGGAACGTTTAGTAACAATAACAACAACATCCATCATTGTTCACATACAACACTTGATTTGTCAAAATATTCAGAACATAAATATTTATTACAATCAAAGCACTGAAAGTATTGTGATGTAGGCATATGATTTTGTAGGTGTATGATTTTATTTATCCTCGCCATCGGACATTCCATATGGACGAGGTCCCCAGAAGAGGTTAGTCATTTTAGTGTTTGGGGGATAGTGTATAATACAGAAGATGTCCCAGTTCTATAGAAGAATCATCATACACGGGATCTCGGTTTAAAGTCGCATTCGAAAGACTATAAGTAAATTTAGTTGGTCAGCCCTGGGACTCAAGCCACAACACCGAGATCAGAAGTATCGTGCTCTACCGACTGAGCTAAGCAGCATTATTGGTCATACTAAATCATAAATATCTGTCTTCAATTCTTAAAACTAAGTTGTGACAAACAGACAACCAAATATGGAGTAACTTTAAGTTGTAATCATTTAAGGTGTCACACTGGTCCAAAGTGCTTCCGGGTTGTGGTATGCTCAAACAGTTCCTTTTAACAATTTCATAATGTCTGTTCAAGTACTGTTTGAATGTGGAAACTGTTGATTGTTGATCAAATTTCATTAATGTAGTTCAAATATGGCATAAATACAAACATTTAAGAGTATTTAGTTAATATTGTTCATGAGTTGTCTTTTCCTGGATGAAGACTGACAATGTAGGTCTATGGGTGCTTTGGTCGAGTCAGGTTTTGACGCATGGAAAATAGCACATCTAACAGGAAGCTCTGCTATACCGCAAAAATAGCATGCCATTTTTTCAGCTCATTCTAAAAAAGTGAGTGTACTTTATGGAAACAGAACAGTAACAGAAAATCATTTGGAATCTTAGTATAACCCAGTGAGAGATATGAATTTGAGTCATTTTGCATTGTTTTGAAAAGGAGACATGTTACCGGTGTGACACCGTATTATCACAACGTTTCGCCCTGGTGGTTTCTACAAGTGATGAACAACAAGCGCAACAATGATGACGTAATGTTATCATGCATGAAAAATAAGTTGATAAATTATCCTTCAGCCTTGTGAGGACTTTTTGAAAGCTGAAATTAAAGAACTTACGTATATTGGTTGAGTTTCAGTTTTTCGTTCAGTGACTGTTGTGTGTTGGATATTTTGTCGCGCGCTTGTGGTTTGTATTAATTTTGCTTTCTTCTACGCGCACTCGGCTGTTGAATTCTACCCCCCCCCCCCCCCCCCCCCCCACTGTCGGATTTCTTATTATCATATTATCAATCGTAAAAGCTCGGTCATTTCCGTTTGTCTCCGGTAAATACATATTTGCCATTGGATAAAAACCGAGGTGATCTGAATGAGGAATTATGTATAAATTTCGATGTCTTTCAGTAAAGTTGACACGTAATTTATGTACATGTAAAACGCGTATCCCATGATAAATTAATAACAGTTTAACAGAAAGCATGAAAATCGTGATTTTCGTGCACGAGTTCATATATTTAATGTTATATTATTACAATCAGCTATTGTTTCTGTAATTATTACGAACTATAATGAACGATCACGATTCATGCAAGGTCCTTATTTTGTCGACAAATCAATGTTGTGTATGTTTGGTATTCGATACCTGATCAAACAGTCTCCAAATCATATAGTTCTCTTTCAAGAACTTCTAGATACAACACTTCAAAAGGCAAAATTTAATTTTTGCGAGTTGACCAAATACGAAAAGCTCATAATAATGTCATTTCTAAGCCCCAGCTTCTTGCTCGTGGTGGAGTTTACTGGCCGAAGTTATAATACACAAATTTGGCGAATTTTGTTGTTTACACAATAACGTATTATTGAAATTATCAAATCACATTCGAGTAAAAGTAACTGAAGTGGATAATTTAGTAAACTTTCAATGATTGATGGATACATATTTTGGAAACGAATCCAGTCGTAACTTTTCATGTGGTTGCTATGCGGTCAGGTCACGCGACTGGTGACGTCATAATGGACTTTTTACGTTAATTAAAATAATAATTCACGTTTAAAACGTGTGAACTTAGAACTATTATACATAATTATTATAATACATGTAATATGACAATAACTTGTCTGTGACGTCATGAGTCGACATTTTACAGGATTTAAAAAAGCGTAAATCTGTCAACATAACTCACACAGTGTCACTGCGGTATAACGTACACCGGATATTGCTAGCAAGATGAGTAATATTATCAATTTTCGCGACATTCTAGTGTTGACAAGGGTAAGTTCAGAGATGATTGTTAGTTTTTCTGAGTGTTTTAATGTACATTTTATACAAAACTATCTTCTCCATAAATTTTCCTAGCCTGTGCAATCGGTAAATTGCCAGGAATTTCTTTAAAGGGTGATTAAAAGACCAAACTCGTATCGTTACTCACGCAGAAAGTAAGCTCGATCTGTCGAAATAAGATGTTTTTGTTTATATTTATCGTTAAAATACTCAACTTGAATCGAGCGAATTGTCATTTTTGTTACAAATATTATATTGCAAATGTAGTATCCAAAACTAATCGAAAATGACGGTGCATTGCGAGAATAAATGCAGGTGTTAGTGTACAGATTATTGCTATATAGTTGCTCTCTGGTGTACGGAGTATTGCTGTTTGGTGTACAGAGTATTGCTTTTACTTGCAGTGACTATTTGTCACTCAAATCGAATTAATACAAGGTATAAGCAGCGTTATTTTATAAAAAATAACTTACTGTATATTATATATATATATATATATATATATGTGTACCTTTTAGATTGGATTGTATGGACTGCATGAAGCAATTAAGGTAACAAGCTAATCCTAGCTCCAAGTCCTCCCTGCATTTTAACGGAAACTTCTATTAGTAACCGAGTATTTCACATACAGTATAGAGTCATAGATGAGCAATTGCATCTGACAAACACAAAACTACAACAATGTCCAATACTTTTATTATCAACGTTGAACGTAAATCATAGCAAAGGAACCTCATTACAGTATCTGAAATAGTTGAGAGATTATAAAATAAACATTGGTGTGTACATTTTGTATATATGGATATGAATGCCCTTATTTGCCATTTGACTATAAGTATGACTCTCAAAGAATTGCATATATCCAAGCTAAATATCACATTTGTACTACTCACAAGAACACTTTATGCATAAAATTCAGCATTCTATATTGTTAATCGCATTCATCTGCCTGACGGTTGAAATATTTTAACATAATCATTTAAGAATATTCTTATTGTATCGTATAACCCATAAAACATGACCATATTTGTGAGCAGACGTAATAATACGATAAAACTGTCCATTTACATACTTTATTTACTCATTTTATTATGCCATACTCTCTGTATACTAACGTTGAGCTTATGTGCAATACTCCGTACACTAAACAGCAATACTCCGTATACGCATACGTATCTGTTTTGGGGTGTATCTTAGTTGTTTTTCGAACAATATTATGAAATTTGGTCACAACATTTTGGAGTTCAATATAAACAAAATGGCCAGTTCAAAAATCTACAATTTGGTATTACAGCCGTTCCAGAAGCTTGTAAAGTCCTGCTGTCAATATTTGCGAGTGAGTAACGGCATTATGCTGGTTCATTTTAACCTTTCTGTGAATATCTGATATACGATAGTATGCTATAGAGTTACCAAAATGCCCGAAGAAGTTAAAACTCAATTGTGATGTGCATAAGAAGTCAGTAATTTGGAAAATTTCGTCTCTAAACTCACCCTGGTCTCCATTTCATGACCTTAAAATTGATAATATTACTCACTTTACGAGCAATATCCGGTGTACGTTATACCGCAGTGAGTGTGTCTAGGACTAAGTTTCATGGTCTGCGTGCACCCACTGTATATCGCTGGTTGATAATGAGAAGGCCGTATCTACAAAATCATTATTTCGAGAAAAGAAGAAAAAAATGTATAGCAATTACTCTTTACTTTTGGTAAATCTTGTTCAATTTCAGTTGGATCAACGTGACACATTCCGATTTTCATAAACATAGACTCATAAGAAGCGCCTTGTGGTGTAGATTTCAAATATGCATTAGTCTTGTAAGGGCAAGTTAGTGGCACTAACGACCTTCTCATTCTAATCCAGCGATATGTTGTATGTACGGTACAGCTAAAAACCGAGGTCAACCTGTGTACAGTGTAAACATAGGCCGTTAAGTATTGCCAAGGTTTGTTTCTTCGTAGTTTAAAATATACAGAGTTTCGATGTACGGACGGACTATGTCCCCCCCCCCTTGCAGTTACTGAGAGAGCCACTTTTTTAATTAGGTCACTGTGCATTTATGCCATTTTGGTCCCTGGTGTCATCTCGTTGGCATATTTTGTAATTACATGAATCTAGAAATATGTACTGTTATTTCCCGTCCCTTCCCCCTTGCCTATTGTTTTAAACTAGGTCAAACCGTAGTATTATGCCTCTTTAGGTCGCATTAACGTTAGTTCACTGTCCTTTAACATTGCTGTTTTAAACTAGGTCACGGGGAGGTAATGCCTCGTGTGGTCGCCGTTTTGGCTTGTGTTGCTGCGGCTTGGTCGTCCTGCAGCGGGGGCTTGAATAACTTTGTCGGGTCATGGCTGCGTTTCATTCGGTCTCATGGAATCATCGCTATTCTATAATTTCTTTGTGGAATTGGGCATACTGTATTTTTTCTACAGGGCCTTGGATTTTTAATTGTTTGTTTGGCATATGTGTGGACATTACTCAGTGTGGTTTTGTTGCGGTTTTACTGATTTCTGTGCTCGGCTTGTTAGGTTGAGTGATGTTTTCCCTGTCCGATTTTCTCATACCATTTTGAGCACCAACGTTTCCATGGGACTTTGGTGGGTGTTATAAACTCTACACGCTAGCCTAGCTTGTTCACTAAGTGACGAATGGTTCACCTTGTACTTATAACACAATGTACTATATGCGCATCACGTCTGGTATAGGCTGTCACTTATGTCATAAACCACACTTGTTTTATGTTATCATAACGATAAATTTCGGTTTGTAGAATTTAATGTGTATTTCATTGCTTGGCAGTTTTTCGTTAAATGTGGATTTCAGTTGACAGGTTGACACGTGTGCTTGCCTTTATCTATGTATTTATTTAAATTGAATGTTCATTGCATAATTGAATATATTAAATATTTGACAGCTTAATGTAAATGTTTAATTGTGTTAAAGCGTTATTATGTTATACATCATTGGACTCATTAAATGTCATATGTTTCTGCGACCCTCATTAAATGTCAAGTATAATCTACTAACTTCTGTAAAATCATTTAATTTCAGTATGACAAAATTTCGTGGTTTTGGTGAAAAGAACATTTCATGGGGACGTAATTTCAAGGATATCTTATCCACTAAGCCATACATAATACGCTTATTATTATTATTGTTTAAAATGAATTATGCCGAGCATAGCCTTTATTTGCTTTATTTCTGCTGAAACATGGCAGGCATATATATGTACCTCCACCCGGATTTGAACCCGGATCGCCAGATTAGACGGCAAGCGCACTAACCATTGAGCTACGGAGGCACATCCACGATCTTGAAACCCCCTCGAATATCAATTCAATGATTTAAGGTTACAAACCACTAAATGCCCGCGCGAACCAAAATAGGATACACTCAAATAGTCCCTAAATAAACTTGTGATTGTGTTTAAATGGTAGTATGCTTTGACAAGGTGGAACTGGAATCATCTAATTGGGTTTACAGGCTTTGTATACATGTATGTGATGTATTGAAACTGTTTTATTTTACATATTTTGAGATTTTGGCCAAAATACCAAAGCGAAAGTAGGGTAGGGTAAAACCCGGATTTGGTCGGTCCGCGCGCCTGTAAAAATATGTTCACCGCGTTGGACGATCAAAATTTTTCTTATATGATACGTGACCCCCTTTTTTTTGTATTTTCTTAAAGCTGGTAGCCCCTTCTTTTCATTGGTATATGTCTGCCACCTGGCCATAGACTTTAAAATGTATCAACCTGGGACTGACTATTGTAACTTTACATTGAGCTAAAGAACAAATTTATTTAGTGGTTTGTGACCTTTACAGTAGTATATTTTACTCTGGACTTCGTCGTCACAATCCTTATGTTAAGGGGACAGAGGGTGTGGTAAAAAAGAATTCTGATTATTTAAGAAACTGAAAATACTAAAATCCCGGGCTGGCCAAATAAAATTACTAATAGTCTTTCGGATGAGACTTTAAACCGAGGTCCCATGTATGGTGCTTTACACTGACATGTAAAAGAACCAGGGATGCTTCTGGAATTGGGGCATCTTCTGTATCATGCACTATCCCCCAAAAACTTAAAAGTACTACAACTCTTCTGGGGGCCTCGCCCATATGGATTATCCGGTGGCGAGGATTAATAAGACCATTAAAATAAAATATAAAATAAAACAGGCACACTTATGTCCTGTATAATATATTATACTATAACCCTAACAGAATACCAACGTCTTGTTAAAACACTGTCAATCCTAATTAAAAAGTGTGTTTGGATGAATTTGCATTCCTTCAGTACTCGTTAGAAAACAAACAAATGGGCGAAAGTCACAAGCAAAAATGCATACCATGCTTATATTATAACTTCAGGGTACCAACTCTTATTTATTTTTTGACTGAACGATGTATACTGTATAAAATATTTAAGAAACAATATTATTCTTTTACTTTCGGTTTGCAAGGTCGTTAAAGTTGTACATGATATACAGTGTATGTTCGTAAATATATATGAATAATGATTTCTTTGTAAGAGTTTTTTCCTTATACTATTGACTTTGTCCTCGATAAGAAAAAAAGTTGGCTGTTAATATCACGTTGCCTTTGTTTGTGAACAGAACAGAACAACATGTGAACGACTAAGATTTGCAATGAAAATGATGTCAAGCTTAAACAAATTTGCTTTTTTAGTTTGGTGTCTAACATCGAGAGTAAATACAATATGATCATAATGCAATGGCTATTTTATTCATCAATATCAATTAGAAAACATACAACGTTTTTCAAAGATAACTGCACTATTTCACTATATATAACATTATACTACATTGCCTTATATAACACGCCTATTGAAGGTATGACTGAAAATACACACAAACATTAATTTCTCTTTAAAAACTCAAGTTCGTACCTCAAAATAAGTGTTGTCCATGTACATGTATGTAAAAACTACCCAAACAACACTAATTTCGTTGTTTCTTCACAATAAGTATATGATAGAAAATATGTAATAAGTAATAGAAAGAGAACGCAAACGCGAGGTTGCCTTATTTCGTCGAGGGCGGAGCCCGAGACTAAATAAGGAAACCGAGTGTTAAGTTTCTCTTTCTGGCTTATATCATTGGCTGTCAAATTGTATTGGGTGTGGCTAAATATCACATAACGGTACATTGTCCTCGCTGACCGATTAAAATTTCCAATACCACGTTGTGATATTAAGGGCACGGAGTACAACTTGGAGATTGTGCATGTTTTTCAAGAAAATTACACCTTTTCTTCTTTCGGTTTGCAAGGTCATTGCAGTTTTGCAGTGCAAATGTAATATGGTCATAATACAATGCCTATTTTATCCGACAAAATAAATTTGAAAGAAAAAAAACATTTTTGAAACTTTACTTCACTATAGATTACACTCTATAACCTTAAAGTTGTAGACCCCAGTACGTACTTTTCCAGCACGAACATCACGGACATCACGGATTATTTTACAGTTAACGTATAAACAGTGGTACACTGCAAAATCATTGAATTTCGTTGGGATGAAATTTCGTGGTATTGGTAAATATGACCATTCCGATGGGACTTTAATTCGTGGATTTTGCATTTCAAGTAATAAATACAAGGGTACAGTTAATTGTTCGAATGGATTTGATTTCGAGGTTGAAGGTGAACCATAAAGTCCGAGAAATTTAATCGCCCACGAAAATTAATGATTTACAGTATGCGTGCGACCACTTTCAGTGCAGGATAATATTATCATGCACTGCAGTTATTGCACTCATTCCTTTGAAATTTAAGTCCCACCCCCTCGATTATCATTGGATTTAGCGCCACCCCTTCAGTTAACATCACGTAGCCATGATATAAGTAGACATATGCGCTCTGAAGAATGTATCTGTGATGAAAAATAACAATTGTAAAAGTTCTATGTTATTAATGGATATGCATGTGTGTTAAAAAAATCTTCACCAACGATACATTTACGTGAGAAATATGTGCTTTTTATCAATTTACGCTCGAAACAGTGGTTTTCAAAGTTATACTCCAAACATATAACCATAATTGTGTTCTGTCGGTATGTTTGTAAGCATTGGTTCGTCATATAAAAACAATAATGAAAGTGCGAATCAAAGTGATTTTTTTTCAGTTTAGATTAGTACCTTTAAAAATGGATTGGTACGTTCCATTTGACAAATGATGCATGTCATTTCACATTATTGACCGGTCATATTTCATAATAAAACTATGATTACGATGTATGCGTATTTTTCCTTCGACATTTAATAGGTATAACTAAACGGGAAGGCGCCAAAACATTCACAAAAAAAAACTTATCGATAAGTTAAACTCAACGGTTGTCAAATATGCATTAAGTTGTCTTTGTAAGTTCGTATACGGAAAAAAAATTACCTGTATAAATCGATGTAAGGTTTTAGGTTGATTATCTGCTTCAGGCGACACAAACTTGCACCTAATTGTGACTAAATGCCCTCAGTTCAAACTGAATAATCATACAATAAAAATTGTGTTTTTTTCTCTTGACCTTGTCGATTATTGACCTGTTTAGCTGTTTCATCCGGGTTTTCCTCATCGGATGTTTTCCATTCTTGCAATTTCGTTGCTTTGCTATTTTCTTTTCCCAGCTAATACTAGTGTACTGACTTTGATTGAAAACGCATCACCAGGCCCGGTGAATATAAACATGGAGTAGATACTCCATTCTCCAACTCATACTTCGTACTGTAATATAAAGATAATAAAAGATATTATATATACTGGGATTCATTTTCATAGTTAGATTATTTGCTACAGGTTGATGTCGGTTTTTCTAATAGAGGTGTTTTTTTCAAGCTGGAGCATGAAGCATGGAGTTTGAGAAAGAGAAATGTTTATAATCACCGGGCCTGATGAGACGACATGTGCACTAAGCACTTAGATACGGAGGCACACAACATACATAAAACTATCTTAGGTGAACTATCGTAGTCTCTCGCAATTATGTTTATTATATTCATTGTTACTTCTATCTTCAGAAAGTGAAGCAACATGATGGAGAGTGTGGATTATGTGGGGACCCTGTTGACGGTGTCCGGAAACACGAAACTGGCGGGAAATTCGCTACAGGAAAACTCTCACAACGATATCGAAAGGGGGAGTCAAAAATACCTATCAGGGTCTTACTGAATGCTGATCAAGGAGGATACTTTGAGTTCCGGTTGTGTGCATCAAATGGCACCAAGGAGACTCAGGCTTGTTTCGATCAACATTTGTTAACCGTCAGTGAGGGGCGTCTGCAAGGTGACCAGTTTGCATTCGTGGTACAGGAAGCAGGTCTTCTCTCATTAACTGTAGAAATACCAGAGAAATTACAGTGTAATAGATGTATTCTGCAATGGAAATATGTTACAGGTAGGATAATACATGTGGTCATCTTTTGTTATTCCAAAACGAAATTAAGCCGTTCTCAAGGAAAACCAGGCAAAAAGACATTATACATTGGTTGTGCAATTAGGTTTAAAAAAGCTCTTAAAAGAGATGAAAACCCATGCTCTTTGCTTTCATTTTAACCGTTTGGTACAGAGTGTCTGTCGCTGACCACTTCCTGTCTGTACGGGTAACAATCCCTGTTTGTCGTATGTGCTCGTCTGGTGAGTCTCTGGGGGTGAACACCAATCTTGTTTTGGCTGTTTTGAATTCCTCCAACAATGAGGAAAGTGGAAGTTGAAGCTGGTTGCTCTTTTCATGCAGTCCAACACTGGACAAACTTGGAGGTATTCATGGGCACTTGCGAAGGTTTCTGCTGGTAACCCTCTCTATTGTCTAGCACCAGCATCATTGACCAGATAAGCCTTGGGAGTAAGGCATGTTGGGAGTAAGGCATGTTGGTAAACCCAGGCGTTGAATTTCTTTTGAAGATTGGTACTGTCTACCTTCTTCGGTCCATCATTCACCTGATTCCCAATTCTCTTTTCATTGTCTCCATCTTGAAGACTTGCATCGAACCACTTCCCTAGGCACTTGATCGGACCCTTCGTTATTGATGGTATCTCCACGTTCTGTATTCGTACTCGAAGTATGAACCTGTGTGTTGTCTTGCCACATTTGATTATCAGAGATCTGGACATTACGGCCTTATATTTCACCCATGTAACGACATCTGTCAGGGTTGTCAACATCCATCTCGCCTGTATGTGTGCTGTAGTGGTGAGGTAATGTCATCCAAGAACCATCTGTTGGTTGGAAGGTATACTCCTGATTCTGTCTTTGGTCCGCGGGTCTCTCTAAGTTCAGTATTGATCAGTATGCCCCATAAAAACTATAGGCTCGGTAACAATCAAGGTCTCCAAATGAATGGGCACGCTTTTCAAAATGATTTCAGCTGTGTGAGTGCTTGGCCTCTAAGTTGAGACAGTCTAAGTCGCTCCAATGATGAGCACCCTCGGTAACATCGCCTTACCTGTCTGAGTTCACGTTTCAGTTTCTCAATGTGAAATCACCATCTGTTTGGTCTTGTTTGATCCTTTCGTACCTTAGTTGTAGGCGTGGTATATCCAGAGCAGTTTCCTGACCACCATCTTGGCTGCAACCAAGCTAAAGTAGCTGTAGAAGGGGACCTTTATCATCTATCTTGAAATCCTGGGAGTTAACATGTGTCGTCTCAAAGACGATAAACTTCCTCAGTACTGTAGGTTGAGTGCGGATGGGGGTACTCCTATGTCTCACTGGTCAGAACGACTAAGCGCTGTGTTCTAGGCTTCACACAATGACAACCTGATTTTCCTTGGTAGATAGCTAGACCATGTTGGTTCTTGCATACTTTTCCGCGTGGACAGGTTACTGTTCTTGTTGATGTTACATTCGTAGTCGATTGAGCGGGCCATGTCGATTCCATGAATTTCCTCCACGTTAGTATTTCATACTCTCCCCCCTCTCGGTAGACTCTGTGGGTATATTTCTTCATTGGAGTATGAAGCTTGCTTGTGGGTGTCCCCTCACGAGACTGCACATCGGGCTGTTAACCCTTGTGCCCCTGTTCCAGTCTTTCTTTGTGGTCACCGGTCTCTTCAGTGTCATCAACCTATGCTCGGTTGTAATCTGGTTTTTCCGAGTAGTACGGAAAAGATAGGTCAAAATATCATATAATTATTTGTTTTTGATAGCGGATGTCATCGCATTCTTAATTAACATACAATACACCAAATAAGATATGATAGATTCACGTTTGTTTATTGGAAATAAAGTTGGCTCTAATGTCCGAAATATCTTTTCACGCCTGATAAGTTAGCATAACTTATGGAAAGAATGAAACACATGTTCAAATAACAGTTTCGAAATCAAATTACAATAATTCCAGATCGCATATTTCGTAATTGTCTTAGAAATGACAAAACAAAAGGGGGCGGCCGAACGAAACATTTATTTACCTGTTGAATGGTATAATTGTTCGTTGGGATTTGATTTCGTGGTTCAGGCCAACCATGATATCCACGAAATTAAATCCCCCACGAAAATTAATGATTTTACAGTAATTGGTAATCCAATTTTCGAATAAGCATGCTACAGACTATAAAAACGCACCTTTTATAATCTATTGTTGATATGTTGTCTGTTGTGAACGTCTAGCCTGCTTATCTCCCGCTACCTTCAGTTAATAATAATGCTTTAAGTATTATGGACATTGGCGTGTGTGTTAGTATAGACCAAGAAAACCTTAAATTGATACTGGGCGTGCCATAATTGACCAATCGTCACACAATATTCCTCTTAATGAGTGTTAAATGGTGAACAAAGTCCCACCTACTCCAAGAGCTATCATGCCGATAATGAGACTCTCTTCTCTTAATGAGTGCTGATAAGTCGATAATGACACACCCTCTCTAATTCTGGACACCGATTGCTCAATGATGTCACACCCTCTCTAATACTGCAATGATGTCACATATTCTTTAATACAGGTACTGATTGCTGATTAGTCTATAATGCGACAACCTATGTAATACTCAGCATTGATTGGTCAATAATGTCGCAACCTCTCTAATACTGAGCATTTATTGGTCAGTCGAGCCACACCTCTCATTTTAATGTATTCAATTTCGTTCTATATTTTCCAGGTAACACTTTCGGACGGGACAAATTCGGACATGGTTGTTTAGGTTGTGGTCCACAGGAGACGTTTATTAACTGTGCTGATATAAAGATCGATGGTTGGGAAGCGCCTACTGTAGCACCAGCTGTCACTCTGGCTGGAACTCTACCTCCGACTCCTCCCACAACGTATTACGCCACGCCCCCTGCCACACCTCCATCTACTACACTTATGGTGACAACAACAACACCTAGACCTACAACAACAACAAGAGCAACAACAACAACTCGGGCACCAGTGACGACTAAACCAAAACAAATTACGAAACCGAATCAAAACACCCAGGCTACACACCATAGGTAAATACACTTCTCTGCAACAAAGTATCCGATGCTATCTTACTAACAATTTTACATCTTTTTCGTGAAATTTATTTTTATCATTACATTTCAATATACTTTATTTTTTATTTATTCTGACAACATTAAATAACAAGAGATCATGCTTGTTTATGCACATGTTCCCAGCAGCTTACTATACTCAAATGTCAGCATATTACTTAGATTTATCGTCTAATGTAAACGTATTTTATTACCTTGCAGGCGGACAGCAACAGACGTTGACGAAGGCTCACGAAGACGGTCCAATACACACAAGGAGTACCAAGTATATACAGGAGTTATAGCCCCTAATTTCCAACCTGTGAAGAAAGGGGCCAAAGTGACTGGTGTACCTATAGCAGTACAACCACCGGCACCGGCCCCAGTCGTTGTTGCACAACCAGCACCAGTGGTAGCCGCGCCGTTACCTGCAGTTGCTGTACCACAGTATGACCTCCAAGTTAAAACACAACATCAGCCACGACCGCAACCACAACCACAGCCACAGCCACAACTCCAGCAACAACTCCAGCAACAACTCCAGCCGAAACCAAAACCGAAGATTGGCGGAGGTATTGGAATCCCCTTCAACATACCACCGCCTCCAAAATTGTCAGTTGAACAGATTGATGCATTGAATAACAACAAAAATATAATTCCTCACCATGATTCCATGCAGAAATATGTACAAGTTGGATCCAGTAAGATAATAGCTGCGAGAGATTTCACCACAAGGCGCACACAACAAGTACACTCACCACCCACAATGTTGAAAGGGTCTACGTCATCGACACTCAACGTTCGTGTAGCTATACCAAACAATAAACAATCGATATCATCCTTTGGTGGCCTAACAATCAACCCTCCTAAACAACAACCAAGATTGGGCGTCAGTAGTTTTACCAACGAATACTCTTCAGCTACTCCTAATATACAGTCACAGTTGCAGTCGCAGGAATCAAGAGGAATGTTAACTCCACAAGGTCGACCATCCATTGACAGTAGGAACATTGTAATGAATCACCCTGGTGAGAAGCCAAAGTTGCGATACGGGCGTACGCCAACTCCAGTACCACTTTTACCGTCACGATACAGGGAACAACAGGCTGAGGCCATGAATCCCTACCAAAGTCGATATCAGCCAAATCAGTACAGTGCACCGTTACCTAGCCGATATCAACCAACAATCCCCGACACTCTACAACAACAACAACAACAACAATTAAACCAACAAGTTAGAAGTACAATGATACCAGTTGTTGAAACATCCACACACCGAACGAGTAAAAGAGTAGATACCATTGCCCCATGGAGACCTTTCCATCGAAATCAAAACAATGATCCAAACGTTGTTGATAAGCCCATCACTTTATTCAAATCCAGAAAAGACACGACATTTCGACCCCCTGCGATCAATGAGAGGTACACAAACTTTCAGATAGGTGGTAATGGAAGGAGAACTATGTTCGGAAACAATGCAGCTCGTCCTGATGTAAACAAAGCGAAGCCTGCAGCACAGGCGCCAGATCCAAACATGAATGTTGACAGTGGGCTACACTCACCCGAGAACTACTTCGGTCAGGATGTACATGTTTACTATCAGAATGAACCTGGTCTGAACGCTGATGTTTTCCCTGCAAGTGTAACGAACCTTCCAAATCAACAATCACAGTTAGATAGCAATATATATTCCAGTCAAAGGTCCGGTACATCTGCCAATACATTACCTCCCTATCAGAATAGTGGTCAACCAGTCGGTATGAATGGTTTCGATGCGTACAACAATGTCAACAAACCTGTTATTGAACGACAAGGTGGTATAGTACCCGACACTGGTACAGTAGCCGGTGATAAAAGTGCTTCATCGTTCGTCAAACATCAAAGTTCAAGTACAGACAATTTTAATGTATACAAAGCGGCCGGTATCCCGGAACCGAAACAACAATCTAATGCAGGTGCTCGTTTATTAGAAGCGCCATCTGGTGGAAATAAACAAGTTAGTGTTTTATTTGATGCATTCGGATCTGCGGCTGAAAATAGTTTAACCGGTATAAAACCATTCGGGGTTTCGGACAACCAGCAGTCAAATCAACAACAACAACAACAACAACAGCAAAACAGTAATCAGCTCACAGGACAGTTTTCTGATCCATATCAAAACTATCAACAACAACAGCAACATACTCAACAACCTCAACAGCAGCAATACCCTAGTCAATATCAGCAACAACAACAACATACTCAACAGCCTCAACAACAACAACAACAACAGCAGCAGCAACAATACCCTAGTCAATATCAGCAACATGAACAGACAGGGTCACATACACAACAACAATACCAACAATCACAGCAGCAATATCAACAACAGCACCATACTTATCAGCCTCAGCAACAACAACAGTACCCCAGTCAATATCATCAACAGCAACAAGAGCTTCAGCTACAACAACAGTATCAACAGCAACATCAAGTTCAATCTCAACAACAGCAACAATATCCACAACAACAACAGTATCCAGGTAATTCTCAACAACAACAGCAACAACAACAATACCCAGATCAATATCAAAGTTATCAACAGCAGCAATACCTTGGCCAATATCAACAACAGCCTCAACAAGAGACACAGCAACAACAACAACAACAACAACAACAGCAACAACAACAACAATACCCTGCTCAAGATCAACAGCACCAGTATCTCAACCAATATCTAAATCAACAACAGCAGCAACAGCAGCAACAACAGCAACCACAACTACAACAACAACAACAGCAAACACAGCAGGAACAAGTTCAACAGGCACAGAATCTACCCTCACATGATGTACAACAAAACACACCAGTACATTTTCTCGGACAATACCATAAATCTGCTAATGGAAATAACGTAAATAGTAACACTAACTCAATGTTTGGCTCAAACACCTTTGGAGGAGCAGGTCAAGCTTGGTGGCAGAATCAGAATATGTTCAAGATCACACCACCGAGTACCACAGTCTCTACAGTACCAGCACCCTCACCAACCACACAGACAACGACAAAACAAACAACAACAACACAACAAAACTTACAAACAACCACTGACAAGATGGATGTACAGATTGCTGAGTTAAAGAGATTACGTGAGAAATTAGATCAATTACAACAATTAATCAATATTAGACAGAAAGGCTTCGAGGAGCCAACTTTACCACCAACAGTTGTGACACCGCCTGTAAAGACAACAAAAGGTGTTGCTATTAAAATAGAGCAATCAACGCAACCATTCATTGTGGCAAATCAACCTAAAGGACAAGCCTCTATCGGACAAACTACTCGTGATTCGGTTAGAGAACTTTTGGAAAAAATATTAAAACGAAGATACATGGAGCAGTCCGGATCAACCAACCCAGTAATGGCAACCACGACAGCTGCTGTACACACTGTTCCAAAGACGACCACACCAAGCAGGAGTTTTATAAGTACTACGGCTAGAGCGACATCGACAACTACACTACCTTCAACAATGCCCAAAAACACTGCTGAGTATATTGCCGGACTAAAGGCAAAAATGTTGTTATCTATAAAAGAGGCAAACGAACAAAAAAGTAAAGTAACGCAAACATCTCCAGGGGTTTTACGAAACAATGAAGTTGTTTACGGAACCACCAAACCCTTCGATAGTTTACTTAATGTTGACCTGCCTTTACAAACACAAGTTCCGACCGTGACAACTAAAAGCTTGCCACAACCGGAAAACAATGCACCTGATGTAGATAAGCAAGCTGTTCTGAAGAAGTTGATGGAATTACGGGAGAGGATGAGGAAAAGACGCACAAACCAAACTAAGATACAGCATGAAGTCGCAACCAAAGGTATTCCTATAAATATTCAAAACCCGACAACTCTGCCAACAACAAGCGAGCTCCTGTCACCAAAAACCGCTATCATTCATTCGGCTACGTCTGAACCAATACAGAACGAGGTGACTCGAACTAGTGAGTCTGTTATAGCAGCCTTCCTGAATAGTGGCCAAGTCGTAGACAAGACACGGTCAGCTACAACCGCATCCACTTCATCCTTTGCCGCTGAAATGGGTTTACAAAGTCTTAACAAGCCTGCAATGCGAGAAATGAATGTTAAAAACACTATTAAAAGACAACAGATAGTTAACGTAGCTGCATTATCAGACGAAGGCACTGCAAACACTCCAACCACGGTACCCGACAATGCAGATCAGAGTCGGCAGGAATTATTACGGAGAATGAGGAAGTATATGATACAGCGACCTACACACTTACCCGCAAATCGACCATCACTTCTTGACCGAGCTATTGATTCCAGTAGTGCAAATAGACTGACCCCTAGATATAACCGACCAGTCCATATAATAGATCATCCTAACAATGGACGACCAACAATTTATGACAATGAAACAATTAGCAATACGGCGCCTGCTGCTGATGTTTTAATAAGAAATACTGGACAATATACCCCAGACAGTGGGAGCAGTCTCCATCATGAACCACAGCAGAATTACTTCAATAGTATATCTGAACCACGTGTTCCTGGTGTAGCAGTATCTATGCTGGATAGGGTTAAGCTAATGTTGGAGCGGAACAAGCAGGGCGTGAACACAAGTAGGATGCCAACAACACCAGCAGCCTCTAGGACCACTAGTACGGTTCGCGTTATAACAAAGGATATGTTGTTAAAAATGTTACAGTCAATGTCAGCGAATAGACAAAATTTACATTCCGGAAGATGAAATTAAGTGACAATGTGACCTTTTACATGTTGAAAACTGACAGAATCCGAGTGTTTGGTATAAGAGACTTTCTCTATGTCCAATACGGCATAAAGTCATGTATCACTGTATACATACAATAGAGATTGGCGAACTGTTCAACGTCACCAGAAAACCTCGCTTCGTAATCTAACTACGTGTACCACAACATTTCTTATATTTGGGTCATGTGTTCGGGGCAATTGGTCGAATCTTTATTGTCTTTTTAATGACTGGCGTGTATACATTGCTGACGGTGAAAGATGTTACAAGTGTATACATATCATTCAAGGATGGTGTACTGTCAAGTCTGGAACAGTATGGATATCTTCTCGGGTTACTTTCTTACTTAATACTTTCAAGTGTATATAGCTATATCGAAAGATATTTTTTTAAGTTTAAAAACTGAAAAACAATTATGCTTTCATATCCATTAGATCATTTTTAGCTTCTGTTTTAACAGAAAATCTCTCTGTGAATTATTGGACATGCGAACTGTCCATTTTCGTACGAAGGTGTTCTAGAACACTCTACGAAACTATAAGAATTGTCTATTTTTCGACGATTGAATTAAAGTACACGGAACCCATCCAAAGTTTTAATTTGCAATTAAGGTAGTCTAGTATCGTACTAAAAACGATGCAAGTAATTATTTTGATATTAAATGACTGTTAGAATATAGCTCTATACACTTTAAGACATTATAAATGTTTGTGAAACACACTTGACGAAATCAACCATAATGCAGGTATTAGTTTATAAAACAATCACATCAGTAACATTCCGGATGATGAATAAAGTGATATTACATCTAGCATTGCCTGTTCCTTTAATGCGCGTTTGCTCTCAATTTCTATTTGCTTACAATAATTCTGATAATCATTTGCTACATATTATTTGACCACATTGAACGCATGGTATAATTTAATGTATTTAGTGGCAGTATATTTGCAGTCGGTGTCCACATGAACGGAGCTTTAGAATTCAGGGCCGATATTCACAAAACAGCTTAGTAAATCGTACATATTCTGCTTCAAGTTAAAAAATGTGATGTGCATAGTTTTGGTACATTGAATATAAACTCATATTTACTAAGTGATTATTGTATCTACGTAATGATTCAAACATATGCAAAACAATAATACTGTTTTAGGCATGTCCAGCTGACATACATGGAATTTGCTTTTATAAGAAAAGTGTTATATTTAGCTGCTTTATGAATACCAGCCCTGATATAGTCCGCCCAGGATAATGTAATGTTTATAAACATTGACCGGGTTGGTCTACTGTTTCAAAATGGGTTGCTAAAGTAAGCACGTTTGGTCGATAGTGTGCTAAAATAATACTGATAAATCATGCATGCATGATTTTTCCACCAATACGGACGATACCATTTTTACCGCCTTTTCGTTATCCTGAGCGCACTATACACATGTTTTTACACGTGATATGTTGGTACTTATTGTTGGAAACGTAAGAGAGGTGATGCTAACCCGTGTTAGAGAATTGTTGATAAACAATATATTGTAATATTTATATATACATATTGTGTATTATGTTTTGGAAATAAATAACGTATGTTAACATGAGGAGAATTTTGTTCTTTATTCCAAATACTGATCACAATTAAAGTTTCTGTATTAAGGTGAACACAAACATATTTACTCAATTCATATAAAATATAGACAAACAATTACAAAACAAGTTTAAAGAAAACAGTGCATTTAATAAACTAAAATTACCAAAACGTGTATGCACTACTATTGTTCAATTTTAATGAAAAGTAATCTAAATATGGCTATGCATTTAGATTTTGAACATGCATTTGTTTTTTTATCTATGTGTTGGGTTTTCATGCACAATGACTTATTTTTCTGAAACTAGTTACATTAAGAACGTTTATTGACAGAGAAACGCCATCATATAGTTTGGTGACGGACAGTACAGGGACGGACATTACAGATAACCATGCTACAAAAGTATCAGATTTTAAACATTTCCGAAATAGCTATGAAGAGTTTCTATAGCACTATAGAGAAAAAATAACAACAATTTTAGGAGATAATTAAAATGTCACAAAACACAGGAATTGAGACCATTACACCGGTACCCATTTTGGTTTGTGTTAAAAGTGTCTTAAAGTACTTCTACTGGAACATGGTGATATCTTATACAAAATTGACGAGTATAATATCCATCAATGGGTTCAAATCAAATATGCATTTTGTGAATTTTTGGGTCTTAAAAGTTTTATGATTTTAAAACCGAATATGATTGTTAATGGAATTGTGAGCACATGTGTAGTTTTGCGTATGTTAACTGATACATGTATTGTTTAGATATTGTAAACAGTTTTAGACAATTTAAGCTTGTACATTCAATTTGTTTTTTATTGGACACAATACCGTGCACCAGTTCATCTGCCGATTTTACAAAGACATTGTCTGCTTTCTTTATTCTTTATCAATGATACTGACATGTATTTATTCCTGAAAAACTAAACAGAGGACATTTTGCAAATATTGTGCACGCCGATAATGACTGACATGATTATAATATCTATTCATGAGGTGAAAACTTTTCGATTGTCATACTAATTAATGCTTTGCTATGCGAAGAAGGTATCTTTCAGAAAATGAATTTAAACATGCTATCGGTTACTGAGTATTATTTTTCAATTCACCCTCATAAACGCATGTACATATATAGTAACGACCACACTAAGTGAATTATTTCAAACGATTTTCAGAATGGAATAATGCACTGATACGAGTTTCGTATTCGCCTATCTCACAACTGAGGCTTTGTTACTGTCATCACTTTATAGATTTACTCGACCTAGAACTTGACATGTTGTTATCACTTTATGGAATAACTTGACCTTAAAGTTGACATGTTTTTGTCATTCCTTATAGATTTACTCGACCTGGACCATGACATGCTGTTGTCATCACTTTATAGATTTACTCGACCTTAAACATGGCATGTTGTTGCCATTACTTTATGGAATAACTCGATCTTAACCTTGACATGTTATTGCCATCATTTTATAGATTTATTCGAACTTAAACATGACATGTTGTCATTACCTTATAGATTTACTCGACCTGGAACATGTTGTTGTCATCACTTTATAGATTTACTCGACCTGGACCTTGACATATTGTTTTTTTTTCACTTTATAGATTTACTCGACCTGGACCATGACATGCTGTTGGCATCGCTTTATAGATTTACTCGACCTGGACAATGACATGCTGTTGTCATCACTTTATATATTTACTCGACCTGGACCATGACATGTTGTTGTCATCACTTTATTGATTTACTCGACCTGGACCATGACATGTTGTTGCCATCACTTTATAGATTTACTCGACCTTAAACATGGCATGTTGTTGTCATCATTTTATAGATTTACTCGACCTGGAACACGACATGTTGTTGTCATCATTTTATAGATTTACTCGACCTGGACCGTGACATGTTGTTGTCATAATTTTATAGATTTACTCGACCTGGAACACGACATGTTGTCATTACTTTATAGATTTATTCGACCTTAAACATGACATGTTGTCATTACTTTATAGATTTATTCGACCTTAAACATGACTTGTTGTCATTACCTTATAGATTTACTCAACCTGGAACACGACACGTTGTTGCCATCACTTTATATACTTACTCGACCTGGACCTTGACATATTGTTGTCATCACTTTATAGATTTACTCGACCTGGACCATGACATGTTGTTGCCATCACTTTATAGATTTACTCGACCTTAAACATGGCATGTTGTTGTCATCATTTTATAGATTTCCCTTACGGAAATAGAAAGTTTACCGCAAACTTACCGCAAAGTTGCGGCAAATTTACCGCAAACTGATCAGTTCGCCGCAAAGTCAGAGTCATTGTTCGCAGGACTTCGCCGGTAGCGGTGAACTTCCGGCAAACTTCTGGCGAAGTTACCGCAAATTTGCCAGAATGAATGCCAGTTCACCAAAAGTTTGCCAGAAACTTTCTTTGATATGAATGTTCGCTAAAAGTATGCCAGAAGTTCACCGCAAACTTATATTCTGAAAAAAGTTAGCCGGAGGTTTACCGGAAACTTTAAATAGATACTACATTATTGCCAGAAGTTCACCGCAAACTTATATTCTGAAAAAAGTTTGCCGGAGGTTTACCGGAAACTTTAAATAGATACTACGTTATTGCCAGAAGTTCACCGCAAACTTATATTCTGAAAACATTGTAGCAGAGTACAACCCCCCCAGATACACTCCACCCTTGGATAAAAATCTCCTTATTATTAAGACCACCTCATTTATACTATATTGAAGTGTTAGTTTTAATGTATGTGTTCATATATGCTGCATTATATTGCACAGTATTTTCAGACATATATGAACAAATTAAAAGTATAATAAAAATAGAATATATGTTTAAATGTGTTAATTAGAGGAAGCCATGGAGACTGATTTAATTTATAAAGATATACATCATCATTTTGAACTTGTTAAATTCTGACTGCTACAACATTTGTCCACAGATATAATGATATTTACACATCTTACACAGTAATGGTGTATGTTTCTAATTACTCAAATTAGCACTAGACCAATTGAGCCTCTTATCATTATCTCAATCATCCTGTGATTGGCTAGTTTGAATATTCTCATCAACCTGGAGTTCATTCTACTATACTGTCCATATGGTGTTCATTATACATGTGTGTCAGCTACACAAACTGTGGTGCATTTCATGCATACTACTGAAATTAATTTTGGATGTTTTATATTCCAATAATAAATGTTCAGTTTTAAAACATGTACTTTCTATTGTGATATTGTGACAGAACATTCTTGTTGGAAGTTGATTTCCAGAACTATTTTGAGATGGATAAACTAGCTGGTATGTAACATGGATTATTATATATTGTTCAACACATAGGTTAAAATATGTGTACATTATTATTTGTATACA